>CM054115.1:183162712-184362712 GCA_028673005.1 Tanypteryx hageni | reverse complement strand
AAGGGATAGAGGGATTTTCCAGTAAACGGGGCCATTTTTACGTTGATCCGATCTGTAGGCTTATGGAAAGGGATTGTGGCCGAAACGGGATTCACTCGCAAAGGAATATGCCACCACCGCATGACAATCAAAGAAATATTCGAATTATTCACCGTTAGAGTAGGCGAAGAAGTGAAAATATAGGCCCTTATTATATAAATTAATAAATAATTCAGAATATGTATATATAATGAAATGGAAATAACTATCTCATAAAGCACAAAGGGTATGAGTAGGCAGAATAATTTATAACTAACCTCGAGTATGTGCGTGAGGGCCGTATATGTCCACCACCACCACCGCCGCCACCATGAGAAACACAACGTCAAACACTTCAGCCACGGACCATGCAAGTGAAGGAACTACCGCCGCTTATTCAGTCGGGGGCGTTCGCCCTCCACCTCCGCCAACACCTGAGCCACCACCGTCCTTGCAGCTAACGGATAAGCGATGTTTTCCGTTAAACCTCAAGCTGAAATTAATTTATAAGGTTCGGCTTATAAAACTGTGGGTTTTTAAGGATAATAAGATGAAAAATATTAATCACATATAATACGGTCGATCAGTGAAAAGAGCATTATACCTGACTAACTTGTAGCATGTGTGTATCGAGCTTATTCGACCACATTCACAACCAACGCCTCCACAACAACCTCGCCGCCGCCTTCGACACATCCTTTACCTCAACCGCCACCATTAACGCCCACCACGCCAAACGCCTCAGCCACGGATGTAGCTTGAGCCGAGCGCCTTATGGGCCCGTTTCCACCCTCCTACGCACTTCTGCCCCCACCTTCGTAAGTCAAATCGCTGGAGGGATTTACATTAACTACTGGTGACCGTTATTAAAATTTATCGGCCAATTGTGATATCATCTGTAAAATTATAGATTTAAATAATAACTTGGTTACTGGACTTTATTAACAACACCTAATTTTGAAAGACCAAATTATTACGAATTATAGATCAATGATAAAAATATCTTTTACCTTTTGAATTGATCATCGTCTGTCCATAATACGAAGAAATGTAGATGTACAATCCCATATAACACTTCAGGAATTTGGCTCCATACATACCGACCCCTGTTGAGATCTGATGCACATTTTTGGAAGATAATATTCCATGCAGAATCCTATTAACTTCTACGATGATTACTGCAGACTGTTCTTTTTTCACCCAAAAAAATACGTATATTCGCGTTCTTCCCAATACTGAAATAAAATTCTCATGAATTTCAGGGATCACCAGTGATCGATAATCTAATCTCATTTGTTTTTTTGAAGACCATTGATGTCACTATATAGCGGACAATACAGCGTTGTGTCTGACCTTTCCTTTCCGTTCATTCAAATCTTCCCACTTTGTCTTCAACAGTTTACACCTGTATACATAAAATAACAGACACCTACCTGAGGTCGTGTAGGTATCCGCTCGTTTCTAGAAAGCGTTATCCTTCATAAAAAGCATTTTGTCGCTTATTCTGAATCGACCTACATGTATTTGGTCCATCGTCCCTCAGCCCGTCTATACCTGGGAAAAATTGATTAAAAACCGACTGACGCCATTTTTCCTTATTAGGTTTGATAATTATTTTTCAATCGAAGAAGTTTTGTTTATAGTGATGTTGTGAAATCTAAGTCTTCCGCTACACAATTGTCTAATTTTATTCTATTTTACATTTCGCTAATATTTAACTACTACTGCCACTCAAAGGAGGACCGTGCGTATTAAACATGCACATTTAAAGATAGCCTCGGTGAAAAAGATAAGAAAAAGAATAATACACACAGTTACACTTCTAATGCCGTCTCATCTACATCTTTGTCTGACTCTGTTGAAATCGCATTGCGACCACTTGACGACAGAAGCACAGACCGTGAAGTCCTGGGAAAAAGGATGGACAATACTGAAAAAAGCGACTTTACCTGCGATTAATATTCCAGTACGTGAAAGCAATGCTTGGAAAATCAGCTGGTGCTGCAGCACGTATAAAACGTTCAGCTCCTCATGTAATTCCTAATTTAATATGCAACCATTTTCCTGATGCACTCGCAGCGAATGATATGCCACAATATCTGAACGATGTATCGAACGAGATATTCGGAAGGGTAAGCTTTATAAAAGCAAGGTCACTTTATTCTCGGATATTCGCTTTGTTTTGCCGAAGACATGAGAAGGTTTTATAAATCATTACATCTCCTTGCAGTAGTGCGATCGCTACATTCTATGAATTAAGACATTAGATAAGGCACATTTTTGTCCAATAATCCATTAGAATCGCCGGAAAAACTAAATTACACAGATTGGATGGAACGGAAGGCGTATTTGGCACACACTTTTACTTACCGTAATGAAATTTACATTTCATCAGGAGGTATTAATGCGAACATTTTCAAAGTTCATAGTAAAATAAAATCACTTACTTCAAAACACAAACCTTGGGCGTGTTTGTGTGAAAAGGAAGTTTTCCGAGTCTCCAAGTTTTCATTTTACCAATAGTATTTTCCTCGAAGAATGGGACAAAATCTATATAGGTCAACAAAGGTCTGAAGGGTGTCCGACAATAAAGGTGTATTTTCCACCTCAGCCAGAAGCATTGAATTGGTTTCACAATCCTTTAGTTACATCATCTGTATCTAAGTCAGGATTATCACTGAAAGAAGATTAACAGCTAATTAATATCTAAAACGATTTAACGTTTAAAACTATGTTCAACGAAATAGAAAATATTCATTGATGGGTTTGTCACATAAATGTTTTTGCTGAAATTTCCATTCGCACTGTGAAATTACTGCTGGCTTTTGCATCCGCTTATCATTGTGAGAGATCCTTCACCCTATATAACGCGGTTCATTTGTTTCTTTGGTTGTTGGCGTAATTTTTTGAGGACAGTAGCTACGTGATTTTTTAATTATCCAAAAAAGCTTTGTATCTGGGTATTGTTGAATATTGAAAGATGAGTTTCATTATCTCATGCAACGTATAGGTAGAATTTGATTTGAAAAATATTATTCCTACCAATATTACATATCGTTAATCGAACATAAATGCCTAATGGGTGGATGCCTACAATACAGAAGAAATCACACTTAAATATAAAATAATTCTAATGCAATTCAATTTAAAGCAACATTTAGTTGGGAGAGCGACAAAACAAAGATATTTTTTTTTAAATAAAAGGATGATTTCCTGCATAACGAAACGAGACAGAGTTGCAGTTGTTAAAGATAAGAAGGTAAAATAATCACGAATCCATCAGTCTAGAAATTGCTGCAATCTACGGATCCATAGAATTATCAAACGATGCACACCTAGCTCCTCGTCAAATATTTGAACAAACCTATTCTCACTGACATAGATTCACTGTGGACAACTACCTTTTGTTCACCTTAAAATACGTGCGAATAACGAACTCCAAACCAAACCCCTAAAACATTTTATTGAGTGAAAGATTTTATTTAAAGGGTTCTCCATAATCGTTAAATGATATCGGATTTTGCTTCATGATAGTGGAATATGAAATTAGATATTTTTTATATCTACGCAACATAATTTACTATTGCTGGGATAATACATGCCTCGCTTCCAATTTCGAGACTTCAAATTCGTTCCTCAAATGTATCGCATTCTTTTATTTATCCTTTTGTCCATTTTGGATATTCCGCGTTTTTAAAACGAGATCTTTTTGGAATCAATATTCATAATAACGCTCATCGCAAAGGTAAAACTGCGACTTGGAGAATTAAGCACTGCTCTAATACGATGGAAACGTTTTCTCTTAGACACGGACGGCTTGCTTAAACATTTCAACTAACGTAAAGATTCCGGTGTTTCACGGCTTCGAGACTGCACTTGAAAGTCCGTCACAGCATTGAACGTTGACGCTTCGCCTCTTAATCACTGTCTCGTCATTCGATTGCGATACCTCCGCAGAGCCCGTCTTTTTCATCAACATCGAGTCAAGTGTGCTTGTTCCGGTTTTCAGAAAAATGGGGGTGCATGTACATCCACACGGGTAAGGCAGAGTGAAGTGGTTTCACATATCGTGAAGGCATTCATCGTCGCTTCAAAAACAACACGATTACAAGGAAATGTTTCCATGTTCCAGGGAACAATTGCGGGATGTTTCTGTCTCTAACGGTTGCCGCGGGTATTTTAAGGTATTCAGCGCGGTCAGTTCCTTAAGAAGCGAAAGTCAAAATCGGAGTCAATGTCGAAGTAAAAGAGAAAAAAGCCCAACCACTTCATCCTAGTATTCTCGTTTCCATTGCAGATCTGCGTCCATGTACATAGCGTCACTATGGCAACCATTCATTGTCACGTAACGTTCATGGGAATGAACTTACTTTTTTCCGGCTTACAATAAAAATTTCAGTGAAAAATAATATTCTGGTAGACAAAAATTTCATTTTCCCAATTATCTGCTTTTATGAACATAAACATTTTCTCGGTAAAAAAATGTTTTGATCATTATTTGATGTCTATCTCATTTCTAACTGTGATATTTTAAAATCAGCACTTATTAATTATTTGATAAATTTCTGGCATTATGCAGCGAAATATTACGAAAGCTAAATTTTGCTATGGCAAAATAATTAAAAACACGAACAATAACATGAAGTAGGAAAATCCGTAAATTAAATGCTCTTTGAAAAAATAATAATCACCGATGGAATGGCGAATATTTTAATATATTAATTCCGAAGTGGTCACGTCGTAGATAGTGCAATCTTCGAAAGAGTAGACGAATAAAATAAAAATGGATCACATCCTGTAAGGGATAGAGGTATTTTCCAGTAAACGCGGCCATTTTTACATTAATCCGATCTGTAGGCTTATGGAAAGGGATTGTGGCCGAAACGGGATTCACTCGCAAAGGAAAATGCCACCACCGCATGACAATCAAAGAAATATTCGAATTATTCACCATTAAACTAGGCGAAGAAGTGAAAATATAGGCCCTTATTATATAAATTAATAAATAATTCAGAATATGTATATATAATGAAATGGAAATAACTATCTCATAAAGCACAAAGGGTATGAGTAGGCAGAATAATTTATAACTAACCTCGAGTATGTGCGTGAGGGCCGTATATGTCCACCACCACCACCGCCGCCACCATGAGAAACACAACGTCAAACACTTCAGCCACGGACCATGCAAGTGCAGGAACTACCGCCGCTTATTCAGTCGTGGGCGTTCGCCCTCCACCTCCGCCAACACATGAGCCACCACCGTCCTTGCAGCTAACGGATAAGCGATGTTTTCCGTTAAACCTCAAGCTGAAATTAATTTATAAGGTTCGGCTTATAAAACTGTGGGTATTTAAGGATAATAAGATGAAAAATATTAATCACATATAATACGGTCGATCAGTGAAAAGAGCATTATACCTAACTAACTTGTAGCATGTGTGTATCGAGCTTATTCGACCACATTCACAACCAACGCCTCCACAACAACCTCGCCGCCGCCTTCGACACATCCTTTACCTCAACCGCCACCATTAACGCCCACCACGCCAAACGCCTCAGCCACGGATGTAGCTTGAGCCGAGCGCCTTATGGGCCCGTTTCCACCCTCCTACGCACTTCTGCCCCCACCTTCGTAAGTCAAATCGCTGGAGGGATTTACATTAACTACTGGTGACAGTTATTAAAATTTATCGGCCAATTGTGATATCATCTGTAAAATTATAGATTTAAATAATAACTTGGTTACTGGACTTTATTAACAACACCTAATTTTGAAAGACCAAATTATTACGAATTATAGATCAATGATAAAAATATCTTTTACCTTTTGAATTGATCATCGTCTGTCCATAATACGAAGAAATGTAGATGTACAATCCCATATAACACTTCAGGAATTTGGCTCCATACATACCGACCCCTGTTGAGATCTGATGCACATTTTTGGAAGATAATATTCCATGCATAATCCTATTAACTTCTACGATGATTACTGCAGACTGTTCTTTTTTCACCCAAAAAAATACGTATATTCGCGTTCTTTCCAATACTGAAATAAAATTCTCATGAATTGCAGGGATCACCAGTGATCGATAATCTAATCTCATTTGTTTTTTTGAAGACCATTGATGTCACTATATAGCGGACAATACAGCGTTGTGTCTGACCTTTCCTTTCCGTTCATTCAAATCTTCCCACTTTGTCTTCAACAGTTTTCACCTGTATACATAAAATAACAGACACCTACCTGAGGTCGTGTAGGTATCCGCTCGTTTCTAGAAAGCGTTATCCTTCATAAAAAGCATTTTGTCGCTTATTCTGAATCGACCTACATGTATTTGGTCCATCGTCCCTCAGCCCGTCTATACCTGGGAAAAATTGATTAAAAAACGACTGACGCCATTTTTCCTTATTAGGTTTGATAATTATTTTTCAATCGAAGAAGTTTGGTTTATAGTGATGTTGTGAAATCTAAGTCTTCCGATACACAATTGTCTAATTTTATTCTATTTTACATTTCGCTAATATTTAACTACTACTGCCACTCAAAGGAGGACCGTGCGTATTAAACATGCACATTTAAAGATAGCCTCGGTGAAAAAGATAAGAAAAAGAATAATACACACAGTTACACTTCTAATGCCGTCTCATCTACATCTTTGTCTGACTCTGTTGAAATCGCATTGCGACCACATGATGACAGAAGCACAGACCGTGAAGTCCTGGGAAAAAGGATGGACAATACTGAAAAAAGCGACTTTACATGCGATTAATATTCCAGTACGTGAAAGCAATGCTTGGAAAATCAGCTGGTGCTGCAGCACGTATAAAACGTTCAGCTCCTCATGTAATTCCTAATTTAATATGCAACCATTTTCCTGATGCACTCGCAGCGAATGATATGCCACAATATCTGAACGATGTATCGAACGAGATTTTCGGAAGATTAAGCTTTATAAAAGCAAGGTCACTTTATTCTCGGATATTCGCTTTGTTGTGCCGAAGACATGAGAAGGTTTTATAAATCATTACATCTCCTTGCAGTAGTGCGATCGCTACATTCTATGAATTAAGACATTAGATAAGGCACATTTTTGTCCAATTATCCATTAGAATCGCCGGAAAAACTAAATTACACAGATTGGATGGAACGGAAGGCGTATTTGGCACACACTTTTACTTACCGTAATGAAATTTACATTTCATCAGGAGGTATTAATGCGAACATTTTCAAAGTTCATAGTAAAATAAAATCACTTACTTCAAAACACAAACCTTGGGCGTGTTTGTGTGAAAAGAAAGTTTTCCGAGTCTCCAAGTTTTCATTTTACCAATAGTATTTTCCTCGAAGAATGGGACAAAATCTATATAGGTCAACAAAGGTCTGAAGGGTGTCCGACAATAAAGGTGTATTTTCCACCTCAGCCAGAAGCATTGAATTGGTTTCACAATCCTTTAGTTACATCATCTGTATCTAAGTCAGGATTATCACTGAAAGAAGATTAACAGCTAATTAATATCTAAAACGATTTAACGTTTAAAACTATGTTCAACGAAATAGAAAATATTCATTGATGGGTTTGTCACATAAATGTTTTTGCTGAAATTTCCATTCGCACTGTGAAATTACTGCTGGCTTTTGCATCCGCTTATCATTGTGAGAGATCCTTCACCCTATATAACGCGGTTCATTTGTTTCTTTGGTTGTTGGCGTAATTTTTTGAGGACAGTAGCTACGTGATTTTTTAATTATCCAAAAAAGCTTTGTATCTGGGTATTGTTGAATATTGAAAGATGAGTTTCATTATCTCATGCAACGTATAGGTAGAATTTGATTTGAAAAATATTATTCCTACCAATATTACATATCGTTAATCGAACATAAATGTCTAATGGGTGGATGCCTACAATACAGAAGAAATCACACCTGAATATAAAATAATTCTAATGCAATTCAATTTAATTCAAAATTTAGTTGGGAGAGCGACAAAACGAAGATATTTTTTTTTAAATTAAAGGATGATTTCCTGCATAACGAAACGAGACAGAGTTGCAGTTGTTAAAGATAAGAAGGTAAAATAATCAAGAATCCATCAGTCCAGAAATTGCTGCAATCTACGGATCCATAGAATTATCTAACGATGCACACCTAGCTCCTCGTCAAATATTTGACCAAACCTATTCTCACTGTCATAGATTCACTGTGGACAACTACCTTTTGTTCACCTTAAAATACCTGCGAATAACGAACTCCAAACCAAACCCTTAAAACATTTTATTCAGTGAAAGATTTTATTTGAAGGGTTCTCCAAAATCGTTAAATGATATCGAATTTTGCTTCATGATAGTGGAACATGAAATTAGATATTTTTTTATATCTACGCAACATAATTTACTATTGCTGGGATAATACATGCCTCGCTTCCAATTTCGAGACTTCAAATTCGTTCCTCAAATGTATCGCATTCTTTTATTTATCCTTTCGTCCATTTTGGATATTCCGCGTTTTTAAAACGAGATCTTTTTGGAATCAATATTCATAATAACGCTCATCGCAAAGGTAAAACTGCGACTTGGAGAATTAAGCATTGCTCTAATACGATGGAAATGTTTTCACTTACACACGGACGACTTGCTTAAACATTTCAACTAACGTAAAGATTCCGGTGTTTCACGGCTTCGAGACTGCACTTTGAAAGTCCGTCACAGCATTGAACGTTGACGCTTCGCCTCTTAGTCACTGTCTCGTCATTCGATTGCGATACCTCCGCAGAGCCCGTCTTTTTCATCAACATCGAGTCAGGTGTGCTTGTTCCGGTTTTCAGAAAAATGGGGGTGCATGTACATCCACACGGGTAAGGCAGAGTGAAGTGGTTTCACATATCGTGAAGGCATTCATCGTCGCTTCGAAAACAACACGATTACAAGGAAATGTTTCCATGTTCCAGGGAACAATTGCGGGATGTTTCTGTCTCTAACGGTTGCCGCGGGTATTTTAAGGTATTCAGCGCGGTCAGTTCCTTAAGAAGCGAAAGTCAAAATCGGAGTCAATGTCGAAGTAAAAGAGAAAAAAGCCCAACCACTTCATCCTAGTATTCTCGTTTCCATTGCAGATCTGCGTCCATGTACATAGCGTAACTATGGTAACCATTCATTTTCACGTAACGTTCATGGGAATGAACTTACTTTTTTCCGGCTTACATTAAAAATTTCATTGAAAAATAAGATTCTGCTAGACAAAAATTTCATTTTCCCAATTATCTGCTTTTATGAACATAAACATTTTCTCGGTAAAAAAATGTTTTGCTCATTATTTGATGTCTATCTCATTTCTAACTGTGATTTTTTTAAAATCAGCACTTATTAATTATTTGATAAATGTCTGGCATTATGCAGCGAAATATTACAAAAGCTAAATTTTGCTATGGCAAAATAATTAGAAACACGAACAATAACATGAAGTAGGAAAATCCGTAAATTAAATGCTCTTTGAAAAAATAATAATCACCGATGGAATGGCGAATATTTTAATATATTAATTCCGAAGTGGTCACGTCGTAGATAGTGCAATCGTCGAAAGAGTAGACGAATAAAATAAAAATGGATCACATCCTGGAAGGGATAGAGGTATTTTCCAGTAAACGCGGCCATTTTTACATTAATCCGATCTGTAGGCTTATGGAAAGGGATTGTGGCCGAAACGGGATTCACTCGCAAAGGAAAATGCCACCACCGCATGACAATCAAAGAAATATTCGAATTATTCACCATTAAACTAGGCGAAGAAGTGAAAATATAGGCCCTTATTATATAAATTAATAAATAATTCAGAATATGTATATATAATGAAATGGAAATAACTATCTCATAAAGCACAAAGGGTATGAGTAGGCAGAATAATTTATAACTAACCTCGAGTATGTGCGTGAGGGCCGTATATGTCCACCACCACCACCGCCGCCACCATGAGAAACACAACGTCAAACACTTCAGCCACGGACCATGCAAGTGCAGGAACTACCGCCGCTTATTCAGTCGGGGGCGTTCGCCCTCCACCTCCGCCAACACATGAGCCACCACCGTCCTTGCAGCTAACGGATAAGCGATGTTTTCCGTTAAACCTCAAGCTGAAATTAATTTATTAGGTTCGGCTTATAAAACTGTGGGTATTTAAGGATAATAAGATGAAAAATATTAATCACATATAATACGGTCGATCAGTGAAAAGAGCATTATACCTAACTAACTTGTAGCATGTGTGTATCGAGCTTATTCGACCACATTCACAACCAACGCCTCCACAACAACCTCGCCGCCGCCTTCGACACATCCTTTACCTCAACCGCCACCATTAACGCCCACCACGCCAAACGCCTCAGCCACGGATGTAGCTTGAGCCGAGCGCCTTATGGGCCCGTTTCCACCCTCCTACGCACTTCTGCCCCCACCATCGTAATTCAAATCGCTGGAGGGATTTACATTAACTACTGGTGACCGCTATTAAAATTTATCAGCCAATTGTGATATCATCTGTAAAATTATAGATTTAAATAATAAATTGGTTACTGGACTTTATTAACAACACCTAATTTTGAAAGACCAAATTATTACGAATTATAGATCAATGATAAAAATATCTTTTACCTTTTGATTTGATCATCGTCTGTCCATAATACGAAGAAATGTAGATGTACAATCCCATATAACACTTCAGGAATTTGGCTCCATACATACCGACCCCTGTTGAGATCTGATGCACATTTTTGGAAGATAATATTCCATGCAGAATCCTATTAACTTCTACGATGATTGCTGCAGACTGTTCTTTTTTCACCCAAAAAAATACGTATATTCGCGTTCTTTCCAATACTGAAATAAAATTCTCATGAATTGCAGGGATCACCAGTGATCGATAATCTAATCTCATTTGTTTTTTTGAAGACCATTGATGTCACTATATAGCGGACAATACAGCGTTGTGTCTGACCTTTCCTTTCCGTTCATTCAAATCTTCCTACTTTGTCTTCAACAGTTTACACCTGTATACATTAAATAACAGACACCTACCTGAGGTCGTGTAGGTATCCGCTCGTTTCTAGAAAGCGTTATCCTTCATAAAAAGCATTTTGTCGCTTATTCTGAATCGACCTACATGTATTTGGTCCATCGTCCCTCAGCCCGTCTATACCTGGGAAAAATTGATTAAAAAACGACTGACGCGATTTTTCTTTATTATGTTTGATAATTATTTTTCAATCGAAGAAATTTGGTTTATAGTGATATTGTGAAATCTAAGTCTTCCGCTACAAAATTGTCTAATTTTATTCTATTCTACATTTCGCTAATAATTAACTACTACTGCCACTCAAAGGAGGACCGAGCGTATTAAACATGCACATTTAAAGATAGCCTCGGTGAAAAAGATAAGAAAAAGAATAATACACACAGTTACACTTCTAATGCCGTCTCATCTACATCTTTGTCTGACTCTGTTGAAATCGCATTGCGACCACATGATGACAGAAGCACAGACCGTGAAGTCCTGGGAAAAAGGATGGACAATACTGAAAAAATCGACTTTACCTGCGATTAATATTCCAGTACGTGAAAGCAATGCTTGGAAAATCAGCTGGTGCTGCAGCACGTATAAAACGTTCAGCTCCTCATGTAATTCCTAATTTAATATGCAACCATTTTCCTGATGCACTCGCAGCGAATGATATGCCACAATATCTGAACGATGTATCGAACGAGATTTTCGGAAGATTAAGCTTTATAAAAGCAAGGTCACTTTATTCTCGGATATTCGCTTTGTTGTGCCGAAGACATGAGAAGGTTTTATAAATCATTACATCTCCTTGCAGTAGTGCGATCGCTACATTCTATGAATTAAGACATTAGATAAGGCACATTTTTGTCCAATAATCCATTAGAATCGCCGGAAAAACTAAATTACACAGATTGGATGGAACGGAAGGCGTATTTGGCACACACTGTTACTAACCGTAATGAAATTTACATTTCATCAGGAGGTATTAATGCGAACATTTTCAAAGTTCATAGTAAAATAAAATCACTTACTTCAAAACACAAACCTTGGGCGTGTTTGTGTGAAAAGAAAGTTTTCCGAGTCTCCAAGTTTTCATTTTACCAATAGTATTTTCCTCGAAGAATGGGACAAAATCTATATAGGTCAACAAAGGTCTGAAGGGTGTCCGACAATAAAGGTGTATTTTCCACCTCAGCCAGAAGCATTGAATTGGTTTCACAATCCTTTAGTTACATCATCTGTATCTAAGTCAGGATTATCACTGAAAGAAGATTAACAGCTAATTAATATCTAAAACGATTTAACGTTTAAAACTATGTTCAACGAAATAGAAAATATTCATTGATGGGTTTGTCACTTAAATGTTTTTGCTGAAATTTCCATTCGCACTGTGAAATTACTGCTGGCTTTTGCATCCGCTTATCATTGTGAGAGATCCTTCACCCTATATAACGCGGTTCATTTGTTTCTTTGGTTGTTGGCGTAATTTTTTGAGGACAGTAGCTACGTGATTTTTTAATTATCCAAAAAAGCTTTGTATCTGGGTATTGTTGAATATTGAAAGATGAGTTTCATTATCTCATGCAACGTATAGGTAGAATTTGATTTGAAAAATATTATTCCTACCAATATTACATATCGTTAATCGAACATAAATGTCTAATGGGTGGATGCCTACAATACAGAAGAAATCACACCTGAATATAAAATAATTCTAATGCAATTCAATTTAATTCAAAATTTAGTTGGGAGAGCGACAAAACGAAGATATTTTTTTTTAAATAAAAGGATGATTTCCTGCATAACGAAACGAGACAGAGTTGCAGTTGTTAAAGATAAGAAGGTAAAATAATCACGAATCCATCAGTCCAGAAATTGCTGCAATCTACGGATCCATAGAATTATCTAACGATGCACACCTAGCTCCTCGTCAAATATTTGACCAAACCTATTCTCACTGTCATAGATTCACTGTGGACAACTACCTTTTGTTCACCTTAAAATACCTGCGAATAACGAACTCCAAACCAAACCCCTAAAACATTTTATTCAGTGAAAGATTTTATTTGAAGGGTTCTCCAAAATCGTTAAATGATATCGGATTTTGCTTCATGATAGTGGAACATGAAATTAGATATTTTTTTATATCTACGCAACATAATTTACTATTGCTGGGATAATACATGCCTCGCTTCCAATTTCGAGACTTCAAATTCGTTCCTCAAATGTATCGCATTCTTTTATTTATCCTTTCGTCCATTTTGGATATTCCGCGTTTTTAAAACGAGATCTTTTTGGAATCAATATTCATAATAACGCTCATCGCAAAGGTAAAACTGCGACTTGGAGAATTAAGCATTGCTCTAATACGATGGAAATGTTTTCACTTACACACGGACGACTTGCTTAAACATTTCAACTAACGTAAAGATTCCGGTGTTTCACGGCTTCGAGACTGCACTTTGAAAGTCCGTCACAGCATTGAACGTTGACGCTTCGCCTCTTAGTCACTGTCTCGTCATTCGATTGCGATACCTCCGCAGAGCCTGTCTTTTTCATCAACATCGAGTCAGGTGTGCTTGTTCCGGTTTTCAGAAAAATGGGGGTGCATGTACATCCACACGGGTAAGGCAGAGTGAAGTGTTTTCACATATCGTGAAGGCATTCATCGTCGCTTCGAAAACAACACGATTACAAGGAAATGTTTCCATGTTCCAGGGAACAATTGCGGGATGTTTCTGTCTCTAACGGTTGCCGCGGGTATTTTAAGGTATTCAGCGCGGTCAGTTCCTTAAGAAGCGAAAGTCAAAATCGGAGTCAATGTCGAAGTAAAAGAGAAAAAAGCCCAACCACTTCATCCTAGTATTCTCGTTTCCATTGCAGATCTGCGTCCATGTACATAGCGTAACTATGGTAACCATTCATTTTCACGTAACGTTCATGGGAATGAACTTACTTTTTCCGGCTTACATTAAAAATTTCATTGAAAAATAAGATTCTGCTAGACAAAAATTTCATTTTCCCAATTATCTGCTTTTATGAACATAAACATTTTCTCGGTAAAAAAATGTTTTGCTCATTATTTGATGTCTATCTCATTTCTAACTGTGATTTTTTTAAAATCAGCACTTATTAATTATTTGATAAATTTCTGGCATTATGCAGCGAAATATTACGAAAGCTAAATTTTGCTATGGCAAAATAATTAAAAACACGAACAATAACATGAAGTAGGAAAATCCGTAAATTAAATGCTCTTTGAAAAAATAATAATCACCGATGCATTGGCGAATATTTTAATATATTAATTACGAAGTGGTCACGTCGTAGATAGTGCAATCGTCGAAAGAGTAGACGAATAAAATAAAAATGGATCACATCCTGGAAGGGATAGAGGGATTTTCCAGTAAACGCGGCCATTTTTACGTCAATCCGTTCTGCAGGCTTATGGAAAGGGTTTGTGGCCGAAACGGGATTTACTCGCAAAGGAATATGCCGCCACCGAATGACAATCAAAGAAATATTCGAATTATTCACCGTTAAACTAGGCGAAGAATTGTAAAAATAGGCCCTTATTATATAAATTAATAAATAATTCACAATATGTATATATAATAAAATGGAAATAACTATCTCATAAAGCACAAAGGGTATGAGTAGGCAGAATAATTTATAACTAACCTCGAGTATGTGCGTGAGGGACGTATATGTCCACCACCACCACCGCCGCCACCATGAGAAACACAACGTCAAACACTTCAGCCACGGACCATGCAACTGCAGGAACTACCGCCGCTTATTCAGTCGGGGGCGTTCGCCCTCCACCTCCGCCAACACATGAGCCACCACCGTCCTTGCAGCTAACGGATAAGCGATGTTTTCCGTTAAACCTCAAGCTGAAATTAATTTATAAGGTTCGGCTTATAAAACTGTGGGTATTTAAGGATAATAAGATGAAAAATATTAATCACATATAATACGGTCGATCAGTGAAAAGAGCATTATACCTAACTAACTTGTAGCATGTGTGTATCGAGCTTATTCGACCACATTCACAACCAACGCCTCCACAACAACCTCGCCGCCGCCTTCGACACATCCTTTACCTCAACCGCCACCATTAATGCCCACCACGCCAAACGCCTCAGCCACGAATGTAGCTTGAGCCGAGCGCCTTATGGGCCCGTTTCCACCCTCCTACGCACTTCTGCCCCCACCTTCGTAAGTCAAATCGCTGGAGGGATTTACATTAACTACTGGTGACCGTTATTAAAATTTATCGGCCAATTGTGATATCATCTGTAAAATTATAGATTTAAATAATAACTTGGTTACTGGACTTTATTAACAACACCTAATTTTGTAAGACCAAATTATTACGAGTTATAGATCAATGATAAAAATATCTTTTACCTTTTGAATTGATCTTCGTCTGTCCATAATATGAAGAAAAGTAGATGTTCAATCCCATATAACACTTCAGGAATTTGGCTCCATACATACCGACCCCTGTTGAGATCTGATGCACATTTTTGGAAGATAATATTCCATGCAGAATCCTATTAACTTCTACGATGATTACTGCAGACTGTTCTTTTTTCACCCAAAAAAATACGTATATTCGCGTTCTTCCCAATACTGAAATAACATTCTCATGAATTGCAGGGATCACCAGTGATCGATAATCTAATCTCATTTGTTTTTTTGAAGACCATTGATGTCACTTTATAGCGGACAATACAGCGTTGTGTCTGACCTTTCCTTTCCGTTCATTCAAATCTTCCCACTTTGTCTTCAACAGTTTACACCTGTATACATAATATAACAGACACCTACCTGAGGTCGTGTAGGTATCCGCTCGTTTCTAGAAAGCGTTATCCTTCATAAAAAGCATTTTGTCGCTTATTCTGAATCGACCTACATGTATTTGGTCCATCGTCCCTCAGCCCGTCTATACCTGGGAAAAATTGATTAAAAAACGACTGACGCCATTTTTCCTTATTATGTTTGATAATTATTTTTCAATCGAAGAAATTAGGTTTATAGTGATATTGTAAAATCTAAGTCTTCCGCTACACAATTGTCTAATTTTATTAGATTTTACATTTCGCTAATAATTAACTTCTACTGCCACTCAAAGGAGGACCGTGCGTAATAAACATGCACATTTAACGATAGCCTAGGTGAAAAAGCTAAGAAAAAGAATAATACACACAGTTACACTTCTAATGCCGTCTCATCTACATCTTTGTCTGACTCTGTTGAAATCGCATTGCGACCACATGATGACAGCAGCACAGACCGTGAAGTCCTGGGAATAAGGATAGACAATACTGAAAAAAGCGACATTACCTGCGATTAATATTCCAGTACGTGAAAGCAATGCTTGGAAAATCAGCTGGTGCTGCAGCACGTATAAAACGTTCAGCTCCTCATGTAATTCTTATCTCATGTGCAACCATTTTCCTGATGCACTCGCAGCGAATGTTATGCCACAATATCTGAACGATGTATCGAACGATATTCTCGGAAGAGAAAGCCTTATAAAAGCAAGGTCACTTTATTCTCGGATATTCGCTTTGTTGTGCCGAAGACATGAGAATGTTTTATAAATCATTACATCTCCTTACAGTAGTGCGATCGCTACATTCTATGAATTAAGACATTAGATAAGGCACATTTTTGTCCAAAAATCCATTAGAATCGCCGGAAAAACTAAATTACACAGATTGGATGGAACGGAAGGCGTATTTGGCACACACTTTTACTTACCGTAACGAAATTTACATTTCATCAGGAGGTATTAATGCGAACATTTTCAAAGTTCATAGTAAAATAAAATCACTTACTTCAAAACACAAACCTTGGGCGTGTTTGTGTGAAAAGAAAGTTTTCCGAGTCTCCAAGTTTTCATTTTACCAATAGTATTTTCCTCGAAGAATGGGACAAAATCTATATAGGTCAACAAAGGTCTGAAGGGTGTCCGACAATAAAGGTGTATTATCCACCTCAGCCAGAAGCATTGAATTCGTTTCACAATCCTTTAGTTACATCATCTGTATCTAAGTCAGGATTATCACTGAAAGAAGATTAACAGCTAATTGATATCTAAAACGATTTAACGTTTAAAACTAAGTTCAACGAAATAGAAAATATTCATTGATGGGGTTGTCACATAAATGTTTTTGCTGAAATTTCCATTCGCACTGTGATATTACTCCTGGCTTTTGCATCCGCTTATCATTGTGAGAGATCCTTCACCCTATATAACGAGGTTCATTTGTTTCTTTGGTTGTTAGCGTAATTTTTTTAGTACAGTAGCTACGTGATTTTTTAATTATCCAAAAAAGCTTTGTATCTGGGTATTGTTGAATATTGAAAGATGAGTTTCATTATCTTATGCAACGTATAGGTAGAATTTGATATGAAATATATTATTCCTACCAATATTACATATCGTTAATCGAACATAAATGTCTAATGGGTGGATGCCTACAATACAGAAGAAATCACACCTGAATATAAAATAATTCTAATGCAATTCAATTTAATTCAAAATTTAGTTGGGAGAGCGACAAAACGAAGATATTTTTTTTTTAAATAAAAGGATGATTTCCTGCATAACGAAACGAGACAGAGTTGCAGTTGTTAAAGATAAGAAGGTAAAATAATCACGAATCCATCAGTCCAGAAATTGCTGCAATCTACGGATCCATAGAATTATCTAACGATGCACACCTAGCTCCTCGTCAAATATTTGACCAAACCTATTCTCACTGACATAGATTCACTGTGGACAACTACCTTTTGTTCACCTTAAAATACGTGCGAATAACGAACTCCAAACCAAACCCCTAAAACATTTTATTGAATGAAAGATTTTATTTGAAGTGTTCTCCAAAATCGTTAAATGATATCGGATTTTGCTTCATGATAGTGGAACATGAAATTAGATATTTTTTTATATCTACGCAACATAATTTACTATTGCTGGGATAATACATGCCTCGCTTCCAATTTCGAGACTTCAAATTCGTTCCTCAAATGTATCGCATTCTTTTATTAATCCTTTCGTCCATTTTGGATATTCTGCGTTTTTAAAACGAAATCTTTTTGGAATCAATATTCATAATAACGCTCATCGCAAAGGTAAAACTGCGACTTGGAGAATTAAGCAATGCTCTAATACGATGGAAACGTTTTCTCTTACACACGGACGGCTTGCTTAAACATTTCAACTAACGTAAAGATTCCGGTGTTTCACGGCTTCGAGACTGCACTTTGAAAGTCCGTCGCAGCATTGAACGTTGACGCTTCGCCTCTTAATCACTGTCTCGTCATTCGATTGCGATACCTCCGCAGAGCCCGTCTTTTTCATCAACATCGAGTCAGGTGTGCTTGTTCCGGTTTTCAGAAAAATGGGGGTGCATGTACATCCACACGCGTAAGGCAGATTGAAGTGGTTTCACATATCGTGAAGGCATTCATCGTCGCTTCGAAAACAACACGATTACAAGGAAATGTTTCCATGTTCCAGGGAACAATTGCGGGATGTTTCTGTCTCTAACGGTTGCCGCGGGTATTTTAATGTATTCAGCGCGGCCAGTGCCTTAAAAATCGAAAGTCAAAATCTGAGTAAACGTCGAAGTAAAAGAGAAAGAGCGCAACCACTTCATCCTAGTATTCTCGTTTCCATTGCAGATCTGCGTCCATGTACATTGCGTGACTATGACAACCATTCATTGTCACGAAACGTACATGGGAATGAACTTACTTTTCTCCGGCTTACATTAAAAATTTCAGTGAAAAATAAGATTCTGCTAGACAAAAATTTCATTTTCCCAAGTATCTGCTTATATGAACATAAAAAATTTCTCGGTAAAAAAATGTTTTGCTCATTATTTGATGTCTATCTCATTTCTAACTGTGATTTTTTTAAAATCAGCACTAATTAATTATTTAAAAATTTCTGGCAATATGCAGCGAAATATTACGAAAGCTAAATTTTGCTATGGCAAAATAATTAAAAACACGAACAATAACATGAAGTAGGAAAATCCGTAAATTAAATGCTCTTTGTAAAAATAATAATCACCGATGCATTGGCGAATATTTTAATATATTAATTCCGAAGTGGTCACGTCGTAGATAGTGCAATCGTCGAAAGAGTAGACGAATAAAATAAAAATGGATCACATCCTGGAAGGGATAGCGGGATTTTCCAGTAAACGCGGCCATTTTTACGTTGATCCGATCTGTAGGCTTATGGAAAGGGTTTGCGGCCGAAGCGGGATTCGCTCGCAAAAGAATATTCCGCCACCGCATGACAATCAAAGAAATATTCGAATTATTCACCGTTAAACTAGGCTAAGAAGTGAAAATATAGGCCCTTATTATATAAATTAATAAATAATTCAGAATATGTATATATAATGAAATGGAAATAACTATCTCATAAAGCACAAAGGGTATGAGTAGGCAGAATAATTTATAACTAACCTCGAGTATGTGCGTGAGGGCCGTATATGTCCACCACCACCACCGCCGCCACCATGAGAAACACAACGTCAAACACTTCAGCCACGGACCATGCAAGTGCAGGAACTACCGCCGCTTATTTAGTCGGGGGCGTTCGCCCTCCACCTCCGCCAACACATGAGCCACCACCGTCCTTGCAGCTAACGGATAAGCGATGTTTTCCGTTAAACCTCAAGCTGAAATTAATTTATAAGGTTCGGCTTATAAAACTGTGGGTATTTAAGGATAATAAGATGAAAAATATTAATCACATATAATACGGTCGATCAGTGAAAAGAGCATTATACCTGACTAACTTGTAGCATGTGTGTATCGAGCTTATTCGACCACATTCACAACCAATGCCTCCACAACAACCTCGCCGCCGCCTTCGACACATCCTTTACCTCAACCGCCACCATTAACGCCCACCACGCCAAACGCCTCAGCCACGGATGTAGCTTGAGCCGAGCGCCTTATGGGCCCGTTTCCACCCTCCTACGCACTTCTGCCCCCACCTTCGTAAGTCAAATCGCTGGAGGGATTTACATTAACTACTGGTGACCGTTATTAAAATTTATCGGCCAATTGTGATATCATCTGTAAAAATTATAGATATAAATAATAACTCGGTTACTGGACTTTATTAACAATACCTAATTTTGAAAGACCAAATTATTACGTGTTTTAGATCAATGATAAAAATATATTTTACCTTTTGAATTGATCTTCGTCTGTCCATAATACGAAGAAAAGTAGATGTTCAATCCCATATAACACTTCAGGAATTTGGCTCCATACATACCGACCCCTGTTGAGATCTGATGCACATTTTTGGAAGATAATATTCCATGCAGAATCCTATTAACTTCTACGATGATTACTGCAGACTTCTTTTTTCACCCAAAAAAATACGTATATTCGCGTTCTTCCCAATACTGAAATAAAATTCTTATGAATTGCAGGGATCACTAGTGATCGATAATCTAATCTTTTTTGTTTTTTTGAAGACCATTGATGTCACTTTATAGCGGACAATACAGCGTTGTGTCCGACCTTTCCTTTCCGTTCATTCAAATCTTCACACTTTGTCTTCAACAGTTTTCACCTGTATACATAAAATAACTGACACCTACCTGAGGTCGTGTAGGTATCCGCTCGTTTCTAGAAAGCGTTATCCTTCATAAAAAGCATTTTGTCGCTTATTCTGAATCGACCTACATGTATTTGGTCCATCGTCCCTCAGCCCGTCTATACCTGGGAAAAATTGATTAAAAAACGACTGACGCCATTTTTCCTTATTATGTTTGATAATTATTTTTCAATCGAAGAAATTCGGTTTATAGTGATATTGTGAAATCTAAGTCTTCCGCTACACAATTGTCTAAACTTATTCTATTTTACATTTCGCTAATAATTAACTACTACTGCCACTCAAAGGAGGACCGTGTGTATTAAACATGCACATTTAAAGATAGCCTCGGTGAAAAAGCTAAGAAAAAGAATACTACACACAGTTACACTTCTAATCCCGTCTAATCTACATCTTTTTCTGACTCTGTTGAAATCGCATTGCGACCACATGATGACAGAAGCACAGACCGTGAAGTCCTGGGAAAAAGGATTGACAATACTGAAAAAAGCGATTTTACCTGCGATTAATATTCCAGTACGTGAAAGCAATGCTTGGAAAATCAGCTGGTGCTGCAGCACGTATAAAACGTTCAGCTCCTCATGTAATTCCTAATTTCATATGCAACCATTTTCCTGATGCACTCGCAGCGAATGATATGCCACCATATCCGAACGATGTATCGAACGAGATTCTCAGAAGAGTAAGCTTTATAAAAGCAAGGTCACTTTATTCTCGGATATTCGCTTTGTTGTGCCGAAGACATGAGAAGGTTTTATAAATCATTACATCTCCTTGCAGTAGTGCGATCGCTACATTCTATGAATTAAGAAATTAGATAAGGCACATTTTTGTCCAATAATCAATTAGAATCGCCGGAAAAAATAAATTACACAGATTGGTTGGAATGGAAGGCGTATTTGGTACACACTTTTACTTACCGTAATGAAATTTACATTTCATCAGGAGGTATTAATGCGAACATTTTCAAAGTTCATAGTAAAATAAAATCACTTACTTCAAAACACAAACCTTGGGCGTGTTTGTGTGAAAAGAAAGTTTTCCGAGTCTCCAAGTTTTCATTTTACCAATAGTATTTTCCTCGAAAAATGGGACAAAATCTATATAGGTCAACAAAGGTCTGAAGGGTGTCCGACAATAAAGGTGTATTTTCCACCTCAGCCAGAAGCATTGAATTGGTTACACAATCCTTTAGTTACATCATCTGTATCTAAGTCAGGATTATCACTGAAAGAAGATTAACAGCTAATTGATATCTAAAACGATTTACACGTTTAAAACTATGTTCAACGAAATAGGTAAAATATTCATTGATGGGTTTGTCACATAAATGTTTTTGCTGAAATTTCCATTCGCACTGTGAAATTACTCCTGGCTTTTGCATCCGCTTATCATTGTGAGAGATCCTTCACCCTATATAACGCGGTTCATTTGTTTCTTTGGTTGTTGGCGTAATTTTTTGAGGACAGTAGCTACGTGATTTTTTAATTATACAAAAAAGCTTTGTATCTGGGTATTGTTGAATATTGAATGATGAGTTTCATTATCTCATGCAACGTATAGGTAGAATTTGATTTGAAAAATATTATTCCTACCAATATTACACATCGTTAATCGAACATAAATGTCTAATGGGTGGATGCCTACAATACAGAAGAAATCACACTTAAATATAAAATAATTCTAATGCAATTCAATTTAATTCAAAATTTAGTTGGGAGAGCGACAAAACGAAGATATTTTTTTTTAAATAAAAGGATGATTTCCTGCATAACGAAATGAGACAGAGTTGCAGTTGTTAAAGATAAGAAGGTAAAATAATCACGAATCCATCAGTCTAGAAATTGCTGCAATCTACGGATCCATAGAATTATCTAACGATGCACTCCTAGCTCCTCGTCAAATATTTGCCCAAACCTATTCTCACTTACATAGTTTCACTGTGGACAACTACCTTTTGTTCACCTTAAAATACGTGCGAATCAACGAACTCCAAACCAAACCCCTAAAACATTTTATTGAGTGAAAGATTTTATTTGAAATGTTCTCCAAAATCGTTAAAGGATATCGGATTTTGCTTCATGATAGTGGAACATGAAATTAGATATTTTTTTATATCTACGCAACATAATTTACTATTGCTGGGATAATACATGCCTCGCTTCCAATTTCGAGACTTCAAATTCGTTCCTCAAATGTATCGCATTCTTTTATTTATCCTTTCGTCCATTTTGGATACTCCGCGTTTTTAATACGAGATCGTTTTGGAATCAATATTCATAATAACGCTCATCGTAAAGGTTAAACTGCGACTTGGAGAATTAAGCATTGCTCTAATACGATGGAAACGTTTTCTCTTACACACGGACGGCTTGCTTAAACATTTCAACTAACGTAAAGATTCCGGTGTTTCATGGCTTCGAGACTGCACTTGAAAGTCCGTCACAGCATTGAACGTTGACGCTTCGCCTCTTAATCACTGTCTCGTCATTCGATTGCGATACCTCCGCAGAGCCCGTCTTTTTCATCAACATCGAGTCAGGTGTGCTAGTTCCGGTTTTCAGAAAAATGGGGGTGCATGTACATCCACACGGGTAAGGCAGAGTGAAGTGGTTTCACATGTCGTGAAGGCATTCATCGTCGCTTCGAAAACAACACGATTACAAGGAAATGTTTCCATGTTCCAGGGAACAATTGCGGGATGTTTCTGTATCTAACGGTTGCCGCGGGTAATTTAATGTATTCAGCGCGGCCAGTTCCTTAAAAATCGAAATTCAAAATCGGAGTAAACGTCGAAGTAAAAGAGAAAAAAGCCCAACCACTTCATCCTAGTATTTTCGTTTCCATTGCAGATCTGCGTCCATGTACATAGCGTCACTATGGCAACCATTCATTGTCAGGTAACGTTCATGGGAATGAACTTACTTTTTTCCGGCTCACATTAAAAATTTCATTGAAAAATAAGATTCTGCTAGACAAAAATTTCATTTTCCCAATTATCTGCTTTTATGAACATAAACATTTTCTCGGTAAAAAAATGTTTTGCTCATTATTTGATGTCTATCTCATTTCTAACTGTGATTTTTTTAAAATCAGCACTTATTAATTATTTGATAAATTTCTGGCATTATGCAGCGAAATATTACGAAAGCTAAATTTTGCTATGGCAAAATAATTAAAAACACGAACAATAACATGAAGTAGGAAAATCCGTAAATTAAATGCTCTTTGAAAAAATAATAATCACCGATGCATTGGCGAATATTTTAATATATTAATTCCGAAGTGGTCACGTCGTAGATAGTGCAAATGTCGAAAGAGTAGACGAATAAAATAAAAATGGATCACATCCTGGAAGGGATAGAGGGATTTTCCAGTAAACGCGGCCATTTTTACGTTGATCCGATCTGTAGGCTTATGGAAAGGGATTGTGGCCGAAACGGGATTCGCTCGCAAAGGAATATGCCGCCACCGCATGACAATCAAAGAAATATTCGAATTACTCACGTTAAACTAGGCGAAGAAGTGAAAATATAGGCCCTTATTATATAAATTAATAAATAATTCAGAATATGTATATATAATGAAATGGAAATAACTATCTCATAAAGCACAAAGGGTATGAGTAGGCAGAATAATTTATAACTAACCTCGAGTATGTGCGTGAGGGCCGTATATGTCCACCACCACCACCGCCGCCACCATGAGAAACACAACGTCAAACACTTCAGCCACGGACCATGCAAGTGCAGGAACTACCGCCGCTTATTCAGTCGGGGGCGTTCGCCCTCCACCTCCGCCAACACATGAGCCACCACCGTCCTTGCAGCTAACGGATAAGCGATGTTTTCCGTTAAACCTCAAGCTGAAATTAATTTATAAGGTTCGGCATATAAAACTGTGGGTATTTAAGGATAATAAGATGAAAAATATTAATCACATATAATACGGTCGATCAGTGAAAAGAGCATAATACCTAACTAACTTGTAGCATGTGTGTATCGAGCTTATTCGACCACATTCACAACCAACGCCTCCACAACAACCTCGCCGCCGAATTCGACACATCCTTTACCTCAACCGCCACCATTATCGCCCACCACGCCAAACGCCTCAGCCACGGGTGTAGCTTGAGCCGAGCGCCTTATGGGCCCGTTTCCACCCTCCTACGCACTTCTGCCCCCACCTTCGTAAGTCAAATCGCTGGAGGGATTTACATTAACTACTGGTGACCGTTATTAAAATTTATCGGCCAATTGTGATATCATCTGTGAAAATTATAGATATAAATAATAACTCGGTTACTGGACTTTATTAACAAAACCTAATTTTGAAAGACCAAATTATTACGAGTTATAGATCAATGATAAAAATATATTTTACCTTTTGAATTAATCTTCGTCTGTCCATAATACGAAGAAAAGTAGATGTTCAATCCCATATAACACTTCAGGAATTTGGCTCCATACATACCGACCCCTGTTGAGATCTGATGCACATTTTTGGAAGATAATATTCCATGCAGAATCCTATTCACTTCTACGATGATTACTGCAGACTGTTCTTTTTTCACCCAAAAAAATACGTATATTCGCGTTCTTCTCAATACTGAAATAAAATTCTCATGAATTGCAGGGATCACCAGTGATCGATAATCTAATCTCATTTGTTTTTTTGAAGACCATTGATGTCACTTTATAGCGGACAATAGAGCGTTGTGTCTGACCTTTCCTTTCCGTTCATTCTAATCTTCCCACTTTGTCTTCAAAAGTTTACACCTGTATACATAAAATAACAGACACCTACCTGAGGTCGTGTAGGTATCCGCTCGTTTCTAGAAAGCGTTATCCTTCATAAAAAGCATTTTGTCGCTTATTCTGAATCGACCTACATGTATTTGGTCCATCGTCCCTCAGCCCGTCTATACCTGGGAAAAATTGATTAAAAAACGACTGACGCCATTTTTCCTTATTAGGTTTGATAATTATTTTTCAATCGAAGAAGTTTGGTTTATAGTGATGTTGTGAAATCTAAGTCTTCCGATACACAATTGTCTAATTTTATTCTATTTTACATTTCGCTAATATTTAACTACTACTGCCACTCAAAGGAGGACCGTGCGTATTAAACATGCACATTTAAAGATAGCCTCGGTGAAAAAGATAAGAAAAAGAATAATACACACAGTTACACTTCTAATGCCGTCTCATCTACATCTTTGTCTGACTCTGTTGGAATCGCATTGCGACCACATGATGACAGAAGAACAGACCGTGAATTCCTGGGAAAAAGGATGGACAATACTGAAAAAAGCGACTTTACCTGCGATTAATATTCCAGTACGTGAAAGCAATGCTTGGAAAATCAGCTGGTGCTGCAGTACGTATAAAACGTTCAGCTTCTCATGTAATTCCTAATTTCATATGCAACCATTTACCTGATGCACTCGCAGCGAATGATATGCCACAATATCTGAACGATGTATCGAACGAGATTCTCGGAAGAGTAAGCTTTATAAAAGCAAGGTCACTTTATTCTCGGATATTCGCATTGTTGTGCCGAAGACATGAGAAGATTTTATAAATCATTACATCTTCTTGCAGTAGTGCGATCGATACATTCTATGAATTAAGACATTAGATAAGGCACATTTTTGTCCAATAATCAATTAGAATCGCCGGAAAAACTAAATTACACAGATTGGATGGAACGGAAGGCGTATTTGGCACACTTTTACTTACCGTAATGAAATTTACATTTCATCAGGAGGTATTAATGCGAACATTTTCAAAGTTCATAGTAAAATAAAATCACTTACTTCAAAACACAAACCTTGGGCGTGTTTGTGTGAAAAGGAAGTTTTCCGAGTCTCCACGTTTTCAATTTACCAATAGTATTTTCCTCGAAGAATGGGTCAAAATCTATATAGGTCAACAAAGGTCTGAAGGGTGTCCGACAATAAAGGTGTATTTTCCACCTCAGCCAGAAGCATGGAATTGGTTTCACAATCCTTTAGTTACATCATCTGTATCTAAATCAGGATTATCACTGAAAGAAGATTAAAGCTTATTGATATCTAAAACGATTTAACGTTTAAAACTAAGTTCAAGGAAATAGAAAATATTCATTGATGGGTTTGTCACATAAATGTTTTTGCTGAAATTTCCATTCGCACTGTGAAATTACTCCTGGCTTTTGCATCCGCTTATCATGGTGAGAGATCCTTCACCCTATATAACGCGGTTCATTTGTTTCTTTGGTTGTTGGCGTAATTTTTTGAGGAAAGTACCTACGTGATTTTTTAATTTTCCAAAAAAGCTTTGTATCTGGGTATTGTTGAATATTGAAAGATGAGATTCATTATCTCATGCAACGTATAGGTAGAATTTGATTTGAAAAATATTATTCCTACCAATATACCATATCGTTAATCGAACATAAATGTCTAATGGGTGGATGCCTACAATACAGAAGAAAACACACTTAAATATAAAATAATTCTAATGCAATTCAATTTAATTCAAAATTTAGATGGGAGAGCGACAAAACGAAGATATTTTTTTTTTAAATAAAAGGATGATTTCCTGCATAACGAAATGAGACAGAGTTGCAGTTGTTAAAGATAAGAAGGTAAAATAATCACGAATCCATCAGTCCTGAAATTGCTGCAATCTACGGATCCATACAATTATCTAACGATGCACACCTAGCTCCTCGTCAAATATTTGCCCAAACCTATTCTCACTGACATAGATTCACTGTGGACTACTACCTTTTGTTCACCTTATAATACGTGCGAATCAACGAACTCCAAACCAAACCCCTAAATCATTTTATTGAGTGAAAGATTTTATATGAAAGATTTTCAAAAATCTTTAAAAGATATCGGATTTTGCTTTATGATAGTGGAACATGAAATTAGATATTTTTTTATATCTACGCAACATAATTTACTATTGCTGGGATAATACATGCCTCGCTTCCAATTTCGAGACTTCAAATTCGTTCCTCAAATGTATCGCATTCTTTTATTTATCCTTTCGTCCATTTTGGATATTCCTCATTTTTAAAACGAGATCTTTTTGGAATCAATATTCATAATAACGCTCATCGTTAAGGTTAAACTGCGACTTGGAGAATTAAGCAATGCTCTAATACGATGGAAACGTTTTCTCATACACACGGACGGCTTGCTTAAACATTTCAACTAACGTAAAGATTCCGGTGTTTCATGGCTTCGAGACTGCACTTGAAAGTCCGTCACAGCATTGAACGTTGACGCTTCGCCTCTTAATCACTGTCTCGTCATTCGATTGCGATACCTCCGCAGAGCCCGTCTTTTTCATCAACATCGTGTCAGGTGTGCTTGTTCCGGTTTTCAGAAAAATCGGGGTGCATGTACATCCACACGGGTAAGGCAGAGTGAAGTGGTTTCACATATCGTGAAGGCATTCATCGTCGCTTCGAAAACAACTCGATTATAAGGAAATGTTTCCATGTTCCAGGGAACAATTGCGGGATGTTTCTGTCTCTAACGGTTGCCGCGGGTATTTTAAGGTATTTAGCGCGGTCAGTTCCTTAAGAAGCGAAAGTCAAAATCGGAGTCAATGTCGAAGTAAAAGAGAAAAAAGCCCAACCACTTCATCCTAGTATTCTCGTTTCCATTGCAGATCTGCGTCCATGTACATAGCGTCACTATGGCAACCATTCATTGTTACGTAACGTTCATGGGAATGAACTTAATTTTTTCCGGCTTACATTAAAAATTTCATTGAAAAATAAGATTCTGCTAGACAAAAATTTCATTTTCCCAATTATCTGCTTTTATGAACATAAACATTTTCTCGGTAAAAAAATGTTTTGCTCATTATTTGATGTCTATCTCATTTCTAACTGTGATTTTTTTAAAATCTGCACTTATTAATTATTTGATAAATTTCTGGCATTACGCAGCGAAATATTACGAAAGCTAAATTTTGCTATGGCAAAATAATTAAAAACACGAACAATAACATGAAGTAGGAAAATCCGTAAATTAAATGCTCTTTGAAAAAATAATAATCACCGATGCATTGGCGAATATTTTAATATATTAATTCCGAAGTGGTCACGTCGTAGATAGTGCAATCGACGAAAGAGTAGACGAATAAAATAAAAATGAATCACATCCTGGAAGGGATAGAGGGATTTTCCAGTAAACGCGGCCATTTTTACGTTGATCCGATCTGTAGGATTATGGAAAGGGATTTTGGCCGAAACGGGATTCGCTCGCAAAGGAATATGCCGCCACCGAATGACAATCAAAGAAATATTCGAATTATTCACCGTTAAACTAGGCGAAGAAGTGAAAATATAGGCCCTTATTATATAAATTAATAAATAATTCAGAATATGTATATATAATGAAATGGAAATAACTATCTCATAAAGCACAAAGGGTATGAGTAGGCAGAATAATTTATAACTAACCTCGAGTATGTGCGTGAGGGCCGTATATGTCCACCACCACCACCGCCGCCACCATGAGAAACACAACGTCAAACACTTCAGCCACGGACCATGCAAGTGCAGGAACTACCGCCGCTTATTCAGTCGGGGGCGTTCGCCCTCCACCTCCGCCAACACATGAGCCACCACCGTCCTTGCAGCTAACGGATAAGCGATGTTTTCCGTTAAACCTCAAGCTGAAATTAATTTATAAGGTTCGGCATATAAAACTGTGGGTATTTAAGGATAATAAGATGAAAAATATTAATCACATATAATACGGTCGATCAGTGAAAAGAGCATAATACCTAACTAACTTGTAGCATGTGTGTATCGAGCTTATTCGACCACATTCACAACCAACGCCTCCACAACAACCTCGCCGCCGAATTCGACACATCCTTTACCTCAACCGCCACCATTATCGCCCACCACGCCAAACGCCTCAGCCACGGGTGTAGCTTGAGCCGAGCGCCTTATGGGCCCGTTTCCACCCTCCTACGCACTTCTGCCCCCACCTTCGTAAGTCAAATCGCTGGAGGGATTTACATTAATTACTGGTGACCGTTATTAAAATTTATCGGCCAATTGTGATATCATCTGTAAAATTATAGATTTAAATAATAACTTGGTTACTGGACTTTATTAACAACACCTAATTTTGAAAGACCAAATTATTACGAGTTATAGATCAATGATAAAAATATCTTTTACCTTTTGAATTGATCTTCGTCTGTCCATAATACGAAGAAAAGTAGATGTTCAATCCCATATAACACTTCAGGAATTTGGCTCCATACATACCGACCCCTGTTGAGATCTGATGCACATTTTTGGAAGATAATATTCCATGCAGAATCCAATAACTTCTACGATGATTACTGCAGACTGTTCTTTTTTCACCCAAAAAAATACGTATATTCGCGTTCTTCCCAATACTGAAATAAAATTCTCATGAATGCAGGGATCACCAGTGATCGATAATCTAATCTCATTTGTTTTTTTGAAGACCATTGATGTCACTTTATAGCGGACAATACAGCGTTGTGTCTGACCTTTCCTTTCCGTTCATTCAAATCTTCCCACTTTGTCTTCAACAGTTTTCACCTGTATACATAAAATAACAGACACCTACCTGAGGTCGTGTAGGTATCCGCTCGTTTCTAGAAAGCGTTATCCTTCATAAAAAGCATTTTGTCGCTTATTCTGAATCGACCTACATGTATTTGGTCCATCGTCCCTCAGCCCGTCTATACCTGGGAAAAATTAATTAAAAAACGACTGACGCAATTTTTCCTTATTATGTTTGATAATTATTTTTCAATCGAAGAAATTTGGTTTATAGTGATGTTGTGAAATCTAAGTCTTCCGCTACACAATTGTCTAATTTTATTCTATTTTACATTTCGCTAATAATTAACTACTACTGCCACTCAAAGGAGGACCGTCCGTATTAAACATGCACACATAACGTTAGCCTCGGTGAAAAAGCTAAGAAAAAGAATAATACACACAGTTACACTTCTAATGCCGTCTCATCTACATCTTTGTCTGACTCTGTTGAAATCGCATTGCGACCGCATGATGACAGCAGCACAGACCGTGAAGTCCTGGGAATAAGGATGGACAATACTGAAAAAAGCGACTTTACCTGCGATTAATATTCCAGTACGTGAAAGCAATGCTTGGAAAATCAGCTGGTGCTGCAGCACGTATAAAACGTTCAGCTCCTCATGTAATTCCTAATCTCATGTGCAACCATTTTCCTGATGCACTCGCAGCGAATGATATGCCACAATATCTGAACGATGTATCGAACGAGATTCTCAGAAGAGTAAGCCTTATAAAAGCAAGGTCACTTTATTCTCGGATATTCGCTTTGTTGTGCCGAAGACATGAGAAGGTTTTATAAATCATTACATCTCCTTACAGTAGTGCGATCGCTACATTCTATGAATTAAGACATAAGATAAGGCACATTTTTGTCCAAAAATCCATTAGAATCGCCGGAAAAACTAAATTACACAGATTGGATAGAACGGAAGGCGTATTTGGCACACACTTTTACTTACCGTAATGAAATTTACATTTCATCAGGAGGTATTAATGCGAACATTTTCAAAGTTCATAGTAAAATAAAATCACTTACTTCAAAACACAAACCTTGGGCGTGTTTGTGTGAAAAGGAAGTTTTCCGAGTCTCCAAGTTTTCATTTTACCAATAGTATTTTCCTCGAAGAATGGGTCAAAATCTATATAGGTCAACAAAGGTCTGAAGGGTGTCCGACCATAAAGGTGTATTATCCACCTCAGCCAGAAGCATTGAATTGGTTTCACAATCCTTTAGCTACATCATCTGTATCTAAGTCAGGATTATCACTGAAAGAAGATTAACAGCTAATTGATATCTAAAACGATTTAACGTTTAAAACTATGTTCAACAAAATAGAAAATATTCATTGATGGGTTTGTCACATAAATGTTTTTGCTGAAATTTCCATTCGCACTGTGAAATTACTGCTGGCTTTTGCATCCGCTTATCAATGTGAGAGATCCTTCACACTATATAACGAAGTTCATTTGTTTCTTTGGTTGTTAACGTAATTTTTTTAGTACAGTAGCTACGTGATTTTTTAATTATCCAAAAAAGCTTTGTATCTGGGTATTGTTGAATATTGAAAGATGAGTTTCATTATCTAATGCAACGTATAGGAAGAATTTGATTTGAAAAATATTATTCCTACCAATATTACATATCGTTAATCGAACATAAATGTCTAATGTGTGGATGCCTACAATACAGAAGAAATCACACTTAAATATAAAATAATTCTAATGCAATTCAATTTAATTCAAAATTTAGTTGGGAGAGAGACAAAACGAAGATATTTGTTTTTGAAAATAAAAGGATGATTTCCTGCATAACGAAACGAGACAGAGTTGCAGTTGTTAAAGATAAGAAGGTAAAATAATCACAAATCCATCAGTCCTGAAATTGCTGCAATCTACGGATCCATACAATTATCTAACGATGCACACCTAGCTCCTCGTCAAATATTTGCCCAAACCTATTCTCACTGACATAGATTCACTGTGGACAACTACCTTTTGTTCACCTTATAATACGTGCGAATCAACGAACTCCAAACCAAACCCCTAAATCATTTTATTGAGTGAAAGATTTTATATGAAAGATTTTCAAAAATCTTTAAAAGATATCGGATTTTGCTTTATGATAGTGGAACATGAAATTAGATATTTTTTTATATCTACGCAACATAATTTACTATTGCTGGGATAATACATGCCTCGCTTCCAATTTCGAGACTTCAAATTCGTTCCTCAAATGTATCGCATTCTTTTATTTATCCTTTCGTCCATTTTGGATATTCCTCATTTTTAAAACGAGATCTTTTTGGAATCAATATTCATAATAACGCTCATCGTTAAGGTTAAACTGCGACTTGGTGAATTAAGCAATGCTCTAATACGATGGAAACGTTTTCCCATACACACGGACGGCTTGCTTAAACATTACAACTAACGTAAAGATTCCGGTGTTTCACGGCTTCGAGACTGCACTTGAAAGTCCGTCACAGCATTGAACGTTGACGCTTCGCCTCTTAATCACTGTCTCGTCATTCGATTGCGATACCTCCGCAGAGCCCGTCTTTTTCATCAACATCGTGTCAGGTGTGCTTGTTCCGGTTTTCAGAAAAATCGGGGTGCATGTACATCCACACGGGTAAGGCAGAGTGAAGTGGTTTCACATATCGTGAAGGCATTCATCGTCGCTTCGAAAACAACTCGATTATAAGGAAATGTTTCCATGTTCCAGGGAACAATTGCGGGATGTTTCTGTCTCTAACGGTTGCCGCGGGTATTTTAAGGTATTTAGCGCGGTCAGTTCCTTAAGAAGCGAAAGTCAAAATCGGAGTCAATGTCGAAGTAAAAGAGAAAAAAGCCCAACCACTTCATCCTAGTATTCTCGTTTCCATTGCAGATCTGCGTCCATGTACATAGCGTCACTATGGCAACCATTCATTGTTACGTAACGTTCATGGGAATGAACTTAATTTTTTCCGGCTTACATTAAAAATTTCATTGAAAAATAAGATTCTGCTAGACAAAAATTTCATTTTCCCAATTATCTGCTTTTATGAACATAAACATTTTCTCGGTAAAAAAATGTTTTGCTCATTATTTGATGTCTATCTCATTTCTAACTGTGATTTTTTTTAAATCTGCACTTATTAATTATTTGATAAATTTCTGGCATTACGCAGCGAAATATTACGAAAGCTAAATTTTGCTATGGCAAAATAATTAAAAACACGAACAATAACATGAAGTAGGAAAATCCGTAAATTAAATGCTCTTTGAAAAAATAATAATCACCGATGCATTGGCGAATATTTTAATATATTAATTCCGAAGTGGTCACGTCGTAGATAGTGCAATCGACGAAAGAGTAGACGAATAAAATAAAAATGAATCACATCCTGGAAGGGATAGAGGGATTTTCCAGTAAACGCGGCCATTTTTACGTTGATCCGATCTGTAGGATTATGGAAAGGGATTTTGGCCGAAACGGGATTCGCTCGCAAAGGAATATGCCGCCACGGAATGACAATCAAAGAAATATTCGAATTATTCACCGTTAAACTAGGCGAAGAAGTGAAAATATAGGCCCTTATTATATAAATTAATAAATAATTCAGAATATGTATATATAATGAAATGGAAATAACTATCTCATAAAGCACAAAGGGTATGAGTAGGCAGAATAATTTATAACTAACCTCGAGTATGTGCGTGAGGGCCGTATATGTCCACCACCACCACCGCCGCCACCATGAGAAACACAACGTCAAACACTTCAGCCACGGACCATGCAAGTGCAGGAACTACCGCCGCTTATTCAGTCGGGGGCGTTCGCCCTCCACCTCCGCCAACACATGAGCCACCACCGTCCTTGCAGCTAACGGATAAGCGATGTTTTCCGTTAAACCTCAAGCTGAAATTAATTTATAAGGTTCGGCATATAAAACTGTGGGTATTTAAGGATAATAAGATGAAAAATATTAATCACATATAATACGGTCGATCAGTGAAAAGAGCATAATACCTAACTAACTTGTAGCATGTGTGTATCGAGCTTATTCGACCACATTCACAACCAACGCCTCCACAACAACCTCGCCGCCGAATTCGACACATCCTTTACCTCAACCGCCACCATTATCGCCCACCACGCCAAACGCCTCAGCCACGGGTGTAGCTTGAGCCGAGCGCCTTATGGGCCCGTTTCCACCCTCCTACGCACTTCTGCCCCCACCTTCGTAAGTCAAATCGCTGGAGGGATTTACATTAATTACTGGTGACCGTTATTAAAATTTATCGGCCAATTGTGATATCATCTGTAAAATTATAGATTTAAATAATAACTTGGTTACTGGACTTTATTAACAACACCTAATTTTGAAAGACCAAATTATTACGAGTTATAGATCAATGATAAAAATATCTTTTACCTTTTGAATTGATCTTCGTCTGTCCATAATACGAAGAAAAGTAGATGTTCAATCCCATATAACACTTCAGGAATTTGGCTCCATACATACCGACCCCTGTTGAGATCTGATGCACATTTTTGGAAGATAATATTCCATGCAGAATCCAATAACTTCTACGATGATTACTGCAGACTGTTCTTTTTTCACCCAAAAAAATACGTATATTCGCGTTCTTCCCAATACTGAAATAAAATTCTCATGAATGCAGGGATCACCAGTGATCGATAATCTAATCTCATTTGTTTTTTTGAAGACCATTGATGTCACTTTATAGCGGACAATACAGCGTTGTGTCTGACCTTTCCTTTCCGTTCATTCAAATCTTCCCACTTTGTCTTCAACAGTTTTCACCTGTATACATAAAATAACAGACACCTACCTGAGGTCGTGTAGGTATCCGCTCGTTTCTAGAAAGCGTTATCCTTCATAAAAAGCATTTTGTCGCTTATTCTGAATCGACCTACATGTATTTGGTCCATCGTCCCTCAGCCCGTCTATACCTGGGAAAAATTAATTAAAAAACGACTGACGCAATTTTTCCTTATTATGTTTGATAATTATTTTTCAATCGAAGAAATTTGGTTTATAGTGATGTTGTGAAATCTAAGTCTTCCGCTACACAATTGTCTAATTTTATTCTATTTTACATTTCGCTAATAATTAACTACTACTGCCACTCAAAGGAGGACCGTCCGTATTAAACATGCACACATAACGTTAGCCTCGGTGAAAAAGCTAAGAAAAAGAATAATACACACAGTTACACTTCTAATGCCGTCTCATCTACATCTTTGTCTGACTCTGTTGAAATCGCATTGCGACCGCATGATGACAGCAGCACAGACCGTGAAGTCCTGGGAATAAGGATGGACAATACTGAAAAAAGCGACTTTACCTGCGATTAATATTCCAGTACGTGAAAGCAATGCTTGGAAAATCAGCTGGTGCTGCAGCACGTATAAAACGTTCAGCTCCTCATGTAATTCCTAATCTCATGTGCAACCATTTTCCTGATGCACTCGCAGCGAATGATATGCCACAATACCTGAACGATGTATCGAACGAGATTCTCAGAAGAGTAAGCCTTATAAAAGCAAGGTCACTTTATTCTCGGATATTCGCTTTGTTGTGCCGAAGACATGAGAAGGTTTTATAAATCATTACATCTCCTTACAGTAGTGCGATCGCTACATTCTATGAATTAAGACATAAGATAAGGCACATTTTTGTCCAAAAATCCATTAGAATCGCCGGAAAAACTAAATTACACAGATTGGATAGAACGGAAGGCGTATTTGGCACACACTTTTACTTACCGTAATGAAATTTACATTTCATCAGGAGGTATTAATGCGAACATTTTCAAAGTTCATAGTAAAATAAAATCACTTACTTCAAAACACAAACCTTGGGCGTGTTTGTGTGAAAAGGAAGTTTTCCGAGTCTCCAAGTTTTCATTTTACCAATAGTATTTTCCTCGAAGAATGGGTCAAAATCTATATAGGTCAACAAAGGTCTGAAGGGTGTCCGACCATAAAGGTGTATTATCCACCTCAGCCAGAAGCATTGAATTGGTTTCACAATCCTTTAGCTACATCATCTGTATCTAAGTCAGGATTATCACTGAAAGAAGATTAACAGCTAATTGATATCTAAAACGATTTAACGTTTAAAACTATGTTCAACAAAATAGAAAATATTCATTGATGGGTTTGTCACATAAATGTTTTTGCTGAAATTTCCATTCGCACTGTGAAATTACTGCTGGCTTTTGCATCCGCTTATCAATGTGAGAGATCCTTCACACTATATAACGAAGTTCATTTGTTTCTTTGGTTGTTAACGTAATTTTTTTAGTACAGTAGCTACGTGATTTTTTAATTATCCAAAAAAGCTTTGTATCTGGGTATTGTTGAATATTGAAAGATGAGTTTCATTATCTAATGCAACGTATAGGAAGAATTTGATTTGAAAAATATTATTCCTACCAATATTACATATCGTTAATCGAACATAAATGTCTAATGTGTGGATGCCTACAATACAGAAGAAATCACACTTAAATATAAAATAATTCTAATGCAATTCAATTTAATTCAAAATTTAGTTGGGAGAGAGACAAAACGAAGATATTTGTTTTTGAAAATAAAAGGATGATTTCCTGCATAACGAAACGAGACAGAGTTGCAGTTGTTAAAGATAAGAAGGTAAAATAATCACAAATCCATCAGTCCTGAAATTGCTGCAATCTACGGATCCATACAATTATCTAACGATGCACACCTAGCTCCTCGTCAAATATTTGCCCAAACCTATTCTCACTGACATAGATTCACTGTGGACAACTACCTTTTGTTCACCTTATAATACGTGCGAATCAACGAACTCCAAACCAAACCCCTAAATCATTTTATTGAGTGAAAGATTTTATATGAAAGATTTTCAAAAATCTTTAAAAGATATCGGATTTTGCTTTATGATAGTGGAACATGAAATTAGATATTTTTTTATATCTACGCAACATAATTTACTATTGCTGGGATAATACATGCCTCGCTTCCAATTTCGAGACTTCAAATTCGTTCCTCAAATGTATCGCATTCTTTTATTTATCCTTTCGTCCATTTTGGATATTCCTCATTTTTAAAACGAGATCTTTTTGGAATCAATATTCATAATAACGCTCATCGTTAAGGTTAAACTGCGACTTGGTGAATTAAGCAATGCTCTAATACGATGGAAACGTTTTCCCATACACACGGACGGCTTGCTTAAACATTACAACTAACGTAAAGATTCCGGTGTTTCACGGCTTCGAGACTGCACTTGAAAGTCCGTCACAGCATTGAACGTTGACGCTTCGCCTCTTAATCACTGTCTCGTCATTCGATTGCGATACCTCCGCAGAGCCCGTCTTTTTCATCAACATCGTGTCAGGTGTGCTTGTTCCGGTTTTCAGAAAAATCGGGGTGCATGTACATCCACACGGGTAAGGCAGAGTGAAGTGGTTTCACATATCGTGAAGGCATTCATCGTCGCTTCGAAAACAACTCGATTATAAGGAAATGTTTCCATGTTCCAGGGAACAATTGCGGGATGTTTCTGTCTCTAACGGTTGCCGCGGGTATTTTAAGGTATTTAGCGCGGTCAGTTCCTTAAGAAGCGAAAGTCAAAATCGGAGTCAATGTCGAAGTAAAAGAGAAAAAAGCCCAACCACTTCATCCTAGTATTCTCGTTTCCATTGCAGATCTGCGTCCATGTACATAGCGTCACTATGGCAACCATTCATTGTTACGTAACGTTCATGGGAATGAACTTAATTTTTTCCGGCTTACATTAAAAATTTCATTGAAAAATAAGATTCTGCTAGACAAAAATTTCATTTTCCCAATTATCTGCTTTTATGAACATAAACATTTTCTCGGTAAAAAAATGTTTTGCTCATTATTTGATGTCTATCTCATTTCTAACTGTGATTTTTTTTAAATCTGCACTTATTAATTATTTGATAAATTTCTGGCATTACGCAGCGAAATATTACGAAAGCTAAATTTTGCTATGGCAAAATAATTAAAAACACGAACAATAACATGAAGTAGGAAAATCCGTAAATTAAATGCTCTTTGAAAAAATAATAATCACCGATGCATTGGCGAATATTTTAATATATTAATTCCGAAGTGGTCACGTCGTAGATAGTGCAATCGACGAAAGAGTAGACGAATAAAATAAAAATGAATCACATCCTGGAAGGGATAGAGGGATTTTCCAGTAAACGCGGCCATTTTTACGTTGATCCGATCTGTAGGATTATGGAAAGGGATTTTGGCCGAAACGGGATTCGCTCGCAAAGGAATATGCCGCCACCGAATGACAATCAAAGAAATATTCGAATTATTCACCGTTAAACTAGGCGAAGAAGTGAAAATATAGGCCCTTATTATATAAATTAATAAATAATTCAGAATATGTATATATAATGAAATGGAAATAACTATCTCATAAAGCACAAAGGGTATGAGTAGGCAGAATAATTTATAACTAACCTCGAGTATGTGCGTGAGGGCCGTATATGTCCACCACCACCACCGCCGCCACCATGAGAAACACAACGTCAAACACTTCAGCCACGGACCATGCAAGTGCAGGAACTACCGCCGCTTATTCAGTCGGGGGCGTTCGCCCTCCACCTCCGCCAACACATGAGCCACCACCGTCCTTGCAGCTAACGGATAAGCGATGTTTTCCGTTAAACCTCAAGCTGAAATTAATTTATAAGGTTCGGCATATAAAACTGTGGATATTTAAGGATAATAAGATGAAAAATATTAATCACATATAATACGGTCGATCAGTGAAAAGAGCATAATACCTAACTAACTTGTAGCATGTGTGTATCGAGCTTATTCGACCACATTCACAACCAACGCCTCCACAACAACCTCGCCGCCGAATTCGACACATCCTTTACCTCAACCGCCACCATTATCGCCCACCACGCCAAACGCCTCAGCCACGGGTGTAGCTTGAGCCGAGCGCCTTATGGGCCCGTTTCCACCCTCCTACGCACTTCTGCCCCCACCTTCGTAAGTCAAATCGCTGGAGGGATTTACATTAATTACTGGTGACCGTTATTAAAATTTATCGGCCAATTGTGATATCATCTGTAATATTATAGTTTTAAATAATAACTTGGTTACTGGACTTTATTAACAACACCTAATTTTGAAAGACCAAATTATTACGAGTTATAGATCAATGATAAAAATATCTTTTACCTTTTGAATTGATCTTCGTCTGTCCATAATACGAAGAAAAGTAGATGTTCAATCCCATATAACACTTCAGGAATTTGGCTCCATACATACCGACCCCTGTTGAGATCTGATGCACATTTTTGGAAGATAATATTCCATGCAGAATCCAATAACTTCTACGATGATTACTGCAGACTGTTCTTTTTTCACCCAAAAAAATACGTATATTCGCGTTCTTCCCAATACTGAAATAAAATTCTCATGAATGCAGGGATCACCAGTGATCGATAATCTAATCTCATTTGTTTTTTTGAAGACCATTGATGTCACTTTATAGCGGACAATACAGCGTTGTGTCTGACCTTTCCTTTCCGTTCATTCAAATCTTCCCACTTTGTCTTCAACAGTTTTCCCCTGTATACATAAAATAACAGACACCTACCTGAGGTCGTGTAGGTATCCGCTCGTTTCTAGAAAGCGTTATCCTTCATAAAAAGCATTTTGTCGCTTATTCTGAATCGACCTACATGTATTTGGTCCATCGTCCCTCAGCCCGTCTATACCTGGGAAAAATTAATTAAAAAACGACTGACGCAATTTTTCCTTATTATGTTTGATAATTATTTTTCAATCGAAGAAATTTGGTTTATAGTGATGTTGTGAAATCTAAGTCTTCCGCTACACAATTGTCTAATTTTATTCTATTTTACATTTCGCTAATAATTAACTACTACTGCCACTCAAAGGAGGACCGTCCGTATTAAACATGCACACATAACGTTAGCCTCGGTGAAAAAGCTAAGAAAAAGAATAATACACACAGTTACACTTCTAATGCCGTCTCATCTACATCTTTGTCTGACTCTGTTGAAATCGCATTGCGACCGCATGATGACAGCAGCACAGACCGTGAAGTCCTGGGAATAAGGATGGACAATACTGAAAAAAGCGACTTTACCTGCGATTAATATTCCAGTACGTGAAAGCAATGCTTGGAAAATCAGCTGGTGCTGCAGCACGTATAAAACGTTCAGCTCCTCATGTAATTCCTAATCTCATGTGCAACCATTTACCTGATGCACTCGCAGCGAATGATATGCCACAATATCTGAACGATGTATCGAACGAGATTCTCAGAAGAGTAAGCCTTATAAAAGCAAGGTCACTTTATTCTCGGATATTCGCTTTGTTGTGCCGAAGACATGAGAAGGTTTTATAAATCATTACATCTCCTTACAGTAGTGCGATCGCTACATTCTATGAATTAAGACATAAGATAAGGCACATTTTTGTCCAAAAATCCATTAGAATCGCCGGAAAAACTAAATTACACAGATTGGATAGAACGGAAGGCGTATTTGGCACACACTTTTACTTACCGTAATGAAATTTACATTTCATCAGGAGGTATTAATGCGAACATTTTCAAAGTTCATAGTAAAATAAAATCACTTACTTCAAAACACAAACCTTGGGCGTGTTTGTGTGAAAAGGAAGTTTTCCGAGTCTCCAAGTTTTCATTTTACCAATAGTATTTTCCTCGAAGAATGGGTCAAAATCTATATAGGTCAACAAAGGTCTGAAGGGTGTCCGACCATAAAGGTGTATTATCCACCTCAGCCAGAAGCATTGAATTGGTTTCACAATCCTTTAGCTACATCATCTGTATCTAAGTCAGGATTATCACTGAAAGAAGATTAACAGCTAATTGATATCTAAAACGATTTAACGTTTAAAACTATGTTCAACAAAATAGAAAATATTCATTGATGGGTTTGTCACATAAATGTTTTTGCTGAAATTTCCATTCGCACTGTGAAATTACTGCTGGCTTTTGCATCCGCTTATCAATGTGAGAGATCCTTCACACTATATAACGAAGTTCATTTGTTTCTTTGGTTGTTAACGTAATTTTTTTAGTACAGTAGCTACGTGATTTTTTAATTATCCAAAAAAGCTTTGTATCTGGGTATTGTTGAATATTGAAAGATGAGTTTCATTATCTAATGCAACGTATAGGAAGAATTTGATTTGAAAAATATTATTCCTACCAATATTACATATCGTTAATCGAACATAAATGTCTAATGTGTGGATGCCTACAATACAGAAGAAATCACACTTAAATATAAAATAATTCTAATGCAATTCAATTTAATTCAAAATTTAGTTGGGAGAGAGACAAAACGAAGATATTTGTTTTTGAAAATAAAAGGATGATTTCCTGCATAACGAAACGAGACAGAGTTGCAGTTGTTAAAGATAAGAAGGTAAAATAATCACAAATCCATCAGTCCTGAAATTGCTGCAATCTACGGATCCATACAATTATCTAACGATGCACACCTAGCTCCTCGTCAAATATTTGCCCAAACCTATTCTCACTGACATAGATTCACTGTGGACAACTACCTTTTGTTCACCTTATAATACGTGCGAATCAACGAACTCCAAACCAAACCCCTAAATCATTTTATTGAGTGAAAGATTTTATATGAAAGATTTTCAAAAATCTTTAAAAGATATCGGATTTTGCTTTATGATAGTGGAACATGAAATTAGATATTTTTTTATATCTACGCAACATAATTTACTATTGCTGGGATAATACATGCCTCGCTTCCAATTTCGAGACTTCAAATTCGTTCCTCAAATGTATCGCATTCTTTTATTTATCCTTTCGTCCATTTTGGATATTCCTCATTTTTAAAACGAGATCTTTTTGGAATCAATATTCATAATAACGCTCATCGTTAAGGTTAAACTGCGACTTGGTGAATTAAGCAATGCTCTAATACGATGGAAACGTTTTCTCATACACACGGACGGCTTGCTTAAACATTACAACTAACGTAAAGATTCCGGTGTTTCACGGCTTCGAGACTGCACTTGAAAGTCCGTCACAGCATTGAACGTTGACGCTTCGCCTCTTAATCACTGTCTCGTCATTCGATTGCGATACCTCCGCAGAGCCCGTCTTTTTCATCAACATCGTGTCAGGTGTGCTTGTTCCGGTTTTCAGAAAAATCGGGGTGCATGTACATCCACACGGGTAAGGCAGAGTGAAGTGGTTTCACATATCGTGAAGGCATTCATCGTCGCTTCGAAAACAACTCGATTATAAGGAAATGTTTCCATGTTCCAGGGAACAATTGCGGGATGTTTCTGTCTCTAACGGTTGCCGCGGGTATTTTAAGGTATTTAGCGCGGTCAGTTCCTTAAGAAGCGAAAGTCAAAATCGGAGTCAATGTCGAAGTAAAAGAGAAAAAAGCCCAACCACTTCATCCTAGTATTCTCGTTTCCATTGCAGATCTGCGTCCATGTACATAGCGTCACTATGGCAACCATTCATTGTTACGTAACGTTCATGGGAATGAACTTAATTTTTTCCGGCTTACATTAAAAATTTCATTGAAAAATAAGATTCTGCTAGACAAAAATTTCATTTTCCCAATTATCTGCTTTTATGAACATAAACATTTTCTCGGTAAAAAAATGTTTTGCTCATTATTTGATGTCTATCTCATTTCTAACTGTGATTTTTTTTTAATCTGCACTTATTAATTATTTGATAAATTTCTGGCATTACGCAGCGAAATATTACGAAAGCTAAATTTTGCTATGGCAAAATAATTAAAAACACGAACAATAACATGAAGTAGGAAAATCCGTAAATTAAATGCTCTTTGAAAAAATAATAATCACCGATGCATTGGCGAATATTTTAATATATTAATTCCGAAGTGGTCACGTCGTAGATAGTGCAATCGACGAAAGAGTAGACGAATAAAATAAAAATGTATCACATCCTGGAAGGGATAGAGGGATTTTCCAGTAAACGCGGCCATTTTTACGTTGATCCGATCTGTAGGATTATGGAAAGGGATTTTGGCCGAAACGGGATTCGCTCGCAAAGGAATATGCCGCCACGGAATGACAATCAAAGAAATATTCGAATTATTCACCGTTAAACTAGGCGAAGAAGTGAAAATATAGGCCCTTATTATATAAATTAATAAATAATTCAGAATATGTATATATAATGAAATGGAAATAACTATCTCATAAAGCACAAAGGGTATGAGTAGGCAGAATAATTTATAACTAACCTCGAGTATGTGCGTGAGGGCCGTATATGTCCACCACCACCACCGCCGCCACCATGAGAAACACAACGTCAAACACTTCAGCCACGGACCAGGCAAGTGCAGGAACTACCGCCGCTTATTCAGTCGGGGGCGTTCGCCCTCCACCTCCGCCAACACATGAGCCACCACCGTCCTTGCAGCTAACGGATAAGCGATGTTTTCCGTTAAACCTCAAGCTGAAATTAATTTATAAGGTTCGGCATATAAAACTGTGGATATTTAAGGATAATAAGATGAAAAATATTAATCACATATAATACGGTCGATCAGTGAAAAGAGCATAATACCTAACTAACTTGTAGCATGTGTGTATCGAGCTTATTCGACCACATTCACAACCAACGCCTCCACAACAACCTCGCCGCCGAATTCGACACATCCTTTACCTCAACCGCCACCATTATCGCCCACCACGCCAAACGCCTCAGCCACGGGTGTAGCTTGAGCCGAGCGCCTTATGGGCCCGTTTCCACCCTCCTACGCACTTCTGCCCCCACCTTCGTAAGTCAAATCGCTGGAGGGATTTACATTAATTACTGGTGACCGTTATTAAAATTTATCGGCCAATTGTGATATCATCTGTAAAATTATAGATTTAAATAATAACTTGGTTACTGGACTTTATTAACAACACCTAATTTTGAAAGACCAAATTATTACGAGTTATAGATCAATGATAAAAATATCTTTTACCTTTTGAATTGATCTTCGTCTGTCCATAATACGAAGAAAAGTAGATGTTCAATCCCATATAACACTTCAGGAATTTGGCTCCATACATACCGACCCCTGTTGAGATCTGATGCACATTTTTGGAAGATAATATTCCATGCAGAATCCAATAACTTCTACGATGATTACTGCAGACTGTTCTTTTTTCACCCAAAAAAATACGTATATTCGCGTTCTTCCCAATACTGAAATAAAATTCTCATGAATGCAGGGATCACCAGTGATCGATAATCTAATCTCATTTGTTTTTTTGAAGACCATTGATGTCACTTTATAGCGGACAATACAGCGTTGTGTCTGACCTTTCCTTTCCGTTCATTCAAATCTTCCCACTTTGTCTTCAACAGTTTTCACCTGTATACATAAAATAACAGACACCTACCTGAGGTCGTGTAGGTATCCGCTCGTTTCTAGAAAGCGTTATCCTTCATAAAAAGCATTTTGTCGCTTATTCTGAATCGACCTACATGTATTTGGTCCATCGTCCCTCAGCCCGTCTATACCTGGGAAAAATTAATTAAAAAACGACTGACGCAATTTTTCCTTATTATGTTTGATAATTATTTTTCAATCGAAGAAATTTGGTTTATAGTGATGTTGTGAAATCTAAGTCTTCCGCTACACAATTGTCTAATTTTATTCTATTTTACATTTCGCTAATAATTAACTACTACTGCCACTCAAAGGAGGACCGTCCGTATTAAACATGCACACATAACGTTAGCCTCGGTGAAAAAGCTAAGAAAAAGAATAATACACACAGTTACACTTCTAATGCCGTCTCATCTACATCTTTGTCTGACTCTGTTGAAATCGCATTGCGACCGCATGATGACAGCAGCACAGACCGTGAAGTCCTGGGAATAAGGATGGACAATACTGAAAAAAGCGACTTTACCTGCGATTAATATTCCAGTACGTGAAAGCAATGCTTGGAAAATCAGCTGGTGCTGCAGCACGTATAAAACGTTCAGCTCCTCATGTAATTCCTAATCTCATGTGCAACCATTTTCCTGATGCACTCGCAGCGAATGATATGCCACAATATCTGAACGATGTATCGAACGAGATTCTCAGAAGAGTAAGCCTTATAAAAGCAAGGTCACTTTATTCTCGGATATTCGCTTTGCTGTGCCGAAGACATGAGAAGGTTTTATAAATCATTACATCTCCTTACAGTAGTGCGATCGCTACATTCTATGAATTAAGACATAAGATAAGGCACATTTTTGTCCAAAAATCCATTAGAATCGCCGGAAAAACTAAATTACACAGATTGGATAGAACGGAAGGCGTATTTGGCACACACTTTTACTTACCGTAATGAAATTTACATTTCATCAGGAGGTATTAATGCGAACATTTTCAAAGTTCATAGTAAAATAAAATCACTTACTTCAAAACACAAACCTTGGGCGTGTTTGTGTGAAAAGGAAGTTTTCCGAGTCTCCAAGTTTTCATTTTACCAATAGTATTTTCCTCGAAGAATGGGTCAAAATCTATATAGGTCAACAAAGGTCTGAAGGGTGTCCGACCATAAAGGTGTATTATCCACCTCAGCCAGAAGCATTGAATTGGTTTCACAATCCTTTAGCTACATCATCTGTATCTAAGTCAGGATTATCACTGAAAGAAGATTAACAGCTAATTGATATCTAAAACGATTTAACGTTTAAAACTATGTTCAACAAAATAGAAAATATTCATTGATGGGTTTGTCACATAAATGTTTTTGCTGAAATTTCCATTCGCACTGTGAAATTACTGCTGGCTTTTGCATCCGCTTATCAATGTGAGAGATCCTTCACCCTATATAACGAAGTTCATTTGTTTCTTTGGTTGTTAACGTAATTTTTTTAGTACAGTAGCTACGTGATTTTTTAATTATCCAAAAAAGCTTTGTATCTGGGTATTGTTGAATATTGAAAGATGAGTTTCATTATCTAATGGACGTATAGGAAGAATTTGATTTGAAAAATATTATTCCTACCAATATTACATATCGTTAATCGAACATAAATGTCTAATGTGTGGATGCTTACAATACAGAAGAAATCACACTTAAATATAAAATAATTCTAATGCAATTCAATTTAATTCAAAATTTAGTTGGGAGAGAGACAAAACGAAGATATTTGTTTTTGAAAATAAAAGGATGATTTCCTGCATAACGAAACGAGACAGAGTTGCAGTTGTTAAAGATAAGAAGGTAAAATAATCACAAATCCATCAGTCCTGAAATTGTTGCAATCTACGGATCCATACAATTATCTAACGATGCACACAAAGCTCCTCGTCAAATATTTGCCCAAACCTATTCTCACTGACATAGATTCACTGTGGACAACTACCTTTTGTTCACCTTATAATACGTGCGAATCAACGAACTCCAAACCAAACCCCTAAATCATTTTATTGAGTGAAAGATTTTATATGAAAGATTTTCAAAAATCTTTAAAAGATATCGGATTTTGCTTTATGATAGTGGAACATGAAATTAGATATTTTTTTATATCTACGCAACATAATTTACTATTGCTGGGATAATACATGCCTCGCTTCCAATTTCGAGACTTCAAATTCGTTCCTCAAATGTATCGCATTCTTTTATTTATCCTTTCGTCCATTTTGGATATTCCTCATTTTTAAAACGAGATCTTTTTGGAATCAATATTCATAATAACGCTCATCGTTAAGGTTAAACTGCGACTTGGAGAATTAAGCAATGCTCTAATACGATGGAAACGTTTTCTCTTACACACGGACGGCTTGCTTAAACATTACAACTAACGTAAAGATTCCGGTGTTTCACGGCTTCGAGACTGCACTTGAAAGTCCGTCACAGCATTGAACGTTGACGCTTCGCCTCTTAATCACTGTCTCGTCATTCGATTGCGATACCTCCGCAGAGCCCGTCTTTTTCATCAACATCGTGTCAGGTGTGCTTGTTCCGGTTTTCAGAAAAATCGGGGTGCATGTACATCCACACGGGTAAGGCAGAGTGAAGTGGTTTCACATATCGTGAAGGCATTCATCGTCGCTTCGAAAACAACTCGATTATAAGGAAATGTTTCCATGTTCCAGGGAACAATTGCGGGATGTTTCTGTCTCTAACGGTTGCCGCGGGTATTTTAAGGTATTTAGCGCGGTCAGTTCCTTAAGAAGCGAAAGTCAAAATCGGAGTCAATGTCGAAGTAAAAGAGAAAAAAGCCCAACCACTTCATCCTAGTATTCTCGTTTCCATTGCAGATCTGCGTCCATGTACATAGCGTCACTATGGCAACCATTCATTGTTACGTAACGTTCATGGGAATGAACTTAATTTTTTCCGGCTTACATTAAAAATTTCATTGAAAAATAAGATTCTGCTAGACAAAAATTTCATTTTCCCAATTATCTGCTTTTATGAACATAAACATTTTCTCGGTAAAAAAAATGTTTTGCTCATTATTTGATGTCTATCTCATTTCTAACTGTGATTTTTTTAAAATCTGCACTTATTAATTATTTGATAAATTTCTGGCATTACGCAGCGAAATATTACGAAAGCTAAATTTTGCTATGGCAAAATAATTAAAAACACGAACAATAACATGAAGTAGGAAAATCCGTAAATTAAATGCTCTTTGAAAAAATAATAATCACCGATGCATTGGCGAATATTTTAATATATTAATTCCGAAGTGGTCACGTCGTAGATAGTGCAATCGACGAAAGAGTAGACGAATAAAATAAAAATGAATCACATCCTGGAAGGGATAGAGGGATTTTCCAGTAAACGCGGCCATTTTTACGTTGATCCGATCTGTAGGATTATGGAAAGGGATTTTGGCCGAAACGGGATTCGCTCGCAAAGGAATATGCCGCCACCGAATGACAATCAAAGAAATATTCGAATTATTCACCGTTAAACTAGGCGAAGAAGTGAAAATATAGGCCCTTATTATATAAATTAATAAATAATTCAGAATATGTATATATAATGAAATGGAAATAACTATCTCATAAAGCACAAAGGGTATGAGTAGGCAGAATAATTTATAACTAACCTCGAGTATGTGCGTGAGGGCCGTATATGTCCACCACCACCACCGCCGCCACCATGAGAAACACAACGTCAAACACTTCAGCCACGGACCATGCAAGTGCAGGAACTACCGCCGCTTATTCAGTCGGGGGCGTTCGCCCTCCACCTCCGCCAACACATGAGCCACCACCGTCCTTGCAGCTAACGGATAAGCGATGTTTTCCGTTAAACCTCAAGCTGAAATTAATTTATAAGGTTCGGCATATAAAACTGTGGATATTTAAGGATAATAAGATGAAAAATATTAATCACATATAATACGGTCGATCAGTGAAAAGAGCATTATACCTAACTAACTTGTAGCATGTGTGTATCGAGCTTATTCGACCACATCCACAACCAAGGCCTCCACAACAACCTCGCCGCCGCCTTTGACACATCCTTTACCTCAACCGCCACCATTAACGCCCACCACGCCAAACGCCTCAGCCACGGGTGTAGCTTGAGCCGAGCGCCTTATGGGCCCGTTTCCACCCTCCTACGCACTTCTGCCCCCACCTTCGTAAGTCAAATCGCTGGAGGGATTTACATTAACTACTGGTGACCGTTATTAAAATTTATCGGCCAATTGTGATATCATCTGTAAAATTATAGATTTAAATAATAACTTGGTTACTGGACTTTATTAACAACACCTAATTTTGAAAGACCAAATTATTACGAGTTATAGATCAATGATAAAAATATCTTTTACCTTTTGAATTGATCTTCGTCTGTCCATAATACGAAGAAAAGTAGATGTTCAATCCCATATAACACTTCAGGAATTTGGCTCCATACATACCGACCCCTGTTGAGATCTGATGCACATTTTTGGAAGATAATATTCCATGCAGAATCCAATAACTTCTACGATGATTACTGCAGACTGTTCTTTTTTCACCCAAAAAAATACGTATATTCGCGTTCTTCCCAATACTGAAATAAAATTCTCATGAATGCAGGGATCACCAGTGATCGATAATCTAATCTCATTTGTTTTTTTGAAGACCATTGATGTCACTTTATAGCGGACAATACAGCGTTGTGTCTGACCTTTCCTTTCCGTTCATTCAAATCTTCCCACTTTGTCTTCAACAGTTTTCACCTGTATACATAAAATAACAGACACCTACCTGAGGTCGTGTAGGTATCCGCTCGTTTCTAGAAAGCGTTATCCTTCATAAAAAGCATTTTGTCGCTTATTCTGAATCGACCTACATGTATTTGGTCCATCGTCCCTCAGCCCGTCTATACCTGGGAAAAATTAATTAAAAAACGACTGACGCAATTTTTCCTTATTATGTTTGATAATTATTTTTCAATCGAAGAAATTTGGTTTATAGTGATGTTGTGAAATCTAAGTCTTCCGCTACACAATTGTCTAATTTTATTCTATTTTACATTTCGCTAATAATTAACTACTACTGCCACTCAAAGGAGGACCGTCCGTATTAAACATGCACACATAACGTTAGCCTCGGTGAAAAAGCTAAGAAAAAGAATAATACACACAGTTACACTTCTAATGCCGTCTCATCTACATCTTTGTCTGACTCTGTTGAAATCGCATTGCGACCACATGATGACAGCAGCACAGACCGTGAAGTCCTGGGAATAAGGATGGACAATACTGAAAAAAGCGACTTTACCTGCGATTAATATTCCAGTACGTGAAAGCAATGCTTGGAAAATCAGCTGGTGCTGCAGCACGTATAAAACGTTCAGCTCCTCATGTAATTCCTAATCTCATGTGCAACCATTTTCCTGATGCACTCGCAGCGAATGATATGCCACAATATCTGAACGATGTATCGAACGAGATTCTCAGAAGAGTAAGCCTTATAAAAGCAAGGTCACTTTATTCTCGGATATTCGCTTTGTTGTGCCGAAGACATGAGAAGGTTTTATAAATCATTACATCTCCTTACAGTAGTGCGATCGCTACATTCTATGAATTAAGACATAAGATAAGGCACATTTTTGTCCAAAAATCCATTAGAATCGCCGGAAAAACTAAATTACACAGATTGGATAGAACGGAAGGCGTATTTGGCACACACTTTTACTTACCGTAATGAAATTTACATTTCATCAGGAGGTATTAATGCGAACATTTTCAAAGTTCATAGTAAAATAAAATCACTTACTTCAAAACACAAAACTTGGGCGTGTTTGTGTGAAAAGGAAGTTTTCCGAGTCTCCAAGTTTTCATTTTACCAATAGTATTTTCCTCGAAGAATGGGTCAAAATCTATGTAGGTCAACAAAGGTCTGAAGGGTGTCCGACCATAAAGGTGTATTATCCACCTCAGCCAGAAGCATTGAATTGGTTTCACAATCCTTTAGCTACATCATCTGTATCTAAGTCAGGATTATCACTGAAAGAAGATTAACAGCTAATTGATATCTAAAACGATTTAACGTTTAAAACTATGTTCAACAAAATAGAAAATATTCATTGATGGGTTTGTCACATAAATGTTTTTGCTGAAATTTCCATTCGCACTGTGAAATTACTGCTGGCTTTTGCATCCGCTTATCAATGTGAGAGATCCTTCACCTTATATAACGAAGTTCATTTGTTTCTTTGGTTGTTAACGTAATTTTTTTAGTACAGTAGCTACGTGATTTTTTAATTATCCAAAAAAGCTTTGTATCTGGGTATTGTTGAATATTGAAAGATGAGTTTCATTATCTAATGCAACGTATAGGAAGAATTTGATTTGAAAAATATTATTCCTACCAATATTACATATCGTTAATCGAACATAAATGTCTAATGTGTGGATGCCTACAATACAGAAGAAATCACACTTAAATATAAAATAATTCTAATGCAATTCAATTTAATTCAAAATTTAGTTGGGAGAGAGACAAAACGAAGATATTTGTTTTTGAAAATAAAAGGATGATTTCCTGCATAACGAAACGAGACAGAGTTGCAGTTGTTAAAGATAAGAAGGTAAAATAATCACAAATCCATCAGTCCAGAAATTGCTGCAATCTACGGATCCATAGAATTATCTAACGATGCACACCTAGCTCCTCGTCAAATATTTGCCCAAACCTATTCTCACTGACATAGATTCACTGTGGACAACTACCTTTTGTTCACCTTAAAATACGTGCGAATAACGAACTCCAAACCAAACCCCTAAAACTTTTTATTGAGTGAAAGATTTTATTTGAAGGGTTCTCCAAAATCGTTAAAGGATATCGGATTTTGCTTCATGATAGTGGAACATGAAATTAGATATTTTTTTATATCTACGGAACATAATTTAGTATTGCTGGGATAATACATGCATCGCTTCCAATTTCGAGACTTCATATTCGTTTCTCAAATGTATCGCATTCTATTATTTATCCTTTCGTCCATTTTGGATATTCCGCGTTTTTAAAACGAGATCTTTTTGGAATCAATATTCATAATAACGCTCATCGCAAAGGTAAAACTGCGACTTGGAGAATTAAGCATTGCTCTAATACGATGGAAACGTTTTCACTTACACACGGACGACTTGCTTAAACATTTCAACTAACGTAAAGATTCCGGTGTTTCACGGCTTCGAGACTGCACTTTGTGAGTCCGTCACAGCATTGAACGTTGACGCTTCGCCTCTTAATCACTGTCTCGTCATTCGATTGCGATACCTCCGCAGAGCCCGTCTTTTTCATCAACATCGAGTCAGGTGTGCTTGTTCCGGTTTTCAGAAAAATGGGGGTGCATGTACATCCACACGGGTAAGGCAGAGTGAAGTGGATTCACATATCGTGAAGGCATTCATCGTAGCTTCGAAAACAACACGATTACAAGGAAATGTTTCCATGTTCCAGGGAACAATTGCGGGATGTTTCTGTCTCTAACGGTTGCCGCGGGTATTTTAATGTATTCAGCGCGGCCAGTGCCTTAAAAATCGAAAGTCAAAATCGGAGTAAACGTCGAAGTAAAAGAGAAAGAGCGCAAACACTTCATCCTAGTATTCTCGTTTCCATTGCAGATCTGCGTCCATGTACATTGCGTGACTATGGCAACCATTCATTGTCACGAAACGTACATGGGAATGAACTTACTTTTCTCCGGCTTACATTAAAAATTTCAGTGAAAAATAAGATTCTGCTAGACAAAAATTTCATTTTCCCAAGTATCCGCTTATATGAACATAAAAATTTTCTCGGTAAAAAAATGTTTTGATCATTATTTGATGTCTATCTCATTTCTAACTGTGATTTTTTTAAAATCAGCACTTATTAATTATTTGATAAATTTCTGGCATTATGCAGCGAAATATTACGAAAGCTAACTTTTGCTATGGCAAAATAATTAAAAACACGAACAATAACATGAAGTAGGAAAATCCGTAAATTAAATGCTCTTTGAAAAAATAATAATCACCGATGCATTGGCGAATATTTTAATATATTAATTCCGTAGTGGTCACGTCGTAGATAGTGCAATCGTTGAAAGAGTAGACGAATAAAATAAAAATGGATCACATCCTGGAAGGGATAGAGGGATTTTCCAGTAAACGCGGCCATTTTTACGTTGATCCGACCTGTAGGCTTATGGAAAGGGATTGTGGCCGAAACGGGATTCGCTCGCAAAGGAATATGCCGCCACCGCATGACAATCAAAGAAATATTCGAATTATTCACCGTTAAACTAGGCGAAGAAGTGAAAATATAGGCCCTTATTATATAAATTAATAAATAATCCAGAATATGTATATATAATGAAATGGAAATAACTATCTCATAAAGCACAAAGGGTATGAGTAGGCAGAATAATTTATAACTAACCTCGAGTATGTGCGTGAGGGCCGTATATGTCCACCACCACCACCGCCGCCAACATGAGAAACACAACGTCAAACACTTCAGCCACGGACCATGCAAGTGCAGGAACTACCGCCGCTTATTCAGTCGGGGGCGTTCGCCCTCTACCTCCGCCAACACATGAGCCACCACCGTCCTTGCAGCTAACGGATAAGCGATGTTTTCCGTTAAACCTCAAGCTGAAATTAATTTATAAGGTTCGGCTTATAAAACTGTGGGTATTTAAGGATAATAAGATGAAAAATATTAATCACATACAATACGGTCGATCAGTGAAAAGAGCATTATACCTGACTAACTTGTAGCATGTGTGTATCGAGCTTATTCGACCACATCCACAACCAAGGCCTCCACAACAACCTCGCCGCCGCCTTCGACACATCCTTTACCTCAACCGCCACCATTAACGCCCACCACGCCAAACGCCTCAGCCACGGGTGTAGCTTGAGCCGAGCGCCTTATGGGCCCGTTTCCACCCTCCTACGCACTTCTGCCCCCATCTTCGTAAGTCAAATCGCAGGAGGGATTTACATTAACTACTGGTGACCGTTATTAAAATTTATCGGCCAATTGTGATATCATCTGTAAAATTATAGATTTAAATAATAACTTGGTTACTGGACTTTATTAACAACACCTAATTTTGAAAGACCAAATTATTACGAGTTATAGATCAATGATAAAAATATCTTTTACCTTTTGAATTGAATTTCGTCTGTCCATAATACGAAGAAAAGTAGATGTTCAATCCCATATAACACTTCAGGAATTTGGCTCCATACATACCGACCCCTGTTGAGATCTGATGCACATTTTTGGAAGATAATATTCCATGCAGAATCCTATTAACTTCTACGATGATTACTGCAGACTGTTCTTTTTTCACCCAGAAAAATACGTATATTCGCGTTCTTCCCAATACTGAAATAAAATTCTCATGAATGCAGGGATCACCAGTGATCGATAATCTAATCTAATTTTTTTTTTTGAAGACCATTATTGTCACTTTATAGCGGACAATACAGCGTAATGTCTGACCTTTCCTTTCCGTTCATTCAAATCTTCACACTTTGTCTTCAACAGTTTTCACCAGTATACATAAAATAACAGACACCTACCTGAGGTCGTGTAGGTATCCGCTCGTTTCTAGAAAGCGTTATCCTTCATAAAAAGCATTTTGTCGCTTATTCTGAATCAACCTACATGTATTTGGTCCATCGTCCCTCAGCCCGTCTATACCTGGGAAAAATTGATTAAAAAACGACTGACCCCAATTTTTCCTTATTATGTTTGATAATTATTTTTCAATCGAAGAAATTTGGTTTATAGTGATGTTGTGAAATCTAAGTCTTCCGCTACACAATTGTCTAATTTTATTCTATTTTACATTTCGCTAATAATTAACTACTACTGCCACTCAAAGGAGGACCGTCCGTATTAAACATGCACATTTAACGATAGCCTCGGTGAAAAAGCTAAGAAAAAGAATAATACACACAGTTACACTTCTAATGCCGTCTCATCTACATCTTTGTCTGACTCTGTTGAAATCGCATTGCGACCACATGATGACAGCAGCACAGACCGTGAAGTCCTGGGAATAAGGATGGACAATACTGAAAAAAGCGACTTTACCTGCGATTAATATTCCAGTACGTGAAAGCAATGCTTGGAAAATCAGCTGGTGCTGCAGCACGTATAAAACGTTCAGCTCCTCATGTAATTCCTAATCTCATGTGCAACCATTTTCCTGATGCACTCGCAGCGAATGATATGCCACAATATCTGAACGATGTATCGAACGAGATTCTCAGAAGAGTAAGCCTTATAAAAGCAAGGTCACTTTATTCTCGGATATTCGCTTTGTTGTGCCGAAGACATGAGAAGGTTTTATAAATCATTACATCTCCTTACAGTAGTGCGATCGCTACATTCTATGAATTAAGACATAAGATAAGGCACATTTTTGTCCAAAAATCCATTAGAATCGCCGGAAAAACTAAATTACACAGATTGGATAGAACGGAAGGCGTATTTGGCACACACTTTTACTTACCGTAATGAAATTTACATTTCATCAGGAGGTATTAATGCGAACATTTTCAAAGTTCATAGTAAAATAAAATCACTTACTTCAAAACACAAACCTTGGGCGTGTTTGTGTGAAAAGGAAGTTTTCCGAGTCTCCAAGTTTTCATTTTACCAATAGTATTTTCCTCGAAGAATGGGTCAAAATCTATATAGGTCAACAAGGGTCTGAAGGGTGTCCGACCATAAAGGTGTATTATCCACCTCAGCCAGAAGCATTGAATTGGTTTCACAATCCTTTAGCTACATCATCTGTATCTAAGTCAGGATTATCACTGAAAGAAGATTAGCAGCTAATTGATATCTAAAACGATTTAACGTTTAAAACTATGTTCAACAAAATAGAAAATATTCATTGATGGGTTTGTCACATAAATGTTTTTGCTGAAATTTCCATTCGCACTGTGAAATTACTGCTGGCTTTTGCATCCGCTTATCAATGTGAGAGATCCTTCACCCTATATAACGAAGTTCATTTGTTTCTTTGGTTGTTAACGTAATTTTTTTAGTACAGTAGCTACGTGATTTTTTAATTATCCAAAAAAGCTTTGTATCTGGGTATTGTTGAATATTGAAAGATGAGTTTCATTATCTAATGCAACGTATAGGAAGAATTTGATTTGAAAAATATTATTCCTACCAATATTACATATCGTTAATCGAACATAAATGTCTAATGTGTGGATGCCTACAATACAGAAGAAATCACACTTAAATATAAAATAATTCTAATGCAATTCAATTTAATTCAAAATTTAGTTGGGAGAGAGACAAAACGAAGATATTTGTTTTTGAAAATAAAAGGATGATTTCCTGCATAACGAAACGAGACAGAGTTGCAGTTGTTAAAGATAAGAAGGTAAAATAATCACAAATCCATCAGTCCTGAAATTGCTGCAATCTACGGATCCATAGAATTATCTAACGATGCACACCTAGCTCCTCGTCAAATATTTGCCCAAACCTATTCTCACTGACATAGATTCACTGTGGACATCTACCTTTTGTTCACCTTAAAATACGTGCGAATAACGAACTCCAAACCAAACCCCTAAAACTTTTTATTGAGTGAAAGATTTTATTTGAAGGGTTCTCCAAAATCGTTAAAGGATATCGGATTTTGCTTCATGATAGTGGAACATGAAATTAGATATTTTTTTATATCTACGGAACATAATTTAGTATTGCTGGGATAATACATGCATCGCTTCCAATTTCGAGACTTCATATTCGTTTCTCAAATGTATCGCATTCTATTATTTATCCTTTCGTCCATTTTGGATATTCCGCGTTTTTAAAACGAGATCTTTTTGGAATCAATATTCATAATAACGCTCATCGCAAAGGTAAAACTGCGACTTGGAGAATTAAGCATTGCTCTAATACGATGGAAACGTTTTCACTTACACACGGACGACTTGCTTAAACATTTCAACTAACGTAAAGATTCCGGTGTTTCACGGCTTCGAGACTGCACTTTGTGAGTCCGTCACAGCATTGAACGTTGACGCTTCGCCTCTTAATCACTGTCTCGTCATTCGATTGCGATACCTCCGCAGAGCCCGTCTTTTTCATCAACATCGAGTCAGGTGTGCTTGTTCCGGTTTTCAGAAAAATGGGGGTGCATGTACATCCACACGGGTAAGGCAGAGTGAAGTGGATTCACATATCGTGAAGGCATTCATCGTAGCTTCGAAAACAACACGATTACAAGGAAATGTTTCCATGTTCCAGGGAACAATTGCGGGATGTTTCTGTCTCTAACGGTTGCCGCGGGTATTTTAATGTATTCAGCGCGGCCAGTGCCTTAAAAATCGAAAGTCAAAATCGGAGTAAACGTCGAAGTAAAAGAGAAAGAGCGCAAACACTTCATCCTAGTATTCTCGTTTCCATTGCAGATCTGCGTCCATGTACATTGCGTGACTATGGCAACCATTCATTGTCACGAAACGTACATGGGAATGAACTTACTTTTCTCCGGCTTACATTAAAAATTTCAGTGAAAAATAAGATTCTGCTAGACAAAAATTTCATTTTCCCAAGTATCTGCTTATATGAACATAAAAATTTTCTCGGTAAAAAAATGTTTTGATCATTATTTGATGTCTATCTCATTTCTAACTGTGATTTTTTTAAAATCAGCACTTATTAATTATTTGATAAATTTCTGGCATTATGCAGCGAAATATTACGAAAGCTAACTTTTGCTATGGCAAAATAATTAAAAACACGAACAATAACATGAAGTAGGAAAATCCGTAAATTAAATGCTCTTTGAAAAAATAATAATCACCGATGCATTGGCGAATATTTTAATATATTAATTCCGTAGTGGTCACGTCGTAGATAGTGCAATCGTCGAAAGAGTAGACGAATAAAATAAAAATGGATCACATCCTGGAAGGGATAGAGGGATTTTCCAGTAAACGCGGCCATTTTTACGTTGATCCGACCTGTAGGCTTATGGAAAGGGATTGTGGCCGAAACGGGATTCGCTCGCAAAGGAATTTGCCGCCACCGCATGACAATCAAAGAAATATTCGAATTATTCACCGTTAAACTAGGCGAAGAAGTGAAAATATAGGCCCTTATTATATAAATTAATAAATAATCCAGAATATGTATATATAATGAAATGGAAATAACTATCTCATAAAGCACAAAGGGTATGAGTAGGCAGAATAATTTAAAACTAACCTCGAGTATGTGCGTGAGGGCCGTATATGTCCACCACCACCACCGCCGCCAACATGAGAAACACAACGTCAAACACTTCAGCCACGGACCATGCAAGTGCAGGAACTACCGCCGCTTATTCAGTCGGGGGCGTTCGCCCTCTACCTCCGCCAACACATGAGCCACCACCGTCCTTGCAGCTAACGGATAAGCGATGTTTTCCGTTAAACCTCAAGCTGAAATTAATTTATAAGGTTCGGCTTATAAAACTGTGGGTATTTAAGGATAATAAGATGAAAAATATTAATCACATACAATACGGTCGATCAGTGAAAAGAGCATTATACCTGACTAACTTGTAGCATGTGTGTATCGAGCTTATTCGACCACATCCACAACCAAGGCCTCCACAACAACCTCGCCGCCGCCTTCGACACATCCTTTACCTCAACCGCCACCATTAACGCCCACCACGCCAAACGCCTCAGCCACGGGTGTAGCTTGAGCCGAGCGCCTTATGGGCCCGTTTCCACCCTCCTACGCACTTCTGCCCCCACCTTCGTAAGTCAAATCGCAGGAGGGATTTACATTAACTACTGGTGACCGTTATTAAAATTTATCGGCCAATTGTGATATCATCTGTAAAATTATAGATTTAAATAATAACTTGGTTACTGGACTTTATTAACAACACCTAATTTTGAAAGACCAAATTATTACGAGTTATAGATCAATGATAAAAATATCTTTTACCTTTTGAATTGAATTTCGTCTGTCCATAATACGAAGAAAAGTAGATGTTCAATCCCATATAACACTTCAGGAATTTGGCTCCATACATACCGACCCCTGTTGAGATGTGATGCACATTTTTGGAAGATAATATTCCATGCAGAATCCTATTAACTTCTACGATGATTACTGCAGACTGTTCTTTTTTCACCCAAAAAAATACGTATATTCGCGTTCTTCCCAATACTGAAATAAAATTCTCATGAATGCAGGGATCACCAGTGATCGATAATCTAATCTAATTTTTTTTTTTGAAGACCATTATTGTCACTTTATAGCGGACAATACAGCGTAATGTCTGACCTTTCCTTTCCGTTCATTCAAATCTTCACACTTTGTCTTCAACAGTTTTCACCTGTATACATAAAATAACAGACACCTACCTGAGGTCGTGTAGGTATCCGCTCGTTTCTAGAAAGCGTTATCCTTCATAAAAAGCATTTTGTCGCTTATTCTGAATCAACCTACATGTATTTGGTCCATCGTTCCTCAGCCCGTCTATACCTGGGAAAAATTGATTAAAAAACGACTGACCCCAATTTTTCCTTATTATGTTTGATAATTATTTTTCAATCGAAGAAATTTGGTTTATAGTGATGTTGTGAAATCTAAGTCTTCCGCTACACAATTGTCTAATTTTATTCTATTTTACATTTCGCTAATAATTAACTACTACTGCCACTCAAAGGAGGACCGTGCGTATTAAACATGCACATTTAAAGATAGCCTCGCTGAAAAAGCTAAGAAAAAGAATAATACACACAGTTACACTTCTAATGCCGTCTCATCTACATCTTTGTCTTACTCTGTTGAAATCGCATTGCGACCACATGATGACAGAAGCACAGACCCTGAAGTCCTGGGAAAAAGGATGGAAAATACTGAAAAAAGCGACTTTACCTGCGATTAATATTCCAGTACGTGAAAGCAATGCTTGGAAAATCAGCTGGTGCTGCAGCACGTATAAAACGTTCAGCTCCTCATGTAATTCCTAATCTCATGTGCAACCATTTTCCTGATGCACTCGCAGCGAATGATATGCCACAATATCTGAACGATGTATCGAACGAGATTCTCGGAAGAGTAAGCTTTATAAAAGCAAGGTCACTTTATTCTCGGATATTCGGTTTGTTGTGCCGAAGACATGAGAAGGTTTTATAAATCATTACATCTCCTTGCAGTAGTGCGATCGCTACATTCTATGAATTAAGACATTAGATAAGGCACATTTTTGTCCAATTATCCATTAGAATCGCCAGAAAAACTAAATTGCACAGTTTGGATGGAACGGAAGGCGTATTTGGCAGACACTTTTACTTACCGTAATGAAATTTACATTTCATCAGGAGGTATTAATGCGAACATTTTCAAAGTTCATAGTAAAATAAAATCACTTACTTCAAAACACAAACCTTGGGCGTGTTTGTGTGAAAAGGAAGTTTTCCGAGTCTCCAAGTTTTCATTTTACGAATAGTATTTTCCTCGAAGAATGGGTCAAAATCTATATAGGTCAACAAATGTCTGAAGGGTGTCCAACAATAAAGGTGTATTTTCCACCTCAGCCAGAAGCATTGAATTGGTTTCACAATGCTTTAGTTACATCATCTGTATCTATGTAAGGATTATCACTGAAAGAAGATTAACAGCTAATTGATATCTAAAACGATTTAACGTTTAAACTATGTTCAACGAAATAGAAAATATTCATTGATGGGTTTGTCACATAAATGTTTTTGCTGAAATTTCCATTCGCACTGTGAAATTACTGCTGGCTTTTGCATCCGCTTATCAATGTGAGAGATCCTTCACCCTATATAACGAAGTTCATTTGTTTCTTTGGTTGTTAACGTAATTTTTTAGTACAGTAGCTACGTGATTTTTTAATTATCCAAAAAAGCTTTGTATCTGGGTATTGTTGAATATTGAAAGATGAGTTTCATTATCTAATGCAACGTATAGGAAGAATTTGATTTGAAAAATATTATTCCTACCAATATTACATATCGTTAATCGAACATAAATGTCTAATGGGTGGATGCCTACAATACAGAAGAAATCACACTTAAATATAAAATAATTCTAATGCATTCAATTTAATTCAATATTTAGTTGGGAGAGCGACAAAACGAAGATATTTTTTTTTTTAAATAAAAGGATGATTTCCTGCATAACGAAACGAGACAGAGTTGCAGTTGTTAAAGATAAGAAGGTAAAATAATCACAAATCCATCAGTCCTGAAATTGCTGCAATCTACGGATCCATACAATTATCTAACGATGCACACCTAGCTCCTCGTCAAATATTTGCCCAAACCTATTCTCACTGACATAGATTCACTGTGGACAACTACCTTTTGTTCACCTTATAATAATACGTGCGAATCAACGAACTCCAAACCAAACCCCTAAATCATTTTATTGAGTGAAAGATTTTATATGAAAGATTTTCAAAAATCTTTAAAAGATATCGGATTTTGCTTTATGATAGTGGAACATGAAATTAGATATTTTTTTATATCTACGCAACATAATTTACTATTGCTGGGATAATACATGCCTCGCTTCCAATTTCGAGACTTCAAATTCGTTCCTCAAATGTATCGCATTCTTTTATTTATCCTTTCGTCCATTTTGGATATTCCTCATTTTTAAAACGAGATCTTTTTGGAATCAATATTCATAATAACGCTCATCGTTAAGGTTAAACTGCGACTTGGAGAATTAAGCAATGCTCTAATACGATGGAAAAGTTTTCTCATACACACGGACGGCTTGCTTAAACATTACAACTAACGTAAAGATTCCGGTGATTCACGGCTTCGAGACTGCACTTGAAAGTCCGTCACAGCATTGAACGTTGACGCTTCGCCTCTTAATCACTGTCTCGTCATTCGATTGCGATACCTCCGCAGAGCCCGTCTTTTTCATCAACATCGAGTCAGGTGTGCTTGTTCCGGTTTTCAGAAAAATGGGGGTGCATGTACATCCACACGGGTAAGGCAGAGTGAAGTGGATTCACATATCGTGAAGGCATTCATCGTAGCTTCGAAAACAACACGATTACAAGGAAATGTTTCCATGTTCCAGGGAACAATTGCGGGATGTTTCTGTCTCTAACGGTTGCCGCGGGTATTTTAATGTATTCAGCGCGGCCAGTGCCTTAAAAATCGAAAGTCAAAATCGGAGTAAACGTCGAAGTAAAAGAGAAAGAGCGCAAACACTTCATCCTAGTATTCTCGTTTCCATTGCAGATCTGCGTCCATGTACATTGCGTCACTATGGCAACCATTCATTGTTACGTAACGTTCATGGGAATGAACTTAATTTTTTCCGGCTTACATTAAAAATTTCATTGAAAAATAAGATTCTGCTAGACAAAAATTTCATTTTCCCAATTATCTGCTTTTATGAACATAAACATTTTCTCGGTAAAAAAATGTTTTGCTCATTATTTGATGTCTATCTCATTTCTAACTGTGATTTTTTTAAAATCTGCACTTATTAATTATTTGATAAATTTCTGGCATTACGCAGCGAAATATTACGAAAGCTAAATTTTGCTATGGCAAAATAATTAAAAACACGAACAATAACATGAAGTAGGAAAATCCGTAAATTAAATGCTCTTTGAAAAAATAATAATCACCGATGCATTGGCGAATATTTTAATATATTAATTCCGAAGTGGTAACGTCGTAGATAGTGCAATCGACGAAAGAGTAGACGAATAAAATAAAAATGAATCACATCCTGGAAGGGATAGAGGGATTTTCCAGTAAACGCGGCCATTTTTACGTTGATCCGATCTGTAGGATTATGGAAAGGGATTTTGGCCGAAACGGGATTCGCTCGCAAAGGAATATGCCGCCACCGAATGACAATCAAAGAAATATTCGAATTATTCACCGTTAAACTAGGCGAAGAAGTGAAAATATAGGCCCTTATTATATAAATTAATAAATAATTCAGAATATGTATATATAATGAAATGGAAATAACTATCTCATAAAGCACAAAGGGTATGAGTAGGCAGAATAATTTATAACTAACCTCGAGTATGTGCGTGAGGGCCGTATATGTCCACCACCACCACCGCCGCCACCATGAGAAACACAACGTCAAACACTTCAGCCACGGACCATGCAAGTGCAGGAACTACCGCCGCTTATTCAGTCGGGGGCGTTCGCCCTCCACCTCCGCCAACACATGAGCCACCACCGTCCTTGCAGCTAACGGATAAGCGATGTTTTCCGTTAAACCTCAAGCTGAAATTAATTTATAAGGTTCGGCATATAAAACTGTGGATATTTAAGGATAATAAGATGAAAAATATTAATCACATATAATACGGTCGATCAGTGAAAAGAGCATTATACCTAACTAACTTGTAGCATGTGTGTATCGAGCTTATTCGACCACATCCACAACCAAGGCCTCCACAACAACCTCGCCGCCGCCTTTGACACATCCTTTACCTCAACCGCCACCATTAACGCCCACCACGCCAAACGCCTCAGCCACGGGTGTAGCTTGAGCCGAGCGCCTTATGGGCCCGTTTCCACCCTCCTACGCACTTCTGCCCCCACCTTCGTAAGTCAAATCGCTGGAGGGATTTACATTAACTACTGGTGACCGTTATTAAAATTTATCGGCCAATTGTGATATCATCTGTAAAATTATAGATTTAAATAATAACTTGGTTACTGGACTTTATTAACAACACCTAATTTTGAAAGACCAAATTATTACGAGTTATAGATCAATGATAAAAATATCTTTTACCTTTTGAATTGATCTTCGTCTGTCCATAATACGAAGAAAAGTAGATGTTCAATCCCATATAACACTTCAGGAATTTGGCTCCATACATACCGACCCCTTTTGAGATCTGATGCACATTTTTGGAAGATAATATTCCATGCAGAATCCAATAACTTCTACGATGATTACTGCAGACTGTTCTTTTTTCACCCAAAAAAATACGTATATTCGCGTTCTTCCCAATACTGAAATAAAATTCTCATGAATGCAGGGATCACCAGTGATCGATAATCTAATCTCATTTGTTTTTTTGAAGACCATTGATGTCACTTTATAGCGGACAATACAGCGTTGTGTCTGACCTTTCCTTTCCGTTCATTCAAATCTTCCCACTTTGTCTTCAACAGTTTTCACCTGTATACATAAAATAACAGACACCTACCTGAGGTCGTGTAGGTATCCGCTCGTTTCTAGAAAGCGTTATCCTTCATAAAAAGCATTTTGTCGCTTATTCTGAATCGACCTACATGTATTTGGTCCATCGTCCCTCAGCCCGTCTATACCTGGGAAAAATTAATTAAAAAACGACTGACGCAATTTTTCCTTATTATGTTTGATAATTATTTTTCAATCGAAGAAATTTGGTTTATAGTGATGTTGTGAAATCTAAGTCTTCCGCTACACAATTGTCTAATTTTATTCTATTTTACATTTCGCTAATAATTAACTACTACTGCCACTCAAAGGAGGACCGTCCGTATTAAACATGCACACATAACGTTAGCCTCGGTGAAAAAGCTAAGAAAAAGAATAATACACACAGTTACACTTCTAATGCCGTCTCATCTACATCTTTGTCTGACTCTGTTGAAATCGCATTGCGACCACATGATGACAGCAGCACAGACCGTGAAGTCCTGGGAATAAGGATGGACAATACTGAAAAAAGCGACTTTACCTGCGATTAATATTCCAGTACGTGAAAGCAATGCTTGGAAAATCAGCTGGTGCTGCAGCACGTATAAAACGTTCAGCTCCTCATGTAATTCCTAATCTCATGTGCAACCATTTTCCTGATGCACTCGCAGCGAATGATATGCCACAATATCTGAACGATGTATCGAACGAGATTCTCGGAAGAGTAAGCTTTATAAAAGCAAGATCACTTTATTCTCGGATATTCGCTTTGTTGTGCCGAAGACATGAGAAGGTTTTATAAATCATTACATCTCCTTGCAGTAGTGCGATCGCTACATTCTATGAATTAAGACATTAGATAAGGCACATTTTTGTCCAATTATCCATTAGAATCGCCGGAAAATCTAAATTACACAGTTTGGATGGAACGGAAGGCGTATTTGGCACACACTTTTACTTACCGTAATGAAATTTACATTTCATCAGGAGGTATTAATGCGAACATTTTCAAAGTTCATAGTAAAATAAAATCACTTACTTCAAAACACAAACCTTGGGCGTGTTTGTGTGAAAAGGAAGTTTTCCGAGTCTCCAAGTTTTCATTTTACGAATAGTATTTTCCTCGAAGAATGGGTCAAAATCTATATAGGTCAACAAATGTCTGAAGGGTGTCCAACAATAAAGGTGTATTTTCCACCTCAGCCAGAAGCATTGAATTGGTTTCACAATCCTTTAGTTACATCATCTGTATCTATGTAAGGATTATCACTGAAAGAAGATTAACAGCTAATTGATATCTAAAACGATTTAACGTTTAAACTATGTTCAACGAAATAGAAAATATTCATTGATGGGTTTGTCACATAAATGTTTTTGCTGAAATTTCCATTCGCACTGTGAAATTACTCCTGGCTTTTGCATCCGCTTATCATTGTGAGAGATCCTTCACCCTATATAACGCGGTTCATTTGTTTCTTTGGTTGTTGGCGTAATTTTTTGAGGAAAGTACCTACGTGATTTTTTAATTATCCAAAAAAGCTTTGTATCTGGGTATTGTTGAATATTGAAAGATGAGTTTCATTATCTCATGCAACGTATAGGTAGAATTTGATTTGAAAAATTTTATTCCTACCAATATTACATATCGTACATCGAACATAAATGTCTAATGGGTGGATGCCTACAATACAGAAGAAATCACACTTAAATATAAAATAATTCTAATGCATTCAATTTAATTCAATATTTAGTTGGGAGAGCGACAAAACGAAGATATTTGTTTTTGAAAATAAAAGGATGATTTCCTGCATAACGAAACGAGACAGAGTTGCAGTTGTTAAAGATAAGAAGGTAAAATAATCACAAATCCATCAGTCCTGAAATTGCTGCAATCTACGGATCCATACAATTATCTAACGATGCACACCTAGCTCCTCGTCAAATATTTGCCCAAAACTATTCTCACTGACATAGATTCACTGTGGACAACTACCTTTTGTTCACCTTATAATACGTGCGAATCAACGAACTCCAAACCAAACCCCTAAATCATTTTATTGAGTGAAAGATTTTATATGAAAGATTTTCAAAAATCTTTAAAAGATATCGGATTTTGCTTTATGATAGTGGAACATGAAATTAGATATTTTTTTATATCTACGCAACATAATTTACTATTGCTGGGATAATACATGCCTCGCTTCCAATTTCGAGACTTCAAATTCGTTCCTCAAATGTATCGCATTCTTTTATTTATCCTTTCGTCCATTTTGGATATTCCTCATTTTTAAAACGAGATCTTTTTGGAATCAATATTCATAATAACGCTCATCGTTAAGGTTAAACTGCGACTTGGAGAATTAAGCAATGCTCTAATACGATGGAAACGTTTTCTCATACACACGGACGGCTTGCTTAAACATTACAACTAACGTAAAGATTCCGGTGATTCACGGCTTCGAAACTGCACTTGAAAGTCCGTCACAGCATTGAACGTTGACGCTTCGCCTCTTAATCACTGTCTCGTCATTCGATTGCGATACCTCCGCAGAGCCCGTCTTTTTCATCAACATCGTGTCAGGTGTGCTTGTTCCGGTTTTCAGAAAAATCGGGGTGCATGTACATCCACACGGGTAAGGCAGAGTGAAGTGGTTTCACATATCGTGAAGGCATTCATCGTCGCTTCGAAAACAACACGATTACAAGGAAATGTTTCCATGTTCCAGGGAACAATTGCGGGATGTTTCTGTCTCTAACGGTTGCCGCGGGTATTTTAAGGTATTTAGCGCGGTCAGTTCCTTAAGAAGCGAAAGTCAAAATCGGAGTCAATGTCGAAGTAAAAGAGAAAAAAGCCCAACCACTTCATCCTAGTATTCTCGTTTCCATTGCAGATCTGCGTCCATGTACATAGCGTCACTATGGCAACCATTCATTGTTACGTAACGTTCATGGGAATGAACTTAATTTTTTCCGGCTTACATTAAAAATTTCATTGAAAAATAAGATTCTGCTAGACAAAAATTTCATTTTCCCAATTATCTGCTTTTATGAACATAAACATTTTCTCGGTAAAAAAATGTTTTGCTCATTATTTGATGTCTATCTCATTTCTAACTGTGATTTTTTTAAAATCTGCACTTATTAATTATTTGATAAATTTCTGGCATTACGCAGCGAAATATTACGAAAGCTAAATTTTGCTATGGCAAAATAATTAAAAACACGAACAATAACATGAAGTAGGAAAATCCGTAAATTAAATGCTCTTTGAAAAAATAATAATCACCGATGCATTGGCGAATATTTTAATATATTAATTCCGAAGTGGTCACGTCGTAGATAGTGCAATCGACGAAAGAGTAGACGAATAAAATAAAAATGAATCACATCCTGGAAGGGATAGAGGGATTTTCCAGTAAACGCTGCCATTTTTACGTTGATCCGATCTGTAGGATTATGGAAAGGGATTTTGGCCGAAACGGGATTCGCTCGCAAAGGAATATGCCGCCACCGAATGACAATCAAAGAAATATTCGAATTATTCACCGTTAAACTAGGCGAAGAAGTGAAAATATAGGCCCTTATTATATAAATTAACAAATAATTCAGAATATGTATATATAATGAAATGGAAATAACTATCTCATAAAGCACAAAGGGTATGAGTAGGCAGAATAATTTATAACTAACCTCGAGTATGTGCGTGAGGGCCGTATATGTCCACCACCACCACCGCCGCCACCATGAGAAACACAACGTCAAACACTTCAGCCACGGACCATGCAAGTGCAGGAACTACCGCCGCTTATTCAGTCGGGGGCGTTCGCCCTCCACCTCCGCCAACACATGAGCCACCACCGTCCTTGCAGCTAACGGATAAGCGATGTTTTCCGTTAAACCTCAAGCTGAAATTAATTTATAAGGTTCGGCATATAAAACTGTGGATATTTAAGGATAATAAGATGAAAAATATTAATCACATATAATACGGTCGATCAGTGAAAAGAGCATTATACCTAACTAACTTGTAGCATGTGTGTATCGAGCTTATTCGACCACATTCACAACCAACGCCTCCACAACAACCTCGCCGCCGAATTCGACACATCCTTTACCTCAACCGCCACCATTATCGCCCACCACGCCAAACGCCTCAGCCACGGGTGTAGCTTGAGCCGAGCGCCTTATGGGCCCGTTTCCACCCTCCTACGCACTTCTGCCCCCACCTTCGTAAGTCAAATCGCTGGAGGGATTTACATTAACTACTGGTGACCGTTATTAAAATTTATCGGCCAATTGTGATATCATCTGTAAAATTATAGATTTAAATAATAACTTGGTTACTGGACTTTATTAACAACACCTAATTTTGAAAGACCAAATTATTACGAGTTATAGATCAATGATAAAAATATCTTTTACCTTTTGAATTGATCTTCGTCTGTCCATAATACGAAGAAAAGTAGATGTTCAATCCCATATAACACTTCAGGAATTTGGCTCCATACATACCGACCCCTGTTGAGATCTGATGCACATTTTTGGAAGATAATATTCCATGCAGAATCCAATAACTTCTACGATGATTACTGCAGACTGTTCTTTTTTCACCCAAAAAAATACGTATATTCGCGTTCTTCCCAATACTGAAATAAAATTCTCATGAATGCAGGGATCACCAGTGATCGATAATCTAATCTCATTTGTTTTTTTGAAGACCATTGATGTCACTTTATAGCGGACAATACAGCGTTGTGTCTGACCTTTCCTTTCCGTTCATTCAAATCTTCCCACTTTGTCTTCAACAGTTTTCACCTGTATACATAAAATAACAGACACCTACCTGAGGTCGTGTAGGTATCCGCTCGTTTCTAGAAAGCGTTATCCTTCATAAAAAGCATTTTGTCGCTTATTCTGAATCAACCTACATGTATTTGGTCCATCGTCCCTCAGCCCGTCTATACCTGGGAAAAATTAATTAAAAAACGACTGACGCAATTTTTCCTTATTATGTTTGATAATTATTTTTCAATCGAAGAAATTTGGTTTATAGTGATGTTGTGAAATCTAAGTCTTCCACTACACAATTGTCTAATTTTATTCTATTTTACATTTCGCTAATAATTAACTACTACTGCCACTCAAAGGAGGACCGTCCGTATTAAACATGCACACATAACGTTAGCCTCGGTGAAAAAGCTAAGAAAAAGAATAATACACACAGTTACACTTCTAATGCCGTCTCATCTACATCTTTGTCTGACTCTGTTGAAATCGCATTGCGACCACATGATGACAGCAGCACAGACCGTGAAGTCCTGGGAATAAGGATGGACAATACTGAAAAAAGCGACTTTACCTGCGATTAATATTCCAGTACGTGAAAGCAATGCTTGGAAAATCAGCTGGTGCTGCAGCACGTATAAAACGTTCAGCTCCTCATGTAATTCCTAATCTCATGTGCAACCATTTTCCTGATGCACTCGCAGCGAATGATATGCCACAATATCTGAACGATGTATCGAACGAGATTCTCAGAAGAGTAAGCCTTATAAAAGCAAGGTCACTTTATTCTCGGATATTCGCTTTGTTGTGCCGAAGACATGAGAAGGTTTTATAAATCATTACATCTCCTTACAGTAGTGCGATCGCTACATTCTATGAATTAAGACATAAGATAAGGCACATTTTTGTCCAAAAATCCATTAGAATCGCCGGAAAAACTAAATTACACAGATTGGATAGAACGGAAGGCGTATTTGGCACACACTTTTACTTACCGTAATGAAATTTACATTTCATCAGGAGGTATTAATGCGAACATTTTCAAAGTTCATAGTAAAATAAAATCACTTACTTCAAAACACAAAACTTGGGCGTGTTTGTGTGAAAAGGAAGTTTTCCGAGTCTCCAAGTTTTCATTTTACCAATAGTATTTTCCTCGAAGAATGGGTCAAAATCTATATAGGTCAACAAGGGTCTGAAGGGTGTCCGACCATAAAGGTGTATTATCCACCTCAGCCAGAAGCATTGAATTGGTTTCACAATCCTTTAGCTACATCATCTGTATCTAAGTCAGGATTATCACTGAAAGAAGATTAGCAGCTAATTGATATCTAAAACGATTTAACGTTTAAAACTATGTTCAACAAAATAGAAAATATTCATTGATGGGTTTGTCACATAAATGTTTTTGCTGAAATTTCCATTCGCACTGTGAAATTACTGCTGGCTTTTGCATCCGCTTATCAATGTGAGAGATCCTTCACCCTATATAACGAAGTTCATTTGTTTCTTTGGTTGTTAACGTAATTTTTTTAGTACAGTAGCTACGTGATTTTTTAATTATCCAAAAAAGCTTTGTATCTGGGTATTGTTGAATATTGAAAGATGAGTTTCATTATCTAATGCAACGTATAGGAAGAATTTGATTTGAAAAATATTATTCCTACCAATATTACATATCGTTAATCGAACATAAATGTCTAATGTGTGGATGCCTACAATACAGAAGAAATCACACTTAAATATAAAATAATTCTAATGCAATTCAATTTAATTCAAAATTTAGTTGGGAGAGAGACAAAACGAAGATATTTGTTTTTGAAAATAAAAGGATGATTTCCTGCATAACGAAACGAGACAGAGTTGCAGTTGTTAAAGATAAGAAGGTAAAATAATCACAAATCCATCAGTCCTGAAATTGCTGCAATCTACGGATCCATAGAATTATCTAACGATGCACACCTAGCTCCTCGTCAAATATTTGCCCAAACCTATTCTCACTGACATAGATTCACTGTGGACAACTACCTTTTGTTCACCTTAAAATACGTGCGAATAACGAACTCCAAACCAAACCCCTAAAACTTTTTATTGAATGAAAGATTTTATTTGAAGGGTTCTCCAAAATCGTTAAAGGATATCGGATTTTGCTTCATGATAGTGGAACATGAAATTAGATATTTTTTTATATCTACGGAACATAATTTAGTATTGCTGGGATAATACATGCATCGCTTCCAATTTCGAGACTTCATATTCGTTTCTCAAATGTATCGCATTCTATTATTTATCCTTTCGTCCATTTTGGATATTCCGCGTTTTTAAAACGAGATCTTTTTGGAATCAATATTCATAATAACGCTCATCGCAAAGGTAAAACTGCGACTTGGAGAATTAAGCATTGCTCTAATACGATGGAAACGTTTTCCTTTACACACGGACGACTTGCTTAAACATTTCAACTAACGTAAAGATTCCGGTGTTTCACGGCTTCGAGACTGCACTTTGTGAGTCCGTCACAGCATTGAACGTTGACGCTTCGCCTCTTAATCACTGTCTCGTCATTCGATTGCGATACCTCCGCAGAGCCCGTCTTTTTCATCAACATCGAGTCAGGTGTGCTTGTTCCGGTTTTCAGAAAAATGGGGGTGCATGTACATCCACACGGGTAAGGCAGAGTGAAGTGGATTCACATATCGTGAAGGCATTCATCGTAGCTTCGAAAACAACACGATTACAAGGAAATGTTTCCATGTTCCAGGGAACAATTGCGGGATGTTTCTGTCTCTAACGGTTGCCGCGGGTATTTTAATGTATTCAGCGCGGCCAGTGCCTTAAAAATCGAAAGTCAAAATCGGAGTAAACGTCGAAGTAAAAGAGAAAGAGCGCAAACACTTCATCCTAGTATTCTCGTTTCCATTGCAGATCTGCGTCCATGTACATTGCGTGACTATGGCAGCCATTCATTGTCACGAAACGTACATGGGAATGAACTTACTTTTCTCCGGCTTACATTAAAAATTTCAGTGAAAAATAAGATTCTGCTAGACAAAAATTTCATTTTCCCAAGTATCTGCTTATATGAACATAAAAATTTTCTCGGTAAAAAAATGTTTTGATCATTATTTGATGTCTATCTCATTTCTAACTGTGATTTTTTTAAAATCAGCACTTATTAATTATTTGATAAATTTCTGGCATTATGCAGCGAAATATTACGAAAGCTAACTTTTGCTATGGCAAAATAATTAAAAACACGAACAATAACATGAAGTAGGAAAATCCGTAAATTAAATGCTCTTTGAAAAAATAATAATCACCGATGCATTGGCGAATATTTTAATATATTAATTCCGTAGTGGTCACGTCGTAGATAGTGCAATCGTCGAAAGAGTAGACGAATAAAATAAAAATGGATCACATCCTGGAAGGGATAGAGGGATTTTCCAGTAAACGCGGCCATTTTTACGTTGATCCGATCTGTAGGCTTATGGAAAGGGATTGTGGCCGAAACGGGATTCGCTCGCAAAGGAATATGCCGCCACCGCATGACAATCAAAGAAATATTCGAATTATTCACCGTTAAACTAGGCGAAGAAGTGAAAATATAGGCCCTTATTATATAAATTAATAAATAATCCAGAATATGTATATATAATGAAATGGAAATAACTATCTCATAAAGCACAAAGGGTATGAGTAGGCAGAATAATTTATAACTAACCTCGAGTATGTGCGTGAGGGCCGTATATGTCCACCACCACCACCGCCGCCAACATGAGAAACACAACGTCAAACACTTCAGCCACGGACCATGCAAGTGCAGGAACTACCGCCGCTTATTCAGTCGGGGGCGTTCGCCCTCTACCTCCGCCAACACATGAGCCACCACCGTCCTTGCAGCTAACGGATAAGCGACGTTTTCCGTTAAACCTCAAGCTGAAATTAATTTATAAGGTTCGGCTTATAAAACTGTGGGTATTTAAGGATAATAAGATGAAAAATATTAATCACATACAATACGGTCGATCAGTGAAAAGAGCATTATACCTGACTAACTTGTAGCATGTGTGTATCGAGCTTATTCGACCACATCCACAACCAAGGCCTCCACAACAACCTCGCTGCCGCCTTCGACACATCCTTTACCTCAACCGCCACCATTAACGCCCACCACGCCAAACGCCTCAGCCACGGATGTAGCTTGAGCCGAGCGCCTTATGGGCCCGTTTCCACCCTCCTACGCACTTCTGCCCCCACCTTCGTAAGTCAAATCGCAGGAGGGATTTACATTAACTACTGGTGACCGTTATTAAAATTTATCGGCCAATTGTGATATCATCTGTAAAATTATAGATTTAAATAATAACTTGGTTACTGGACTTTATTAACAACACCTAATTTTGAAAGACCAAATTATTACGAGTTATAGATCAATGATAAAAATATCTTTTACCTTTTGAATTGAATTTCGTCTGTCCATAATACGAAGAAAAGTAGATGTTCAATCCCATATAACACTTCAGGAATTTGGCTCCATACATACCGACCCCTGTTGAGATCTGATGCACATTTTTGGAAGATAATATTCCATGCAGAATCCTATTAACTTCTACGATGATTACTGCAGACTGTTCTTTTTTCACCCAAAAAAATACGTATTTTCGCGTTCTTCCCAATACTGAAATAAAATTCTCATTAATTGCAGGGATTACCAGTGATCGATAATCTAATCTAATTTTTTTTTTTGAAGACCATTATTGTCACTTTATAGCGGACAATACAGCGTAATGTCTGACCTTTCCTTTCCGTTCATTCAAATCTTCACACTTTGTCTTCAACAGTTTTCACCAGTATACATAAAATTACAGACACCTACCTGAGGTCGTGTAGGTATCCGCTCGTTTCTAGAAAGCGTTATCCTTCATAAAAAGCATTTTGTCGCTTATTCTGAATCAACCTACATGTATTTGGTCCATCGTCCCTCAGCCCGTCTATACCTGGGAAAAATTGATTAAAAAACGACTGACCCCAATTTTTCCTTATTATGTTTGATAATTATTTTTCAATCGAAGAAATTTGGTTTATAGTGATATTGTGAAATCTAAGTCTTCCGCTACACAATTGTCTAATTTTATTCTATTTTACATTTCGCTAATAATTAACTACTACTGCCACTCAAAGGAGGACCGTGCGTATTAAACATGCACATTTAAAGATAGCCTCGCTGAAAAAGCTAAGAAAAAGAATAATACACACAGTTACACTTCTAATGCCGTCTCATCTACATCTTTGTCTTACTCTGTTGAAATCGCATTGCGACCACATGATGACAGCAGCACAGACAGTGAAGTCCTGGGAATAAGGATGGACAATACTGAAAAAAGCGACTTTACCTGCGATTAATATTCCAGTACGTGAAAGCAATGCTTGGAAAATCAGCTGGTGCTGCAGCACGTATAAAACGTTCAGCTCTTCATGTAATTCCTAATCTCATGTGCAACCATTTTCCTGATGCACTCGCAGCGAATGATATGCCACAATATCTGAACGATGTATCGAACGAGATTCTCGGAAGAGTAAGCTTTATAAAAGCAAGGTCACTTTATTCTCGGATATTCGCTTTGTTGTGTCGAAGACATGAGAAGGTTTTATAAATCATTACATCTCCTTGCAGTAGTGCGATCGCTACATTCTATGAATTAAGACATTAGATAAGGCACATTTTTGTCCAATTATCCATTAGAATCGCCGGAAAAACTAAATTACACAGTTTGGATGGAACGGAGGGCGTATTTGGCACACACTTTTACTTACCGTAATGAAATTTACATTTCATCAGGAGGTATTAATGCGAACATTTTCAAAGTTCATAGTAAAATAAAATCACTTACTTCAAAACACAAACCTTGGGCGTGTTTGTGTGAAAAGGAAGTTTTCCGAGTCTCCAAGTTTTCATTTTACTAATAGTATTTTCCTCGAAGAATGGGTCAAAATATATATAGGTCAACAAATGTCTGAAGGGTGTCCAACAATAAAGGTGTATTTTCCACCTCAGCCAGAAGCATTGAATTGGTTTCACAATCCTTTAGTTACATCATCTGTATCTATGTAAGGATTATCACTGAAAGAAGATTAACAGCTAATTGATATCTAAAACGATTTAACGTTTAAACTATGTTCAACGAAATAGAAAATATTCATTGATGGGTTTGTCACATAAATGTTTTTGCTGAAATTTCCATTCGCACTGTGAAATTACTCCTGGCTTTTGCATCCGCTTATCATTGTGAGAGATCCTTCACCCTATATAACGCGGTTCATTTGTTTCTTTGATTGTTGGCGTAATTTTTTGAGGAAAGTACCTACGTGATTTTTTAATTATCCAAAAAAGCTTTGTATCTGGGTATTGTTGAATATTGAAAGATGAGTTTCATTATCTCATGCAACGTATAGGTAGAATTTGATTTGAAAATTATTATTCCTACCAATATTACATATCGTACATCGAACATAAATGTCTAATGAGTGGATGCCTACAATACAGAAGAAATCACACTTAAATATAAAATAATTCTAATGAAATTTAATTTAATTCAATATTTAGTTGGGAGAGCGACAAAACGAAGATATTTTTTTTTAAATAAAAGGATGATTTCCTGCATAACAAAACGAGACAGAGTTGCAGTTGTTAAAGATAAGAAGGTAAAATAATCACGAATCCATCAGTCCAGAAATTGCTGCAATCTACGGATCCATAGAATTATCTAAAGATGCACTCGTAGCTCCTTGTCAAATATTTGACCAAACCTATTCTCACTGACATAGATTCACTGTGGACAACTACCTTTTGTTCACCTTAAAATACGTGCGAATAACGAACTCCAAACCAAACCCCTAAAACCTTTTATTGAGTGAAAGATTTTATTTGATGGGTTCTCCAAAATCGTTAAAGGATATCGGATTTGGCTTCATGATAGACGAACATGAAATTAGATATTTTTTTATATCTACGCAACATAATTTACTATTGCTGGGATAATACATGCCTCGCTTCCAATTTCGAGACTTCAAATTCGTTCCTCAAATGTATCGCACTCTTTTATTTATCCTTCGTCCATTTTGGATATTCCGCGTTTTTAAAACGAGATCATTTTGGAATCAATATTCATAATAACGCTCATCGCAAAGGTAAAACTGCGACTTGGAGAATTAAGCATTGCTCTAATACGATAGATAATTTTCTCTTACACACGGACGACTTGCTTAAACATTTCAACTAACGTAAAGATTCCGGTGATTCACGGCTTCGAGACTGCACTTTGAAAGTCCGTCACAGCATTGAACGTTGACGCTTCGCCTCTTAATCACTGTCTCGTCATTCGATTGCGATACCTCCGCAGAGCCCGTCTTTTTCATCAACATCGAGTCAGGTGTGCTTGTTCCGGTTTTCAGAAAAATGGGGGTGCATGTACATCCACACGGGTAAGGCAGAGTGAAGTGGTTTCACATATCGTGAAGGCATTCATCGTCGCTTCGAAAACAACACGATTACAAGGAAAGGTTTCCATGTTCCAGGGAACAATTGCGGGATGTTTCTGTCTCTAACGGTTGCCGCGGGTATTTTAATGTATTCAGCGCGGCCAGTTCCTTAAAAATCGAAAGTCAAAATCGGAGTAAACGTCGAAGTAAAAGAGAAAAAAGCCCAACCACTTCATCCTAGTATTCTCGTTTCCAATGCAGATCTGCGTCCATGTACATAGCGTCACTATGGCAACCATTCATTGTTACGTAACGTTCATGGGAATGAACTTACTTTTTTCCGGCTTACATTAAAAATTTCATCGAAAAGTAAGATTCTGCTATACAAAAATTTCATTTTCCCAATTATCTGCTTTTATGAACATAAACATTTTCTCGGTAAAAAAATGTTTTGCTCATTATTTGATCTCTATCTCATTTCTAACTGTGATTTTTTTAAAATCAGCACTTATTAATTATTTGATAAATTTCTGGCATTATGCAGCGAAATATTACGAAAGCTAAATTTTGCTATGGCAAAATAATTAAAAACACGAACAATAACATGAAGTAGGAAAATCCGTAAATTAAATGCTCTTTGAAAAAATAATAATCACCGATGCATTGGCGAATATTTTAATATATTAATTCCGAAGTGGTCACGTCGTAGATAGTGCAATCGTCGAAAGAGTAGACGAATAAAATAAAAATGGATCACATCCTGGATGGGATAGAGGGATTTTCCAGTAATCGCGGCCATTTTTACGTTGATCCGATCTGTAAGCTTATGGAAAGGGATTGTGGCCGAAACGGGATTCGCTCGCAAGGGAATATGACGCCACCGCATGACAATCAAAGAAATATTCGAATTATTCACCGTTAAACTAGGCGAAGAAGTGAAAATATAGGCCCTTATTATATAAATTAATAAATAATTCAGAATATGTATATATAATGAAATGGAAATAACTATCTCATAAAGCACAAAGGGTATGAGTAGGCAGAATAATTTATAACTAACCTCGAGTATGAGCGTGAGGGCCGTATATGTCCACCACCACCACCGCCACCACCATGAGAAACACAACGTCAAACACTTCAGCCACGGACCATGCAAGTGCAGGAACTACCGCCGCTTATTCAGTCGGGGGCGTTCGCCCTCCACCTCCGCCAACACATGAGCCACCACCGTCCTTGCAGCTAACGGATAAGCGATGTTTTCCGTCAAACCTCAAGCTGAAATTAATTTACAAGGTTCGGCTTATAAAACTGTGGGTATTTAAGGATAATAAGATGAAAAATATTAATCACATATAATACGGTCGATCAGTGAAAAGAGCATTATACCTGACTAACTTGTAGCATGTGTGTATCGAGCTTATTCGACCACATCCACAACCAAGGCCTCCACAACAACCTCGCCGCCGCCATCCACACATCCTTTACCTCAACCGCCACCATTAACGCCCACCACGCCAAACGCCTCAGCCACGGATGTAGCTTGAGCCGAGCGCCTTATGGGCCCGTTTCCACCCTCCTACGCACTTCTGCCCCCACCTTCGTAAGTCAAATCGCAGGAGGGATTTACATTAACTACTGGTGACCGTTATTAAAATTTATCGGCCAATTGTGATATCATCTGTAAAATTATAGATTTAAATAATAACTTGGTTACTGGACTTTATTAACAACACCTAATTTTGAAAGACCAAATTATTACGAGTTATAGATCAATGATAAAAATATCTTTTACCTTTTGAATTGAATTTCGTCTGTCCATAATACGAAGAAAAGTAGATGTTCAATCCCATATAACACTTCAGGAATTTGGCTCCATACATACCGACCCCGGTTGAGATCTGATGCACATTTTTGGAAGATAATATTCCATGCAGAATCCTATTAACTTCTACGATGATTACTGCAGACTGTTCTTTTTTCACCCAAAAAAATACGTATATTCGCGTTCTTCCCAATACTGAAATAAAATTGTCATTAATTGCAGGGAGAACGAGTGATCGATAATCTAATCTCATTTGTTTTTTTGAAGACCATTGATGTCACTTTATAGCGGACAATACAGCGTTGTGTCTGACCTTTCCTTTCCGTTCATTCAAATCTTCCCACTTTGTCTTCAACAGTTTACACCTGTATACATAAAATAACAGACACCTACCTTAGGTCGGGTAGGTATCCGCTCGTTTCTAGAAAGCGTTATCCTTCATAAAAAGCATTTTGTCACTTATTGTGAATCGACCTACATGTATTTGGTCCATCGTCCCTCAGCCCGTCTATACCTGGGAAAAATTGATTAAAAAACGACTGACGCAATTTTTCCTTATTATGTTTGATAATTATCTTCAATCGAAGAAATTTGGTTTATAGTGATATTGTGAAATCTATGTCTTCCACTACACAATTGTCTAATTTTATTCTATTTTACATTTCGCTAATAATTAACTACTACTGCCACTCAAAGGAGGACCGTGCGTATTAAACATGTACATTTAAAGATAGCCTCGGTGAAAAAGCTAAGAAAAAGAATAATACACACAGTCACACTTCTAATGCCGTCTCATCTACATCTTAGTCTGACTCTGTTGAAATCGCATTGCGACCACATGATGACAGCAGCACAGACCGTGAAGTCCTGGGAATAAGGATGGACAATACTGAAAAAAGCGACTTTACCTGCGATTAATATTCCGGTACGTGAAAGCAATGCTGCAGCACGTATAAAACGTTCAGCTCCTCGTGTAATTCCTAATCTCATGTGCAACCATTTTCCTGATGCACTCGCAGCGAATGATATGCCACAATATCTTAACGATGTATCGAACGAGATTCTCAGAAGAATAAGCTTTATAAAAGCAAGGTCACTTTATTCTCGGATATTCGCTTTGTTGTGCCGAAGACTTGAGAATGTTTTATAAATCATTACATCTCCTTGCAGTAGTGCGATCGCTACATTCTATGAATTAAGACATTAGATAAGGCACATTTTTGTCCAAAAATCCATTAGAATCGCCGGAAAAACTAAATTACACAGATTGGATAGAACGGAAGGCGTATTTGGCACACACTTTTACTTACCGTAATGAAATTTACATTTCATCAGGAGGTATTAATGCGAACATTTTCAAAGTTCATAGTAAAATAAAATCACTTACATCAAAACACAAACCTTGGGCGTGTTTGTGTGAAAAGGAAGTTTTCCGAGTCTCCAAGTTTTCATTTTACCAATAGTATTTTCCTCGAAGAATGGGTCAAAATCTATATAGGTCAACAAAGGTCCGAAGGGTGTCCGACAATAAAGGTGTATTATCCACCTCAGCCAGAAGCATTGAATTGGTTCACAATCCTTTAGTTACATCATCTGTATCTAAGTCAGGATTCTCACTGAAAGAAGATTAACAGCTAATTGATATCTAAAACGATTTAACGTTTAAAACTAAGTTCAACGAAATAGAAAATATTCATTGATGGGGTTGTCACATAAATGTTTTTGCTGAAATTTCCATTCGCACTGTGAAATTACTGCTGGCTTTTGCATCCGCTTATCATTGTGAGAGATCCTTCACCCTATATAACGCGGTTCATTTGTTTCTTTGGTTGTTGGCGTAATTTTTTGAGGACAGTAGCTACGTGATTTTTTAATTATCCAAAAAAGCTGTGTATCTGGGTATTGTTGAATATTGAAAGATGAGTTTCATTATCTCATGCAACGTATAGGTAGAATTTGATTTGAAAAATATTATTCCTACCAATATTACATATCGTTAATCGAACATAAATGTCTAATGGGTGGATGCCTACAATACAGAAGAAATCACACCTGAATATAAAATAATTCTAATGCAACTCAATTTAATTCAAAATTTAGTTGGGAGAGCGACAATACGAAGATATTTTTTTTTTAAATAAAAGGATGATTACCTGCATAACAAAACGAGACAGAGTTGCAGTTGTTAAAGATAAGAAGGTAAAATAATCACGAATCCATCAGTCCAGAAATTGCTGCAATCTACGGATCCATATAATTATCTAACGATGCACACCTAGCTCCCCGTATAATATTTGACCAAACCTTTTCTCACTGACATAGATTCACTGTGGACAACTACCTTTTGTTCACCTTAAAATACGTGCGAATAACGAACTCCAAACCAAACCACTAAAACATTTTATTGAGTGAAAAATTTTATTTGAAGGGTTCTCCAAAATCGTTAAATGATATCGGATTTTGCTTCATGATAGTGGAACATGAAATTAGATATTTTTTTATATCTACGCAACATAATTTACTATTGCTGGGATAATACATGCCTCGCTTCCAATTTCGAGACTTCAAATTCGTTCCTCAAATGTATCGCATTCTTTTATTTATCCTTTCGTCCATTTTGGATATTCCGCGTTTTTAAAACGAGATCTTTTTGGAATCAATATTCATAATAACGCTCATCGCAAAGGTAAAACTGCGACTTGGAGAATTAAGCACTGCTCTAATACGATGGAAACGTTTTCTCTTACACACGGACGGCTTGCTTAAACATTTCAACTAACGTAAAGATTCCGGTGTTTCACGGCTTCGAGACTGCACTTTGAAAGTCCGTCACAGCATTGAACGCTGACGCTTCGCCTCTTAATCACTGTCTCGTCATTCGATTGCGATACCTCCGCAGAGCCCGTCTTTTTCATCAACATCGAGGTCAGGTGTGCTTGTTCCGGTTTTCAGAAAATGAGGGGTGCATGTACATCCACACGGGTAAGGCAGAGTGAAGTGGTTTCACATATCGTGAAGGCATTCATCGTCGCTTCGAAAACAATACGATTACAAGGAAATGTTTCCATGTTCCAGGGAACAATTGCGGGATGTTTCTGTCTCTAACGGTTGCCGCGGTTATTTTAATGTATTCAGCGCGGCCAGTTCCTTAAAAATCGAAAGTCAAAATCGGAGTAAACGTCGAAGTAAAAGAGAAAAAAGCCCAACCACTTCATCCTAGTATTCTCGTTTCCATTGCAGATCTGCGTCCATGTACATAGCGTCACTATGGCAACCATTCATTGTTACGTAACGTTCATGGGAATGAACTTACTTTTTTCAGGCTTACATTAAAAATTTCATTGAAAAACAAGATTCTGCTAGACAAAAATTTCATTTTCCCAATTATCTGCTTTTATGAACATAAACAATTTCTCGGTAAAAAAATGTTTTGATCATTATTTGATGTCTATCTCATTTCTAACTGTGATTTTTTTAAAATCAGCACTTATTAATTATTTGATAAATTTCTGGCATTATGCAGCGAAATATTACGAAAGCTAAATTTTGCTATAGCAAAATAACTAAAAACACGAACAATAACATGAAGTAGGAAAATCCGTAAATTAAATGCTCTTTGAAAAAATAATAAGCACCGATGCATTGGCGAATATTTTAATATATTAATTCCGAAGTGGTCACGTCGTAGATAGTGCAATCGTCGAAAGAGTAGACGAATAAAATAAAAATGGATCACATCCTGGAAGGGATAGAGGTATTTTCCAGTAAACGCGGCCATTTTTACATTAATCCGAACTGTAGGCTTATGGAAAGGGATTGTGGCCGAAACGGGATTCGCTCGCAAAGGAATATGACACCACCGAATGACAATCAAAGAAATATTCGAATTATTCACCGTTAAACTAGGCGAAGAATTGTAAAAATAGGCCCTTATTATATAAATTAATAAATAATTCACAATATGTATATATAATAAAATGGAAATAACTATCTCATAAAGCACAAAGGGTATGAGTAGGCAGAATAATTTATAACTAACCTCGAGTATGTGCGTGAGGGCCGTATATGTCCACCACCACCACCGCCGCCACCATGAGAAACACAACGTCAAACACTTCAGCCACGGACCATGCAACTGCAGGAACTACCGCCGCTTATTCAGTCGGGGGCGTTCGCCCTCCACCTCCGCCAACACATGAGCCACCACCGTCCTTGCAGCTAACGGATAAGCGATGTTTTCCGTTAAACCTCAAGCTGAAATTAATTTATAAGGTTCGGCTTATAAAACTGTGGGTATTTAAGGATAATAAGATGAAAAATATTAATCACATATAAAACGGTCGATCAGTGAAAAGAGCATTATACCTAACTAACTTGTAGCATGTGTGTATCGAGCTTATTCGACCACATTCACAAACAACGCCTCCACAACAACCTCGCCGCCGCCTTCGACACATCCTTTACCACAACCGCCACCATTAACGCCCACCACGCCAAACGCCTCACCCACGGATGTAGCTTGAGCCGAGCGCCTTATGGGCCCGTTTTCACCCTCCTACGCACTTCTGCCCCCACCATCGTAATTCAAATCGCTGGAGGGATTTACATTAACAACTTGTGACCGTTATTAAAATTTATCGGCCAATTGTGATATCATCTGTAAAATTATAGATTTAAATAATAACTTGGTTACTGGACTTTATTAACAACACCTAATTTTGAAAGACCAAATTATTACGAGTTATAAATCAATGATAAAAATATCTTTTACCTTTTGAATTGATCTTCGTCTGTCCATAATACGAAGAAAAGTAGATGTTCAATCCCATATAACACTTTAGGAATTTGGCTCCATACATACCGACCCCTGTTGAGATCTGATGCACATTTTTGGAAGATAATATTCCATGCAGAATCCTATTAACTTCTACGATGATTACTGCAGACTGTTCTTTTTTCACCCAAAAAAATACGTATATTCGCGTTCTTCCCAATACTGATATAAAATTCTCATGAATTGCAGGGATCACCAGTGATCGATAATCTAATCTCATTTGTTTTTTTGAAGACCATTGATGTCACTTTTTAGCGGACAATACAGCGTTGTGTCTGACCTTTCCTTTCCGTTCATTCAAATCTTCCCACTTTGTATTCAACAGTTTACACCTGTATACATAAAATAACAGACACCTACCTGAGGTCGTGTAGGTATCCGCTCGTTTCTAGAAAGCGTTATCCTTCATAAAAAGCATTTTGTCGCTTATTGTGAATCGACCTACATGTATTTGGTCCATCGTCCCTCAGCCCGTCTATACCAGGGAAAAACTGATTAAAAAACGACTGACGCCATTTTTCCTTATTATGTTTGATAATTATTTTTCAATAGAAGAAATTTGGTTTATAGTGATATTGTGAAATCAAGTCTTCCGCTACACAATTGTCTAATTTTATTCTATTTTACAATTCGCTAATAATTAACTACTACTGCCACTCAAAGGAGGACCGTGCGTATTAAACATGCACATTTAAAGATAGCCTCGGTGAAAAAGATAAGAAAAAGAATAATACACACAGTTACACTTCTAATGCCGTCTCATCTACATCTTTGTCTGACTCTGTTGAAATCGCATTGCGACCACATGATGACAGAAGCACTGACCGTGAAGTCCTGGGAAAAAGGATGTACAATACTGAAAAAAGCGACTTTACCTGCGATTAATATTCCAGTACGTGAAAGCAATGCTTGGAAAATCAGCTGGTGCTGCAGCACGTATAAAACGTTCAGCTCCTCATGTAATTCCTAATTTAATATGCAACCATTTTCCTGATGCACTCGCAGCGAATGATATGCCACAATATCTGAACGATGTATCGAACGAGATTTTCGGAAGATTAAGCTTTATAATAGCAAGGTCACTTTATTCTCGGATATTCGCTTTGTTGTGCCGAAGACATGAGAAGGTTTTATAAATCATTACATCTCCTTGCAGTAGTGCGATCGCTACATTCTATGAATTAAGACATTAGATAAGGCACATTATTGTCCAATAATCCATTAGAATCGCAGGAAAAACTAAATTACACAGATTGGATAGAACGGAAGGCGTATTTGGCACACACTTTTACTTACCGTAATGAAATTTACATTTCATCAGGAGGTATTAATGCGAACATTTTCAAAGTTCATAGTAAAATAAAATCACTTACTTCAAAACACAAACCTTGGGCGTGTTTGTGTGAAAAGGAAGTTTTCCGAGTCTCCAAGTTTTCATTTTACCAATAGTATTTTCCTCGAAGAATGGGACAAAATCTATATAGGTCAACAAAGGTCTGAAGGGTGTCCGACAATAAAGGTGTATTTCCACCTCAGCCAGAAGCATTGAATTGGTTTCACAATCCTTTGGTTACATCATCTGTATCTAAGTCAGGATTATCACTGAAAGAAGATTAACAGCTAATTGATATCTAAAACGATTTAACGTTTAAAACTATGTTCAACGAAATAGAAAATATTCATTGATGGGTTTGTCACATAAATATTTTTGCTGAAATTTCCATTCGCACTGTGAAATTACTGCTGGCTTTTGCATCCGCTTATCATTGTGAGAGATCCTTCACCCTATATAACGCGGTTCATTTGTTTCTTTGGTTGTTGGCGTAATTTTTTGAGGAAAGTACCTACGTGATTTTTTAATTATCCAAAAAAGCTTTGTATCTGGGTATTGTTGAATATTGAAAGATGAGTTTCATTATCTCATGCAACGTATAGGTAGCATTTGATTTGAAAAATATTATTCCTACCAATATTACATATCGTTAATCGAACATAAATGTCTAATGGGTGGATGCCTACAATACAGAAGAAATCACACTTAAATATAAAATAATTCTAATGCAATTCAATTTAATTCAAAATTTAGTTGGGAGAGCGACAAAACGAAGATATTTTTTTTTAATAAAAGGATGATTTCCTGCATAACGAAACGAGACAGATTTGCAGTTGTTAAAGATAAGAAGGTAAAATAATCACGAATCAATCAGTCCAGAAATTGCTGCAATCTACGGATCCATAGAATTATCAAACGATGCACACCTAGCTCCTCGTCAAATATTTGACCAAACCTATTCTCACTGACATAGATTCACTGTGGACAACTACCTTTTGTTCACCTTAAAATACGTGCGAATCAACGAACTCCAAACCAAACCCCTAAAACATTTTATTGAGTGAAAGATTTTATTTGAAGGGTTCTCCAAAATCGTTAAAGGATATCGGATTTTGCTTCATGATAGTGGAACATGAAATTAGATATTTTTTTATATCTACGCAACATAATTTACTATTGCTGGGATAATACATGCCTCGCTTCCAATTTCGAGACTTCAAATTCGTTCCTCAAATGTATCGCATTCTTTTATTTATCCTTTCGTCCATTTTGGATATTCCGCGTTTTTAAAACGAGATCTTTTTGGAATCAATATTCATAATAACGCTCATCGCAAAGGTAAAACTGCGACTTGGAGAATTAAGCACTGCTCTAATACGATGGAAACGTTTTCTCTTACACACGGACGGCTTGCTTAAACATTTCAACTAACGTAAAGATTCCGGTGTTTCACGGCTTCGAGACTGCACTTTGAAAGTCCGTCACAGCATTGAACGCTGACGCTTCGCCTCTTAATCAATGTTTCGTCGATCGATTGCGATACCTCCGCAGAGCCCGTCTTTTTCATCAACATCGAGTCAGGTGTGCTTGTTCCGGTTTTCAGAAAAATGGGGGTGCTTGTACATCCATACGGGTAAGGCAGAGTGAAGTGGTTTCACATATCGTGAAGGCATTCATCGTCGCTTCGAAAACAACACGATTACAAGGAAATGTTTCCATGTTCCAGGGAACAATTGCGGGATGTTTCTGTCTCTAACGGTTGCCGCGGGTATTTTAATGTATTCAGCGCGGACAGTGCCTTAAAAATCGAAAGTCAAAATCGGAGTAAACGTCGAAGTAAAAGAGAAAGAGCGCAACCACTTCATCCTAGTATTCTCGTTTCCATTGCAGATATACGTCCATGTACATTGCGTCACATCTACATCTACATCTACATCTACAAGTTACCCTGCAATTCACCAAGTTGGTGGGTGGCAGGGGGTGCAATGCACCAAATCCTACCTAAAGATTGTCTAACGCAATTCGAAATTTCCTATTGTGATCTCTTATTGTCCTCGGAAAGAACGAGCCTAGATAACGCTCCGTCCTACAATCGATCTCACGTATTTTATCGTCTCGATCATTTCTACCTATATACGTCGGTGCCACAATTATTCCCACTACCTCCTCTTTTAGACATTCTGACCTATATTTCTCTAGAAGTTTCAACCTTGAGTGCAATCTACGGTCCTCCAGTGATACCCAGTTCAAATCGCTCAATAAAGAGGTGACGCTTTCCTTATGTTCGTACTTTTGTTTTACAAATCTGGCTGCTCTGCGCTGTACTCTTTCTAGTTGAATTATGTGTCCCTTCTCGTACGGATCCCATATGCTCGCTGCGTATTCCACTTGTGGTCTTACCAGTGATAAGTAGCATGTTTCTCGTACTTTCTCTGTAGTGTTCCGTACTATTCTACCTATGAATGCCAGTTTCTTGTTGGCCGCGCCTATAACTCGACGAATGTGCATGTCCCACGAAAGATCTCGACAAATGGTTACTCCTAAATATTTTACATACTCAGCTTGTCGAATACTCATTTCATCTATTTTATATTCGAAACCTAAATCTTTGTTCTTACTTTTCCAGAACGTGACTGCGGCACATTTAGTATAATTAATTTCGATTTGCCATTCTTTGCACCACGCTGAAATGGCTCTTAAGTCTTCACACAGAGACTGATGGTCCTCCTGATTTTTTATTTCTTTATATAGAACGGTGTCATCGGCGAAAAGCCTAATTTTACTACGAACAACCGAGCACATATCATTTACATAGATTAAGAAGAGCAGAGGGCCCAATACACTTCCCTGAGGAACACCCGAAGCAACTTTAACGGGGGACGAGTATTTCCCATCGATGACAACTATCTGTTCCCTATTCGAGAGGAAGTCTCTCACCCAACCGACAACTTTCGAATTGATACCACATTGTCCTAACTTCGCAATTAATTTCCTATGAGATACTTTATCGAACGCCTTCCTGAAATCAATGAATATGGCATTGACCTGAGTATTTTTCTCTCCGCATCGCAACAAATCGTCCACGAACAGGCCGAGCTGCGTTTCGCATGATCTACCTCTCCGGAATCCGTGTTGGCATCCGCTAAGCAATGAATGACTATCTAAATAGCGCATTACAGAGCTAAAGACTATGTGCTCAAGTATCTTGCACGATAATGAAGTTAAGGATATCGGCCTATAATTTTCGGGGTTCTCTCTGTCGCCACTCTTATGGATGGGCGTAACATGTGCCACCTTCCAATCTTTAGGAACTACTCCTTCTCTAATGGATTTCTCGAATATAATTTTCAAATACGGCGCGATTTCAGCAGCTAATTCTTTCATTACACGCGCGGGAATTTCCTCCGGTCCAGGAGATTTATTTGGCTTAATTGAATGAAGTTGGAGCGCGATGCCATTTTCCGAAAATACCAAATCTTCCATCGAATCGCCCTGACGCATAGGAATAGGGGTTTCACATTCATCGTCATCACGAGTAAAAGCTTTCTGAAAGTGATGATTTAATAGGTTTGCTTTATCCATACTATCGTGAACTACGTTTCCCGTTTCCGACCGCAGTGACGCAATAGTGGGGCCCCTACCTTGAACTTCCCTGACGTAAGACCAAAATGCTTTTGGGTTCTCTTTCAAGTTTTCCTGTAAAACCTTCTTTTTATAATTGTTAAACGCATTACGCATTGCTACTCTGGCTATGGAGCGCGCCTCCTTGTATTGATGCCTTATTATTGCAATCTGTTCGACCGTAGCTGTTGAGGATGTGTTATTTACGCGAGAGTGGAGTTTTCTTTGACGTCGGAGAGCGCTTCTTACTTCCTGATTGTACAATCTAGGCTCTGCACTATCACGCTTCAGTTTGCTCGGAATAAATTTAAATTTATCACTATGGCAACCATTCATTGTTACGTAACGTTCATGGGAATGAACTTACTTTTTTCAGGCTTACATTAAAAATTTCAAAGAAAAACAAGATTCTGCTAGACAAAAATTTCATTTTCCCAATTATCTGCTTTTATGAACATAAACAATTTCTCGGTAAAAAAATGTTTTGATCATTATTTGATGTCTATCTCATTTCTAACTGTGATTTTTTTAAAATCAGCACTTAGTAATTATTTGATAAATTTCTGGCATTATGCAGCGAAATATTACGAAAGCTAAATTTTGCTATAGCAAAATAATTAAAAACACGAACAATAACATGAAGTAGGAAAATCCGTAAATTAAATGCTCTTTGAAAAAATAATAATCACCGATGCATTGGCGAATATTTTAATATATTAATTCCGAAGTGGTCACGTCGTAGATAGTGCAATCGTCGAAAGAGTAGACGAATAAAATAAAAATGGATCACATCCTGGAAGGGATAGAGGTATTTTCCAGTAAACGCGGCCATTTTTACATTGATCCGATCTGTAGGCTTATGGAAAGGGATTGTGGCCGAAACGGGATTCCCTCTCAAAGGAATATGACACCACCGCATGACAATCAAAGAAATATTCGAATTATTCACCGTTAAACTAGGCGAAGAATTGTAAAAATAGGCCCTTATTATATAAATTAATAAATAATTCACAATATGTATATATAATAAAATGGAAATAACTATCTCATAAAGCATAAAGTGTATGAGTAGGCAGAATAATTTATAACTAACCTCGAGTATGTGCGTGAGGGCCGTATATGTCCACCACCACCACCGCCGCCACCATGAGAAACACAACGTCAAACACTTCAGCCACGAACCATGCAACTGCAGGAACTACCGCCGCTTATTCAGTCGGGGGCGTTCGCCCTCCACCTCCGCCAACACATGAGCCACCACCGTCCTTGCAGCTAACGGATAAGCGATGTTTTCCGTTAAACCTCAAGCTGAAATTAATTTATAAGGTTCGGCTTATAAAACTGTGGGTATTTAAGGATAATAAGATGAAAAATATTAATCACATATAATACGGTCGATCAGTGAAAAGAGCATTATACCTAACTAACTTGTAGCATGTGTGTATCGAGCTTATTCGACCACATTCACAACCAACGCCTCCACAACAACCTCGCCGCCGCCTTCGACACATCCTTTACCTCAACCGCCACCATTAACGCCCACCACGCCAAACGCCTCACCCACGGATGTAGCTTGAGCCGAGCGCCTTATGGGCCCGTTTCCACCCTCCTACGCACTTCTGCCCCCACCTTCGTAATTCAAATCGCTGGAGGGATTTACATTAACTACTTGTGACCGTTATTAAAATTTATCGGCCAATTGTGATATCATCTGTAAAATTATAGATTTAAATAATAACTTGGTTACTGGACTTTATTAACAACACCTAATTTTGAAAGACCAAATTATTACGAGTTATAAATCAATGATAAAAATATCTTTTACCTTTTGAATTGATCTTCGTCTGTCCATAATACGAAGAAAAGTAGATGTTCAATCCCATATAACACTTCAGGAATTTGGCTCCATACATACCGACCCCTGTTGAGATCTGATGCACATTTTTGGAAGATAATATTCCATGCAGAATCCTATTAACTTCTACGATGATTACTGCAGACTGTTCTTTTTTCACCCAAAAAAATACGTATATTCGCGTTCTTCCCAATACTGAAATAAAATTCTCATGAATTGCAAGAATCACCATTTGTTTTTTTGAAGACCATTGATGTCACTTTATAGCGGACAATACAGCGTTGTGTCTGACCTTTCCTTTCCGTACATTCAAATCTTCCCACTTTGTCTTCAACAGTTTACACCTGTATACATAAAATAACAGACACCTACCTGAGGTCGTGTAGGTATCCGCTCGTTTCTAGAAAGCGTTATCCTTCATAAAAAGCATTTTGTCGCTTATTCTGAATCGACCTACATGTATTTGGTCCATCGTCCCTCAGCCCGTCTATACCTGGGAAAAATTGATTAAAAAACGACTGACGCCATTTTTCCTTATTATGTTTGATAATTATTTTTCAATAGAAGAAATTTGGTTTATAGTGATATTGTGAAATCAAGTCTTCCGCTACACAAGTGTCTAATTTTATTCTATTTTACAATTCGCTAATAATTAACTACTACTGCCACTCAAAGGAGGACCGTGCGTATTAAACATGCACATTTAAAGATAGCCTCGGTGAAAAAGATAAGAAAAAGAATAATACACACAGTTACACTTCTAATGCCGTCTCATCTACATCTTTGTCTGACTATGTTGAAATCGCATTGCGACCACATGATGACAGAAGCACTGACCGTGAAGTCCTGGGAAAAAGGATGGACAATACTGAAAAAAGCGACTTTACATGCGATTAATATTCCAGTACGTGAAAGCAATGCTTGGAAAATCAGCTGGTGCTGCAGCACGTATAAAACGTTCAGCTCCTCATGTAATTCCTAATTTAATATACAACCATTTTCCTGATGCACTCGCAGCGAATGATATGCCACAATATCTGAACGATGTATCGAACGAGATTTTCGGAAGAGTAAGCTTTATAAAAGCAAGGTCACTTTATTCTCGGATATTCGCTTTGTTGTGCCGAAGACATGAGAAGGTTTTATAAATCATTACATCTCCTTGCAGTAGTGCGATCGCTACATTCTATGAATTAAGACATTAGATAAGGCACATTTTTGTCCAATAATCCATTAGAATCGCCGGAAAAACTAAATTACACAGATTGGATGGAACGGAAGGCGTATTTGGCACACACTTTTACTTACCGTAATGAAATTTACATTTCATCAGGAGGTATTAATGCGAACATTTACAAAGTTCATAGTAAAATAAAATCACTTACTTCAAAACACAAACCTTGGGCGTGTTTGTGTGAAAAGGAAGTTTTCCGAGTCTCCAAGTTTTCATTTTACCAATAGTATTTTCCTCGAAGAATGGGACAAAATCTATATAGGTCAACAAAGGTCTGAAGGGTGTCCGACAATAAAGGTGTATTTTCCACCTCAGCCAGAAGCATTGAATTGGTTTCACAATCCTTTGGTTACATCATCTGTATCTAAGTCAGGATTATCACTGAAAGAAGATTAACAGCTAATTGATATCTAAAACGATTTAACGTTTAAAACTATGTTCAACGAAATAGAAAATATTCATTGATGGGTTTGTCACATAAATGTTTTAGCTGAAATTTCCATTCGCACTGTGAAATTACTGCTGGCTTTTGCATCCGCTTATCATTGTGAGAGATCCTTCACCCTATATAACGCGGTTCATTTGTTTCTTTGGTTGTTGGCGTAATTTTTTGAGGAAAGTACCTACGTGATTTTTTAATTATCCAAAAAAGTTTTGTATCTGGGTATTGTTGAATATTAAAAGATGAGTTTCATTATCTCATGCAACGTATAGGTAGCATTTGATTTGAAAAATATTATTCCTACCAATATTACATATCGTTAATCGAACATAAATGTCTAATGGGTGGATGCCTACAATACAGAAGAAATCACACTTAAATATAAAATAATTCTAATGCAATTCAATTTAATTCAAAATTTAGTTGGGAGAGCGACAAAACGAAGATATTTTTTTTTAATAAAAGGATGATTTCCTGCATAACGAAACGAGACAGAGTTGCAGTTGTTAAAGATAAGAAGGTAAAATAATCACGAATCCATCAGTCTAGAAATTGCTGCAATCTACGGATCCATAGAATTATCAAACGATGCACACCTAGCTCCTCGTCAAATATTTGACCAAACCTATTCTCACTGACATAGATTCACTGTGGACAACTACCTTTTGTTCACCTTAAAATACGTGCGAATCAACGAACTCCAAACCAAACCCCTAAAACATTTTATTGAGTGAAAGATTTTATTTGAAGGGTTCTCCAAAATCGTTAAAGGATATCGGATTTTGCTTCATGATAGTGGAACATGAAATTAGATATTTTTTTATATCTACGCAACATAATTTACTATTGCTGGGATAATACATGCCTCGCTTCCAATTTCGAGACTTCAAATTCGTTCCTCAAATGTGTCGCATTCTTTTATTTATCCTTTCGTCCATTTTGGATATTCCGCGTTTTTAAAACGAGATCTTTTTGGAATCAATATTCATAATAACGCTCATCGCAAAGGTAAAACTGCGACTTGGAGAATTAAGCACTGCTCTAATACGATGGAAACGTTTTCTCTTACACACGGACGGCTTGCTTAAACATTTCAACTAACGTAAAGATTCCGGTGTTTCACGGCTTCGAGACTGCACTTTGAAAGTCCGTCACAGCATTGAACGTTGACGCTTCGCCTCTTAATCAATGTTTCGTCGATCGATTGCGATACCTCCGCAGAGCCCGTCTTTTTCATCAACATCGAGTCAGGTGTGCTTGTTCCGGTTTTCAGAAAAATGGGGGTGCTTGTACATCCATACGGGTAAGGCAGAGTGAAGTGGTTTCACATATCGTGAAGGCATTCATCGTCGCTTCGAAAACAACACGATTACAAGGAAATGTTTCCATGTTCCAGGGAACAATTGCGGGATGTTTCTGTCTCTAACGGTTGCCGCGGGTATTTTAATGTATTCAGCGCGGACAGTGCCTTAAAAATCGAAAGTCAAAATCGGAGTAAACGTCGAAGTAAAAGAGAAAGAGCGCAACCACTTCATCCTAGTATTCTCGTTTCCATTGCAGATATACGTCCATGTACATTGCGTCACTATGGCAACCATTCATTGTCACGTAACGTTCATGGGAATGAACTTACTTTTTTCCGGCTTACATTAAAAATTTCATTGAAAAATAAGATTCTGCTAGACAAAAATTTCATTTTCCCAATTATCTGCTTTTATGAACATAAACATTTTCTCGGTAAAAAAATGTTTTCCTCATTATTTGATGTCTATCTCATTTCTAACTGTGATTTTTTTAAAATCAGCACTTATTAATTATTTGATAAATTTCTGGCATTATGCAGCGAAATATTACGAAAGCTAAATTTTGCTATGGCAAAATAATTAAAAACACGAACAATAACATGAAGTAGGAAAATCCGTAAATTAAATGCTCTTTGAAAAAATAATAATCACCGATGCATTGACGAATATTTTAATATATTAATTCCGTAGTCGTCACGTCGTAGATAGTGCAATCGTCGAAAGAGTAGACGAATAAAATAAAAATGGATCACATCCTGGAAGGGATAGAGGTATTTTCCAGTAAACGCGGCCATTTTTACGTTGATCCGATCTGTAGGCTTATGGAAAGGGATTGTGGCCGAAACGGGATTCGCTCGCAAAGGAATATGCCGCCACCGCATGACAATCAAAGAAATATTCGAATTATTCACCGTTAAACTAGGCGAAGAAGTGAAAATATAGGCCCTTATTATATAAATTAATAAATAATCCAGAATATGTATATATAATGAAATGGAAATAACTATCTCATAAAGCACAAAGGGTATGAGTAGGCAGAATAATTTATAACTAACCTCGAGTATGTGCGTGAGGGCCGTATATGTCCACCACCACCACCGCCGCCACCATGAGAAACACAACGTCAAACACTTCAGCCACCGACCATGCAAGTGCAGGAACTACCGGCGCTTATTCAGTCGGGGGCGTTCGCCCTCCACCTCCGCCAACACATGAGCCACCACCGTCCTTGCAGCTAACGGATAAGCGATGTTTTCCGTTAAACCTCAAGCTGAAATTAATTTATAAGGTTCGGCTTATTAGACCGTGGGTATTTAAGGATAATAAGATGAAAAATATTAATCACATACAATACGGTCGATCAGTGAAAAGAGCATTATACCTAACTAACTTGTAGCATGTGTGTATCGAGCTTATTCGACCACATTCACAACCAACGCCTCCACAACAACCTCGCCGCCGCCTTCGACACATCCTTTACCTCAACCGCCACCATTAACGCCCACCACGCCAAACGCCTCAGCCACGGATGTAGCTTGAGCCGAGCGCCTTATGGGCCCGTTTCCACCCTCCTACGCACTTCTGCCCCCACCTTCGTAATTCAAATCGCTGGAGGGATTTACATTAACTACTTGTGACCGTTATTAAAATTTATCGGCCAATTGTGATATCATCTGTAAAATTATAGATTTAAATAATAACTTGGTTACTGGACTTTATTAACAACACCTAATTTTGAAAGACCAAATTATTACGAGTTATAAATCAATGATAAAAATATCTTTTACCTTTTGAATTGATCTTCGTCTGTCCATAATACGAAGAAAAGTAGATGTTCAATCCCATATAACACTTCAGGAATTTGGCTCCATACATACCGACCCCTGTTGAGATCTGATGCACATTTTTGGAAGATAATATTCCATGCAGAATCCTATTAACTTCTACGATGATTACTGCAGACTGTTCTTTTTTCACCCAAAAAAATACGTATATTCGCGTTCTTCCCAATACTGAAATAAAATTCTCATGAATTGCAGGAATCACCAGTGATCGATAATCTAATCTCATTTGTTTTTTTGAAGACCATTGATGTCACTTTATAGCGGACAATACAGCGTTGTGTCTGACCTTTCCTTTCCGTTCATTCAAATCTTCCCACTTTGTCTTCAACAGTTTTCACCTGTATACATAAAATAACAGACACCTACCTGAGGTCGTGTAGGTATCCGCTCGTTTCTAGAAAGCGTTATCCTTCATAAAAAGCATTTTGTCGCTTATTCTGAATAGACTTACATGTATTTGGTCCATCGTCCCTCAGCCCGTCTATACCTGGGAAAAATTGATTAAAAAACGACTGACGCCATTTTTCCTTATTATGTTTGATAATTATTTTTCAATAGAAGAAATTTGGTTTATAGTGATATTGTGAAATCAAGTCTTCACAATATCACTATAAACCAAATTTCTTCTATTGAAAAATAATTATCAAACATAATAAGGAAAAATGGCGTCAGTCGTTTTTTAATCAATTTTTCCCAGGTATAGACGGGCTGAGGGACGATGGACCAAATACATGTAAGTCTATTCAGAATAAGCGACAAAATGCTTTTTATGAAGGATAACGCTTTCTAGAAACGAGCGGATACCTACACGACCTCAGGTAGGTGTCTGTTATTTTATGTATACAGGTGAAAACTGTGGGTATTTAAGGATAATATGATGAAAAATATTAATCACATATAATACGGTCGATCAGTGAAAAGATCATTATATCTAACCAACATGTAGCATCTATGTCTCGAGCTTATTTGACCACATTCACAACCAACGCCTCCACAACAACCTCGCCGCCGCCTTCTACACATCCTTTACCTCAACCGCCACCATTAAGGCCCACCACGCCAAACGCCTCAGCTACGGATGTAGCTTTAGCCGAACGCCTTATGGGCCCGTTTCCACCCTCCTACGCACTTCTGCCCCCACCTTCGTAAGTCAAATCGCTGGAGGGATTTACATTAACTACTGGTGACCGTTATTAAAATTTATCGGCCAATTGTGATATCATCTGTAAAATTATAGATTTAAATAATAACTTGGTTACTGGACTTTATTAACAACACCTAATTTTGTAAGACCAAATTATTACGAGTTATAGATCAATGATAAAAATATCTTTTACCTTTTGAATTGATCTTCGTCTGTCCATAATACGAAGAAAAGTAGATGTTCAATCCTATATAACACTTCAGGAATTTGGCTCCATACATACCGACCCCTGTTGAGATCTGATGCACATTTTTGGAAGTTAATATTCCATGCAGAATCCTATTAACTTCTACGATGATTACTGCAGACTGTTCTTTTTTCACCCAAAAAAAATACGTATATTCGCGTTCTTCCCAATGCTGAAATAACATTCTCATGAATTGCAGGGATCACCAGTGATCGATAATCTAATCTCATTTGTTTTTTTGAAGACCATTGATGTCACTTTATAGCGGACAATACAGCGTTGTGTCTGACCTTTCCTTTCCGTTCATTCAAATCTTCCCACTTTGTCTTCAACAGTTTACACCTGTATACATAATATAACAGACACCTACCTGAGGTCGTGTAGGTATCCGCTCGTTTCTAGAAAGCGTTATCCTTCATAAAAAGCATTTTGTCGCTTATTCTGAATCGACCTACATGTATTTGGTCCATCGTCCCTCAGCCCGTCTATACCTGGGAAAAATTGATTAAAAAACGACTGACGCCATTTTTCCTTATTATGTTTGATAATTATTTTTCAATCGAAGAAATTTGGTTTATAGTGATATTGTGAAATCTAAGTCTTCCGCTACACAATTGTCTAATTTTATTAGATTTTACATTTCGCTAATAATTAACTACTACTGCCACTCAAAGGAGGACCGTCCGTATTAAACATGCACATTTAACGATAGCCTCGGTGAAAAAGCTAAGAAAAAGAATAATACACACAGTTACACTTCTAATGCCGTCTCATCTACATCTTTTTCTGACTCTGTTGAAATCGCATTGCGACCACATGATGACAGCAGCACAGACCGTGAAGTCCTGGGAATAAGGATGGACAATACTGAAAAAAGCGACTTTACCTGCGATTAATATTCCAGTACGTGAAAGCAATGCTTGGAAAATCAGCTGGTGCTGCAGCACGTATAAAACGTTCAGCTCCTCATGTAATTCCTAATCTCATGTGCAACCATTTTCCTGATGCACTCGCAGCGAATGATATGCCACAATATCTGAACGATGTATCGAACGAGATTCTCGGAAGAGAAAGCCTTATAAAAGCGAGGTCACTTTATTCTCGGATATTCGCTTTGTTGTGCCGAAGACATGAGAAGGTTTTATAAATCATTACATCTCCTTGCAGTAGTGCGATCGCTACATTCTATGAATTAAGACATTAGATAAGGCACATTTTTGTCCAAAAATCCATTAGAATCGCAGGAAAAATTAAATTACACAGATTGGAGGGAACGGAAGGCGTATTTGGCACACACTTTTACTTACCGTAATGAAATTTACATTTCATTACGGTAAGTAAAAGTTGCGAATGCGAATGCGAATATTTTCAAAGTTCATAGTAAAATAAAATCACTTACATCAAAAAACTAACCTTGGGCGTGTTTGTGTGAAAAAAAAAGTTTTCCGAGTCTCCAAGTTTTCATTTTACCAATAGTATTTTCCTCGAAGAATGGGTCAAAATCTATATAGGTCAACAAAGGTCTGAAGGGTGTCCGACAATAAAGGTGTATTATCCACCTCAGCCAGAAGCATTGAATTGGTTTCACAATCCTTTAGTTACATCATCTGTATCTAAGTCAGGATTATCACTGAAAGAAGATTAACAGCTAATTGATATCTAAAACGATTTAACGTTTAAAACTAAGTTCAACGAAATAGAAAATATTCATTGATGGGGTTGTCACATAAATGTTTTTGCTGAAATTTCCATTCGCACTGTGATATTACTCCTGGCTTTTGCATCCGCTTATCATTGTGAGAGATCCTTCACCCTATATAACGAGGTTCATTTGTTTCTTTGGTTGTTAGCGTAATTTTTTTAGTACAGTAGCTACGTGATTTTTTAATTATCCAAAAAAGCTTTGTATCTGGGTATTGTTGAATATTGAAAGATGAGTTTCATTATCTCTAGCAACGTATAGGTAGAATTTGATTTGAAATATATTATTCCTACCAATATTACATATCGTTAATCGAACATAAATGTCTAATGGGTGGATGCCTACAATACAGAAGAAATCACACTTAAATATAAAATAATTCTAATGCAATTCAATTTAATTCAAAATTTAGTTGGGAGAGCGACAAAACGAAGATATTTTTTTTTAAATAAAAGGATGATTTCCTGCATAACGAAACGAGACAGAGTTGCAGTTGTTAAAGATAAGAAGGTAAAATAATCACGAATCCATCAGTCCAGAAATTGCTGCAATCTACGCATTCATAGAATTATCTAACGATGCACACCTAGCTCCTCGTCAAATATTTGACCAAACCTATTCTCACTGACATAGATTCACTGTGGACAACTACCTTTTGTTCACCTTAAAATACGTGCGAATAACGAACTCCAAACCAAACCCCTAAAACATTTTATTGAGTGAAAGATTTTATTTGAAGGGTTCTCCAAAATCGTTAAATGATATCGGATTTTGCTTCATGATAGTGGAACATGAAATTAGATATTTTTTTATATCTACGCAACATAATTTACTATTGCTGGGATAATACATGCCTCGCTTCCAATTTCGAGACTTCAAATTCGCTCGTCAAATGTATCGCATTTTTTATATATACTTTCGTCCATTTTGGAAATTCCGCGTTTTTAAAGCGAAATCTTTTTGGAATCAATATTCATAATAACGCTCATCGCAAAGGTAAAACTGCGACTTGGAGAATTAAGCATTGCTCTAATACGATGGAAACGTTTTCAATTACACACGGACGACTTGCTTAAACATTTCATCTAACGTAAAGATTCCGGTGTTTCACGGCTTCGAGACTGCACTTTGAAAGTCCGTCACAGCATTGAACGTTGACGCTTCGCCTCTTAATCACTGTCTCGTCATTCGATTGCGATACCTCCGCAGAGCCCGTCTTTTTCATCAACATCGTGTCAGGTGTGCTTGTTCCGGTTTTCAGAAAAATCGGGGTGCATGTACATCCACACGGGTAAGGCAGAGTGGAGTGGTTTCACATATCGTGAAGGCATTCATCGTCGCATCGAAAACAACACGATTACAAGGAAATGTTTCCATGTTCCAGGGAACAATTGCGGGATGTTTCTGTCTCTAACGGTTGCCGCGGGTATTTTAATGTATTCAGCGCGGCCAGTTCCTTCAAAATCGAAAGTCAAAATCGGAGTAAACGTCGAAGTAAAAGAGAAAGAGCGCAACCACTTCATCCTAGTATTCTCGTTTCCATTGCAGATCTGCGTCCATGTACATAGCGTCACTGTGGCAACCATTCATTGTTACGTAGCGTTCATGGGAATGAACTTACTTTTTTCCGGCTTACATTAAAAATTTCATTGAAAAATAAGATTCTGGTAGACAAAAATTTCATTTTTCCAATTATCTGCTTTTATGAACATAAACATTTTCTCGGTAAAAAAATGTTTTGCTCATTATTTGATGTCTGTCTCATTTCTAACTGTGATTTTTTTAAAATCAGCACTTATTAATTATTTGATAAATTTCTGGCAATATGCAGCGAAATATTACGAAAGCTAAATTTTGCTATGGCAAAATATTTAAAAACACGAACAATAACATTAAGTAGGAAAATCCGTAAATTAAATGCTCTTTGAAAAAATAATAATCACCGATGCATTGGCGAATATTTTAATATATTAATTCCGAAGTGGTCACGTCGTAGATAGTGCAATCGTCGAAAGAGTAGACGAATAAAATAAAAATGGATCACATCCTGGAAGGGATAGCGGGATTTTCCAGTAAACGCGGCCATTTTTACGTTGATCCGATCTGTAAGCTTATGGAAAGGGATTGTGGCCGAAACGGGACTCCCTCGCAAATGAATATGCCGCCACCGCATGACAATCAAAGAAATATTCGAATTATTCACCGTTAAACTAGGCGAAGAAGTGAAAATATAGGCCCTTATTATATAAATTAATAAATAATTCAGAATATGTATATATAATGAAATGGAAATAACTATCTCATAAAGCACAAAGGGTATGAGTAGGCAGAATAATTTATAACTAACCTCGAGTATATGCGTGAGGGCCGTATATGTCCACCACCACCACCGCCGCCACCATGAGAAACACAACGTCAAACACTTCAGCCACGGACCATGCAACTGCAGGAACTACCGGCGCTTATTCAGTCGGGGGCGTTCGCCCTCTACCTCCGCCAACACATGAGCCACCACCGTCCTTGCAGCTAACGGATAAGCGATGTTTTCCGTTAAACCTCAAGCTGAAATTAATTTATAAGGTTCGGCTTATAAAACTGTGGGTATTTAAGGATAATAAGATGAAAAATATTAATCACATATAATACGGTCGATCAGTGAAAAGAGCATTATACCTGACTAACGTGTAGCATGTGTTTATCGAGCTTATTCGACCACATTCACAACCAACGCCTCCACAACAACCTCGCCGCCGCCTTCGACACATCCTTTACCTCAACCGCCACCATTAACGCCCACCACGCCAAACGCCTCAGCCAAGGATGTAGCTTGTGCCGAGCGCCTTATGGGCCCGTTTCCACCCTCCTACGCACTTCTGCCCCCACCTTCGTAAGTCAAACCGCTGGAGGGATTTACATTAACTACTGGTGACCGTTATTAAAATTTATCGGCCAATTGTGATATCATCTGTAAAATTATATATTTAAATAATAACTTGGTTACTGGACTTTATTAACAACACCTAATTTAAAAAGACCAAATTATTACGAGTTATAGATCAATGATAAAAATATCTTTTACCTTTTGAATTGATCTTCGTCTGTCCATAATACGAAGAAAAGTAGATGTTCAATCCCATATAACACTTCAGGAATTTGGCTCCATACATACCGACCCCTGTTGAGATCTGATGCACATTTTTGGAAGATAATATTCCATGCAGAATCCTATTAACTTCTACGATGATTACTGCAGACTGTTCTTTTTTCACCGAAAAAAATACGTATATTCGCGTTCTTCCCAATACTGAAATAAAATTCTCATGAGTTGCAGGGATTACCAGTGATCGATAATCTAATCTCATTTGTTTTTTTGAAGACCATTCATGTCACTTTATAGCGGACAATACAGCGTTGTTTCTGACCTTTCCTTTCCGTTCATTCAAATCTTCCCACTTTGTCTTCAACAGTTTACACCTCTATACATAAAATAACAGACACCTACCTGAGGTCGTGTATGTATCCGCTCGTTTCTAGAAAGCGTTATCCTTCATAAAAAGCATTTTGTCGCTTATTCTGAATCGACCTACATGTATTTGGTCCATCGTCCCTCAGCCCGTCTATACCTGGGAAAAATTCATTAAAAAACGACTGACGCCATTTTTCCTTATTATGTTTGATAATTATTTTTCAATCGAATAAATTAGGTTTATAGTGATATTGTGAAATCTAAGTCTTCCGCTACACAATTGTCTAATTTTATTCTATTTTACATTTCGCTAATAATTAACTACTACTGCCACTCAAAGGAGGACCGTCCGTATTAAACATGCACATTTAACGATAGCCTCGGTGAAAAAGCTAAGAAAAAGAATAATACACACAGTTACACTTCTAATGCCGTCTCATCTACATCTTTGTCTGACTCTGTTGAAATCGCATTGCGACCACATGATGACAGCAGCACAGACCGTGAAGTCCTGGGAATAAGGATGGACAATACTGAAAAAAGCGACTTTACCTGCGATTAATATTCCAGTACGTGAAAGCAATGCTTAGAAAATCAGCTGGTGCTGCAGCACGTATAAAACGTTCAGCTCCTCATGTAATTCCTAATCTCATGTGCAACCATTTTCCTGATGCACTCGCAGCGAATGATATGCCACAATATCTGAACGATGTATCGAACGAGATTCTCAGAAGAGTAAGCCTTATAAAAGCAAGGTCACTTTATTCTCGGATATTCGCTTTGTTGTGCCGAAGACATGAGAAGGTTTTATAAATCATTACATCTCCTTGCAGTAGTGCGATCGCTACATTCTATGAATTAAGACATTAGATAAGGCACATTTTTGTCCAAAAATCCATTAGAATCGCAGGAAAAACTAAATTACACAGATTGGATAGAAAGGAAGGCGTATTTGGCACACACTTTTACTTACCGTAATGAAATTTACATTTCATCAGGAGGTATTAATGCGAACATTTTCAAAGTTCATAGTAAAATAAAATCACTTACTTCAAAACACAAAACTTGGGCGTGTTTGTGTGTAAAGGATGTTTTCCGAGTCTCCAAGTTTTCATTTTACCAATAGTATTTTCCTCGAAGAATGGGACAAAATCTAAATAGGTCAACAAAGGTCTGAAGGGTGTCCGACAATAAAGGTGTATTATCCACCTCAGCCAGAAGCATTGAATTGGTTTCACAATCCTTTAGTTACATCATCTGTATCTAAGTCAGGATTCTCACTGAAAGAAGATAAACAGCTAATTGATATCTAAAACGATTTAACGTTTAAAACTAAGTTCAACAAAATAGAAAATATTCATTGATGGGGTTGTCACATAAATGTTTTTGCTGAAATTTCCATTCGCACTGTGAAATTACTGCTGGCTTTTGCATCCGCTTATCATTGTGAGAGATCCTTCACCCTATATAACGAGGTTCATTTGTTTTTTTGGTTGTTAGCGTAATTTTTTAGTACAGTAGCTACGTGATTTTTTAATTATCCAAAAACGCTTTGTATCTGGGTATTGTTGAATATTGAAGGATGAGTTTCATTATCTCATGCAACGTATAGGCAGAATTTGATTTGAAAAATATTATTCCTACCAATATTACATATCGTTAATCGAACATAAATGTCTAATGGGTGGATGCCTACAATACAGAAGAAATCACACTTAAATATAAAATAATTCTAATGCAATTCAATTTAATTCAAAATTTAGTTGGGAGAGAGACAAAACGAAGATATTTGTTTTTGAAAATAAAAGGATGATTTCCTGCATAACGAAACGAGACAGAGTTGCAGTTGTTAAAGATAAGAAGGTAAAATAATCACGAATCCATCAGTCCAGAAATTGCTGCAATCTACGGATCCATAGAATTATCTAACGATGCACACCTAGCTCCTCGTCAAATGTTTGCCAAAACCTATTCTCACTGACATAGATTCACTGTGGACAACTACCTTTTGTTCACCTTATAATACGTGCGATTTAACGAACTCCAAACCAAACCCCTAAATATTTTATTGAGTGAATGATTTTATTTGAAGGGTTCTCCAAAATCGTTAAAGGATATCGGATTTTGCTTCATGATAGTGGAACATGAAATTAGATATTTTTTTATATCTACGCAACATAATTTACTATTGCTGGGATAATACATGCCTCGCTTCCAATTTCGAGACTTCAAATTCGTTCCTCAAATGTACCGCATTCTTTTATATATACTATCGTCCATTTTGGATATTCCGCGTTTTTTAAACGAAATCTTTTTGGAATCAATATTCATAATAACGCTCATCGCAAAGGTAAAACTGCGACTTGGAGAATTAAGCAATGCTCTAATACGATGGAAACCTTTTCTCTTACACACGGACGGCTTGCTTAAACATTTCAACTAACGTAAAGATTCCGGTGTTTCACGGCTTCGAGACTGCACTTTGAAAGTCCGTCACAGCATTGAACGTTGACGCTTCGCCTCTTAATCACTGTCTCGTCATTCGATTGCGATATCTCCGCAGAGCCCGACTTTTTCATCAACATCGAGTCAGGTGTGCTTGTTCCGGTTTTCAGAAAAATGGGGGTGCATGTACATCCACACGGGTAAGGCAGAGTGAAGTGGATTCACATATCGTGAAGGCATTCATCGTCGCTTCGAAAACAACACGATTACAAGGAAATGTTTCCATGTTCCAGGGAACAATTGCGGGATGTTTCTGTCTCTAACGGTTGCCGCGGGTATTTTAATGTATTCAGCGCGGCCAGTTCCTTCAAAATCGAAAGTCAAAATCGGAGTAAACGTCGAAGTAAAAGAGAAAGAGCGCAACCACTTCATCCTAGTATTCTCGTTTCCATTGCAGATCTGCGTCCATGTACATTGCGTGACTATGGCAACCATTCATTGTCACGAAACGTACATGGGAATGAACTTACTTTTCTCCGGCTTACATTAAAAATTTCAGTGAAAAATAAGATTCTGCTAGACAAAAATTTCATTTTCCCAAGTATCTGCTTATATGAACATAAACATTTTCTCGGTAAAAAAATGTTTTGATCATTATTTGATGTCTATCTCATTTCTAACTGTGATTTTTTTAAAATCAGCACTTATTAATTATTTCATAAATTTCTGGCATTATGCAGCGAAATATTACGAAAGCTAAATTTTGCTATGGCAAAATAATTAAAAGCACGAACAATAACATGAAGTAGGAAAATCCTTAAATTAAATGCTCTTTGAAAAAATAATAATCACCGATGCATTGGCGAATATTTTAATATATTAATTCCGAAGTGGTCACGTCGTAGATAGTGCAATCGTCGAAAGAGTAGACGAATAAAATAAAAATGGATCACATCCTGAAGGGATAGAGGGATTTTCCAGTAAACGCGGCCATTTTTACGTTGATCCGATCTGTAGGCTTATGGAAAAGGATTGTGGCCGAAACGGGACTCCCTCGCAAATGAATATGCCGCCACCGCATGACAATCAAAGAAATATTCGAATTATTCACCGTTAAACTAGGCGAAGAAGTGAAAATATAGGCCCTTATTATATAAATTAATAAATAATTCAGAATATGTATATATAATGAAATGGAAATAACTATCTCATAAAGCACAAAGGGTATGAGTAGGCAGAATAATTTATAACTAACCTCGAGTATGTGCGTGAGGGCCGTATATGTCCACCACCACCACCGCCGCCACCATGAGAAACACAACGTCAAACACTTCAGCCACGGACCATGCAAGTGCAGGAACTACCGCCGCTTATTCAGTCGGGGGCGTTCGCCCTCCACCTCCGCCAACACATGAGCCACCATCGTCCTTGCAGCTAACGGATAAGCGATGTTTTCCGTTAAACCTCAAGCTGAAATTAATTTATAAGGTACGGCTTATAAAACTGTGGGTATTTAAGGTTAATAAGATGAAAAATATTAATCACATATAATACGGTCGATCAGTGAAAAAAGCATTATACCTGACTAACTTGGAGCATGTGTGTATCGAGCTTATTCGACCACATTCACAACCAAAGCCCCCACAACAACCTTGCCGCCGCCTTCGACACATCCTTTACCTCAACCGCCACCATTAACGCCCACCACGCCAAACGCCTCAGCCACGGATGTAGCTTGAGCCGAGCGCCTTATGGGCCCGTTTCCACCCTCCTACGCACTTCTGCCCCCACCTTCGTAAGTCAAATCGCTGGAGGGATTTACATTAACTACTGGTGACCGTTATTAAAATTTATCGGCCAATTGTGATATCATCTGTAAAATTATAGATTTAAATAATAACTTGGTTACTGGACTTTTTTAACAGCACCTAATTTTGAAAGACCAAATTATTACGAGTTATAGATCAATGATAAAAATATCTTTTACCTTTAGAATTGATCTTCGTCTGTCCATAATACGAAGAAAAGTAGATGTTCAATGCCATATAACACTTCGGGAATTTGGCTCCATACATACCGACCCCTGTTGAGATCTGATGCACATTTTTGGAAGATAATAATCCATGCAGAATCCTATTAACTTCTACGATGATTACTGCAGACTGTTCTTTTTTCACCCAAAAAAATACGTATATTCGCGTTCTTCCCAATACTGAAATAAAATTCTCATTAATTGCAGGGATCACCAGTGATCGATAATCTAATCTCATTTGTTTTTTTGAAGACCATTGATGTCACTTTATAGCGGACAATACAGCGTTGTTTCTAACCTTTCCTTTCCGTTCATTCAAATCTTCACACTTTGTCTTCAACAGTTTTTACCTGTATACATAAAATAACAGACACCTACCTGAGGTCGTGTATGTATCCGCTCGTTTCTAGAAAGCGTTATCCTTCATAAAAAGCATTTTGTCGCTTATTCTGAATCGACCTACATGTATTTGGTCCATCGTCCCTCAGCCCGTCTATACCTGGGAAAAATTCATTAAAAAACGACTGACGCCATTTTTCCTTATTATGTTTGATAATTATTTTTCAATCGAATAAATTAGGTTTATAGTGATATTGTGAAATCTAAGTCTTCCGCTACACAATTGTCTAATTTTATTCTATTTTACATTTCGCTAATAATTAACTACTACTGCCACTCAAAGGAGGACCGTCCGTATTAAACATGCACATTTAACGATAGCCTCGGTGAAAAAGCTAAGAAAAAGAATAATACACACAGTTACACTTCTAATGCCGTCTCATCTACATCTTTGTCTGACTCTGTTGAAATCGCATTGCGACCACATGATGACAGCAGCACAGACCGTGAAGTCCTGGGAATAAGGATGGACAATACTGAAAAAAGCGACTTTACCTGCGATTAATATTCCAGTACGTGAAAGCAATGCTTAGAAAATCAGCTGGTGCTGCAGCACGTATAAAACGTTCAGCTCCTCATGTAATTCCTAATCTCATGTGCAACCATTTTCCTGATGCACTCGCAGCGAATGATATGCCACAATATCTGAACGATGTATCGAACGAGATTCTCAGAAGAGTAAGCCTTATAAAAGCAAGGTCACTTTATTCTCGGATATTCGCTTTGTTGTGCCGAAGACATGAGAAGGTTTTATAAATCATTACATCTCCTTGCAGTAGTGCGATCGCTACATTCTATGAATTAAGACATTAGATAAGGCACATTTTTGTCCAAAAATCCATTAGAATCGCCGGAAAAACTAAATTACACAGATTGGATAGAAAGGAAGGCGTATTTGGCACACACTTTTACTTACCGTAATGAAATTTACATTTCATCAGGAGGTATTAATGCGAACATTTTCAAAGTTCATAGTAAAATAAAATCACTTACTTCAAAACACAAAACTTGGGCGTGTTTGTGTGTAAAGGATGTTTTCCGAGTCTCCAAGTTTTCATTTTACCAATAGTATTTTCCTCGAAGAATGGGACAAAATCTATATAGGTCAACAAAGGTCTGAAGGGTGTCCGACAATAAAGGTGTATTATCCACCTCAGCCAGAAGCATTGAATTGGTTTCACAATCCTTTAGTTACATCATCTGTATCTAAGTCAGGATTCTCACTGAAAGAAGATAAACAACTAATTGATATCTAAAACGATTTAACGTTTAAAACTAAGTTCAACAAAATAGAAAATATTCATTGATGGGGTTGTCACATAAATGTTTTTGCTGAAATTTCCATTCGCACTGTGAAATTACTGCTGGCTTTTGCATCCGCTTATCATTGTGAGAGATCCTTCACCCTATATAACGAGGTTCATTTGTTTTTTTGGTTGTTAGCGTAATTTTTTAGTACAGTAGCTACGTGATTTTTTAATTATCCAAAAACGCTTTGTATCTGGGTATTGTTGAATATTGAAGGATGAGTTTCATTATCTCATGCAACGTATAGGCAGAATTTGATTTGAAAAATATTATTCCTACCAATATTACATATCGTTAATCGAACATAAATGTCTAATGGGTGGATGCCTACAATACAGAAGAAATCACACTTAAATATAAAATAATTCTAATGCATTTCAATTTAATTCAAAATTTAGTTGGGAGAGAGACAAAACGAAGATATTTGTTTTTGAAAATAAAAGGATGATTTCCTGCATAACGAAACGAGACAGAGTTGCAGTTGTTAAAGATAAGAAGGTAAAATAATCACGAATCCATCAGTCCAGAAATTGCTGCAATCTACGGATCCATAGAATTATCTAACGATGCACACCTAGCTCCTCGTCAAATGTTTGCCAAAACCTATTCTCACTGACATAGATTCACTGTGGACAACTACCTTTTGTTCACCTTATAATACGTGCGATTTAACGAACTCCAAACCAAACCCCTAAATATTTTATTGAGTGAATGATTTTATTTGAAGGGTTCTCCAAAATCGTTAAAGGATATCGGATTTTGCTTCATGATAGTGGAACATGAAATTAGATATTTTTTTATATCTACGCAACATAATTTACTATTGCTGGGATAATACATGCCTCGCTTCCAATTTCGAGACTTCAAATTCGTTCCTCAAATGTACCGCATTCTTTTATATATACTATCGTCCATTTTGGATATTCCGCGTTTTTTAAACGAAATCTTTTTGGAATCAATATTCATAATAACGCTCATCGCAAAGGTAAAACTGCGACTTGGAGAATTAAGCAATGCTCTAATACGATGGAAACCTTTTCTCTTACACACGGACGGCTTGCTTAAACATTTCAACTAACGTAAAGATTCCGGTGTTTCACGGCTTCGAGACTGCACTTTGAAAGTCCGTCACAGCATTGAACGTTGACGCTTCGCCTCTTAATCACTGTCTCGTCATTCGATTGCGATATCTCCGCAGAGCCCGACTTTTTCATCAACATCGAGTCAGGTGTGCTTGTTCCGGTTTTCAGAAAAATGGGGGTGCATGTACATCCACACGGGTAAGGCAGAGTGAAGTGGATTCACATATCGTGAAGGCATTCATCGTCGCTTCGAAAACAACACGATTACAAGGAAATGTTTCCATGTTCCAGGGAACAATTGCGGGATGTTGCTGTCTCTAACGTTTGCCGCGGGTATTTTAATGTATTCAGCGCGGCCAGTTCCTTCAAAATCGAAAGTCAAAATCGGAGTAAACGTCGAAGTAAAAGAGAAAGAGCGCAACCACTTCATCCTAGTATTCTCGTTTCCATTGCAGATCTGCGTCCATGTACATTGCGTGACTATGGCAACCATTCATTGTCACGAAACGTACATGGGAATGAACTTACTTTTCTCCGGCTTACATTAAAAATTTCAGTGAAAAATAAGATTCTGCTAGACAAAAATTTCATTTTCCCAAGTATCTGCTTATATGAACATAAACATTTTCTCGGTAAAAAAATGTTTTGATCATTATTTGATGTCTATCTCATTTAAAACTGTGATTTTTTTAAAATCAGCACTTATTAATTATTTCATAAATTTCTGGCATTATGCAGCGAAATATTACGAAAGCTAAATTTTGCTATGGCAAAATAATTAAAAGCACGAACAATAACATGAAGTAGGAAAATCCTTAAATTAAATGCTCTTTGAAAAAATAATAATCACCGATGCATTGGCGAATATTTTAATATATTAATTCCGAAGTGGTCACGTCGTAGATAGTGCAATCGTCGAAAGAGTAGACGAATAAAATAAAAATGGATCACATCCTGAAGGGATAGAGGGATTTTCCAGTAAACGCGGCCATTTTTACGTTGATCCGATCTGTAGGCTTATGGAAAAGGATTGTGGCCGAAACGGGACTCCCTCGCAAATGAATATGCCGCCACCGCATGACAATCAAAGAAATATTCGAATTATTCACCGTTAAACTAGGCGAAGAAGTGAAAATATAGGCCCTTATTATATAAATTAATAAATAATTCAGAATATGTATATATAATGAAATGGAAATAACTATCTCATAAAGCACAAAGGGTATGAGTAGGCAGAATAATTTATAACTAACCTCGAGTATGTGCGTGAGGGCCGTATATGTCCACCACCACCACCGCCGCCACCATGAGAAACACAACGTCAAACACTTCAGCCACGGACCATGCAAGTGCAGGAACTACCGCCGCTTATTCAGTCGGGGGCGTTCGCCCTCCACCTCCGCCAACACGTGAGCCACCATCGTCCTTGCAGCTAACGGATAAGCGATGTTTTCCGTTAAACCTCAAGCTGAAATTAATTTATAAGGTACGGCTTATAAAACTGTGGGTATTTAAGGTTAATAAGATGAAAAATATTAATCACATATAATACGGTCGATCAGTGAAAAAAGCATTATACCTCACTAACTTGGAGCATGTGTGTATCGAGCTTATTCGACCACATTCACAACCAAAGCCCCCACAACAACCTTGCCGCCGCCTTCGACACATCCTTTACCTCAACCGCCACCATTAACGCCCACCACGCCAAACGCCTCAGCCACGGATGTAGCTTGAGCCGAGCGCCTTATGGGCCCGTTTCCACCCTCCTACGCACTTCTGCCCCCACCTTCGTAAGTCAAATCGCTGGAGGGATTTACATTAACTACTGGTGACCGTTATTAAAATTTATCGGCCAATTGTGATATCATCTGTAAAATTATAGATTTAAATAATAACTTGGTTACTGGACTTTTTTAACAGCACCTAATTTTGAAAGACCAAATTATTACGAGTTATAGATCAATGATAAAAATATCTTTTACCTTTAGAATTGATCTTCGTCTGTCCATAATACGAAGAAAAGTAGATGTTCAATGCCATATAACACTTCGGGAATTTGGCTCCATACATACCGACCCCTGTTGAGATCTGATGCACATTTTTGGAAGATAATAATCCATGCAGAATCCTATTAACTTCTACGATGATTACTGCAGACTGTTCTTTTTTCACCCAAAAAAATACGTATATTCGCGTTCTTCCCAATACTGAAATAAAATTCTCATTAATTGCAGGGATCACCAGTGATCGATAATCTAATCTCATTTGTTTTTTTGAAGACCATTGATGTCACTTTATAGCGGACAATACAGCGTTGTTTCTAACCTTTCCTTTCCGTTCATTCAAATCTTCACACTTTGTCTTCAACAGTTTTTACCTGTATACATAAAATAACAGACACCTACCTGAGGTCGTGTATGTATCCGCTCGTTTCTAGAAAGCGTTATCCTTCATAAAAAGCATTTTGTCGCTTATTCTGAATCGACCTACATGTATTTGGTCCATCGTCCCTCAGCCCGTCTATACCTGGGAAAAATTCATTAAAAAACGACTGACGCCATTTTTCCTTATTATGTTTGATAATTATTTTTCAATCGAATAAATTAGGTTTATAGTGATATTGTGAAATCTAAGTCTTCCGCTACACAATTGTCTAATTTTATTCTATTTTACATTTCGCTAATAATTAACTACTACTGCCACTCAAAGGAGGACCGTCCGTATTAAACATGCACATTTAAAGATAGCCTCGGTGAAAAAGCTAAGAAAAAGAATAATACACACAGTTACACTTCTAATGCCGTCTCATCAACATCTTTGTCTGACTCTGTTGAAATCGCATTGCGACTACATGATGACAGCAGCACAGACCGTGAAGTCCTGGGAATAAGGATGGACAATACTGAAAAAAGCGACTTTACCTGCGATTAATATTCCAGTACGTGAAAGCAATGCTTGGAAAATCAGCTGGTGCTGCAGCACGTATAAAACATTCAGCTCCTCATGTAATTCCTAATCTCATGTGCAACCATTTTCCTAATGCACTCGCAGCGAATGATATGCCACAATATCTGAACGATGTATCGAACGAGATTCTCAGAAGAGTAAGCCTTATAAAAGCAAGGTCACTTTATTCTCGGATATTTGCTTTGTTGTGCCGAAGACATGAGAAGGTTTTATAAATCATTACATCTCCTTGCAGTAGTGCGATCGCTACATTCTATGAATTAAGACATTAGATAAGGCACATTTTTGTCCAAAAATCCATTAGAATCGCCGGAAAAACTAAATTACACAGATTGGATGGAACGGAAGGCGTATTTGGCACACACTTTTACTTACCGTAATGAAATTTACATTTCATCAGGAGGTATTAATGCGAACATTTTCAAAGTTCATAGTAAAATAAAATCACTTACTTCAAAACACAAAACTTGGGCGTGTTTGTGTGTAAAGGATGTTTTCCGAGTCTCCAAGTTTTCATTTTACCAATAGTATTTTCCTCGAAGAATGGGACAAAATCTATATAGGTCAACAAAGGTCTGAAGGGTGTCCGACAATAAAGGTGTATTATCCACCTCAGCCAGAAGCATTGAATTGGTTTCACAATCCTTTAGTTACATCATCTGTATCTAAGTCAGGATTCTCACTGAAAGAAGATAAACAGCTAATTGATATCTAAAACGATTTAACGTTTAAAACTAAGTTCAACAAAATAGAAAATATTCATTGATGGGGTTGTCACATAAATGTTTTTGCTGAAATTTCCATTCGCACTGTGAAATTACTGCTGGCTTTTGCATCCGCTTATCATTGTGAGAGATCCTTCACCCTATATAACGAGGTTCATTTGTTTTTTTGGTTGTTAGCGTAATTTTTTAGTACAGTAGCTACGTGATTTTTTAATTATCCAAAAACGCTTTGTATCTGGGTATTGTTGAATATTGAAGGATGAGTTTCATTATCTCATGCAACGTATAGGCAGAATTTGATTTGAAAAATATTATTCCTACCAATATTACATATCGTTAATCGAACATAAATGTCTAATGGGTGGATGCCTACAATACAGAAGAAATCACACTTAAATATAAAATAATTCTAATGCAATTCAATTTAATTCAAAATTTAGTTGGGAGAGAGACAAAACGAAGATATTTGTTTTTGAAAATAAAAGGATGATTTCCTGCATAACGAAACGAGACAGAGTTGCAGTTGTTAAAGATAAGAAGGTAAAATAATCACGAATCCATCAGTCCAGAAATTGCTGCAATCTACGGATCCATAGAATTATCTAACGATGCACACCTAGCTCCTCGTCAAATGTTTGCCAAAACCTATTCTCACTGACATAGATTCACTGTGGACAACTACCTTTTGTTCACCTTATAATACGTGCGATTTAACGAACTCCAAACCAAACCCCTAAATATTTTATTGAGTGAATGATTTTATTTGAAGGGTTCTCCAAAATCGTTAAAGGATATCGGATTTTGCTTCATGATAGTGGAACATGAAATTAGATATTTTTTTATATCTACGCAACATAATTTACTATTGCTGGGATAATACATGCCTCGCTTCCAATTTCGAGACTTCAAATTCGTTCCTCAAATGTACCGCATTCTTTTATATATACTATCGTCCATTTTGGATATTCCGCGTTTTTTAAACGAAATCTTTTTGGAATCAATATTCATAATAACGCTCATCGCAAAGGTAAAACTGCGACTTGGAGAATTAAGCAATGCTCTAATACGATGGAAACCTTTTCTCTTACACACGGACGGCTTGCTTAAACATTTCAACTAACGTAAAGATTCCGGTGTTTCACGGCTTCGAGACTGCACTTTGAAAGTCCGTCACAGCATTGAACGTTGACGCTTCGCCTCTTAATCACTGTCTCGTCATTCGATTGCGATATCTCCGCAGAGCCCGACTTTTTCATCAACATCGAGTCAGGTGTGCTTGTTCCGGTTTTCAGAAAAATGGGGGTGCATGTACATCCACACGGGTAAGGCAGAGTGAAGTGGATTCACATATCGTGAAGGCATTCATCGTCGCTTCGAAAACAACACGATTACAAGGAAATGTTTCCATGTTCCAGGGAACAATTGCGGGATGTTTCTGTCTCTAACGTTTGCCGCGGGTATTTTAATGTATTCAGCGCGGCCAGTTCCTTCAAAATCGAAAGTCAAAATCGGAGTAAACGTCGAAGTAAAAGAGAAAGAGCGCAACCACTTCATCCTAGTATTCTCGTTTCCATTGCAGATCTGCGTCCATGTACATTGCGTGACTATGGCAACCATTCATTGTCACGAAACGTACATGGGAATGAACTTACTTTTCTCCGGCTTACATTAAAAATTTCAGTGAAAAATAAGATTCTGCTAGACAAAAATTTCATTTTCCCAAGTATCTGCTTATATGAACATAAACATTTTCTCGGTAAAAAAATGTTTTGATCATTATTTGATGTCTATCTCATTTCTAACTGTGATTTTTTTAAAATCAGCACTTATTAATTATTTCATAAATTTCTGGCATTATGCAGCGAAATATTACGAAAGCTAAATTTTGCTATGGCAAAATAATTAAAAGCACGAACAATAACATGAAGTAGGAAAATCCGTAAATTAAATGCTCTTTGAAAAAATAATAATCACCGATGCATTGGCGAATATTTTAATATATTAATTCCGAAGTGGTCACGTCGTAGATAGTGCAATCGTCGAAAGAGTAGACGAATAAAATAAAAATGGATCACATCCTGAAGGGATAGAGGGATTTTCCAGTAAACGCGGCCATTTTTACGTTGATCCGATCTGTAGGCTTATGGAAAAGGATTGTGGCCGAAACGGGACTCCCTCGCAAATGAATATGCCGCCACCGCATGACAATCAAAAAAATATTCGAATTATTCACCGTTAAACTAGGCGAAGAAGTGAAAATATAGGCCCTTATTATATAAATTAATAAATAATTCAGAATATGTATATATAATGAAATGGAAATAACTATCTCATAAAGCACAAAGGGTATGAGTAGGCAGAATAATTTATAACTAACCTCGAGTATGTGCGTGAGGGCCGTATATGTCCACCACCACCACCGCCGCCACCATGAGAAACACAACGTCAAACACTTCAGCCACGGACCATGCAAGTGCAGGAACTACCGCCGCTTATTCAGTCGGGGGCGTTCGCCCTCCACCTCCGCCAACACATGAGCCACCATCGTCCTTGCAGCTAACGGATAAGCGATGTTTTCCGTTAAACCTCAAGCTGAAATTAATTTATTAGGTTCGGCTTATTAAACCGTGGGTATTTAAGGATAATAAGATGAAAAATATTAATCACATATAATACGGTCGATCAGTGAAAAGAGCATTATACCTGACTAACTTGTAGCATGTGTGTATCGAGCTTATTCGACCACATTCACAACCAACGCCTCCACAACAACCTCGCCGCCGCCTTCGACACATCCTTTACCTCAACCGCCACCATTAACGCCCACCACGCCAAACGCCTCAGCCACGGATGTAGCTTGAGCCGAGCGCCTTATGGGCCCGTTTCCACCCTCCTACGCACTTCTGCCCCCACCTTCGTAATTCAAATCGCTGGAGGGATTTACATTAACTACTGGTGACCGTTATTAAAATTTATCGGCCAATTGTGATATCATCTGTAAAATTATAGATTTAAATAATAACTTGGTTACTGGACTTTATTAACAACACCTAATTTTGAAAGACCAAATTATTACGAGTTATAGATCAATGATAAAAAAATCTTTTACCTTTTGAATTGATCTTCCTCTGTCCATAATACGAAGAAAAGTAGATGTTCAATCTTATATAACACTTCAGGAATTTGGCTCCATACATACCGACCCCTGTTGAGATCTGATGCACATTTTTGGAAGATAATATTCCATGCAGAATCCTATTAACTTCTACGATGATTACTGCAGACTGTTCTTGTTTCACCAAAAAAAATACGTATATTCGCGTTCTTCCCAATACTGAAATAAAATTCTCATGAATTGCAGGGATCACCAGTGATCGATAATCTAATCTCATTTGTTTTTTTGAAGACCATTGATGTCACTTTATAGCGGACAATACAGCGTTGTGTCCGACCTTTCCATTCCGTTCATTCAATTCTTCACACTTTGTCTTCAACAGTTTTCACCTGTATACATAAAATAACAGACACCTACCTGAGGTCGTGTAGGTATCCGCTCGTTTCTAGAAAGCGTTATCCTTCATAAAAAGCATTTTGTCGCTTATTCTGAATCGACCTACATGTATTTGGTCCATCGTCCCTCAGCCCGTCTAAACCTGGGAAAAATTGATTAAAAAACGACTGACGCCATTTTTCCTTATTATGTTTGATAATTATTTTTCAATCGAAGAAATTTGGTTTATAGTGATATTGTGAAATCTAAGTCTTCCGCTACACAATTGTCTAATTTTATTCTATTTTACATTTCGCTAATAATTAACTACTACTGCCACTCAAAGGAGGACCGTCCGTATTAAACATGCACATTTGAAGATAGCCTCGGTGAAAAAGCTAAGAAAAAGAATAATACACACAGTTACACTTCTAATCCCGTCTCATCTACATCTTTGTCTGAATCTGTTGAAATCGCATTGCGACCACATGATGACAGCAGCACAGACCGTGAAGTCCTGGGAATAAGGATGGACAATACTGAAAAAAGCGACTTTACCTGAGATTAATATTCCAGTACGTGAAAGCAATGCTTGGAAAATCAGCTGGTGCTTCAGCACGTATAAAACGTTCAGCTCTTCATGTAATTCCTAATCTCATGTGCAACCATTTTCCTGATGCACTCGCAGCGAATGATATGCCACAATATCTGAACGATGTATCGAACGAGATTCTCAGAAGAGTAAGCCTTATAAAAGCAAGGTCACTTTATTCTCGGATATTCGCTTTGTTGTGCCGAAGACATGAGAAGGTTTTATAAATCATTACATCACCTTGCAGTAGTGCGATCGCTACATTCTATGAATTAAGACATTAGATAAGGCACATTTTTGTCAAAAAATCCATTAGAATCGCAGGAAAAACTAAATTACACAGATTGGATAGACCGGAAGGCGTATTTGGCACACACTTTTACTTAAAGTAATGAAATTTACATTTCATCAGGAGGTATTCATGCGAACATTTTCAAAGTTCATAGTAAAATAAAATCACTTACTTCAAAACACAAACCTTGGGCGTGTTTGTGTGAAAAAAAAAGTTTTCCGAGTCTCCAAGTTTTCATTTTACCAATAGTATTTTCCTCGAAGAATGGGTCAAAATCTATATAGGTCAACAAAGGTCTGAAGGGTGTCCGACAATAAAGGTGTATTATCCACCTCAGCCAGAAGCATTGAATTGGTTTCACAATCCTTTAGTTACATCATCTGTATCTAAGTCAGGATTATCACTGAAAGAAGATTAACAGCTAATTGATATCTAAAACGATTTAAGGTTTAAAACTAAGTTCAACGAAATAGAAAATATTCATTGATGGGGTTGTCACATAAATGTTTTTGCTGAAATTTCCATTCGCACTGTGAAATTACTGCTGGCTTTTGCATCCGCTTATCATTGTGAGAGATCCTTCACCCTATATGACGAGGTTCATTTGTTTCTTTGGTTGTTAGCGTAATTTTTTTAGTACAGTAGCTACGTGATTTTTTTAATTATCCAAAAAAGTTTTGTATCTGGGTATTGTTGAATATTAAAAGATGAGTTTCATTATCTCATGCAACGTATAAGTAGAATTTGATTTGAAAAATATTATTCCTACCAATATTACATATCGTTAATCGAACATAAATGTCTAATGGGTGGATGCCTACAATACAGAAGAAATCACACTTAAATATAAAATAATTCTAATGCAATTCAATTTAATTCAAAATTTAGTTGGGAGAGAGACAAAACGAAGATATTTGTTTTTGAAAATAAAAGGATGATTTCCTGCATACCAAAACGAGACAGAGTTGCAGTTGTTAAAGATAAGAAGGTAAAATAATCACGAATCCATCAGTCCAGAAATTGCTGCAATCTACGGATCCATAGAATTATCTAACGATGCACACCTAGCTCCTCGTCAAATATTTGCCCAAACCTATACTCACCGACATAGATTCACTGTGGACAACTACCTTTTGTTCACCTTATAATACGTGCGAATCAACGAACTCCAAACCAAACCCCTAAAACATTTTATTGAGTGAAAGATTTTATTTGAAGGGTTCTCCAAAATCGTTAAAGGATATCGGATTTTGCTTCATGATAGTGGAACATGAAATTAGATATTTTTTTATATCTACGCAACATAATTTAATATTGCTTGGATAATACATGCCTCGCTTCCAATTTCGAGACTTCAAATTCGTTCCTCAAATGTATCGCATTCTTTTATTTATCCTTTGTCCATTTTGGATATTCCGCGTTTTTAAAGAGAGATCTTTTTGGAATCAATATTCATAATAACGCTCATCGCAAAGGTAAAACTGCGACTTGGAGAATTAAGCACTACTCTAATACGATGGAAACGTTTTCTCTTACACACGGACGGCTTGCTTAAACATTTCAACTAACGTAAAGATTCCGGTGTTTCACGGCTTCGAGACTGCACTTTGAAAGTCCGTCACAGCATTGAACGTTGACGCTTCGCCTCTTAATCACTGTCTCGTCATTCGATTGCGATACCTCCGCAGAGCCCGTCTTTTTCATCAACATCGAGTCAGGTGTGCTTGTTCCGGTTTTCAGAATAATCGGGGTGCATGTACATCCACACGGGTAAGACAGAGTGAAGTGGTTTCACATATCGTGAAGGCATTCATCGTCGCTTCGAAAACAACACGATTACAAGGAAATGTTTCCATGTTCCAGGGAACAATTGCGGGATGTTTCTGTCTCTAACGGTTGCCGCGGGTATTTTAAGGTATTCAGCGCGGTCAGTTCCTTAAAAAGCGAAAGTCAAAATCGGAGTCAATGTCGAAGTAAAAGAGAAAAAAGCCCAACCACTTCATCCTAGTATTCTCGTTTCCATTGCAGATCTGCGTCCATGTACATAGCGTCACTATGGCAACCATTCATTGTTACGTAACGTTCATGGGAATGAACTTACTTTTTTCCGGCTTACATTAAAAATTTCATTGAAAAATAAGATTCTTCTAGACAAAAATTTCATTTTCCCAATTATCTGCTTTTATGAACAAACATTTTCGCGGTTAAAAAATGTTTTGCTCATTATTTGATGTCTATCTCATTTCTAACTGTGATTTTTTTAAAATCAGAAATAATTAATTATTTGATAAATTTCTGGCATTATGCAGCGAAATATTACGAAAGCTAAATTTTGCTATGGCAAAATAATTAAAACCACGAACAATAACATGAAGTAGGAAAATCCGTAAATTAAATGCTCTTTGAAAAAATAATAATCACCGATGCATTGGCGAATATTTTAATATATTAATTCCGAAGTGGTCACGTCGTAGATAGTGCAATCGTCGAAAGAGTAGACGAATAAAATAAAAATGGATCACATCCTGGAAGGGATAGAGGGATTTTCCAGTAAACGCGGCCATTTTTACGTTGGTCCGATCTGTAGGCTTATGAAAAGGGATTGTGGCCGAAACGGGATACGCTCGCAAAGGAATATGCCGCCACCGCATGACAATCAAAGAAATATTCGAATTATTCACCGTTAAACTAGGCGAAGAAGTGAAAATATAGGCCCTTATTATATAAATTAATAAATAATTCAGAATATGTATATATAATGAAATGGAAATAACTATCTCATAAAGCACAAAGGGTATGAGTAGGCAGAATAATTTATAACTAACCTCGAGTATGTGCGTGAGGGCCATATATGTCCACCACCACCACCGCCGCCACCATGAGAAACACAACGTCAAACACTTCAGCCACCGACCATGCAAGTGCAGGAACTACCCCCACTTATTCAGTCGGGGGCGTTTGCCCTCCACCTCCGCCAACACATGAGCCACCACCGTCCTTGCAGCTAACGGATAAGCGATGTTTTCCGTTAAACCTCAAGCTGAAATTAATTTATAAGGTTCGGCTTATTAGACCGTGGGTATTTAAGGATAATAAGATGAAAAATATTAATCACATATAATACGGTCGATCAGTGAAAAGAGCATTATACCTAACTAACTTGTAGCATGTGTGTATCGAGCTTATTCGACCACATTCACAACCAACGCCTCCACAACAACCTCGCCGCCGCCTTCGACACATCCTTTACCTCAACCGCCACCATTAACGCCCACCACGCCAAACGCCTCAGCCACGGATGTAGCTTGAGACGAGCGCCTTATGGGCCCGTTTCCACCCTCCTACGCACTTCTGCCCCCACCTTCGTAATTCAAATCGCTGGAGGGATTTACATTAACTACTGGTGACCGTTATTAAAATTTATCGGCCAATTGTGATATCATCTGTAAAATTATAGATTTAAATAATAACTTGGTTACTGGACTTTATTAACAACACCTAATTTTGAAAGACCAAATTATTACGAGTTATAGATCAATGATAAAAAAATCTTTTACCTTTTGAATTGATCTTCGTCTGTCCATAATACGAAGAAAAGTAGATGTTCAATCCCATATAACACTTCAGGAATTTGGCTCCATACATACCGACCCCTGTTGAGATCTGATGCACATTTTTGGAAGATAATATTCCATGCAGAATCCTATTAACTTCTACGATGATTACTGCAGACTGTTCTTGTTTCACCAAAAAAAATACGTATATTCGCGTTCTTCCCAATACTGAAATAAAATTCTCATGAATTGCAGGGATCACCAGTGATCGATAATCTAATCTCATTTGTTTTTTTTAAGACCATTGATGTCACTTTATAGCGGACAATACAGCGTTGTGTCCGACCTTTCCATTCCGTTCATTCAATTCTTCACACTTTGTCTTCAACAGTTTTCACCTGTATACATAAAATAACAGACACCTACCTGAGGTCGTGTAGGTATCCGCTCGTTTCTAGAAAGCGTTATCCTTCATAAAAAGCATTTTGTCGCTTATTCTGAATCGACCTACATGTATTTGGTCCATCGTCCCTCAGCCCGTCTAAACCTGGGAAAAATTGATTAAAAAACGACTGACGCCATTTTTCCTTATTATGTTTGATAATTATTTTTCAATCGAATAAATTAGGTTTATAGTGATATTGTGAAATCTAAGTCTTCCGCTACACAATTGTCTAATTTTATTCTATTTTACATTTCGCTAATAATTAACTACTACTGCCACTCAAAGGAGGACCGTCCGTATTAAACATGCACATTTAACGATAGCCTCGGTGAAAAAGCTAAGAAAAAGAATAATACACACAGTTACACTTCTAATGCCGTCTCATCTACATCTTTGTCTGACTCTGTTGAAATCGCATTGCGACCACATGATGACAGCAGCACAGACCGTGAAGTCCTGGGAATAAGGATGGACAATACTGAAAAAAGCGACTTTACCTGCGATTAATATTCCAGTACGTGAAAGCAATGCTTAGAAAATCAGCTGGTGCTGCAGCACGTATAAAACGTTCAGCTCCTCATGTAATTCCTAATCTCATGTGCAACCATTTTCCTGATGCACTCGCAGCGAATGATATGCCACAATATCTGAACGATGTATCGAACGAGATTCTCAGAAGAGTAAGCCTTATAAAAGCAAGGTCACTTTATTCTCGGATATTTGCTTTGTTGTGCCGAAGACATGAGAAGGTTTTATAAATCATTACATCTCCTTGCAGTAGTGCGATCGCTACATTCTATGAATTAAGACATTAGATAAGGCACATTTTTGTCCAAAAATCCATTAGAATCGCCGGAAAAACTAAATTACACAGATTGGATAGAAAGGAAGGCGAATTTGGCACACACTTTTACTTACCGTAATGAAATTTACATTTCATCAGGAGGTATTAATGCGAACATTTTCAAAGTTCATAGTAAAATAAAATCACTTACTTCAAAACACAAAACTTGGGCGTGTTTGTGTGTAAAGGATGTTTTCCGAGTCTCCAAGTTTTCATTTTACCAATAGTATTTTCCTCGAAGAATGGGACAAAATCTAAATAGGTCAACAAAGGTCTGAAGGGTGTCCGACAATAAAGGTGTATTATCCACCTCAGCCAGAAGCATTGAATTGGTTTCACAATCCTTTAGTTACATCATCTGTATCTAAGTCAGGATTCTCACTGAAAGAAGATAAACAGCTAATTGATATCTAAAACGATTTAACGTTTAAAACTAAGTTCAACGAAATAGAAAATATTCATTGATGGGGTTGTCACATAAATGTTTTTGCTGAAATTTCCATTCGCACTGTGAAATTACTGCTGGCTTTTGCATCCGCTTATCATTGTGAGAGATCCTTCACCCTATATAACGAGGTTCATTTGTTTTTTTGGTTGTTAGCGTAATTTTTTAGTACAGTAGCTACGTGATTTTTTAATTATCCAAAAACGCTTTGTATCTGGGTATTGTTGAATATTGAAGGATGAGTTTCATTATCTCATGCAACGTATAGGCAGAATTTGATTTGAAAAATATTATTCCTACCAATATTACATATCGTTAATCGAACATAAATGTCTAATGGGTGGATGCCTACAATACAGAAGAAATCACACTTAAATATAAAATAATTCTAATGCAATTCAATTTAATTCAAAATTTAGTTGGGAGAGAGACAAAACGAAGATATTTGTTTTTGAAAATAAAAGGATGATTTCCTGCATAACGAAACGAGACAGAGTTGCAGTTGTTAAAGATAAGAAGGTAAAATAATCACGAATCCATCAGTCCAGAAATTGCTGCAATCTACGGATCCATAGAATTATCTAACGATGCACACCTAGCTCCTCGTCAAATGTTTGCCAAAACCTATTCTCACTGACATAGATTCACTGTGGACAACTACCTTTTGTTCACCTTATAATACGTGCGATTTAACGAACTCCAAACCAAACCCCTAAATATTTTATTGAGTGAATGATTTTATTTGAAGGGTTCTCCAAAATCGTTAAAGGATATCGGATTTTGCTTCATGATAGTGGAACATGAAATTAGATATTTTTTTATATCTACGCAACATAATTTACTATTGCTGGGATAATACATGCCTCGCTTCCAATTTCGAGACTTCAAATTCGTTCCTCAAATGTACCGCATTCTTTTATATATACTATCGTCCATTTTGGATATTCCGCGTTTTTTAAACGAAATCTTTTTGGAATCAATATTCATAATAACGCTCATCGCAAAGGTAAAACTGCGACTTGGAGAATTAAGCAATGCTCTAATACGATGGAAACCTTTTCTCTTACACACGGACGGCTTGCTTAAACATTTCAACTAACGTAAAGATTCCGGTGTTTCACGGCTTCGAGACTGCACTTTGAAAGTCCGTCACAGCATTGAACGTTGACGCTTCGCCTCTTAATCACTGTCTCGTCATTCGATTGCGATATCTCCGCAGAGCCCGACTTTTTCATCAACATCGAGTCAGGTGTGCTTGTTCCGGTTTCAGAAAAATGGGGGTGCATGTACATCCACACGGGTAAGGCAGAGTGAAGTGGATTCACATATCGTGAAGGCATTCATCGTCGCTTCGAAAACAACACGATTACAAGGAAATGTTTCCATGTTCCAGGGAACAATTGCGGGATGTTTCTGTCTCTAACGGTTGCCGCGGGTATTTTAATGTATTCAGCGCGGCCAGTTCCTTCAAAATCGAAAGTCAAAATCGGAGTAAACGTCGAAGTAAAAGAGAAAGAGCGCAACCACTTCATCCTAGTATTCTCGTTTCCATTGCAGATCTGCGTCCATGTACATTGCGTGACTATGGCAACCATTCATTGTCACGAAACGTACATGGGAATGAACTTACTTTTCTCCGGCTTACATTAAAAATTTCAGTGAAAAATAAGATTCTGCTAGACAAAAATTTCATTTTCCCAAGTATCTGCTTTTATGAACATAAACATTTTCTCGGTAAAAAAATGTTTTGATCATTATTTGATGTCTATCTCATTTCTAACTGTGATTTTTTTAAAATCAGCACTTATTAATTATTTCATAAATTTCTGGCATTATGCAGCGAAATATTACGAAAGCTAAATTTTGCTATGGCAAAATAATTAAAAGCACGAACAATAACATGAAGTAGGAAAATCCTTAAATTAAATGCTCTTTGAAAAAATAATAATCACCGATGCATTGGCGAATATTTTAATATATTAATTCCGAAGTGGTCACGTCGTAGATAGTGCAATCGTCGAAAGAGTAGACGAATAAAATAAAAATGGATCACATCCTGAAGGGATAGAGGGATTTTCCAGTAAACGCGGCCATTTTTACGTTGATCCGATCTGTAGGCTTATGGAAAAGGATTGTGGCCGAAACGGGACTCCCTCGCAAATGAATATGCCGCCACCGCATGACAATCAAAGAAATATTCGAATTATTCACCGTTAAACTAGGCGAAGAAGTGAAAATATAGGCCCTTATTATATAAATTAATAAATAATTCAGAATATGTATATATAATGAAATGGAAATAACTATCTCATAAAGCACAAAGGGTATGAGTAGGCAGAATAATTTATAACTAACCTCGAGTATGTGCGTGAGGGCCGTATATGTCCACCACCACCACCGCCGCCACCATGAGAAACACAACGTCAAACACTTCAGCCACGGACCATGCAAGTGCAGGAACTACCGCCGCTTATTCAGTCGGGGGCGTTCGCCCTCCACCTCCGCCAACACATGAGCCACCATCGTCCTTGCAGCTAACGGATAAGCGATGTTTTCCGTTAAACCTCAAGCTGAAATTAATTTATAAGGTACGGCTTATAAAACTGTGGGTATTTAAGGTTAATAAGATGAAAAATATTAATCACATATAATACGGTCGATCAGTGAAAAAAGCATTATACCTGACTAACTTGGAGCATGTGTGTATCGAGCTTATTCGACCACATTCACAACCAAAGCCCCCACAACAACCTTGCCGCCGCCTTCGACACATCCTTTACCTCAACCGCCACCATTAACGCCCACCACGCCAAACGCCTCAGCCACGGATGTAGCTTGAGCCGAGCGCCTTATGGGCCCGTTTCCACCCTCCTACGCACTTCTGCCCCCACCTTCGTAAGTCAAATCGCTGGAGGGATTTACATTAACTACTGGTGACCGTTATTAAAATTTATCGGCCAATTGTGATATCATCTGTAAAATTATAGATTTAAATAATAACTTGGTTACTGGACTTTTTTAACAGCACCTAATTTTGAAAGACCAAATTATTACGAGTTATAGATCAATGATAAAAATATCTTTTACCTTTAGAATTGATCTTCGTCTGTCCATAATACGAAGAAAAGTAGATGTTCAATGCCATATAACACTTCGGGAATTTGGCTCCATACATACCGACCCCTGTTGAGATCTGATGCACATTTTTGGAAGATAATAATCCATGCAGAATCCTATTAACTTCTACGATGATTACTGCAGACTGTTCTTTTTTCACCCAAAAAAATACGTATATTCGCGTTCTTCCCAATACTGAAATAAAATTCTCATTAATTGCAGGGATCACCAGTGATCGATAATCTAATCTCATTTGTTTTTTTGAAGACCATTGATGTCACTTTATAGCGGACAATACAGCGTTGTTTCTAACCTTTCCTTTCCGTTCATTCAAATCTTCACACTTTGTCTTCAACAGTTTTTACCTGTATACATAAAATAACAGACACCTACCTGAGGTCGTGTATGTATCCGCTCGTTTCTAGAAAGCGTTATCCTTCATAAAAAGCATTTTGTCGCTTATTCTGAATCGACCTACATGTATTTGGTCCATCGTCCCTCAGCCCGTCTATACCTGGGAAAAATTCATTAAAAAACGACTGACGCCATTTTTCCTTATTATGTTTGATAATTATTTTTCAATCGAATAAATTAGGTTTATAGTGATATTGTGAAATCTAAGTCTTCCGCTACACAATTGTCTAATTTTATTCTATTTTACATTTCGCTAATAATTAACTACTACTGCCACTCAAAGGAGGACCGTCCGTATTAAACATGCACATTTAACGATAGCCTCGGTGAAAAAGCTAAGAAAAAGAATAATACACACAGTTACACTTCTAATGCCGTCTCATCTACATCTTTGTCTGACTCTGTTGAAATCGCATTGCGACCACATGATGACAGCAGCACAGACCGTGAAGTCCTGGGAATAAGGATGGACAATACTGAAAAAAGCGACTTTACCTGCGATTAATATTCCAGTACGTGAAAGCAATGCTTAGAAAATCAGCTGGTGCTGCAGCACGTATAAAACGTTCAGCTCCTCATGTAATTCCTAATCTCATGTGCAACCATTTTCCTGATGCACTCGCAGCGAATGATATGCCACAATATCTGAACGATGTATCGAACGAGATTCTCAGAAGAGTAAGCCTTATAAAAGCAAGGTCACTTTATTCTCGGATATTCGCTTTGTTGTGCCGAAGACATGAGAAGGTTTTATAAATCATTACATCTCCTTGCAGTAGTGCGATCGCTACATTCTATGAATTAAGACATTAGATAAGGCACATTTTTGTCCAAAAATCCATTAGAATCGCCGGAAAAACTAAATTACACAGATTGGATAGAAAGGAAGGCGTATTTGGCACACACTTTTACTTACCGTAATGAAATTTACATTTCATCAGGAGGTATTAATGCGAACATTTTCAAAGTTCATAGTAAAATAAAATCACTTACTTCAAAACACAAAACTTGGGCGTGTTTGTGTGTAAAGGATGTTTTCCGAGTCTCCAAGTTTTCATTTTACCAATAGTATTTTCCTCGAAGAATGGGACAAAATCTATATAGGTCAACAAAGGTCTGAAGGGTGTCCGACAATAAAGGTGTATTATCCACCTCAGCCAGAAGCATTGAATTGGTTTCACAATCCTTTAGTTACATCATCTGTATCTAAGTCAGGATTCTCACTGAAAGAAGATAAACAGCTAATTGATATCTAAAACGATTTAACGTTTAAAACTAAGTTCAACAAAATAGAAAATATTCATTGATGGGGTTGTCACATAAATGTTTTTGCTGAAATTTCCATTCGCACTGTGAAATTACTGCTGGCTTTTGCATCCGCTTATCATTGTGAGAGATCCTTCACCCTATATAACGAGGTTCATTTGTTTTTTTGGTTGTTAGCGTAATTTTTTAGTACAGTAGCTACGTGATTTTTTAATTATCCAAAAACGCTTTGTATCTGGGTATTGTTGAATATTGAAGGATGAGTTTCATTATCTCATGCAACGTATAGGCAGAATTTGATTTGAAAAATATTATTCCTACCAATATTACATATCGTTAATCGAACATAAATGTCTAATGGGTGGATGCCTACAATACAGAAGAAATCACACTTAAATATAAAATAATTCTAATGCATTTCAATTTAATTCAAAATTTAGTTGGGAGAGAGACAAAACGAAGATATTTGTTTTTGAAAATAAAAGGATGATTTCCTGCATAACGAAACGAGACAGAGTTGCAGTTGTTAAAGATAAGAAGGTAAAATAATCACGAATCCATCAGTCCAGAAATTGCTGCAATCTACGGATCCATAGAATTATCTAACGATGCACACCTAGCTCCTCGTCAAATGTTTGCCAAAACCTATTCTCACTGACATAGATTCACTGTGGACAACTACCTTTTGTTCACCTTATAATACGTGCGATTTAACGAACTCCAAACCAAACCCCTAAATATTTTATTGAGTGAATGATTTTATTTGAAGGGTTCTCCAAAATCGTTAAAGGATATCGGATTTTGCTTCATGATAGTGGAACATGAAATTAGATATTTTTTTATATCTACGCAACATAATTTACTATTGCTGGGATAATACATGCCTCGCTTCCAATTTCGAGACTTCAAATTCGTTCCTCAAATGTACCGCATTCTTTTATATATACTATCGTCCATTTTGGATATTCCGCGTTTTTTAAACGAAATCTTTTTGGAATCAATATTCATAATAACGCTCATCGCAAAGGTAAAACTGCGACTTGGAGAATTAAGCAATGCTCTAATACGATGGAAACCTTTTCTCTTACACACGGACGGCTTGCTTAAACATTTCAACTAACGTAAAGATTCCGGTGTTTCACGGCTTCGAGACTGCACTTTGAAAGTCCGTCACAGCATTGAACGTTGACGCTTCGCCTCTTAATCACTGTCTCGTCATTCGATTGCGATATCTCCGCAGAGCCCGACTTTTTCATCAACATCGAGTCAGGTGTGCTTGTTCCGGTTTTCAGAAAAATGGGGGTGCATGTACATCCACACGGGTAAGGCAGAGTGAAGTGGATTCACATATCGTGAAGGCATTCATCGTCGCTTCGAAAACAACACGATTACAAGGAAATGTTTCCATGTTCCAGGGAACAATTGCGGGATGTTTCTGTCTCTAACGTTTGCCGCGGGTATTTTAATGTATTCAGCGCGGCCAGTTCCTTCAAAATCGAAAGTCAAAATCGGAGTAAACGTCGAAGTAAAAGAGAAAGAGCGCAACCACTTCATCCTAGTATTCTCGTTTCCATTGCAGATCTGCGTCCATGTACATTGCGTGACTATGGCAACCATTCATTGTCACGAAACGTACATGGGAATGAACTTACTTTTCTCCGGCTTACATTAAAAATTTCAGTGAAAAATAAGATTCTGCTAGACAAAAATTTCATTTTCCCAAGTATCTGCTTATATGAACATAAACATTTTCTCGGTAAAAAAATGTTTTGATCATTATTTGATGTCTATCTCATTTCTAACTGTGATTTTTTTAAAATCAGCACTTATTAATTATTTCATAAATTTCTGGCATTATGCAGCGAAATATTACGAAAGCTAAATTTTGCTATGGCAAAATAATTAAAAGCACGAACAATAACATGAAGTAGGAAAATCCTTAAATTAAATGCTCTTTGAAAAAATAATAATCACCGATGCATTGGCGAATATTTTAATATATTAATTCCGAAGTGGTCACGTCGTAGATAGTGCAATCGTCGAAAGAGTAGACGAATAAAATAAAAATGGATCACATCCTGAAGGGATAGAGGGATTTTCCAGTAAACGCGGCCATTTTTACGTTGATCCGATCTGTAGGCTTATGGAAAAGGATTGTGGCCGAAACGGGACTCCCTCGCAAATGAATATGCCGCCACCGCATGACAATCAAAGAAATATTCGAATTATTCACCGTTAAACTAGGCGAAGAAGTGAAAATATAGGCCCTTATTATATAAATTAATAAATAATTCAGAATATGTATATATAATGAAATGGAAATAACTATCTCATAAAGCACAAAGGGTATGAGTAGGCAGAATAATTTATAACTAACCTCGAGTATGTGCGTGAGGGCCGTATATGTCCACCACCACCACCGCCGCCACCATGAGAAACACAACGTCAAACACTTCAGCCACGGACCATGCAAGTGCAGGAACTACCGCCGCTTATTCAGTCGGGGGCGTTCGCCCTCCACCTCCGCCAACACATGAGCCACCATCGTCCTTGCAGCTAACGGATAAGCGATGTTTTCCGTTAAACCTCAAGCTGAAATTAATTTATAAGGTACGGCTTATAAAACTGTGGGTATTTAAGGTTAATAAGATGAAAAATATTAATCACATATAATACGGTCGATCAGTGAAAAAAGCATTATACCTCACTAACTTGGAGCATGTGTGTATCGAGCTTATTCGACCACATTCACAACCAAAGCCCCCACAACAACCTTGCCGCCGCCTTCGACACATCCTTTACCTCAACCGCCACCATTAACGCCCACCACGCCAAACGCCTCAGCCACGGATGTAGCTTGAGCCGAGCGCCTTATGGGCCCGTTTCCACCCTCCTACGCACTTCTGCCCCCACCTTCGTAAGTCAAATCGCTGGAGGGATTTACATTAACTACTGGTGACCGTTATTAAAATTTATCGGCCAATTGTGATATCATCTGTAAAATTATAGATTTAAATAATAACTTGGTTACTGGACTTTTTTAACAGCACCTAATTTTGAAAGACCAAATTATTACGAGTTATAGATCAATGATAAAAATATCTTTTACCTTTAGAATTGATCTTCGTCTGTCCATAATACGAAGAAAAGTAGATGTTCAATGCCATATAACACTTCGGGAATTTGGCTCCATACATACCGACCCCTGTTGAGATCTGATGCACATTTTTGGAAGATAATAATCCATGCAGAATCCTATTAACTTCTACGATGATTACTGCAGACTGTTCTTTTTTCACCCAAAAAAATACGTATATTCGCGTTCTTCCCAATACTGAAATAAAATTCTCATTAATTGCAGGGATCACCAGTGATCGATAATCTAATCTCATTTGTTTTTTTGAAGACCATTGATGTCACTTTATAGCGGACAATACAGCGTTGTTTCTAACCTTTCCTTTCCGTTCATTCAAATCTTCACACTTTGTCTTCAACAGTTTTTACCTGTATACATAAAATAACAGACACCTACCTGAGGTCGTGTATGTATCCGCTCGTTTCTAGAAAGCGTTATCCTTCATAAAAAGCATTTTGTCGCTTATTCTGAATCGACCTACATGTATTTGGTCCATCGTCCCTCAGCCCGTCTATACCTGGGAAAAATTCATTAAAAAACGACTGACGCCATTTTTCCTTATTATGTTTGATAATTATTTTTCAATCGAATAAATTAGGTTTATAGTGATATTGTGAAATCTAAGTCTTCCGCTACACAATTGTCTAATTTTATTCTATTTTACATTTCGCTAATAATTAACTACTACTGCCACTCAAAGGAGGACCGTCCGTATTAAACATGCACATTTAAAGATAGCCTCGGTGAAAAAGCTAAGAAAAAGAATAATACACACAGTTACACTTCTAATGCCGTCTCATCAACATCTTTGTCTGACTCTGTTGAAATCGCATTGCGACTACATGATGACAGCAGCACAGACCGTGAAGTCCTGGGAATAAGGATGGACAATACTGAAAAAAGCGACTTTACCTGCGATTAATATTCCAGTACGTGAAAGCAATGCTTGGAAAATCAGCTGGTGCTGCAGCACGTATAAAACATTCAGCTCCTCATGTAATTCCTAATCTCATGTGCAACCATTTTCCTGATGCACTCGCAGCGAATGATATGCCACAATATCTGAACGATGTATCGAACGAGATTCTCAGAAGAGTAAGCCTTATAAAAGCAAGGTCACTTTATTCTCGGATATTTGCTTTGTTGTGCCGAAGACATGAGAAGGTTTTATAAATCATTACATCTCCTTGCAGTAGTGCGATCGCTACATTCTATGAATTAAGACATTAGATAAGGCACATTTTTGTCCAAAAATCCATTAGAATCGCCGGAAAAACTAAATTACACAGATTGGATGGAACGGAAGGCGTATTTGGCACACACTTTTACTTACCGTAATGAAATTTACATTTCATCAGGAGGTATTAATGCGAACATTTTCAAAGTTCATAGTAAAATAAAATCACTTACTTCAAAACACAAAACTTGGGCGTGTTTGTGTGTAAAGGATGTTTTCCGAGTCTCCAAGTTTTCATTTTACCAATAGTATTTTCCTCGAAGAATGGGACAAAATCTATATAGGTCAACAAAGGTCTGAAGGGTGTCCGACAATAAAGGTGTATTATCCACCTCAGCCAGAAGCATTGAATTGGTTTCACAATCCTTTAGTTACATCATCTGTATCTAAGTCAGGATTCTCACTGAAAGAAGATAAACAGCTAATTGATATCTAAAACGATTTAACGTTTAAAACTAAGTTCAACAAAATAGAAAATATTCATTGATGGGGTTGTCACATAAATGTTTTTGCTGAAATTTCCATTCGCACTGTGAAATTACTGCTGGCTTTTGCATCCGCTTATCATTGTGAGAGATCCTTCACCCTATATGACGAGGTTCATTTGTTTCTTTGGTTGTTAGCGTAATTTTTTTAGTACAGTAGCTACGTGATTTTTTTAATTATCCAAAAAAGTTTTGTATCTGGGTATTGTTGAATATTAAAAGATGAGTTTCATTATCTCATGCAACGTATAAGTAGAATTTGATTTGAAAAATATTATTCCTACCAATATTACATATCGTTAATCGAACATAAATGTCTAATGGGTGGATGCCTACAATACAGAAGAAATCACACTTAAATATAAAATAATTCTAATGCAATTCAATTTAATTCAAAATTTAGTTGGGAGAGAGACAAAACGAAGATATTTGTTTTTGAAAATAAAAGGATGATTTCCTGCATACCAAAACGAGACAGAGTTGCAGTTGTTAAAGATAAGAAGGTAAAATAATCACGAATCCATCAGTCCAGAAATTGCTGCAATCTACGGATCCATAGAATTATCTAACGATGCACACCTAGCTCCTCGTCAAATGTTCGCCAAAACCTATTCTCACTGACATAGATTCACTGTGGACAACTACCTTTTGTTCACCTTATAATACGTGCGATTTAACGAACTCCAAACCAAACCCCTAAATATTTTATTGAGTGAATGATTTTATTTGAAGGGTTCTCCAAAATCGTTAAAGGATATCGGATTTTGCTTCATGATAGTGGAACATGAAATTAGATATTTTTTTATATCTACGCAACATAATTTACTATTGCTGGGATAATACATGCCTCGCTTCCAATTTCGAGACTTCAAATTCGTTCCTCAAATGTACCGCATTCTTTTATATATACTATCGTCCATTTTGGATATTCCGCGTTTTTTAAACGAAATCTTTTTGGAATCAATATTCATAATAACGCTCATCGCAAAGGTAAAACTGCGACTTGGAGAATTAAGCAATGCTCTAATACGATGGAAACCTTTTCTCTTACACACGGACGGCTTGCTTAAACATTTCAACTAACGTAAAGATTCCGGTGTTTCACGGCTTCGAGACTGCACTTTGAAAGTCCGTCACAGCATTGAACGTTGACGCTTCGCCTCTTAATCACTGTCTCGTCATTCGATTGCGATATCTCCGCAGAGCCCGACATTTTCATCAACATCGAGTCAGGTGTGCTTGTTCCGGTTTTCAGAAAAATGGGGGTGCATGTACATCCACACGGGTAAGGCAGAGTGAAGTGGATTCACATATCGTGAAGGCATTCATCGTCGCTTCGAAAACAACACGATTACAAGGAAATGTTTCCATGTTCCAGGGAACAATTGCGGGATGTTTCTGTCTCTAACGTTTGCCGCGGGTATTTTAATGTATTCAGCGCGGCCAGTTCCTTCAAAATCGAAAGTCAAAATCGGAGTAAACGTCGAAGTAAAAGAGAAAGAGCGCAACCACTTCATCCTAGTATTCTCGTTTCCATTGCAGATCTGCGTCCATGTACATTGCGTGACTATGGCAACCATTCATTGTCACGAAACGTACATGGGAATGAACTTACTTTTCTCCGGCTTACATTAAAAATTTCAGTGAAAAATAAGATTCTGCTAGACAAAAATTTCATTTTCCCAAGTATCTGCTTATATGAACATAAACATTTTCTCGGTAAAAAAATGTTTTGATCATTATTTGATGTCTATCTCATTTCTAACTGTGATTTTTTTAAAATCAGCACTTATTAATTATTTCATAAATTTCTGGCATTATGCAGCGAAATATTACGAAAGCTAAATTTTGCTATGGCAAAATAATTAAAAGCACGAACAATAACATGAAGTAGGAAAATCCGTAAATTAAATGCTCTTTGAAAAAATAATAATCACCGATGCATTGGCGAATATTTTAATATATTAATTCCGAAGTGGTCACGTCGTAGATAGTGCAATCGTCGAAAGAGTAGACGAATAAAATAAAAATGGATCACATCCTGAAGGGATAGAGGGATTTTCCAGTAAACGCGGCCATTTTTACGTTGATCCGATCTGTAGGCTTATGGAAAAGGATTGTGGCCGAAACGGGACTCCCTCGCAAATGAATATGCCGCCACCGCATGACAATCAAAAAAATATTCGAATTATTCACCGTTAAACTAGGCGAAGAAGTGAAAATATAGGCCCTTATTATATAAATTAATAAATAATTCAGAATATGTATATATAATGAAATGGAAATAACTATCTCATAAAGCACAAAGGGTATGAGTAGGCAGAATAATTTATAACTAACCTCGAGTATGTGCGTGAGGGCCGTATATGTCCACCACCACCACCGCCGCCACCATGAGAAACACAACGTCAAACACTTCAGCCACGGACCATGCAAGTGCAGGAACTACCGCCGCTTATTCAGTCGGGGGCGTTCGCCCTCCACCTCCGCCAACACATGAGCCACCATCGTCCTTGCAGCTAACGGATAAGCGATGTTTTCCGTTAAACCTCAAGCTGAAATTAATTTATTAGGTTCGGCTTATTAAACCGTGGGTATTTAAGGATAATAAGATGAAAAATATTAATCACATATAATACGGTCGATCAGTGAAAAGAGCATTATACCTGACTAACTTGTAGCATGTGTGTATCGAGCTTATTCGACCACATTCACAACCAACGCCTCCACAACAACCTCGCCGCCGCCTTCGACACATCCTTTACCTCAACCGCCACCATTAACGCCCACCACGCCAAACGCCTCAGCCACGGATGTAGCTTGAGCCGAGCGCCTTATGGGCCCGTTTCCACCCTCCTACGCACTTCTGCCCCCACCTTCGTAATTCAAATCGCTGGAGGGATTTACATTAACTACTGGTGACCGTTATTAAAATTTATCGGCCAATTGTGATATCATCTGTAAAATTATAGATTTAAATAATAACTTGGTTACTGGACTTTATTAACAACACCTAATTTTGAAAGACCAAATTATTACGAGTTATAGATCAATGATAAAAAAATCTTTTACCTTTTGAATTGATCTTCCTCTGTCCATAATACGAAGAAAAGTAGATGTTCAATCTTATATAACACTTCAGGAATTTGGCTCCATACATACCGACCCCTGTTGAGATCTGATGCACATTTTTGGAAGATAATATTCCATGCAGAATCCTATTAACTTCTACGATGATTACTGCAGACTGTTCTTGTTTCACCAAAAAAAATACGTATATTCGCGTTCTTCCCAATACTGAAATAAAATTCTCATGAATTGCAGGGATCACCAGTGATCGATAATCTAATCTCATTTGTTTTTTTGAAGACCATTGATGTCACTTTATAGCGGACAATACAGCGTTGTGTCCGACCTTTCCATTCCGTTCATTCAATTCTTCACACTTTGTCTTCAACAGTTTTCACCTGTATACATAAAATAACAGACACCTACCTGAGGTCGTGTAGGTATCCGCTCGTTTCTAGAAAGCGTTATCCTTCATAAAAAGCATTTTGTCGCTTATTCTGAATCGACCTACATGTATTTGGTCCATCGTCCCTCAGCCCGTCTAAACCTGGGAAAAATTGATTAAAAAACGACTGACGCCATTTTTCCTTATTATGTTTGATAATTATTTTTCAATCGAAGAAATTTGGTTTATAGTGATATTGTGAAATCTAAGTCTTCCGCTACACAATTGTCTAATTTTATTCTATTTTACATTTCGCTAATAATTAACTACTACTGCCACTCAAAGGAGGACCGTCCGTATTAAACATGCACATTTGAAGATAGCCTCGGTGAAAAAGCTAAGAAAAAGAATAATACACACAGTTACACTTCTAATCCCGTCTCATCTACATCTTTGTCTGAATCTGTTGAAATCGCATTGCGACCACATGATGACAGCAGCACAGACCGTGAAGTCCTGGGAATAAGGATGGACAATACTGAAAAAAGCGACTTTACCTGAGATTAATATTCCAGTACGTGAAAGCAATGCTTGGAAAATCAGCTGGTGCTTCAGCACGTATAAAACGTTCAGCTCTTCATGTAATTCCTAATCTCATGTGCAACCATTTTCCTGATGCACTCGCAGCGAATGATATGCCACAATATCTGAACGATGTATCGAACGAGATTCTCAGAAGAGTAAGCCTTATAAAAGCAAGGTCACTTTATTCTCGGATATTCGCTTTGTTGTGCCGAAGACATGAGAAGGTTTTATAAATCATTACATCACCTTGCAGTAGTGCGATCGCTACATTCTATGAATTAAGACATTAGATAAGGCACATTTTTGTCAAAAAATCCATTAGAATCGCAGGAAAAACTAAATTACACAGATTGGATAGACCGGAAGGCGTATTTGGCACACACTTTTACTTAAAGTAATGAAATTTACATTTCATCAGGAGGTATTCATGCGAACATTTTCAAAGTTCATAGTAAAATAAAATCACTTACTTCAAAACACAAACCTTGGGCGTGTTTGTGTGAAAAAAAAAGTTTTCCGAGTCTCCAAGTTTTCATTTTACCAATAGTATTTTCCTCGAAGAATGGGTCAAAATCTATATAGGTCAACAAAGGTCTGAAGGGTGTCCGACAATAAAGGTGTATTATCCACCTCAGCCAGAAGCATTGAATTGGTTTCACAATCCTTTAGTTACATCATCTGTATCTAAGTCAGGATTATCACTGAAAGAAGATTAACAGCTAATTGATATCTAAAACGATTTAAGGTTTAAAACTAAGTTCAACGAAATAGAAAATATTCATTGATGGGGTTGTCACATAAATGTTTTTGCTGAAATTTCCATTCGCACTGTGAAATTACTGCTGGCTTTTGCATCCGCTTATCATTGTGAGAGATCCTTCACCCTATATGACGAGGTTCATTTGTTTCTTTGGTTGTTAGCGTAATTTTTTTAGTACAGTAGCTACGTGATTTTTTTAATTATCCAAAAAAGTTTTGTATCTGGGTATTGTTGAATATTAAAAGATGAGTTTCATTATCTCATGCAACGTATAAGTAGAATTTGATTTGAAAAATATTATTCCTACCAATATTACATATCGTTAATCGAACATAAATGTCTAATGGGTGGATGCCTACAATACAGAAGAAATCACACTTAAATATAAAATAATTCTAATGCAATTCAATTTAATTCAAAATTTAGTTGGGAGAGAGACAAAACGAAGATATTTGTTTTTGAAAATAAAAGGATGATTTCCTGCATACCAAAACGAGACAGAGTTGCAGTTGTTAAAGATAAGAAGGTAAAATAATCACGAATCCATCAGTCCAGAAATTGCTGCAATCTACGGATCCATAGAATTATCTAACGATGCACACCTAGCTCCTCGTCAAATATTTGCCCAAACCTATACTCACCGACATAGATTCACTGTGGACAACTACCTTTTGTTCACCTTATAATACGTGCGAATCAACGAACTCCAAACCAAACCCCTAAAACATTTTATTGAGTGAAAGATTTTATTTGAAGGGTTCTCCAAAATCGTTAAAGGATATCGGATTTTGCTTCATGATAGTGGAACATGAAATTAGATATTTTTTTATATCTACGCAACATAATTTAGTATTGCTTGGATAATACATGCCTCGCTTCCAATTTCGAGACTTCAAATTCGTTCCTCAAATGTATCGCATTCTTTTATTTATCCTTTGTCCATTTTGGATATTCCGCGTTTTTAAAGAGAGATCTTTTTGGAATCAATATTCATAATAACGCTCATCGCAAAGGTAAAACTGCGACTTGGAGAATTAAGCACTACTCTAATACGATGGAAACGTTTTCTCTTACACACGGACGGCTTGCTTAAACATTTCAACTAACGTAAAGATTCCGGTGTTTCACGGCTTCGAGACTGCACTTTGAAAGTCCGTCACAGCATTGAACGTTGACGCTTCGCCTCTTAATCACTGTCTCGTCATTCGATTGCGATACCTCCGCAGAGCCCGTCTTTTTCATCAACATCGAGTCAGGTGTGCTTGTTCCGGTTTTCAGAATAATCGGGGTGCATGTACATCCACACGGGTAAGACAGAGTGAAGTGGTTTCACATATCGTGAAGGCATTCATCGTCGCTTCGAAAACAACACGATTACAAGGAAATGTTTCCATGTTCCAGGGAACAATTGCGGGATGTTTCTGTCTCTAACGGTTGCCGCGGGTATTTTAAGGTATTCAGCGCGGTCAGTTCCTTAAAAAGCGAAAGTCAAAATCGGAGTCAATGTCGAAGTAAAAGAGAAAAAAGCCCAACCACTTCATCCTAGTATTCTCGTTTCCATTGCAGATCTGCGTCCATGTACATAGCGTCACTATGGCAACCATTCATTGTTACGTAACGTTCATGGGAATGAACTTACTTTTTTCCGGCTTACATTAAAAATTTCATTGAAAAATAAGATTCTTCTAGACAAAAATTTCATTTTCCCAATTATCTGCTTTTATGAACAAACATTTTCGCGGTTAAAAAATGTTTTGCTCATTATTTGATGTCTATCTCATTTCTAACTGTGATTTTTTTAAAATCAGAAATAATTAATTATTTGATAAATTTCTGGCATTATGCAGCGAAATATTACGAAAGCTAAATTTTGCTATGGCAAAATAATTAAAACCACGAACAATAACATGAAGTAGGAAAATCCGTAAATTAAATGCTCTTTGAAAAAATAATAATCACCGATGCATTGGCGAATATTTTAATATATTAATTCCGAAGTGGTCACGTCGTAGATAGTGCAATCGTCGAAAGAGTAGACGAATAAAATAAAAATGGATCACATCCTGGAAGGGATAGAGGGATTTTCCAGTAAACGCGGCCATTTTTACGTTGGTCCGATCTGTAGGCTTATGAAAAGGGATTGTGGCCGAAACGGGATACGCTCGCAAAGGAATATGCCGCCACCGCATGACAATCAAAGAAATATTCGAATTATTCACCGTTAAACTAGGCGAAGAAGTGAAAATATAGGCCCTTATTATATAAATTAATAAATAATTCAGAATATGTATATATAATGAAATGGAAATAACTATCTCATAAAGCACAAAGGGTATGAGTAGGCAGAATAATTTATAACTAACCTCGAGTATGTGCGTGAGGGCCATATATGTCCACCACCACCACCGCCGCCACCATGAGAAACACAACGTCAAACACTTCAGCCACCGACCATGCAAGTGCAGGAACTACCCCCACTTATTCAGTCGGGGGCGTTTGCCCTCCACCTCCGCCAACACATGAGCCACCACCGTCCTTGCAGCTAACGGATAAGCGATGTTTTCCGTTAAACCTCAAGCTGAAATTAATTTATAAGGTTCGGCTTATTAGACCGTGGGTATTTAAGGATAATAAGATGAAAAATATTAATCACATATAATACGGTCGATCAGTGAAAAGAGCATTATACCTAACTAACTTGTAGCATGTGTGTATCGAGCTTATTCGACCACATTCACAACCAACGCCTCCACAACAACCTCGCCGCCGCCTTCGACACATCCTTTACCTCAACCGCCACCATTAACGCCCACCACGCCAAACGCCTCAGCCACGGATGTAGCTTGAGACGAGCGCCTTATGGGCCCGTTTCCACCCTCCTACGCACTTCTGCCCCCACCTTCGTAATTCAAATCGCTGGAGGGATTTACATTAACTACTGGTGACCGTTATTAAAATTTATCGGCCAATTGTGATATCATCTGTAAAATTATAGATTTAAATAATAACTTGGTTACTGGACTTTATTAACAACACCTAATTTTGAAAGACCAAATTATTACGAGTTATAGATCAATGATAAAAAAATCTTTTACCTTTTGAATTGATCTTCGTCTGTCCATAATACGAAGAAAAGTAGATGTTCAATCCCATATAACACTTCAGGAATTTGGCTCCATACATACCGACCCCTGTTGAGATCTGATGCACATTTTTGGAAGATAATATTCCATGCAGAATCCTATTAACTTCTACGATGATTACTGCAGACTGTTCTTGTTTCACCAAAAAAAATACGTATATTCGCGTTCTTCCCAATACTGAAATAAAATTCTCATGAATTGCAGGGATCACCAGTGATCGATAATCTAATCTCATTTGTTTTTTTTAAGACCATTGATGTCACTTTATAGCGGACAATACAGCGTTGTGTCCGACCTTTCCATTCCGTTCATTCAATTCTTCACACTTTGTCTTCAACAGTTTTCACCTGTATACATAAAATAACAGACACCTACCTGAGGTCGTGTAGGTATCCGCTCGTTTCTAGAAAGCGTTATCCTTCATAAAAAGCATTTTGTCGCTTATTCTGAATCGACCTACATGTATTTGGTCCATCGTCCCTCAGCCCGTCTAAACCTGGGAAAAATTGATTAAAAAACGACTGACGCCATTTTTCCTTATTATGTTTGATAATTATTTTTCAATCGAAGAAATTTGGTTTATAGTGATATTGTGAAATCTAAGTCTTCCGCTACACAATTGTCTAATTTTATTCTTTTTTACATTTCGCTAATAATTAACTACTACTGCCACTCAAAGGAGGACCGTCCGTATTAAACATGCACATTTAAAGATAGCCTCGGTGAAAAAGCTAAGAAAAAGAATAATACACACAGTTACACTTCTAATGCCGTCTCATCTACATCTTTGTCTGAATCTGTTGAAATCGCATTGCGACCACATGATGACAGCAGCACAGACCGTGAAGTCCTGGGAATAAGAATGGACAATACTGAAAAAAGCGACTTTACCTGCGATTAATATTCCAGTACGTGAAAGCAATGCTTGGAAAATCAGCTGGTGCTTCAGCACGTATAAAACGTTCAGCTCTTCATGTAATTCCTAATCTCATGTGCAACCATTTTCCTGATGCACTCGCAGCGAATGATATGCCACAATATCTGAACGATGTATCGAACGAGATTCTCAGAAGAGTAAGCTTTATAAAAGCAAGGTCACTTTATTCTTGGATATTCGCTTTGTTGTGCCGAAGACATGAGAAGGTTTTATAAATCATTACATCACCTTGCAGTAGTGCGATCGCTACATTCTATGAATTAAGACATTAGATAAGGCACATTTTTGTCAAAAAATCCATTAGAATCGCCGGAAAAACTAAATTACACAGATTGGATAGACCGGAAGGCGTATTTGGCACACACTTTTACTTACCGTAATGAAATTTACATTTCATCAGGAGGTATTCATGCGAACATTTTCAAAGTTCATAGTAAAATAAAATCACTTACTTCAAAACACAAACCTTGGGCGTGTTTGTGTGAAAAAAAAAGTTTTCCGAGTCTCCAAGTTTTCATTTTACCAATAGTATTTTCCTCGAAGAATGGGTCAAAATCTATATAGGTCAACAAAGGTCTGAAGGGTGTCCGACAATAAAGGTGTATTATCCACCTCAGCCAGAAGCATTGAATTGGTTTCACAATCCTTTAGTTACATCATCTGTATCTAAGTCAGGATTATCACTGAAAGAAGATTAACAGGTAATTGATATCTAAAACGATTTAACGTTTAAAACTAAGTTCAACGAAATAGAAAATATTCATTGATGGGGTTGTCACATAAATGTTTTTGCTGAAATTTCCATTCGCACTGTGAAATTACTGCTGGCTTTTGCATCCGCTTATCATTGTGAGAGATCCTTCACCCTATATGACGAGGTTCATTTGTTTCTTTGGTTGTTAGCGTAATTTTTTTAGTACAGTAGCTACGTGATTTTTTTAATTATCCAAAAAAGCTTTGTATCTGGCTATTGTTGAATATTGAAAGATGAGTTTCATTATCTCTAGCAACGTATAGGTAGAATTTGATTTGAAAAATATTATTCCTACCAATATTACATATCGTTAATCGAACATAAATGTCTAATGGGTGGATGCCTACAATACAGAAGAAATCACACTTAAATATAAAATAATTCTAATGCAATTCAATTTAATTCAAAATTTAGTTGGGAGAGAGACAAAACGAAGATATTTGTTTTTGAAAATAAAAGGATGATTTCCTGCATACCAAAACGAGACAGAGTTGCAGTTGTTAAAGATAAGAAGGTAAAATAATCACGAATCCATCAGTCCAGAAATTGCTGCAATCTACGGATCCATAGAACTATCTAACGATGCACACCTAGCTCCTCGTCAAATATTTGCCCAAACCTATACTCACCGACATAGATTCACTGTGGACAACAACCTTTTGTTCACCTTATAATACGTGCGAATCAACGAACTCCAAACCAAACCCCTAAAACATTTTATTGAGTGAAAGATTTTATTTGAAGGGTTCTCCAAAATCGTTAAAGGATATCGGATTTTGCTTCATGATAGTGGAACATGAAATTAGATATTTTTTTATATCTACGCAACATAATTTAGTATTGCTTGGATAATACATGCCTCGCTTCCAATTTCGAGACTTCAAATTCGTTCCTCAAATGTATCGCATTCTTTTATTTATACTTTCGTCCATTTTGGATATTCCGCGTTTTTAAAGAGAGATCTTTTTGGAATCAATATTCATAATAACGCTCATCGCAAAGGTAAAACTGCGACTTGGAGAATTAAGCATTGCTCTAATACGATGGAAACGTTTTCACTTACACACGGACGACTTGCTTAAACATTTCAACTAACGTAAAGATTCCGGTGTTTCACGGCTTCGAGACTGCACTTTGAAAGTCCGTCACAGCATTGAACGTTGACGCTTCGCCTCTTAATCACTGTCTCGTCATTCGATTGCGATACCTCCGCAGAGCCCGTCTTTTTCATCAACATCGAGTCAGGTGTGCTTGTTCCGGTTTTCAGAATAATCGGGGTGCATGTACATCCACACGGGTAAGACAGAGTGAAGTGGTTTCACATATCGTGAAGGCATTCATCGTCGCTTCGAAAACAACACGATTACAAGGAAATGTTTCCATGTTCCAGGGAACAATTGCGGGATGTTTCTGTCTCTAACGGTTGCCGCGGGTATTTTAAGGTATTCAGCGCGGTCAGTTCCTTAAAAAGCGAAAGTCAAAATCGGAGTCAATGTCGAAGTAAAAGAGAAAAAAGCCCAACCACTTCATCCTAGTATTCTCGTTTCCATTGCAGATCTGCGTCCATGTACATAGCGTCACTATGGCAACCATTCATTGTTACGTAACGTTCATGGGAATGAACTTACTTTTTTCCGGCTTACATTAAAAATTTCATTGAAAAATAAGATTCTTCTAGACAAAAATTTCATTTTCCCAATTATCTGCTTTTATGAACAAACATTTTCTCGGTAAAAAAATGTTTTGCTCATTATTTGATGTCTATCTCATTTCTAACTGTGATTTTTTTTAAATCAGAAATAATTAATTATTTGATAAATTTCTGGCATTATGCAGCGAAATATTACGAAAGCTAAATTTTGCTATGGCAAAATAATTAAAAACACGAACAATAACATGAAGTAGGAAAATCCGTAAATTAAATGCTCTTTGAAAAAATAATAATCACCGATGCATTGGCGAATATTTTAATATATTAATTCCGAAGTGGTCACGTCGTAGATAGTGCAATCGTCGAAAGAGTAGACGAATAAAATAAAAATGGATCACATCCTGGAAGGGATAGAGGGATTTTCCAGTAAACGCGGCCATTTTTACTTTGATCCGATCTGTAGGCTTATGAAAAGGGATTGTGGCCGAAACGGGATACGCTCGCAAAGGAATATGCCACCACCGCATGACAATCAAAGAAATATTCGAATTATTCACCGTTAAACCAGGCGAAAAAGTGAAAATATAGGCCCTTATTATATAAATTAATAAAAAATTCAGAATATGTATATATAATGAAATGGAAATAACTATCTCATAAAGCACAAAGGGTATGAGTAGGCAGAATAATTTATAACTAACCTCGAGTATGTGCGTGAGGGCCATATATGTCCACCACCACCACCGCCGCCACCATGAGAAACACAACGTCAAACACTTCAGCCACCGACCATGCAAGTGCAGGAACTACCGGCGCTTATTCAGTCGGGGGCGTTCGCCCTCCACCTCCGCCAACACATGAGCCACCACCGTCCTTGCAGCTAACGGATAAGCGATGTTTTCCGTTAAACCTCAAGCTGAAATTAATTTATTAGGTTCGGCTTATTAAACCGTGGGTATTTAAGGATAATAAGATGAAAAATATTAATCACATATAATACGGTCGATCAGTGAAAAGAGCATTATACCTAACTAACTTGTAGCATGAGTGTATCGAGCTTATTCGACCACATTCACAACCAACGCCTCCACAACAACCTCGCCGCCGCCTTCGACACATCCTTTACCTCAACCGCCACCATTAACGCCCACCACGCCAAACGCCTCAGCCACGGATGTAGCTTGAGCCGAGCGACTTATGGGCCCGTTTCCACCCTCCTACGCACTTCTGCCCCCACCTTCGTAATTCAAATCGCTGGAGGGATTTACATTAACTACTGGTGACCGTTATTAAAATTTATCGGCCAATTGTGATATCATCTGTAAAATTATAGATTTAAATAATAACTTGGTTACTGGACTTTATTAACAACACCTAATTTTGAAAGACCAAATTATTACGAGTTATAGATCAATGATAAAAAAATCTTTTACCTTTTGAATTGATCTTCGTCTGTCCATAATACGAAGAAAAGTAGATGTTCAATCCCATATAACACTTCAGGAATTTGGCTCCATACATACCGACCCCTGTTGAGATCTGATGCACATTTTTGGAAGATAATATTCCATGCAGAATCCTATTAACTTCTACGATGATTACTGCAGACTGTTCTTGTTTCACCAAAAAAAATACGTATATTCGCGTTCTTCCCAATACTGAAATAAAATTCTCATGAATTGCAGGGATCACCAGTGATCGATAATCTAATCTCATTTGTTTTTTTGAAGACCATTGATGTCACTTTATAGCGGACAATACAGCGTTGTGTCCGACCTTTCCATTCCGTTCATTCAATTCTTCACACTTTGTCTTCAACAGTTTTCACCTGTATACATAAAATAACAGACACCTACCTGAGGTCGTGTAGGTATCCGCTCGTTTCTAGAAAGCGTTATCCTTCATAAAAAGCATTTTGTCGCTTATTCTGAATCGACCTACATGTATTTGGTCCATCGTCCCTCAGCCCGTCTAAACCTGGGAAAAATTGATTAAAAAACGACTGACGCCATTTTTCCTTATTATGTTTGATAATTATTTTTCAATCGAAGAAATTTGGTTTATAGTGATATTGTGAAATCTAAGTCTTCCGCTACACAATTGTCTAATTTTATTCTTTTTTACATTTCGCTAATAATTAACTACTACTGCCACTCAAAGGAGGACCGTCCGTATTAAACATGCACATTTAAAGATAGCCTCGGTGAAAAAGCTAAGAAAAAGAATAATACACACAGTTACACTTCTAATGCCGTCTCATCTACATCTTTGTCTGAATCTGTTGAAATCGCATTGCGACCACATGATGACAGCAGCACAGACCGTGAAGTCCTGGGAATAAGGATGGACAATACTGAAAAAAGCGACTTTACCTGCGATTAATATTCCAGTACGTGAAAGCAATGCTTGGAAAATCAGCTGGTGCTTCAGCACGTATAAAACGTTCAGCTCTTCATGTAATTCCTAATCTCATGTGCAACCATTTTCCTGATGCACTCGCAGCGAATGATATGCCACAATATCTGAACGATGTATCGAACGAGATTCTCAGAAGAGTAAGCTTTATAAAAGCAAGGTCACTTTATTCTCGGATATTCGCTTTGTTGTGCCGAAGACATGAGAAGGTTTTATAAATCATTACATCACCTTGCAGTAGTGCGATCGCTACATTCTATGAATTAAGACATTAGATAAGGCACATTTTTGTCAAAAAATCCATTAGAATCGCCGGAAAAACTAAATTACACAGATTGGATAGACCGGAAGGCGTATTTGGCACACACTTTTACTTACCGTAATGAAATTTACATTTCATCAGGAGGTATTCATGCGAACATTTTCAAAGTTCATAGTAAAATAAAATCACTTACTTCAAAACACAAACCTTGGGCGTGTTTGTGTGAAAAAAAAAGTTTTCCGAGTCTCCAAGTTTTCATTTTACCAATAGTATTTTCCTCGAAGAATGGGTCAAAATCTATATAGGTCAACAAAGGTCTGAAGGGTGTCCGACAATAAAGGTGTATTATCCACCTCAGCCAGAAGCATTGAATTGGTTTCACAATCCTTTAGTTACATCATCTGTATCTAAGTCAGGATTATCACTGAAAGAAGATTAACAGCTAATTGATATCTAAAACGATTTAACGTTTAAAACTAAGTTCAACGAAATAGAAAATATTCATTGATGGGGTTGTCACATAAATGTTTTTGCTGAAATTTCCATTCGCACTGTGAAATTACTGCTGGCTTTTGCATCCGCTTATCATTGTGAGAGATCCTTCACCCTATATGACGAGGTTCATTTGTTTCTTTGGTTGTTAGCGTAATTTTTTTAGTACAGTAGCTACGTGATTTTTTTAATTATCCAAAAAAGCTTTGTATCTGGGTATTGTTGAATATTGAAAGATGAGTTTCATTATCTCATGCAACGTATAGGTAGAATTTGATTTGAAAAATATTATTCCTACCAATATTACATATCGTTAATCGAACATAAATGTCTAATGGGTGGATGCCTACAATACAGAAGAAATCACACTTAAATATAAAATAATTCTAATGCAATTCAATTTAATTCAAAATTTAGTTGGGAGAGCGACAAAACGAAGATATTTTTTTTTAATAAAAGGATGATTTTCTGCATAACGAAACGAGACAGAGTTGCAGTTGTTAAAGATAAGAATGTAAAATAATCACGAATCCATCAGTCCAGAAATTGCTGCAATCTACGGATCCATAGAACTATCTAACGATGCACACCTAGCTCCTCGTCAAATATTTGCCCAAACCTATACTCACCGACATAGATTCACTGTGGACAACTACCTTTTGTTCACCTTATAATACGTGCGAATCAACGAACTCCAAACCAAACCCCTAAAACATTTTATTGAGTGAAAGATTTTATTTGAAGGGTTCTCCAAAATCGTTAAAGGATATCGGATTTTGCTTCATGATAGTGGAACATGAAATTAGATATTTTTTTATATCTACGCAACATAATTTAGTATTGCTTGGATAATACATGCCTCGCTTCCAATTTCGAGACTTCAAATTTGTTCCTCAAATGTATCGCATTATTTTATTTATACTTTCGTCCATTTTGGATATTCCGCGTTTTTAAAGAGAGATCTTTTTGGAATCAATATTCATAATAACGCTCATCGCAAAGGTAAAACTGCGACTTGGAGAATTAAGCATTGCTCTAATACGATGGAAACGTTTTCTCTTACACACGGACGGCTTGCTTAAACATTTCAACTAACGTAAAGATTCCGGTGTTTCACGGCTTCGAGACTGCACTTTGAAAGTCCGTCACAGCATTGAACGTTGACGCTTCGCCTCTTAATCACTGTCTCGTCATTCGATTGCGATACCTCCGCAGAGCCCGTCTTTTTCATCAACATCGAGTCAGGTGTGCTTGTTCCGGTTTTCAGAATAATCGGGGTGCATGTACATCCACACGGGTAAGACAGAGTGAAGTGGTTTCACATATCGTGAAGGCATTCATCGTCGCTTCGAAAACAACACGATTACAAGGAAATGTTTCCATGTTCCAGGGAACAATTGCGGGATGTTTCTGTCTCTAACGGTTGCCGCGGGTATTTTAAGGTATTCAGCGCGGTCAGTTCCTTAAAAAGCGAAAGTCAAAATCGGAGTCAATGTCGAAGTAAAAGAGAAAAAAGCCCAACCACTTCATCCTAGTATTCTCGTTTCCATTGCAGATCTGCGTCCATGTACATAGCGTCACTATGGCAACCATTCATTGTTACGTAACGTTCATGGGAATGAACTTACTTTTTTCCGGCTTACATTAAAAATTTCATTGAAAAATAAGATTCTTCTAGACAAAAATTTCATTTTCCCAATTATCTGCTTTTATGAACTAACATTTTCTCGGTAAAAAAATATTTTGCTCATTATTTGATGTCTATCTCATTTCTAACTGTGATTTTTTTAAAATCAGAAATAATTAATTATTTGATAAATTTCTGGCATTATGCAGCGAAATATTACGAAAGCTAAATTTTGCTATGGCAAAATAATTAAAAACACGAACAATAACATGAAGTAGGAAAATCCGTAAATTAAATGCTCTTTGAAAAAATAATAATCACCGATGCATTGGCGAATATTTTAATATATTAATTCCGAAGTGGTCACGTCGTAGATAGTGCAATCGTCGAAAGAGTAGACGAATAAAATAAAAATGGATCACATCCTGGAAGGGATAGAGGGATTTTCCAGTAAACGCGGCCATTTTTACGTTGATCCGATCTGTAGGCTTATGAAAAGGGATTGTGGCCGAAACGGGATACGCTCGCAAAGGAATATGCCGCCACCGCATGACAATCAAAGAAATATTCGAATTATTCACCGTTAAACTAGGCGAAGAAGTGAAAATATAGGCCCTTATTATATAAATTAATAAAAAATTCAGAATATGTATATATAATGAAATGGAAATAACTATCTCATAAAGCACAAAGGGTATGAGTAGGCAGAATAATTTATAACTAACCTCGAGTATGTGCGTGAGGGCCATATATGTCCACCACCACCACCGCCGCCACCATGAGAAACACAACGTCAAACACTTCAGCCACCGACCATGCAAGTGCAGGAACTACCGGCGCTTATTCAGTCGGGGGCGTTCGCCCTCCACCTCCGCCAACACATGAGCCACCATCGTCCTTGCAGCTAACGGATAAGCGATGTTTTCCGTTAAACCTCAAGCTGAAATTAATTTATAAGGTTCGGCTTATTAGACCGTGGGTATTTAAGGATAATAAGATGAAAAATATTAATCACATATAATACGGTCGATCAGTGAAAAGAGCATTATACCTAACTAACTTGTAGCATGTGTGTATCGAGCTTATTCGACCACATTCACAACCAACGCCTCCACAACAACCTCGCCGCCGCCTTCGACACATCCTTTACCTCAACCGCCACCATTAACGCCCACCACGCCAAACGCCTCAGCCACGGATGTAGCTTGAGCCGAGCGCCTTATGGGCCCGTTTCCACCCTCCTACGCACTTCTGCCCCCACCTTCGTAATTCAAATCGCTGGAGGGATTTACATTAACTACTGGTGACCGTTATTAAAATTTATCGGCCAATTGTGATATCATCTGTAAAATTATAGATTTAAATAATAACTTGGTTACTGGACTTTATTAACAACACCTAATTTTGAAAGACCAAATTATTACGAGTTATAGATCAATGATAAAAAAATCTTTTACTTTTTGAATTGATCTTCGTCTGTCCATAATACGAAGAAAAGTAGATGTTCAATCCCATATAACACTTCAGGAATTTGGCTCCATACATACCGACCCCTGTTGAGATCTGATGCACATTTTTGGAAGATAATATTCCATGCAGAATCCTATTAACTTCTACGATGATTACTGCAGACTGTTCTTGTTTCACCCAAAAAAATACGTATATTCGCGTTCTTCCCAATACTGAAATAAAATTCTCATGAATTGCAGGGATCACCTGTGATCGATAATCTAATCTCTTTTGTTTTTTTGAAGACCATTGATGTCACTTTATAGCGGACAATACAGCGTTGTGTCCGACCTTTACTTTCCGTTCATTCAAATCTTCACACTTTGTCTTCAACAGTTTTCACCTGTATACATAAAATAACAGACACCTACCTGAGGTCGTGTAGGTATCCGCTCGTTTCTAGAAAGCGTTATCCTTCATAAAAAGCATTTTGTCGCCTATTCTGAATCGACCTACATGTATTTGGTCCATCGTCCCTCAGCCCGTCTAAACCTGGGAAAAATTGATTAAAAAACGACTGACGCCATTTTTCCTTATTATGTTTGATAATTATTTTTCAATCGAAGAAATTTGGTTTATAGTGATATTGTGAAATCTAAGTCTTCCGCTACACAATTGTCTAATTTTATTCTTTTTTACATTTCGCTAATAATTAACTACTACTGCCACTCAAAGGAGGACCGTCCGTATTAAACATGCACATTTAAAGATAGCCTCGGTGAAAAAGCTAAGAAAAAGAATAATACACACAGTTACACTTCTAATGCCGTCTCATCTACATCTTTGTCTGAATCTGTTGAAATCGCATTGCGACCACATGATGACAGCAGCACAGACCGTGAAGTCCTGGGAATAAGGATGGACAATACTGAAAAAAGCGACTTTACCTGCGATTAATATTCCAGTACGTGAAAGCAATGCTTGGAAAATCAGCTGGTGCTTCAGCACGTATAAAACGTTCAGCTCTTCATGTAATTCCTAATCTCATGTGCAACCATTTTCCTGATGCACTCGCAGCGAATGATATGCCACAATATCTGAACGATGTATCGAACGAGATTCTCAGAAGAGTAAGCTTTATAAAAGCAAGGTCACTTTATTCTTGGATATTCGCTTTGTTGTGCCGAAGACATGAGAAGGTTTTATAAATCATTACATCACCTTGCAGTAGTGCGATCGCTACATTCTATGAATTAAGACATTAGATAAGGCACATTTTTGTCAAAAAATCCATTAGAATCGCCGGAAAAACTAAATTACACAGATTGGATAGACCGGAAGGCGTATTTGGCACACACTTTTACTTACCGTAATGAAATTTACATTTCATCAGGAGGTATTAATGCGAACATTTTCAAAGTTCATAGTAAAATAAAATCACTTACTTCAAAACACAAACCTTGGGCGTGTTTGTGTGAAAAAAAAAGTTTTCCGAGTCTCCAAGTTTTCATTTTACCAATAGTATTTTCCTCGAAGAATGGGTCAAAATCTATATAGGTCAACAAAGGTCTGAAGGGTGTCCGACAATAAAGGTGTATTATCCACCTCAGCCAGAAGCATTGAATTGGTTTCACAATCCTTTAGTTACATCATCTGTATCTAAGTCAGGATTATCACTGAAAGAAGATTAACAGGTAATTGATATCTAAAACGATTTAACGTTTAAAACTAAGTTCAACGAAATAGAAAATATTCATTGATGGGGTTGTCACATAAATGTTTTTGCTGAAATTTCCATTCGCACTGTGAAATTACTGCTGGCTTTTGCATCCGCTTATCATTGTGAGAGATCCTTCACCCTATATGACGAGGTTCATTTGTTTCTTTGGTTGTTAGCGTAATTTTTTTAGTACAGTAGCTACGTGATTTTTTTAATTATCCAAAAAAGCTTTGTATCTGGCTATTGTTGAATATTGAAAGATGAGTTTCATTATCTCTAGCAACGTATAGGTAGAATTTGATTTGAAAAATATTATTCCTACCAATATTACATATCGTTAATCGAACATAAATGTCTAATGGGTGGATGCCTACAATACAGAAGAAATCACACTTAAATATAAAATAATTCTAATGCAATTCAATTTAATTCAAAATTTAGTTGGGAGAGAGACAAAACGAAGATATTTGTTTTTGAAAATAAAAGGATGATTTCCTGCATACCAAAACGAGACAGAGTTGCAGTTATTAAAGATAAGAAGGTAAAATAATCACGAATCCATCAGTCCAGAAATTGCTGCAATCTACGGATCCATAGAACTATCTAACGATGCACACCTAGCTCCTCGTCAAATATTTGCCCAAACCTATACTCACCGACATAGATTCACTGTGGACAACAACCTTTTGTTCACCTTATAATACGTGCGAATCAACGAACTCCAAACCAAACCCCTAAAACATTTTATTGAGTGAAAGATTTTATTTGAAGGGTTCTCCAAAATCGTTAAAGGATATCGGATTTTGCTTCATGATAGTGGAACATGAAATTAGATATTTTTTTATATCTACGCAACATAATTTAGTATTGCTTGGATAATACATGCCTCGCTTCCAATTTCGAGACTTCAAATTCGTTCCTCAAATGTATCGCATTCTTTTATTTATACTTTCGTCCATTTTGGATATTCCGCGTTTTTAAAGAGAGATCTTTTTGGAATCAATATTCATAATAACGCTCATCGCAAAGGTAAAACTGCGACTTGGAGAATTAAGCATTGCTCTAATACGATGGAAACGTTTTCACTTACACACGGACGACTTGCTTAAACATTTCAACTAACGTAAAGATTCCGGTGTTTCACGGCTTCGAGACTGCACTTTGAAAGTCCGTCACAGCATTGAACGTTGACGCTTCGCCTCTTAATCACTGTCTCGTCATTCGATTGCGATACCTCCGCAGAGCCCGTCTTTTTCATCAACATCGAGTCAGGTGTGCTTGTTCCGGTTTTCAGAATAATCGGGGTGCATGTACATCCACACGGGTAAGACAGAGTGAAGTGGTTTCACATATCGTGAAGGCATTCATCGTCGCTTCGAAAACAACACGATTACAAGGAAATGTTTCCATGTTCCAGGGAACAATTGCGGGATGTTTCTGTCTCTAACGGTTGCCGCGGGTATTTTAAGGTATTCAGCGCGGTCAGTTCCTTAAAAAGCGAAAGTCAAAATCGGAGTCAATGTCGAAGTAAAAGAGAAAAAAGCCCAACCACTTCATCCTAGTATTCTCGTTTCCATTGCAGATCTGCGTCCATGTACATAGCGTCACTATGGCAACCATTCATTGTTACGTAACGTTCATGGGAATGAACTTACTTTTTTCCGGCTTACATTAAAAATTTCATTGAAAAATAAGATTCTTCTAGACAAAAATTTCATTTTCCCAATTATCTGCTTTTATGAACTAACATTTTCTCGGTAAAAAAATGTTTTGCTCATTATTTGATGTCTATCTCATTTCTAACTGTGATTTTTTTAAAATCAGAAATAATTAATTATTTGATAAATTTCTGGCATTATGCAGCGAAATATTACGAAAGCTAAATTTTGCTATGGCAAAATAATTAAAAACACGAACAATAACATGAAGTAGGAAAATCCGTAAATTAAATGCTCTTTGAAAAAATAATAATCACCGATGCATTGGCGAATATTTTAATATATTAATTCCGAAGTGGTCACGTCGTAGATAGTGCAATCGTCGAAAGAGTAGACGAATAAAATAAAAATGGATCACATCCTGGAAGGGATAGAGGGATTTTCCAGTAAACGCGGCCATTTTTACTTTGATCCGATCTGTAGGCTTATGAAAAGGGATTGTGGCCGAAACGGGATACGCTCGCAAAGGAATATGCCACCACCGCATGACAATCAAAGAAATATTCGAATTATTCACCGTTAAACCAGGCGAAAAAGTGAAAATATAGGCCCTTATTATATAAATTAATAAAAAATTCAGAATATGTATATATAATGAAATGGAAATAACTATCTCATAAAGCACAAAGGGTATGAGTAGGCAGAATAATTTATAACTAACCTCGAGTATGTGCGTGAGGGCCATATATGTCCACCACCACCACCGCCGCCACCATGAGAAACACAACGTCAAACACTTCAGCCACCGACCATGCAAGTGCAGGAACTACCGGCGCTTATTCAGTCGGGGGCGTTCGCCCTCCACCTCCGCCAACACATGAGCCACCACCGTCCTTGCAGCTAACGGATAAGCGATGTTTTCCGTTAAACCTCAAGCTGAAATTAATTTATTAGGTTCGGCTTATTAAACCGTGGGTATTTAAGGATAATAAGATGAAAAATATTAATCACATATAATACGGTCGATCAGTGAAAAGAGCATTATACCTAACTAACTTGTAGCATGAGTGTATCGAGCTTATTCGACCACATTCACAACCAACGCCTCCACAACAACCTCGCCGCCGCCTTCGACACATCCTTTACCTCAACCGCCACCATTAACGCCCACCACGCCAAACGCCTCAGCCACGGATGTAGCTTGAGCCGAGCGACTTATGGGCCCGTTTCCACCCTCCTACGCACTTCTGCCCCCACCTTCGTAATTCAAATCGCTGGAGGGATTTACATTAACTACTGGTGACCGTTATTAAAATTTATCGGCCAATTGTGATATCATCTGTAAAATTATAGATTTAAATAATAACTTGGTTACTGGACTTTATTAACAACACCTAATTTTGAAAGACCAAATTATTACGAGTTATAGATCAATGATAAAAAAATCTTTTACCTTTTGAATTGATCTTCGTCTGTCCATAATACGAAGAAAAGTAGATGTTCAATCCCATATAACACTTCAGGAATTTGGCTCCATACATACCGACCCCTGTTGAGATCTGATGCACATTTTTGGAAGATAATATTCCATGCAGAATCCTATTAACTTCTACGATGATTACTGCAGACTGTTCTTGTTTCACCAAAAAAAATACGTATATTCGCGTTCTTCCCAATACTGAAATAAAATTCTCATGAATTGCAGGGATCACCAGTGATCGATAATCTAATCTCATTTGTTTTTTTTAAGACCATTGATGTCACTTTATAGCGGACAATACAGCGTTGTGTCCGACCTTTCCATTCCGTTCATTCAATTCTTCACACTTTGTCTTCAACAGTTTTCACCTGTATACATAAAATAACAGACACCTACCTGAGGTCGTGTAGGTATCCGCTCGTTTCTAGAAAGCGTTATCCTTCATAAAAAGCATTTTGTCGCTTATTCTGAATCGACCTACATGTATTTGGTCCATCGTCCCTCAGCCCGTCTAAACCTGGGAAAAATTGATTAAAAAACGACTGACGCCATTTTTCCTTATTATGTTTGATAATTATTTTTCAATCGAAGAAATTTGGTTTATAGTGATATTGTGAAATCTAAGTCTTCCGCTACACAATTGTCTAATTTTATTCTTTTTTACATTTCGCTAATAATTAACTACTACTGCCACTCAAAGGAGGACCGTCCGTATTAAACATGCACATTTAAAGATAGCCTCGGTGAAAAAGCTAAGAAAAAGAATAATACACACAGTTACACTTCTAATGCCGTCTCATCTACATCTTTGTCTGAATCTGTTGAAATCGCATTGCGACCACATGATGACAGCAGCACAGACCGTGAAGTCCTGGGAATAAGGATGGACAATACTGAAAAAAGCGACTTTACCTGCGATTAATATTCCAGTACGTGAAAGCAATGCTTGGAAAATCAGCTGGTGCTTCAGCACGTATAAAACGTTCAGCTCTTCATGTAATTCCTAATCTCATGTGCAACCATTTTCCTGATGCACTCGCAGCGAATGATATGCCACAATATCTGAACGATGTATCGAACGAGATTCTCAGAAGAGTAAGCTTTATAAAAGCAAGGTCACTTTATTCTCGGATATTCGCTTTGTTGTGCCGAAGACATGAGAAGGTTTTATAAATCATTACATCACCTTGCAGTAGTGCGATCGCTACATTCTATGAATTAAGACATTAGATAAGGCACATTTTTGTCAAAAAATCCATTAGAATCGCCGGAAAAACTAAATTACACAGATTGGATAGACCGGAAGGCGTATTTGGCACACACTTTTACTTACCGTAATGAAATTTACATTTCATCAGGAGGTATTCATGCGAACATTTTCAAAGTTCATAGTAAAATAAAATCACTTACTTCAAAACACAAACCTTGGGCGTGTTTGTGTGAAAAAAAAAGTTTTCCGAGTCTCCAAGTTTTCATTTTACCAATAGTATTTTCCTCGAAGAATGGGTCAAAATCTATATAGGTCAACAAAGGTCTGAAGGGTGTCCGACAATAAAGGTGTATTATCCACCTCAGCCAGAAGCATTGAATTGGTTTCACAATCCTTTAGTTACATCATCTGTATCTAAGTCAGGATTATCACTGAAAGAAGATTAACAGCTAATTGATATCTAAAACGATTTAACGTTTAAAACTAAGTTCAACGAAATAGAAAATATTCATTGATGGGGTTGTCACATAAATGTTTTTGCTGAAATTTCCATTCGCACTGTGAAATTACTGCTGGCTTTTGCATCCGCTTATCATTGTGAGAGATCCTTCACCCTATATGACGAGGTTCATTTGTTTCTTTGGTTGTTAGCGTAATTTTTTTAGTACAGTAGCTACGTGATTTTTTTAATTATCCAAAAAAGCTTTGTATCTGGGTATTGTTGAATATTGAAAGATGAGTTTCATTATCTCATGCAACGTATAGGTAGAATTTGATTTGAAAAATATTATTCCTACCAATATTACATATCGTTAATCGAACATAAATGTCTAATGGGTGGATGCCTACAATACAGAAGAAATCACACTTAAATATAAAATAATTCTAATGCAATTCAATTTAATTCAAAATTTAGTTGGGAGAGCGACAAAACGAAGATATTTTTTTTTAATAAAAGGATGATTTTCTGCATAACGAAACGAGACAGAGTTGCAGTTGTTAAAGATAAGAATGTAAAATAATCACGAATCCATCAGTCCAGAAATTGCTGCAATCTACGGATCCATAGAATTATCTAACGATGCAAACCTAGCTCCTCGTCAAATATTTGCCCAAACCTATACTCACCGACATAGATTCACTGTGGACAACTACCTTTTGTTCACCTTATAATACGTGCGAATCAACGAACTCCAAACCAAACCCCTAAAACATTTTATTGAGTGAAAGATTTTATTTGAAGGGTTCTCCAAAATCGTTAAAGGATATCGGATTTTGCTTCATGATAGTGGAACATGAAATTAGATATTTTTTTATATCTACGCAACATAATTTAGTATTGCTTGGATAATACATGCCTCGCTTCCAATTTCGAGACTTCAAATTTGTTCCTCAAATGTATCGCATTCTTTTATTTATACTTTCGTCCATTTTGGATATTCCGCGTTTTTAAAGAGAGATCTTTTTGGAATCAATATTCATAATAACGCTCATCGCAAAGGTAAAACTGCGACTTGGAGAATTAAGCATTGCTCTAATACGATGGAAACGTTTTCTCTTACACACGGACGGCTTGCTTAAACATTTCAACTAACGTAAAGATTCCGGTGTTTCACGGCTTCGAGACTGCACTTTGAAAGTCCGTCACAGCATTGAACGTTGACGCTTCGCCTCTTAATCACTGTCTCGTCATTCGATTGCGATACCTCCGCAGAGCCCGTCTTTTTCATCAACATCGAGTCAGGTGTGCTTGTTCCGGTTTTCAGAATAATCGGGGTGCATGTACATCCACACGGGTAAGACAGAGTGAAGTGGTTTCACATATCGTGAAGGCATTCATCGTCGCTTCGAAAACAACACGATTACAAGGAAATGTTTCCATGTTCCAGGGAACAATTGCGGGATGTTTCTGTCTCTAACGGTTGCCGCGGGTATTTTAAGGTATTCAGCGCGGTCAGTTCCTTAAAAAGCGAAAGTCAAAATCGGAGTCAATGTCGAAGTAAAAGAGAAAAAAGCCCAACCACTTCATCCTAGTATTCTCGTTTCCATTGCAGATCTGCGTCCATGTACATAGCGTCACTATGGCAACCATTCATTGTTACGTAACGTTCATGGGAATGAACTTACTTTTTTCCGGCTTACATTAAAAATTTCATTGAAAAATAAGATTCTTCTAGACAAAAATTTCATTTTCCCAATTATCTGCTTTTATGAACAAACATTTTCTCGGTAAAAAAATGTTTTGCTCATTATTTGATGTCTATCTCATTTCTAACTGTGATTTTTTTAAAATCAGAAATAATTAATTATTTGATAAATTTCTGGCATTATGGAGCGAAATATTACGAAAGCTAAATTTTGCTATGGCAAAATAATTAAAAACACGAACAATAACATGAAGTAGGAAAATCTGTAAATTAAATGCTCTTTGAAAAAATAATAATCACCGATGCATTGGCGAATATTTTAATATATTAATTCCGAAGTGGTCACGTCGTAGATAGTGCAATCGTCGAAAGAGTAGACGAATAAAATAAAAATGGATCACATCCTGGAAGGGATAGAGGGATTTTCCAGTAAACGCGGCCATTTTTACGTTGATCCGATCTGTAGGCTTATGAAAAGGGATTGTGGCCGAAACGGGATACGCTCGCAAAGGAATATGCCGCCACCGCATGACAATCAAAGAAATATTCGAATTATTCACCGTTAAACTAGGCGAAGAAGTGAAAATATAGGCCCTTATTATATAAATTAATAAAAAATTCAGAATATGTAAATATATTGTGAAATGGAAATAACTATCTCATAAAGCACAAAGGGTATGAGTAGGCAGAATAATTTATAACTAACCTCGAGTATGTGCGTGAGGGCCATATATGTCCACCACCACCACCGCCGCCACCATGAGAAACACAACGTCAAACACTTCAGCCACCGACCATGCAAGTGCAGGAACTACCGGCGCTTATTCAGTCGGGGGCGTTCGCCCTCCACCTCCGCCAACACATGAGCCACCACCGTCCTTGCAGCTAACGGATAAGCGATGTTTTCCGTTAAACCTCAAGCTGAAATTAATTTATAAGGTTCGGCTTATTAGACCGTGGGTATTTAAGGATAATAAGATGAAAAATATTAATCACATATAATACGGTCGATCAGTGAAAAGAGCATTATACCTAACTAACTTGTAGCATGTGTGTATCGAGCTTATTCGACCACATTCACAACCAACGCCTCCACAACAACCTCGCCGCCGCCTTCGACACATCCTTTACCTCAACCGCCACCATTAACGCCCACCACGCCAAACGCCTCAGCCACGGATGTAGCTTGAGCCGAGCGCCTTATGGGCCCGTTTCCACCCTCCTACGCACTTCTGCCCCCATCTTCGTAATTCAAATCGCTGGAGGGATTTACATTAACTACTGGTGACCGTTATTAAAATTTATCGGCCAATTGTGATATCATCTGTAAAATTATAGATTTAAATAATAACTTGGTTACTGGACTTTATTAACAACACCTAATTTTGAAAGACCAAATTATTACGAGTTATAGATCAATGATAAAAAAATCTTTTACTTTTTGAATTGATCTTCGTCTGTCCATAATACGAAGAAAAGTAGATGTTCAATCCCATATAACACTTCAGGAATTTGGCTCCATACATACCGACCCCTGTTGAGATCTGATGCACATTTTTGGAAGATAATATTCCATGCAGAATCCTATTAACTTCTACGATGATTACTGCAGACTGTTCTTGTTTCACCCAAAAAAATACGTATATTCGCGTTCTTCCCAATACTGAAATAAAATTCTCATGAATTGCAGGGATCACCTGTGATCGATAATCTAATCTCTTTTGTTTTTTTGAAGACCATTGATGTCACTTTATAGCGGACAATACAGCGTTGTGTCCGACCTTTACTTTCTGTTCATTCAAATCTTCACACTTTGTCTTCAACAGTTTTCACCTGTATACATAAAATAACAGACACCTACCTGAGGTCGTGTAGGTATCCGCTCGTTTCTAGAAAGCGTTATCCTTCATAAAAAGCATTTTGTCGCCTATTCTGAATCGACCTACATGTATTTGGTCCATCGTCCCTCAGCCCGTCTAAACCTGGGAAAAATTGATTAAAAAACGACTGACGCCATTTTTCCTTATTATGTTTGATAATTATTTTTCAATCGAAGAAATTTGGTTTATAGTGATATTGTGAAATCTAAGTCTTCCGCTACACAATTGTCTAATTTTATTCTTTTTTACATTTCGCTAATAATTAACTACTACTGCCACTCAAAGGAGGACCGTCCGTATTAAACATGCACATTTAAAGATAGCCTCGGTGAAAAAGCTAAGAAAAAGAATAATACACACAGTTACACTTCTAATGCCGTCTCATCTACATCTTTGTCTGAATCTGTTGAAATCGCATTGCGACCACATGATGACAGCAGCACAGACCGTGAAGTCCTGGGAATAAGGATGGACAATACTGAAAAAAGCGACTTTACCTGCGATTAATATTCCAGTACGTGAAAGCAATGCTTGGAAAATCAGCTGGTGCTTCAGCACGTATAAAACGTTCAGCTCTTCATGTAATTCCTAATCTCATGTGCAACCATTTTCCTGATGCACTCGCAGCGAATGATATGCCACAATATCTGAACGATGTATCGAACGAGATTCTCAGAAGAGTAAGCTTTATAAAAGCAAGGTCACTTTATTCTCGGATATTCGCTTTGTTGTGCCGAAGACATGAGAAGGTTTTATAAATCATTACATCACCTTGCAGTAGTGCGATCGCTACATTCTATGAATTAAGACATTAGATAAGGCACATTTTTGTAAAAAAATCCATTAGAATCGCCGGAAAAACTAAATTACACAGATTGGATAGACCGGAAGGCGTATTTGGCACACACTTTTACTTACCGTAATGAAATTTACATTTCATCAGGAGGTATTCATGCGAACATTTTCAAAGTTCATAGTAAAATAAAATCACTTACTTCAAAACACAAACCTTGGGCATGTTTGTGTGAAAAAAAAAGTTTTCCGAGTCTCCAAGTTTTCATTTTACCAATAGTATTTTCCTCGAAGAATGGGTCAAAATCTATATAGGTCAACAAAGGTCTGAAGGGTGTCCGACAATAAAGGTGTATTATCCACCTCAGCCAGAAGCATTGAATTGGTTTCACAATCCTTTAGTTACATCATCTGTATCTAAGTCAGGATTATCACTGAAAGAAGATTAACAGCTAATTGATATCTAAAACGATTTAACGTTTAAAACTAAGTTCAACGAAATAGAAAATATTCATTGATGGGGTTGTCACATAAATGTTTTTGCTGAAATTTCCATTCGCACTGTGAAATTACTGCTGGCTTTTGCATCCGCTTATCATTGTGAGAGATCCTTCACCCTATATGACGAGGTTCATTTGTTTCTTTGGTTGTTAGCGTAATTTTTTTAGTACAGTAGCTACGTGATTTTTTTAATTATCCAAAAAAGCTTTGTATCTGGGTATTGTTGAATATTGAAAGATGAGTTTCATTATCTCATGCAACGTATAGGTAGAATTTGATTTGAAAAATATTATTCCTACCAATATTACATATCGTTAATCGAACATAAATGTCTAATGGGTGGATGCCTACAATACAGAAGAAATCACACTTAAATATAAAATAATTCTAATGCAATTCAATTTAATTCAAAATTTAGTTGGGAGAGCGACAAAACGAAGATATTTTTTTTTAATAAAAGGATGATTTTCTGCATAACGAAACGAGACAGAGTTGCAGTTGTTAAAGATAAGAATGTAAAATAATCACGAATCCATCAGTCCAGAAATTGCTGCAATCTACGGATCCATAGAATTATCTAACGATGCACACCTAGCTCCTCGTCAAATATTTGCCCAAACCTATACTCACCGACATAGATTCACTGTGGACAACTACCTTTTGTTCACCTTATAATACGTGCGAATCAACGAACTCCAAACCAAACCCCTAAAACATTTTATTGAGTGAAAGATTTTATTTGAAGGGTTCTCCAAAATCGTTAAAGGATATCGGATTTTGCTTCATGATAGTGGAACATGAAATTAGATATTTTTTTATATCTACGCAACATAATTTAGTATTGCTTGGATAATACATGCCTCGCTTCCAATTTCGAGACTTCAAATTTGTTCCTCAAATGTATCGCATTCTTTTATTTATACTTTCGTCCATTTTGGATATTCCGCGTTTTTAAAGAGAGATCTTTTTGGAATCAATATTCATAATAACGCTCATCGCAAAGGTAAAACTGCGACTTGGAGAATTAAGCATTGCTCTAATACGATGGAAACGTTTTCTCTTACACACGGACGGCTTGCTTAAACATTTCAACTAACGTAAAGATTCCGGTGTTTCACGGCTTCGAGACTGCACTTTGAAAGTCCGTCACAGCATTGAACGTTGACGCTTCGCCTCTTAATCACTGTCTCGTCATTCGATTGCGATACCTCCGCAGAGCCCGTCTTTTTCATCAACATCGAGTCAGGTGTGCTTGTTCCGGTTTTCAGAATAATCGGGGTGCATGTACATCCACACGGGTAAGACAGAGTGAAGTGGTTTCACATATCGTGAAGGCATTCATCGTCGCTTCGAAAACAACACGATTACAAGGAAATGTTTCCATGTTCCAGGGAACAATTGCGGGATGTTTCTGTCTCTAACGGTTGCCGCGGGTATTTTAAGGTATTCAGCGCGGTCAGTTCCTTAAAAAGCGAAAGTCAAAATCGGAGTCAATGTCGAAGTAAAAGAGAAAAAAGCCCAACCACTTCATCCTAGTATTCTCGTTTCCATTGCAGATCTGCGTCCATGTACATAGCGTCACTATGGCAACCATTCATTGTTACGTAACGTTCATGGGAATGAACTTACTTTTTTCCGGCTTACATTAAAAATTTCATTGAAAAATAAGATTCTTCTAGACAAAAATTTCATTTTCCCAATTATCTGCTTTTATGAACAAACATTTTCTCGGTAAAAAAATGTTTTGCTCATTATTTGATGTCTATCTCATTTCTAACTGTGATTTTTTTAAAATCAGCACTTATTAATTATTTGATAAATTTCTGGCATTATGCAGCGAAATATTACGAAAGCTAAATTTTGCTATGGCAAAATAATTAAAAACACGAACAATAACATGAAGTAGGAAAATCCGTAAATTAAATGCTCTTTGAAAAAATAATAATCACCGATGCATTGGCGAATATTTTAATATATTAATTCCGAAGTGGTCACGTCGTAGATAGTGCAATCGTCGAAAGAGTAGACGAATAAAATAAAAATGGATCACATCCTGGAAGGGATAGAGGGATTTTCCAGTAAAAGCGGCCATTTTTACGTTGATCCGATCTGTAGGCTTATGAAAAGGGATTGTGGCCGAAAGGGGATACGCTCGCAAAGGAATATGCCGCCACCGCATGACAATCAAAGAAATATTCGAATTATTCACCGTTAAACTAGGCGAAGAAGTGAAAATATAGGCCCTTATTATATAAATTAATAAAAAATTCAGAATATGTAAATATATTGTGAAATGGAAATAACTATCTCATAAAGCACAAAGGGTATGAGTAGGCAGAATAATTTATAACTAACCTCGAGTATGTGCGTGAGGGCCATATATGTCCACCACCACCACCGCCGCCACCATGAGAAACACAACGTCAAACACTTCAGCCACCGACCATGCAAGTGCAGGAACTACCGGCGCTTATTCAGTCGGGGGCGTTCGCCCTCCACCTCCGCCAACACATGAGCCACCACCGTCCTTGCAGCTAACGGATAAGCGATGTTTTCCGTTAAACCTCAAGCTGAAATTAATTTATAAGGTTCGGCTTATTAGACCGTGGGTATTTAAGGATAATAAGATGAAAAATATTAATCACATATAATACGGTCGATCAGTGAAAAGAGCATTATACCTAACTAACTTGTAGCATGTGTGTATCGAGCTTATTCGACCACATTCACAACCAACGCCTCCACAACAACCTCGCCGCCGCCTTCGACACATCCTTTACCTCAACCGCCACCATTAACGCCCACCACGCCAAACGCCTCAGCCACGGATGTAGCTTGAGCCGAGCGCCTTATGGGCCCGTTTCCACCCTCCTACGCACTTCTGCCCCCATCTTCGTAATTCAAATCGCTGGAGGGATTTACATTAACTACTGGTGACCGTTATTAAAATTTATCGGCCAATTGTGATATCATCTGTAAAATTATAGATTTAAATAATAACTTGGTTACTGGACTTTATTAACAACACCTAATTTTGAAAGACCAAATTATTACGAGTTATAGATCAATGATAAAAAAATCTTTTACTTTTTGAATTGATCTTCGTCTGTCCATAATACGAAGAAAAGTAGATGTTCAATCCCATATAACACTTCAGGAATTTGGCTCCATACATACCGACCCCTGTTGAGATCTGATGCACATTTTTGGAAGATAATATTCCATGCAGAATCCTATTAACTTCTACGATGATTACTGCAGACTGTTCATGTTTCACCCAAAAAAATACGTATATTCGCGTTCTTCCCAATACTGAAATAAAATTCTCATGAATTGCAGGGATCACCTGTGATCGATAATCTAATCTCTTTTGTTTTTTTGAAGACCATTGATGTCACTTTATAGCGGACAATACAGCGTTGTGTCCGACCTTTACTTTCCGTTCATTCAATTCTTCACACTTTGTCTTCAACAGTTTTCACCTGTATACATAAAATAACAGACACCTACCTGAGGTCGTGTAGGTATCCGCTCGTTTCTAGAAAGCGTTATCCTTCATAAAAAGCATTTTGTCGCCTATTCTGAATCGACCTACATGTATTTGGTCCATCGTCCCTCAGCCCGTCTATACCTGGGAAAAATTGATTAAAAACCGACTGACGCCATTTTTCCTTATTATGTTTGATAATTATTTTTCAATCGAAGAAGTTTGGTTTATAGTGATGTTGTGAAATCTAAGTCTTCCGCTACACAATTGTCTAATTTTATTGTATTTTACATTTCGCTAATATTTAACTACTACTGCCACTCAAAGGAGGACCGTGCGTATTAAACATGCACATTTAAAGAAAGCCTCGGTGAAAAAGCTAAGAAAAAGAATAATTCACACATTTACACTTCTAATGCCGTCTCATCTACATCTTTGTCTGACTCTGTTGAAATCGCATTGCGACCACATGATGACAGAAGCACAGACCCTGAAGTCCTGGGAAAAAGGATGGAAAATACTGAAAAAAGCGACTTTACCTGCGATTAATATTCCAGTACGTGAAAGCAATGCTTGGAAAATCAGCTGGTGCTTCAGCACGTATAAAACGTTCAGCTCTTCATGTAATTCCTAATCTCATGTGCAACCATTTTCCTGATGCACTCGCAGCGAATGATATGCCACAATATCTGAACGATGTATCGAACGAGATTCTCAGAAGAGTAAGCTTTATAAAAGCAAGGTCACTTTATTCTCGGATATTCGCTTTGTTTTGCCGAAGACATGAGAAGGTTTTATAAATCATTACATCACCTTGCAGTAGTGCGATCGCTACATTCTATGAATTAAGACATTAGATAAGGCACATTTTTGTCAAAAAATCCATTAGAATCGCCGGAAAAACTAAATTACACAGATTGGATAGACCGGAAGGCGTATTTGGCACACACTTTTACTTACCGTAATGAAATTTACATTTCATCAGGAGGTATTCATGCGAACATTTTCAAAGTTCATAGTAAAATAAAATCACTTACTTCAAAACACAAACCTTGGGCGTGTTTGTGTGAAAAAAAAAGTTTTCCGAGTCTCCAAGTTTTCATTTTACCAATATTATTTTCCTCGAAGAATGGGTCAAAATCTATATAGGTCAACAAAGGTCTGAAGGGTGTCCGACAATAAAGGTGTATTATCCACCTCAGCCAGAAGCATTGAATTGTTTTCACAATCCTTTAGTTACATCATCTGTATCTAAGTCAGGATTATCACTGAAAGAAGATTAACAGCTAATTGATATCTAAAACGATTTAACGTTTAAAACTAAGTTCAACGAAATAGAAAATATTCATTGATGGGGTTGTCACATAAATGTTTTTGCTGAAATTTCCATTCGCACTGTGAAATTACTGCTGGCTTTTGCATCCGCTTATCATTGTGAGAGATCCTTCACCCTATATGACGAGGTTCATTTGTTTCTTTGGTTGTTAGCGTAATTTTTTTAGTACAGTAGCTACGTGATTTTTTTAATTATCCAAAAAAGCTTTGTATCTGGGTATTGTTGAATATTGAAAGATGAGTTTCATTATCTCATGCAACGTATAGGTAGAATTTGATTTGAAAAATATTATTCCTACCAATATTACATATCGTTAATCGAACATAAATGTCTAATGGGTGGATGCCTACAATACAGAAGAAATCACACTTAAATATAAAATAATTCTAATGCAATTCAATTTAATTCAAAATTTAGTTGGGAGAGCGACAAAACGAAGATATTTTTTTTTAATAAAAGGATGATTTTCTGCATAACGAAACGAGACAGAGTTGCAGTTGTTAAAGATAAGAATGTAAAATAATCACGAATCCATCAGTCCAGAAATTGCTGCAATCTACGGATCCATAGAATTATCTAACGATGCACACCTAGCTCCTCGTCAAATATTTGCCCAAACCTATACTCACCGACATAGATTCACTGTGGACAACTACCTTTTGTTCACCTTATAATACGTGCGAATCAACGAACTCCAAACCAAACCCCTAAAACATTTTATTGAGTGAAAGATTTTATTTGAAGGGTTCTCCAAAATCGTTAAAGGATATCGGATTTTGCTTCATGATAGTGGAACATGAAATTAGATATTTTTTTATATCTACGCAACATAATTTAGTATTGCTTGGATAATACATGCCTCGCTTCCAATTTCGAGACTTCAAATTTGTTCCTCAAATGTATCGCATTCTTTTATTTATACTTTCGTCCATTTTGGATATTCCGCGTTTTTAAAGAGAGATCTTTTTGGAATCAATATTCATAATAACGCTCATCGCAAAGGTAAAACTGCGACTTGGAGAATTAAGCATTGCTCTAATACGATGGAAACGTTTTCTCTTACACACGGACGGCTTGCTTAAACATTTCAACTAACGTAAAGATTCCGGTGTTTCACGGCTTCGAGACTGCACTTTGAAAGTCCGTCACAGCATTGAACGTTGACGCTTCGCCTCTTAATCACTGTCTCGTCATTCGATTGCGATACCTCCGCAGAGCCCGTCTTTTTCATCAACATCGAGTCAGGTGTGCTTGTTCCGGTTTTCAGAATAATCGGGGTGCATGTACATCCACACGGGTAAGACAGAGTGAAGTGGTTTCACATATCGTGAAGGCATTCATCGTCGCTTCGAAAACAACACGATTACAAGGAAATGTTTCCATGTTCCAGGGAACAATTGCGGGATGTTTCTGTCTCTAACGGTTGCCGCGGGTACTTTAAGGTATTCAGCGCGGTCAGTTCCTTAAAAAGCGAAAGTCAAAATCGGAGTCAATGTCGAAGTAAAAGAGAAAAAAGCCCAACCACTTCATCCTAGTATTCTCGTTTCCATTGCAGATCTGCGTCCATGTACATAGCGTCACTATGGCAACCATTCATTGTTACGTAACGTTCATGGGAATGAACTTACTTTTTTCCGGCTTACATTAAAAATTTCATTGAAAAATAAGATTCTTCTAGACAAAAATTTCATTTTCCCAATTATCTGCTTTTATGAACTAACATTTTCTCGGTAAAAAAATATTTTGCTCATTATTTGATGTCTATCTCATTTCTAACTGTGATTTTTTTAAAATCAGAAATAATTAATTATTTGATAAATTTCTGGCATTATGCAGCGAAATATTACGAAAGCTAAATTTTGCTATGGCAAAATAATTAAAAACACGAACAATAACATGAAGTAGGAAAATCCGTAAATTAAATGCTCTTTGAAAAAATAATAATCACCGATGCATTGGCGAATATTTTAATATATTAATTCCGAAGTGGTCACGTCGTAGATAGTGCAATCGTCGAAAGAGTAGACGAATAAAATAAAAATGGATCACATCCTGGAAGGGATAGAGGGATTTTCCAGTAAACGCGGCCATTTTTACGTTGATCCGATCTGTAGGCTTATGAAAAGGGATTGTGGCCGAAACGGGATACGCTCGCAAAGGAATATGCCGCCACCGCATGACAATCAAAGAAATATTCGAATTATTCACCGTTAAACTAGGCGAAGAAGTGAAAATATAGGCCCTTATTATATAAATTAATAAAAAATTCAGAATATGTATATATAATGAAATGGAAATAACTATCTCATAAAGCACAAAGGGTATGAGTAGGCAGAATAATTTATAACTAACCTCGAGTATGCGCGTGAGGGCCGTATATGTCCACCACCACCACCGCCGCCACCATGAGAAACACAACGTCAAACACTTCAGCCACCGACCATGCAAGTGCAGGAACTACCGGCGCTTATTCAGTCGGGGGCGTTCGCCCTCCACCTCCGCCAACACATGAGCCACCACCGTCCTTGCAGCTAACGGATAAGCGATGTTTTCCGTTAAACCTCAAGCTGAAATTAATTTATAAGGTTCGGCTTATTAGACCGTGGGTATTTAAGGATAATAAGATGAAAAATATTAATCACATACAATACGGTCGATCAGTGAAAAGAGCATTATACCTAACTAACTTGTAGCATGTGTGTATCGAGCTTATTCGACCACATTCACAACCAACGCCTCCACAACAACCTCGCCGCCGCCTTCGACACATCCTTTACCTCAACCGCCACCATTAACGCCCACCACGCCAAACGCCTCAGCCACGGATGTAGCTTGAGCCGAGCGCCTTATGGGCCCGTTTCCACCCTCCTACGCACTTCTGCCCCCACCTTCGTAATTCAAATCGCTGGAGGGATTTACATTAACTACTGGTGACCGTTATTAAAATTTATCGGCCAATTGTGATATCATCTGTAAAATTATAGATTTAAATAATAACTTGGTTACTGGACTTTATTAACAACACCTAATTTTGAAAGACCAAATTATTACGAGTTATAGATCAATGATAAAAAAATCTTTTACTTTTTGAATTGATCTTCGTCTGTCCATAATACGAAGAAAAGTAGATGTTCAATCCCATATAACACTTCAGGAATTTGGCTCCATACATACCGACCCCTGTTGAGATCTGATGCACATTTTTGGAAGATAATATTCCATGCAGAATCCTATTAACTTCTACGATGATTACTGCAGACTGTTCTTGTTTCACCCAAAAAAATACGTATATTCGCGTTCTTCCCAATACTGAAATAAAATTCTCATGAATTGCAGGGATCACCTGTGATCGATAATCTAATCTCTTTTGTTTTTTTGAAGACCATTGATGTCACTTTATAGCGGACAATACAGCGTTGTGTCCGACCTTTACTTTCCGTTCATTCAAATCTTCACACTTTGTCTTCAACAGTTTTCACCTGTATACATAAAATAACAGACACCTACCTGAGGTCGTGTAGGTATCCGCTCGTTTCTAGAAAGCGTTATCCTTCATAAAAAGCATTTTGTCGCCTATTCTGAATCGACCTACATGTATTTGGTCCATCGTCCCTCAGCCCGTCTAAACCTGGGAAAAATTGATTAAAAAACGACTGACGCCATTTTTCCTTATTATGTTTGATAATTATTTTTCAATCGAAGAAATTTGGTTTATAGTGATATTGTGAAATCTAAGTCTTCCGCTACACAATTGTCTAATTTTATTCTTTTTTACATTTCGCTAATAATTAACTACTACTGCCACTCAAAGGAGGACCGTCCGTATTAAACATGCACATTTAAAGATAGCCTCGGTGAAAAAGCTAAGAAAAAGAATAATACACACAGTTACACTTCTAATGCCGTCTCATCTACATCTTTGTCTGAATCTGTTGAAATCGCATTGCGACCACATGATGACAGCAGCACAGACCGTGAAGTCCTGGGAATAAGGATGGACAATACTGAAAAAAGCGACTTTACCTGCGATTAATATTCCAGTACGTGAAAGCAATGCTTGGAAAATCAGCTGGTGCTTCAGCACGTATAAAACGTTCAGCTCTTCATGTAATTCCTAATCTCATGTGCAACCATTTTCCTGATGCACTCGCAGCGAATGATATGCCACAATATCTGAACGATGTATCGAACGAGATTCTCAGAAGAGTAAGCTTTATAAAAGCAAGGTCACTTTATTCTCGGATATTCGCTTTGTTTTGCCGAAGACATGAGAAGGTTTTATAAATCATTACATCACCTTGCAGTAGTGCGATCGCTACATTCTATGAATTAAGACATTAGATAAGGCACATTTTTGTCAAAAAATCCATTAGAATCGCCGGAAAAACTAAATTAGACAGATTGGATAGACCGGAAGGCGTATTTGGCACACACTTTTACTTACCGTAATGAAATTTACATTTCATCAGGAGGTATTCATGCGAACATTTTCAAAGTTCATAGTAAAATAAAATCACTTACTTCAAAACACAAACCTTGGGCGTGTTTGTGTGAAAAAAAAAGTTTTCCGAGTCTCCAAGTTTTCATTTTACCAATAGTATTTTCCTCGAAGAATGGGTCAAAATCTATATAGGTCAACAAAGGTCTGAAGGGTGTCCGACAATAAAGGTGTATTATCCACCTCAGCCAGAAGCATTGAATTGGTTTCACAATCCTTTAGTTACATCATCTGTATCTAAGTCAGGATTATCACTGAAAGAAGATTAACAGCTAATTGATATCTAAAACGATTTAACGTTTAAAACTAAGTTCAACGAAATAGAAAATATTCATTGATGGGGTTGTCACATAAATGTTTTTGCTGAAATTTCCATTCGCACTGTGAAATTACTGCTGGCTTTTGCATCCGCTTATCATTGTGAGAGATCCTTCACCCTATATGACGAGGTTCATTTGTTTCTTTGGTTGTTAGCGTAATTTTTTTAGTACAGTAGCTACGTGATTTTTTTAATTATCCAAAAAAGCTTTGTATCTGGGTATTGTTGAATATTGAAAGATGAGTTTCATTATCTCATGCAACGTATAGGTAGAATTTGATTTGAAAAATATTATTCCTACCAATATTACATATCGTTAATCGAACATAAATGTCTAATGGGTGGATGCCTACAATACAGAAGAAATCACACTTAAATATAAAATAATTCTAATGCAATTCAATTTAATTCAAAATTTAGTTGGGAGAGCGACAAAACGAAGATATTTTTTTTTAATAAAAGGATGATTTTCTGCATAACGAAACGAGACAGAGTTGCAGTTGTTAAAGATAAGAATGTAAAATAATCACGAATCCATCAGTCCAGAAATTGCTGCAATCTACGGATCCATAGAATTATCTAACGATGCACACCTAGCTCCTCGTCAAATATTTGCCCAAACCTATACTCACCGACATAGATTCACTGTGGACAACTACCTTTTGTTCACCTTATAATACGTGCGAATCAACGAACTCCAAACCAAACCCCTAAAACATTTTATTGAGTGAAAGATTTTATTTGAAGGGTTCTCCAAAATCGTTAAAGGATATCGGATTTTGCTTCATGATAGTGGAACATGAAATTAGATATTTTTTTATATCTACGCAACATAATTTAGTATTGCTTGGATAATACATGCCTCGCTTCCAATTTCGAGACTTCAAATTTGTTCCTCAAATGTATCGCATTCTTTTATTTATACTTTCGTCCATTTTGGATATTCCGCGTTTTTAAAGAGAGATCTTTTTGGAATCAATATTCATAATAACGCTCATCGCAAAGGTAAAACTGCGACTTGGAGAATTAAGCATTGCTCTAATACGATGGAAACGTTTTCTCTTACACACGGACGGCTTGCTTAAACATTTCAACTAACGTAAAGATTCCGGTGTTTCACGGCTTCGAGACTGCACTTTGATAGTCCGTCACAGCATTGAACGTTGACGCTTCGCCTCTTAATCACTGTCTCGTCATTCGATTGCGATACCTCCGCAGAGCCAGTCTTTTTCATCAACATCGAGTCAGGTGTGCTTGTTCCGGTTTTCAGAATAATCGGGGTGCATGTACATCCACACGGGTAAGACAGAGTGAAGTGGTTTCACATATCGTGAAGGCATTCATCGTCGCTTCGAAAACAACACGATTACAAGGAAATGTTTCCATGTTCCAGGGAACAATTGCGGGATGTTTCTGTCTCTAACGGTTGCCGCGGGTACTTTAAGGTATTCAGCGCGGTCAGTTCCTTAAAAAGCGAAAGTCAAAATCGGAGTCAATGTCGAAGTAAAAGAGAAAAAAGCCCAACCACTTCATCCTAGTATTCTCGTTTCCATTGCAGATCTGCGTCCATGTACATAGCGTCACTATGGCAACCATTCATTGTTACGTAACGTTCATGGGAATGAACTTACTTTTTTCCGGCTTACATTAAAAATTTCATTGAAAAATAAGATTCTTCTAGACAAAAATTTCATTTTCCCAATTATCTGCTTTTATGAACAAACATTTTCTCGGTAAAAAAATGTTTTGCTCATTATTTGATGTCTATCTCATTTCTAACTGTGATTTTTTTAAAATCAGAAATAATTAATTATTTGATAAATTTCTGGCATTATGCAGCGAAATATTACGAAAGCTAAATTTTGCTATGGCAAAATAATTAAAAACACGAACAATAACATGAAGTAGGAAAATCCGTAAATTAAATGCTCTTTGAAAAAATAATAATCACCGATGCATTGGCGAATATTTTAATATATTAATTCCGAAGTGGTCACGTCGTAGATAGTGCAATCGTCGAAAGAGTAGACGAATAAAATAAAAATGGATCACATCCTGGAAGGGATAGAGGGATTTTCCAGTAAACGCGGCCATTTTTACGTTGATCCGATCTGTAGGCTTATGAAAAGGGATTGTGGCCGAAACGGGATACGCTCGCAAAGGAATATGCCGCCACCGCATGACAATCAAAGAAATATTCGAATTATTCACCGTTAAACCAGGCGAAGAAGTGAAAATATAGGCCCTTATTATATAAATTAATAAAAAATTCAGAATATGTATATATAATGAAATGGAAATAACTATCTCATAAAGCACAAAGGGTATGAGTAGGCAGAATAATTTATAACTAACCTCGAGTATGTGCGTGAGGGCCGTATATGTCCACCACCACCACCGCCGCCACCATGAGAAACACAACGTCAAACACTTCAGCCACCGACCATGCAAGTGCAGGAACTACCGGCGCTTATTCAGTCGGGGGCGTTCGCCCTCCACCTCCGCCAACACATGAGCCACCACCGTCCTTGCAGCTAACGGATAAGCGATGTTTTCCGTTAAACCTCAAGCTGAAATTAATTTATAAGGTTCGGCTTATTAAACTGTGGGTATTTAAGGATAATAAGATGAAAAATATTAATCACATATAATACGGTCGATCAGTGAAAAGAGCATTATACCTAACTAACTTGTAGCATGTGTGTATCGAGCTTATTCGACCACATTCACAACCAACGCCTCCACAACAACCTCGCCGCCGCCTTCGACACATACTTTACCTCAACCGCCACCATTAACGCCCACCACGCCAAACGCCTCAGCCACGGATGTAGCTTGAGCCGAGCGCCTTATGGGCCCGTTTCCACCCTCCTACGCACTTCTGCCCCCACCTTCGTAATTCAAATCGCTGGAGGGATTTACATTAACTACTGGTGACCGTTATTAAAATTTATCGGCCAATTGTGATATCATCTGTAAAATTATAGATTTAAATAATAACTTGGTTACTGGACTTTATTAACAACACCTAATTTTGAAAGACCAAATTATTACGAGTTATAGATCAATGATAAAAATATCTTTTACCTTTTGAATTGATCTTCGTCTGTCCATAATACGAAGAAAAGTAGATGTTCAATCCCATATAACACTTCAGGAATTTGGCTCCATACATACCGACCCCTGTTGAGATCTGATGCACATTTTTGGAAGATAATATTCCATGCAGAATCCTATTAACTTCTACGATGATTACTGCAGACTGTTCTTGCTTCACCCAAAAAATACGTATATTCGCGTTCTTCCCAATACTGAAATAAAATTCTCATGAATTGCAGGGATCACCCGTGATCGATAATCTAATCTCATTTGTTTTTTTGAAGACCATTGATGTCACTTTATAGCGGACAATACAGCGTTGTGTCTGACCTTTCCTTTCCGTTCATTCAAATCTTCACACTTTGTCTTCAACAGTTTTCACCTGTATACATAAAATAACAGACACCTACCTGAGGTCGTGTAGGTATCCGCTCGTTTCTAGAAAGCGTTATCCTTCATAAAAAGCATTTTGTCGCTTATTCTGAATCGACCTACATGTATTTGGTCCATCGTCCCTCAGCCCGTCTAAACCTGGGAAAAATTGATTAAAAAACGACTGACGCCATTTTTCCTTATTATGTTTGATAATTATTTTTCAATCGAAGAAATTTGGTCTATAGTGATATTGTGAAATCTAAGTCTTCCGCTACACAATTGTCTAATTTTATTCTTTTTTACATTTCGCTAATAATTAACTACTACTGCCACTCAAAGGCGGAACGTCCGTATTAAACATGCACATTTAAAGATAGCCTCGGTGAAAAAGCTAAGAAAAAGAATAATACACACAGTTACACTTCTAATGCCGTCTCATCTACATCTTTGTCTGACTCTGTTGAAATCGCATTGCGACCACATGATGACAGCAGCACAGACCGTGAAGTCCTGGGAATAAGGATGGACAATACTGAAAAAAGCGACTTTACATGCGATTAATATTCCAGTACGTGAAAGCAATGCTTGGAAAATCAGCTGGTGCTGCAGCACGTATAAAACGTTCAGCTCCTCATGTAATTCCTAATCTCATGAGCAACCATTTTCCTGATGCACTCGCAGCGAATGATATGCCACAATATCTGAACGATGTATCGAACGAGATTCTCAGAAGAGTAAGCTTTATAAAAGCAAGGTCACTTTATTCTCGGATATTCGCTTTGTTTTGCCGAAGACATGAGAACGTTTTATAAATCATTACATCTCCTTGCAGTAGTGCGATCGCTATATTCTATGAATTAAGACATTAGATAAGGCACATTTTTGTCAAAAAATCCATTAGAATCGCCGGAAAAACTAAATTACACAGATTGGATAGACCGGAAGGCGTATTTGGCACACACTTTTACTTACCGTAATGAAATTTACATTTCATCAGGAGGTATTCATGCGAACATTTTCAAAGTTCATAGTAAAATAAAATCACTTACTTCAAAACACAAACCTTGGGCGTGTTTGTGTGAAAAAAAAAAGTTTTCCGAGTCTCCAAGTTTTCATTTTACCAATAGTATTTTCCTCGAAGAATGGGTCAAAATCTATATAGGTCAACAAAGGTCTGAAGGGTGTCCGACAATAAAGGTGTATTATCCACCTCAGCCAGAAGCATTGAATTGGTTTCACAATCCTTTAGTTACATCATCTGTATCTAAGTCAGGATTATCACTGAAAGAAGATTAACAGCTAATTGATATCTAAAACGATTTAACGTTTAAAACTAAGTTCAACGAAATAGAAAATATTCATTGATGGGGTTGTCACATAAATGTTTTTGCTGAAATTTCCATTCGCACTGTGAAATTACTGCTGGCTTTTGCATCCGCTTATCATTGTGAGAGATCCTTCACCCTATATGACGAGGTTCATTTGTTTCTTTGGTTGTTAGCGTAATTTTTTTAGTACAGTAGCTACGTGATTTTTTTAATTATCCAAAAAAGCTTTGTATCTGGGTATTGTTGAATATTGAAAGATGAGTTTCATTATCTCATGCAACGTATAGGTAGAATTTGATTTGAAAAATATTATTCCTACCAATATTACATATCGTTAATCGAACATAAATGTCTAATGGGTGGATGCCTACAATACAGAAGAAATCACACTTAAATATAAAATAATTCTAATGCAATTCAATTTAATTCAAAATTTAGTTGGGAGAGCGACAAAACGAAGATATTTTTTTTTTAATAAAAGGATGATTTTCTGCATAACGAAACGAGACAGAGTTGCAGTTGTTAAAGATAAGAATGTAAAATAATCACGAATCCATCAGTCCAGAAATTGCTGCAATCTACGGATCCATAGAATTATCTAACGATGCACACCTAGCTCCTCGTCAAATATTTGCCCAAACCTATACTCACCGACATAGATTCACTGTGGACAACTACCTTTTGTTCACCTTATAATACGTGCGAATCAACGAACTCCAAACCAAACCCCTAAAACATTTTATTGAGTGAAAGATTTTATTTGAAGGGTTCTCCAAAATCGTTAAAGGATATCGGATTTTGCTTCATGATAGTGGAACATGAAATTAGATATTTTTTTATATCTACGCAACATAATTTAGTATTGCTTGGATAATACATGCCTCGCTTCCAATTTCGAGACTTCAAATTCGTTCCTCAATTGTATCGCATTCTTTTATTTATACTTTCGTCCATTTTGGATATTCCGCGTTTTTAAAGAGAGATCTTTTTGGAATCAATATTCATAATAACGCTCATCGCAAAGGTAAAACTGCGACTTGGAGAATTAAGCATTGCTCTAATACGATGGAAACGTTTTCACTTACACACGGACGGCTTGCTTAAACATTTCAACTAACGTAGAGATTCCGGTGTTTCACGGCTTCGAGACTGCACTTTGAAAGTCCGTCACAGCATTGAACGTTGACGCTTCGCCTCTTAATCACTGTCTCGTCATTCGATTGCGATACCTCCGCAGAGCCCGTCTTTTTCATCAACATCGAGTCAGGTGTGCTTGTTCCGGTTTTCAGAATAATCGGGGTGCATGTACATCCACACGGGTAAGACAGAGTGAAGTGGTTTCACATATCGTGAAGGCATTCATCGTCGCTTCGAAAACAACACGATTACAAGGAAATGTTTCCATGTTCCAGGGAACAATTGCGGGATGTTTCTGTCTCTAACGGTTGCCGCGGGTATTTTAAGGTATTCAGCGCGGTCAGTTCCTTAAAAAGCGAAAGTCAAAATCGGAGTCAATGTCGAAGTAAAAGAGAAAAAAGCCCAACCACTTCATCCTAGTATTCTCGTTTCCATTGCAGATCTGCGTCCATGTACATAGCGTCACTATGGCAACCATTCATTGTTACGTAACGTTCATGGGAATGAACTTACTTTTTTCCGGCTTACATTAAAAATTTCATTGAAAAATAAGATTCTGCTAGACAAAAATTTCATTTTCCCAATTATCTGCTTTTATGAACATAAACATTTTCTCGGTAAAAAAATGTTTTGCTCATTATTTGATGTCTATCTCATTTCTAACTGTGATTTTTTTTAAATCAGCACTTATTAATTATTTGATAAATTTCTGGCATTATGCAGCGAAATATTACGAAAGCTAAATTTTGCTATGGCAAAATAATTAAAAACACGAACAATAACATGAAGTAGGAAAATCCGTAAATTAAATGCTCTTTGAAAAAATAATAATCACCGATGCATTGGCGAATATTTTAATATATTAATTCCGAAGTGGTCACGTCGTAGATAGTGCAATCGTCGAAAGAGTAGACGAATAAAATAAAAATGGATCACATCCTGGAAGGGATAGAGGGATTTTCCAGTAAACGCGGCCATTTTTACGTTGATCCGATCTGTAGGCTTATGAAAAGGGATTGTGGCCGAAACGGGATACGCTCGCAAAGGAATATGCCGCCACCGCATGACAATCAAAGAAATATTCGAATTATTCACCGTTAAACTAGGCGAAGAAGTGAAAATATAGGCCCTTATTATATAAATTAATAAAAAATTCAGAATATGTATATATAATGAAATGGAAATAACTATCTCATAAAGCACAAAGGGTATGAGTAGGCAGAATAATTTATAACTAACCTCGAGTATGTGCGTGAGGGCCATATATGTCCACCACCACCACCGCCGCCACCATGAGAAACACAACGTCAAACACTTCAGCCACCGACCATGCAAGTGCAGGAACTACCGGCGCTTATTCAGTCGGGGGCGTTCGCCCTCCACCTCCGCCAACACATGAGCCACCACCGTCCTTGCAGCTAACGGATAAGCGATGTTTTCCGTTAAACCTCAAGCTGAAATTAATTTATAAGGTTCGGCTTATTAGACCGTGGGTATTTAAGTATAATAAGATGAAAAATATTAATCACATATAATACGGTCGATCAGTGAAAAGAGCATTATACCTAACTAACTTGTAGCATGTGTGTATCGAGCTTATTCGACCACATTCACAACCAACGCCTCCACAACAACCTCGCCGCCGCCTTCGACACATCCTTTACCTCAACCGCCACCATTAACGCCCACCACGCCAAACGCCTCAGCCACGGATGTAGCTTGAGCCGAGCGCCTTATGGGCCCGTTTCCACCCTCCTACGCACTTCTGCCCCCACCTTCGTAATTCAAATCGCTGGAGGGATTTACATTAACTACTGGTGACCGTTATTAAAATTTATCGGCCAATTGTGATATCATCTGTAAAATTATAGATTTAAATAATAACTTGGTTACTGGACTTTATTAACAACACCTAATTTTGAAAGACCAAATTATTACGAGTTATAGATCAATGATAAAAAAATCTTTTACTTTTTGAATTGATCTTCCTCTGTCCATAATACGAAGAAAAGTAGATGTTCAATCCCATATAACACTTCAGGAATTTGGCTCCATACATACCGACCCCTGTTGAGATCTGATGCACATTTTTGGAAGATAATATTCCATGCAGAATCCTATTAACTTCTACGATGATTACTGCAGACTGTTCTTGTTTCACCCAAAAAAATACGTATATTCGCGTTCTTCCCAATACTGAAATAAAATTCTCATGAATTGCAGGGATCACCCGTGATCGATAATCTAATCTCATTTGTTTTTTTGAAGACCATTGATGTCACTTTATAGCGGACAATACAGCGTTGTGTCTGACCTTTCCTTTCCGTTCATTCAAATCTTCACACTTTGTCTTCAACAGTTTTCACCTGTATACATAAAATAACAGACACCTACCTGAGGTCGTGTAGGTATCCGCTCGTTTCTAGAAAGCGTTATCCTTCATAAAAAGCATTTTGTCGCCTATTCTGAATCGACCTACATGTATTTGGTCCATCGTCCCTCAGCCCGTCTAAACCTGGGAAAAATTGATTAAAAAACGACTAACGCCATTTTTCCTTATTATGTTTGATAATTATTTTTCAATCGAAGAAATTTGGTCTATAGTGATATTGTGAAATCTAAGTCTTCCGCTACACAATTGTCTAATTTTATTCTTTTTTACATTTCGCTAATAATTAACTACTACTGCCACTCAAAGGCGGAACGTCCGTATTAAACATGCACATTTAAAGATAGCCTCGGTGAAAAAGCTAAGAAAAAGAATAATACACACAGTTACACTTCTAATGCCGTCTCATCTACATCTTTGTCTGACTCTGTTGAAATCGCATTGCGACCACATGATGACAGCAGCACAGACCGTGAAGTCCTGGGAATAAGGATGGACAATACTGAAAAAAGCGACTTTACATGCGATTAATATTCCAGTACGTGAAAGCAATGCTTGGAAAATCAGCTGGTGCTGCAGCACGTATAAAACGTTCAGCTCCTCATGTAATTCCTAATCTCATGAGCAACCATTTTCCTGATGCACTCGCAGCGAATGATATGCCACAATATCTGAACGATGTATCGAACGAGATTCTCAGAAGAGTAAGCTTTATAAAAGCAAGGTCACTTTATTCTCGGATATTCGCTTTGTTTTGCCGAAGACATGAGAAGGTTTTATAAATCATTACATCTCCTTGCAGTAGTGCGATCGCTACATTCTATGAATTAAGACATTAGATAAGGCACATTTTTGTCAAAAAATCCATTAGAATCGCCGGAAAAACTAAATTAGACAGATTGGATAGACCGGAAGGCGTATTTGGCACACACTTTTACTTACCGTAATGAAATTTACATTTCATCAGGAGGTATTCATGCGAACATTTTCAAAGTTCATAGTAAAATAAAATCACTTACTTCAAAACACAAACCTTGGGCGTGTTTGTGTGAAAAAAAAAAGTTTTCCGAGTCTCCAAGTTTTCATTTTACCAATAGTATTTTCCTCGAAGAATGGGTCAAAATCTATATAGGTCAACAAAGGTCTGAAGGGTGTCCGACAATAAAGGTGTATTATCCACCTCAGCCAGAAGCATTGAATTGGTTTCACAATCCTTTAGTTACATCATCTGTATCTAAGTCAGGATTATCACTGAAAGAAGATTAACAGCTAATTGATATCTAAAACGATTTAACGTTTAAAACTAAGTTCAACGAAATAGAAAATATTCATTGATGGGGTTGTCACATAAATGTTTTTGCTGAAATTTCCATTCGCACTGTGAAATTACTGCTGGCTTTTGCATCCGCTTATCATTGTGAGAGATCCTTCACCCTATATGACGAGGTTCATTTGTTTCTTTGGTTGTTAGCGTAATTTTTTTAGTACAGTAGCTACGTGATTTTTTTAATTATCCAAAAAAGCTTTGTATCTGGGTATTGTTGAATATTGAAAGATGAGTTTCATTATCTCATGCAACGTATAGGTAGAATTTGATTTGAAAAATATTATTCCTACCAATATTACATATCGTTAATCGAACATAAATGTCTAATGGGTGGATGCCTACAATACAGAAGAAATCACACTTAAATATAAAATAATTCTAATGCAATTCAATTTAATTCAAAATTTAGTTGGGAGAGCGACAAAACGAAGATATTTTTTTTTTTAATAAAAGGATGATTTTCTGCATAACGAAACGAGACAGAGTTGCAGTTGTTAAAGATAAGAATGTAAAATAATCACGAATCCATCAGTCCAGAAATTGCTGCAATCTACGGATCCATAGAATTATCTAACGATGCACACCTAGCTCCTCGTCAAATATTTGCCCAAACCTATACTCACCGACATAGATTCACTGTGGACAACTACCTTTTGTTCACCTTATAATACGTGCGAATCAACGAACTCCAAACCAAACCCCTAAAACATTTTATTGAGTGAAAGATTTTATTTGAAGGGTTCTCCAAAATCGTTAAAGGATATCGGATTTTGCTTCATGATAGTGGAACATGAAATTAGATATTTTTTTATATCTACGCAACATAATTTAGTATTGCTTGGATAATACATGCCTCGCTTCCAATTTCGAGACTTCAAATTCGTTCCTCAAATGTATCGCATTCTTTTATTTATACTTTCGTCCATTTTGGATATTCCGCGTTTTTAAAGAGAGATCTTTTTGGAATCAATATTCATAAGTACGCTCATCGCAAAGGTAAAACTGCGACTTGGAGAATTAAGCATTGCTCTAATACGATGGAAACGTTTTCACTTACACACGGACGGCTTGCTTAAACATTTCAACTAACGTAGAGATTCCGGTGTTTCACGGCTTCGAGACTGCACTTTGAAAGTCCGTCACAGCATTGAACGTTGACGCTTCGCCTCTTAATCACTGTCTCGTCATTCGATTGCGATACCTCCGCAGAGCCCGTCTTTTTCATCAACATCGAGTCAGGTGTGCTTGTTCCGGTTTTCAGAATAATCGGGGTGCATGTACATCCACACGGGTAAGACAGAGTGAAGTGGTTTCACATATCGTGAAGGCATTCATCGTCGCTTCGAAAACAACACGATTACAAGGAAATGTTTCCATGTTCCAGGGAACAATTGCGGGATGTTTCTGTCTCTAACGGTTGCCGCGGGTATTTTAAGGTATTCAGCGCGGTCAGTTCCTTAAAAAGCGAAAGTCAAAATCGGAGTCAATGTCGAAGTAAAAGAGAAAAAAGCCCAACCACTTCATCCTAGTATTCTCGTTTCCATTGCAGATCTGCGTCCATGTACATAGCGTCACTATGGCAACCATTCATTGTTACGTAACGTTCATGGGAATGAACTTACTTTTTTTCCGGCTTACATTAAAAATTTCATTGAAAAATAAGATTCTGCTAGACAAAAATTTCATTTTCCCAATTATCTGCTTATATGAACATAAACATTTTCTCGGTAAAAAAATGTTTTGCTCATTATTTGATGTCTATCTCATTTCTAACTGTGATTTTTTTAAAATCAGAAATAATTAATTATTTGATAAATTTCTGGCATTATGCAGCGAAATATTACGAAAGCTAAATTTTGCTATGGCAAAATAATTAAAAACACGAACAATAACATGAAGTAGGAAAATCCGTAAATTAAATGCTCTTTGAAAAAATAATAATCACCGATGCATTGGCGAATATTTTAATATATTAATTCCGAAGTGGTCACGTCGTAGATAGTGCAATCGTCGAAAGAGTAGACGAATAAAATAAAAATAGATCACATCCTGGAAGGGATAGAGGGATTTTCCAGTAAACGCGGCCATTTTTACGTTGATCCGATCTGTAGGCTTATGAAAAGGGATTGTGGCCGAAACGGGATACGCTCGCAAAGGAATATGCCGCCACCGCATGACAATCAAAGAAATATTCGAATTATTCACCGTTAAACTAGGCGAAGAAGTGAAAATATAGGCCCTTATTATATAAATTAATAAAAAATTCAGAATATGTATATATAATGAAATGGAAATAACTATCTCATAAAGCACAAAGGGTATGAGTAGGCAGAATAATTTATAACTAACCTCGAGTATGTGCGTGAGGGCCATATATGTCCACCACCACCACCGCCGCCACCATGAGAAACACAACGTCAAACACTTCAGCCACCGACCATGCAAGTGCAGGAACTACCGGCGCTTATTCAGTCGGGGGCGTTCGCCCTCCACCTCCGCCAACACATGAGCCACCACCGTCCTTGCAGCTAACGGATAAGCGATGTTTTCCGTTAAACCTCAAGCAGAAATTAATTTATAAGGTTCGGCTTATTAAACTGTGGGTATTTAAGGATAATAAGATGAAAAATATTAATCACATATAATACGGTCGATCAGTGAAAAGAGCATTATACCTAACTAACTTGTAGCATGTGTGTATCGAGCTTATTCGACCACATTCACAACCAACGCCTCCACAACAACCTCGCCGCCGCCTTCGACACATCCTTTACCTCAACCGCCACCATTAACGCCCACCACGCCAAACGCCTCAGCCACGGATGTAGCTTGAGCCGAGCGCCTTATGGGCCCGTTTCCACCCTCCTACGCACTTCTGCCCCCACCTTCGTAATTCAAATCGCTGGAGGGATTTACATTAACTACTGGTGACCGTTATTAAAATTTATCGGCCAATTGTGATATCATCTGTAAAATTATAGATTTAAATAATAACTTGGTTACTGGACTTAATTAACAACACCTAATTTTGAAAGACCAAATTATTACGAGTAATAGATCAATGATAAAAAAATCTTTTACCTTTTGAATTGATCTTCGTCTGTCCATAATACGAAGAAAAGTAGATGTTCAATCCCATATAACACTTCAGGAATTTGGCTCCATACATACCGACCCCTGTTGAGATCTGATGCACATTTTTGGAAGATAATATTCCATGCAGAATCCTATTTACTTCTACGATGATTACTGCAGACTGTTCTTGTTTCACCCAAAAAAATACGTATATTCGCGTTCTTCCCAATACTGAAATAAAATTCTCATGAATTACAGGGATCACCCGTGATCGATAATCTAATCTCATTTGTTTTTTTGAAGACCATTGATGTCACTTTATAGCGGACAATACAGCGTTGTGTCTGACCTTTCCTTTCCGTTCATTCAAATCTTCACACTTTGTCTTCAACAGTTTTCACCTGTATACATAAAATAACAGACACCTACCTGAGGTCGTGTAGGTATCCGCTCGTTTCTAGAAAGCGTTATCCTTCATAAAAAGCATTTTGTCGCTTATTCTGAATCGACCTACATGTATTTGGTCCATCGTCCCTCAGCCCGTCTAAACCTGGGAAAAATTGATTAAAAAACGACTGACGCCATTTTTCCTTATTATGTTTGATAATTATTTTTCAATCGAAGAAATTTGGTCTATAGTGATATTGTGAAATCTAAGTCTTCCGCTACACAATTGTCTAATTTTATTCTTTTTTACATTTCGCTAATAATTAACTACTACTGCCACTCAAAGGCGGAACGTCCGTATTAAACATGCACATTTAAAGATAGCCTCGGTGAAAAAGCTAAGAAAAAGAATAATACACACAGTTACACTTCTAATGCCGTCTCATCTACATCTTTGTCTGACTCTGTTGAAATCGCATTGCGACCACATGATGACAGCAGCACAGACCGTGAAGTCCTGGGAATAAGGATGGACAATACTGAAAAAAGCGACTTTACATGCGATTAATATTCCAGTACGTGAAAGCAATGCTTGGAAAATCAGCTGGTGCTGCAGCACGTATAAAACGTTCAGCTCCTCATGTAATTCCTAATCTCATGAGCAACCATTTTCCTGATGCACTCGCAGCGAATGATATGCCACAATATCTGAACGATGTATCGAACGAGATTCTCAGAAGAGTAAGCTTTATAAAAGCAAGGTGACTTTATTCTCGGATATTCGATTTGTTTTGCCGAAGACATGAGAAGGTTTTATAAATCATTACATCTCCTTGCAGTAGTGCGATCGCTACATTCTATGAATTAAGACATTAGATAAGGCACATTTTTGTCAAAAAATCCATTAGAATCGCCGGAAAAACTAAATTAGACAGATTGGATAGACCGGAAGGCGTATTTGGCACACACTTTTACTTACCGTAATGAAATTTACATTTCATCAGGAGGTATTCATGCGAACATTTTCAAAGTTCATAGTAAAATAAAATCACTTACTTCAAAACACAAACCTTGGGCGTGTTTGTGTGAAAAAAAAAAGTTTTCCGAGTCTCCAAGTTTTCATTTTACCAATAGTATTTTCCTCGAAGAATGGGTCAAAATCTATATAGGTCAACAAAGGTCTGAAGGGTGTCCGACAATAAAGGTGTATTATCCACCTCAGCCAGAAGCATTGAATTGGTTTCACAATCCTTTAGTTACATCATCTGTATCTAAGTCAGGATTATCACTGAAAGAAGATTAACAGCTAATTGATATCTAAAACGATTTAACGTTTAAAACTAAGTTCAACGAAATAGAAAATATTCATTGATGGGGTTGTCACATAAATGTTTTTGCTGAAATTTCCATTCGCACTGTGAAATTACTGCTGGCTTTTGCATCCGCTTATCATTGTGAGAGATCCTTCACCCTATATGACGAGGTTCATTTGTTTCTTTGGTTGTTAGCGTAATTTTTTTAGTACAGTAGCTACGTGATTTTTTTAATTATCCAAAAAAGCTTTGTATCTGGGTATTGTTGAATATTGAAAGATGAGTTTCATTATCTCATGCAACGTATAGGTAGAATTTGATTTGAAAAATATTATTCCTACCAATATTACATATCGTTAATCGAACATAAATGTCTAATGGGTGGATGCCTACAATACAGAAGAAATCACACTTAAATATAAAATAATTCTAATGCAATTCAATTTAATTCAAAATTTAGTTGGGAGAGCGACAAAACGAAGATATTATTTTTTAATAAAAGGATGATTTTCTGCATAACGAAACGAGACAGAGTTGCAGTTGTTAAAGATAAGAATGTAAAATAATCACGAATCCATCAGTCCAGAAATTGCTGCAATCTACGGATCCATAGAATTATCTAACGATGCACACCTAGCTCCTCGTCAAATATTTGCCCAAACCTATACTCACCGACATAGATTCACTGTGGACAACTACCTTTTGTTCACCTTATAATACGTGCGAATCAACAAACTCCAAACCAAACCCCTAAAACATTTTATTGAGTGAAAGATTTTATTTGAAGGGTTCTCCAAAATCGTTAAAGGATATCGGATTTTGCTTCATGATAGTGGAACATGAAATTAGATATTTTTTTATATCTACGCAACATAATTTAGTATTGCTTGGATAATACATGCCTCGCTTCCAATTTCGAGACTTCAAATTTGTTCCTCAAATGTATCGCATTCTTTTATTTATACTTTCGTCCATTTTGGATATTCCGCGTTTTTAAAGAGAGATCATTTGGAATCAATATTCATAATAACGCTCATCGCAAAGGTAAAACTGCGACTTGGAGAATTAAGCATTGCTCTAATACGATGGAAACGTTTTCTCTTACACACGGACGGCTTGCTTAAACATTTCATCTAACGTAAAGATTCCGGTGTTTCACGGCTTCGAGACTGCACTTTGAAAGTCCGTCACAGCATTGAACGTTGACGCTTCGCCTCTTAATCACTGTCTCGTCATTCGATTGCGATACCTCCGCAGAGCCCGTCTTTTTCATCAACATCGAGTCAGGTGTGCTTGTTCCGGTTTTCAGAATAATCGGGGTGCATGTACATCCACACGGGTAAGACAGAGTGAAGTGGTTTCACATATCGTGAAGGCATTCATCGTCGCTTCGAAAACAACACGATTACAAGGAAATGTTTCCATGTTCCAGGGAACAATTGCGGGATGTTTCTGTCTCTAACGGTTGCCGCGGGTATTTTAAGGTATTCAGCGCGGTCAGTTCCTTAAAAAGCGAAAGTCAAAATCGGAGTCAATGTCGAAGTAAAAGAGAAAAAAGCCCAACCACTTCATCCTAGTATTCTCGTTTCCATTGCAGATCTGCGTCCATGTACATAGCGTCACTATGGCAACCATTCATTGTTACGTAACGTTCATGGGAATGAACTTACTTTTTTCCGGCTTACATTAAAAATTTCATTGAAAAATAAGATTCTGCTAGACAAAAATTTCATTTTCCCAATTATCTGCTTTTATGAACATAAACATTTTCTCGGTAAAAAAATGTTTTGCTCATTATTTGATGTCTATCTCATTTCTAACTGTGATTTTTTTTAAATCAGCACTTATTAATTATTTGATAAATTTCTGGCATTATGCAGCGAAATATTACGAAAGCTAAATTTTGCTATGGCAAAATAATTAAAAACACGAACAATAACATGAAGTAGGAAAATCCGTAAATTAAATGCTCTTTGAAAAAATAATAATCACCGATGCATTGGCGAATATTTTAATATATTAATTCCGAAGTGGTCACGTCGTAGATAGTGCAATCGTCGAAAGAGTAGACGAATAAAATAAAAATAGATCACATCCTGGAAGGGATAGAGGGATTTTCCAGTAAACGCGGCCATTTTTACGTTGATCCGATCTGTAGGCTTATGAAAAGGGATTGTGGCCGAAACGGGATACGCTCGCAAAGGAATATGCCGCCACCGCATGACAATCAAAGAAATATTCGAATTATTCACCGTTAAACTAGGCGAAGAAGTGAAAATATAGGCCCTTATTATATAAATTAATAAAAAATTCAGAATATGTATATATAATGAAATGGAAATAACTATCTCATAAAGCACAAAGGGTATGAGTAGGCAGAATAATTTATAACTAACCTCGAGTATGTGCGTGAGGGCCGTATATGTCCACCACCACCACCGCCGCCACCATGAGAAACACAACGTCAAACACTTCAGCCACCGACCATGCAAGTGCAGGAACTACCGGCGCTTATTCAGTCGGGGGCGTTCGCCCTCCACCTCCGCCAACACATGAGCCACCACCGTCCTTGCAGCTAACGGATAAGCGATGTTTTCCGTTAAACCTCAAGCTGAAATTAATTTATAAGGTTCGGCTTATTAGACCGTGGGTATTTAAGGATAATAAGATGAAAAATATTAATCACATACAATACGGTCGATCAGTGAAAAGAGCATTATACCTAACTAACTTGTAGCATGTGTGTATCGAGCTTATTCGACCACATTCACAACCAACGCCTCCACAACAACCTCGCCGCCGCCTTCGACACATCCTTTACCTCAACCGCCACCATTAACGCCCACCACGCCAAACGCCTCAGCCACGGATGTAGCTTGAGCCGAGCGCCTTATGGGCCCGTTTCCACCCTCCTACGCACTTCTGCCCCCACCTTCGTAATTCAAATCGCTGGAGGGATTTACATTAACTACTGGTGACCGTTATTAAAATTTATCGGCCAATTGTGATATCATCTGTAAAATTATAGATTTAAATAATAACTTGGTTACTGGACTTTATTAACAACACCTAATTTTGAAAGACCAAATTATTACGAGTTATAGATCAATGATAAAAATATCTTTTACCTTTTGAATTGATCTTCGTCTGTCCATAATACGAAGAAAAGTAGATGTTCAATCCCATATAACACTTCAGGAATTTGGCTCCATACATACCGACCCCTGTTGAGATCTGATGCACATTTTTGGAAGATAATATTCCATGCAGAATCCTATTAACTTCTACGATGATTACTGCAGACTGTTCTTGTTTCACCCAAAAAAATACGTATATTCGCGTTCTTCCCAATACTGAAATAAAATTCTCATGAATTGCAGGGATCACCCGTGATCGATAATCTAATCTCTTTTGTTTTTTTGAAGACCATTGACGTCACTTTATAGCGGACAATACAGCGTTGTGTCCGACCTTTCCTTTCAGTTCATTCAAATCTTCACACTTTGTCTTCAACAGTTTTCACCTGTATACATAAAATAACAGACACCTACCTGAGGTCGTGTAGGTATCCGCTCGTTTCTAGAAAGCGTTATCCTTCATAAAAAGCATTTTGTCGCCTTTTCTGAATCGACCTACATGTATTTGGTCCATCGTCCCTCAGCCCGTCTAAACCTGGGAAAAATTGATTAAAAAACGACTGACGCCATTTTTCCTTATTATGTTTGATAATTATTTTTCAATCGAAGAAATTTGGTCTATAGTGATATTGTGAAATCTAAGTCTTCCGCTACACAATTGTCTAATTTTATTCTTTTTTACATTTCGCTAATAATTAACTACTACTGCCACTCAAAGGAGGACCGTCCGTATTAAACATGCACATTTAAAGATAGCCTCGGTGAAAAAGCTAAGAAAAAGAATAATACACACAGTTACACTTCTAATGCCGTCTCATCTACATCTTTGTCTGACTCTGTTGAAATCGCATTGCGACCACATGATGACAGCAGCACAGACCGTGAAGTCCTGGGAATAAGGATGGACAATACTGAAAAAAGCGACTTTACATGCGATTAATATTCCAGTACGTGAAAGCAATGCTTGGAAAATCAGCTGGTGCTGCAGCACGTATAAAACATTCAGCTCCTCATGTAATTCCTAATCTCATGTGCAACCATTTTCCTGATGCACTCGCAGCGAATGATATGCCACAATATCTGAACGATGTATCGAACGAGATTCTCAGAAGAGTAAGCTTTATAAAAGCAAGGTCACTTTATTCTCGGATATTCGCTTTGTTTTGCCGAAGACATGAGAACGTTTTATAAATCATTACATCTCCTTGCAGTAGTGCGATCGCTATATTCTATGAATTAAGACATTAGATAAGGCACATTTTTGTCAAAAAATCCATTAGAATCGCCGGAAAAACTAAATTACACAGATTGGATAGACCGGAAGGCGTATTTGGCACACACTTTTACTTACCGTAATGAAATTTACATTTCATCAGGAGGTATTCATGCGAACATTTTCAAAGTTCATAGTAAAATAAAATCACTTACTTCAAAACACAAACCTTGGGCGTGTTTGTGTAAAAAAAAAAGTTTTCCGAGTCTCCAAGTTTTCATTTTACCAATAGTATTTTCCTCGAAGAATGGGTCAAAATCTATATAGGTCAACAAAGGTCTGAAGGGTGTCCGACAATAAAGGTGTATTATCCACCTCAGCCAGAAGCATTGAATTGGTTTCACAATCCTTTAGTTACATCATCTGTATCTAAGTCAGGATTATCACTGAAAGAAGATTAACAGCTAATTGATATCTAAAACGATTTAACGTTTAAAACTAAGTTCAACGAAATAGAAAATATTCATTGATGGGGTTGTCACATAAATGTTTTTGCTGAAATTTCCATTCGCACTGTGAAATTACTGCTGGCTTTTGCATCCGCTTATCATTGTGAGAGATCCTTCACCCTATATGACGAGGTTCATTTGTTTCTTTGGTTGTTAGCGTAATTTTTTTAGTACAGTAGCTACGTGATTTTTTTAATTATCCAAAAAAGCTTTGTATCTGGGTATTGTTGAATATTGAAAGATGAGTTTCATTATCTCATGCAACGTATAGGTAGAATTTGATTTGAAAAATATTATTCCTACCAATATTACATATCGTTAATCGAACATAAATGTCTAATGGGTGGATGCCTACAATACAGAAGAAATCACACTTAAATATAAAATAATTCTAATGCAATTCAATTTAATTCAAAATTTAGTTGGGAGAGCGACAAAACAAAGATATTTTTTTTTTTAATAAAAGGATGATTTTCTGCATAACGAAACGAGACAGAGTTGCAGTTGTTAAAGATAAGAATGTAAAATAATCACGAATCCATCAGTCCAGAAATTGCTGCAATCTACGGATCCATAGAATTATCTAACGATGCACACCTAGCTCCTCGTCAAATATTTGCCCAAACCTATACTCACCGACATAGATTCACTGTGGACAACTACCTTTTGTTCACCTTATAATACGTGCGAATCAACGAACTCCAAACCAAACCCCTAAAACATTTTATTGAGTGAAAGATTTTATTTGAAGGGTTCTCCAAAATCGTTAAAGGATATCGGATTTTGCTTCATGATAGTGGAACATGAAATTAGATATTTTTTTATATCTACGCAACATAATTTAGTATTGCTTGGATAATACATGCCTCGCTTCCAATTTCGAGACTTCAAATTCGTTCCTCAAATGTATCGCATTCTTTTATTTATACTTTCGTCCATTTTGGATATTCCGCGTTTTTAAAGAGAGATCTTTTAGAATCAATATTCATAATAACGCTCATCGCAAAGGTAAAACTGCGACTTGGAGAATTAAGCATTGCTCTAATACGATGGAAACGTTTTCTCTTACACACGGACGGCTTGCTTAAACATTTCAACTAACGTAAAGATTCCGGTGTTTCACGGCTTCGAGACTGCACTTTGAAAGTCCGTCACAGCATTGAACGTTGACGCTTCGCCTCTTAATCACTGTCTCGTCATTCGATTGCGATACCTCCGCAGAGCCCGTCTTTTTCATCAACATCGAGTCAGGTGTGCTTGTTCCGGTTTTCAGAATAATCGGGGTGCATGTACATCCACACGGGTAAGACAGAGTGAAGTGGTTTCACATATCGTGAAGGCATTCATCGTCGCTTCGAAAAGACACGATTACAAGGAAATGTTTCCATGTTCCAGGGAACAATTGCGGGATGTTTCTGTCTCTAACGGTTGCCGCGGGTATTTTAAGGTATTCAGCGCGGTCAGTTCCTTAAAAAGCGAAAGTCAAAATCGGAGTCAATGTCGAAGTAAAAGAGAAAAAAGCCCAACCACTTCATCCTAGTATTCTCGTTTCCATTGCAGATCTGCGTCCATGTACATAGCGTCACTATGGCAACCATTCATTGTTACGTAACGTTCATGGGAATGAACTTAATTTTTTCCGGCTTACATTAAAAATTTCATTGAAAAATAAGATTCTGCTAGACAAAAATTTCATTTTCCCAATTATCTGCTTTTATGAACATAAACATTTTCTCGGTAAAAAAATGTTTTGCTCATTATTTGATGTCTATCTCATTTCTAACTGTGATTTGTTTAAAATCAGCACTAATTAATTATTTGATGAATTTCTGGCATTATGCAGCGAAATATTACGAAAGCTAAATTTTGCTATGGCAAAATAATTAAAAACACGAACAATAACATGAAGTAGGAAAATCCGTAAATTAAATGCTCTTTGAAAAAATAATAATCACCGATGCATTGGCGAATATTTTAATATATTAATTCCGAAGTGGTCACGTCGTAGATAGTGCAATCGTCGAAAGAGTAGACGAATAAAATAAAAATGGATCACATCCTGGAAGGGATAGAGGGATTTTCCAGTAAACGCGGCCATTTTTACGTTGATCCGATCTGTAGGCTTATGAAAAGGGATTGTGGCCGAAACGGGATACGCTCGCAAAGGAATATGCCGCCACCGCATGACAATCAAAGAAATATTCGAATTATTCACCGTTAAACTAGGCGAAGAAGTGAAAATATAGGCCCTTATTATATAAATTAATAAAAAATTCAGAATATGTATATATAATGAAATGGAAATAACTATCTCATAAAGCACAAAGGGTATGAGTAGGCAGAATAATTTATAACTAACCTCGAGTATGTGCGTGAGGGCCATATATGTCCACCACCACCACCGCCGCCACCATGAGAAACACAACGTCAAACACTTCAGCCACCGACCATGCAAGTGCAGGAACTACCGGCGCTTATTCAGTCGGGGGCGTTCGCCCTCCACCTCCGCCAACACATGAGCCACCACCGTCCTTGCAGCTAACGGATAAGCGATGTTTTCCGTTAAACCTCAAGCAGAAATTAATTTATAAGGTTCGGCTTATTAAACTGTAGGTATTTAAGGATAATAAGATGAAAAATATTAATCACATATAATACGGTCGATCAGTGAAAAGAGCATTATACCTAACTAACTTGTAGCATGTGTGTATCGAGCTTATTCGACCACATTCACAACCAACGCCTCCACAACAACCTCGCCGCCGCCTTCGACACATCCTTTACCTCAACCGCCACCATTAACGCCCACCACGCCAAACGCCTCAGCCACGGATGTAGCTTGAGCCGAGCGCCTTATGGGCCCGTTTCCACCCTCCTACGCACTTCTGCCCCCACCTTCGTAATTCAAATCGCTGGAGGGATTTACATTAACTACTGGTGACCGTTATTAAAATTTATCGGCCAATTGTGATATCATCTGTAAAATTATAGATTTAAATAATAACTTGGTTACTGGACTTAATTAACAACACCTAATTTTGAAAGACCAAATTATTACGAGTTATAGATCAATGATAAAAATATCTTTTACCTTTTGAATTGATCTTCGTCTGTCCATAATACGAAGAAAAGTAGATGTTCAATCCCATATAACACTTCAGGAATTTGGCTCCATACATACCGACCCCTGTTGAGATCTGATGCACATTTTTGGAAGATAATATTCCATGCAGAATCCTATTTACTTCTACGATGATTACTGCAGACTGTTCTTGTTTCACCCAAAAAAATACGTATATTCGCGTTCTTCCCAATACTGAAATAAAATTCTCATGAATTACAGGGATCACCCGTGATCGATAATCTAATCTCATTTGTTTTTTTGAAGACCATTGATGTCACTTTATAGCGGACAATACAGCGTTGTGTCTGACCTTTCCTTTCCGTTCATTCAAATCTTCACACTTTGTCTTCAACAGTTTTCACCTGTATACATAAAATAACAGACACCTACCTGAGGTCGTGTAGGTATCCGCTCGTTTCTAGAAAGCGTTATCCTTCATAAAAAGCATTTTGTCGCTTATTCTGAATCGACCTACATGTATTTGGTCCATCGTCCCTCAGCCCGTCTAAACCTGGGAAAAATTGATTAAAAAACGACTGACGCCATTTTTCCTTATTATGTTTGATAATTATTTTTCAATCGAAGAATTTTGGTCTATAGTGATATTGTGAAATCTAAGTCTTCCGCTACACAATTGTCTAATTTTATTCTTTTTTACATTTCGCTAATAATTAACTACTACTGCCACTCAAAGGCGGAACGTCCGTATTAAACATGCACATTTAAAGATAGCCTCGGTGAAAAAGCTAAGAAAAAGAATAATACACACAGTTACACTTCTAATGCCGTCTCATCTACATCTTTGTCTGACTCTGTTGAAATCGCATTGCGACCACATGATGACAGCAGCACAGACCGTGAAGTCCTGGGAATAAGGATGGACAATACTGAAAAAAGCGACTTTACATGCGATTAATATTCCAGTACGTGAAAGCAATGCTTGGAAAATCAGCTGGTGCTGCAGCACGTATAAAACGTTCAGCTCCTCATGTAATTCCTAATCTCATGAGCAACCATTTTCCTGATGCACTCGCAGCGAATGATATGCCACAATATCTGAACGATGTATCGAACGAGATTCTCAGAAGAGTAAGCTTTATAAAAGCAAGGTCACTTTATTCTCGGATATTCGATTTGTTTTGCCGAAGACATGAGAAGGTTTTATAAATCATTACATCTCCTTGCAGTAGTGCGATCGCTACATTCAATGAATTAAGACATTAGATAAGGCACATTTTTGTCAAAAAATCCATTAGAATCGCCGGAAAAACTAAATTAGACAGATTGGATAGACCGGAAGGCGTATTTGGCACACACTTTTACTTACCGTAATGAAATTTACATTTCATCAGGAGGTATTCATGCGAACATTTTCAAAGTTCATAGTAAAATAAAATCACTTACTTCAAAACACAAACCTTGGGCGTGTTTGTGTGAAAAAAAAAAGTTTTCCGAGTCTCCAAGTTTTCATTTTACCAATAGTATTTTCCTCGAAGAATGGGTCAAAATCTATATAGGTCAACAAAGGTCTGAAGGGTGTCCGACAATAAAGGTGTATTATCCACCTCAGCCAGAAGCATTGAATTGGTTTCACAATCCTTTAGTTACATCATCTGTATCTAAGTCAGGATTATCACTGAAAGAAGATTAACAGCTAATTGATATCTAAAACGATTTAACGTTTAAAACTAAGTTCAACGAAATAGAAAATATTCATTGATGGGGTTGTCACATAAATGTTTTTGCTGAAATTTCCATTCGCACTGTGAAATTACTGCTGGCTTTTGCATCCGCTTATCATTGTGAGAGATCCTTCACCCTATATGACGAGGTTCATTTGTTTCTTTGGTTGTTAGCGTAATTTTTTTAGTACAGTAGCTACGTGATTTTTTTAATTATCCAAAAAAGCTTTGTATCTGGGTATTGTTGAATATTGAAAGATGAGTTTCATTATCTCATGCAACGTATAGGTAGAATTTGATTTGAAAAATATTATTCCTACCAATATTACATATCGTTAATCGAACATAAATGTCTAATGGGTGGATGCCTACAATACAGAAGAAATCACACTTAAATATAAAATAATTCTAATGCAATTCAATTTAATTCAAAATTTAGTTGGGAGAGCGACAAAACGAAGATATTTTTTTTTTTAATAAAAGGATGATTTTCTGCATAACGAAACGAGACAGAGTTGCAGTTGTTAAAGATAAGAATGTAAAATAATCACGAATCCATCAGTCCAGAAATTGCTGCAATCTACGGATCCATAGAATTATCTAACGATGCACACCTAGCTCCTCGTCAAATATTTGCCCAAACCTATACTCACCGACATAGATTCACTGTGGACAACTACCTTTTGTTCACCTTATAATACGTGCGAATCAACGAACTCCAAACCAAACCCCTAAAACATTTTATTGAGTGAAAGATTTTATTTGAAGGGTTCTCCAAAATCGTTAAAGGATATCGGATTTTGCTTCATGATAGTGGAACATGAAATTAGATATTTTTTTATATCTACGCAACATAATTTAGTATTGCTTGGATAATACATGCCTCGCTTCCAATTTCGAGACTTCAAATTCGTTCCTCAAATGTATCGCATTCTTTTATTTATACTTTCGTCCATTTTGGATATTCCGCGTTTTTAAAGAGAGATCTTTTAGAATCAATATTCATAATAACGCTCATCGCAAAGGTAAAACTGCGACTTGGAGAATTAAGCATTGCTCTAATACGATGGAAACGTTTTCACTTACACACGGACGGCTTGCTTAAACATTTCAACTAACGTAGAGATTCCGGTGTTTCACGGCTTCGAGACTGCACTTTGAAAGTCCGTCACAGCATTGAACGTTGACGCTTCGCCTCTTAATCACTGTCTCGTCATTCGATTGCGATACCTCCGCAGAGCCCGTCTTTTTCATCAACATCGAGTCAGGTGTGCTTGTTCCGGTTTTCAGAATAATCGGGGTGCATGTACATCCACACGGGTAAGACAGAGTGAAGTGGTTTCACATATCGTGAAGGCATTCATCGTCGCTTCGAAAACAACACGATTACAAGGAAATGTTTCCATGTTCCAGGGAACAATTGCGGGATGTTTCTGTCTCTAACGGTTGCCGCGGGTATTTTAAGGTATTCAGCGCGGTCAGTTCCTTAAAAAGCGAAAGTCAAAATCGGAGTCAATGTCGAAGTAAAAGAGAAAAAAGCCCAACCACTTCATCCTAGTATTCTCGTTTCCATTGCAGATCTGCGTCCATGTACATAGCGTCACTATGGCAACCATTCATTGTTACGTAACGTTCATGGGAATGAACTTACTTTTTTCCGGCTTACATTAAAAATTTCATTGAAAAATAAGATTCTGCTAGACAAAAATTTCATTTTCCCAATTATCTGCTTTTATGAACATAAACATTTTCTCGGTAAAAAAATGTTTTGCTCATTATTTGATGTCTATCTCATTTCTAACTGTGATTTTTTTTAAATCAGCACTTATTAATTATTTGATAAATTTCTGGCATTATGCAGCGAAATATTACGAAAGCTAAATTTTGCTATGGCAAAATAATTAAAAACACGAACAATAACATGAAGTAGGAAAATCCGTAAATTAAATGCTCTTTGAAAAAATAATAATCACCGATGCATTGGCGAATATTTTAATATATTAATTCCGAAGTGGTCACGTCGTAGATAGTGCAATCGTCGAAAGAGTAGACGAATAAAATAAAAATGGATCACATCCTGGAAGGGATAGAGGGATTTTCCAGTAAACGCGGCCATTTTTACGTTGATCCGATCTGTAGGCTTATGAAAAGGGATTGTGGCCGAAACGGGATACGCTCGCAAAGGAATATGCCGCCACCGCATGACAATCAAAGAAATATTCGAATTATTCACCGTTAAACTAGGCGAAGAAGTGAAAATATAGGCCCTTATTATATAAATTAATAAAAAATTCAGAATATGTATATATAATGAAATGGAAATAACTATCTCATAAAGCACAAAGGGTATGAGTAGGCAGAATAATTTATAACTAACCTCGAGTATGTGCGTGAGGGCCGTATATGTCCACCACCACCACCGCCGCCACCATGAGAAACACAACGTCAAACACTTCAGCCACCGACCATGCAAGTGCAGGAACTACCGGCGCTTATTCAGTCGGGGGCGTTCGCCCTCCACCTCCGCCAACACATGAGCCACCACCGTCCTTGCAGCTAACGGATAAGCGATGTTTTCCGTTAAACCTCAAGCAGAAATTAATTTATAAGGTTCGGCTTATTAAACTGTGGGTATTTAAGGATAATAAGATGAAAAATATTAATCACATATAATAACGTCGATCAGTGAAAAGAGCATTATACCTAACTAACTTGTAGCATGTGTGTATCGAGCTTATTCGACCACATTCACAACCAACGCCTCCACAACAACCTCGCCGCCGCCTTCGACACATCCTTTACCTCAACCGCCACCATTAACGCCCACCACGCCAAACGCCTCAGCCACGGATCTAGCTTGAGCCGAGCGCCTTATGGGCCCGTTTCCACCCTCCTACGCACTTCTGCCCCCACCTTCGTAATTCAAATCGCTGGAGGGATTTACATTAACTACTGGTGACCGTTATTAAAATTTATCGGCCAATTGTGATATCATCTGTAAAATTATAGATTTAAATAATAACTTGGTTACTGGACTTTATTAACAACACCTAATTTTGAAAGACCAAATTATTACGAGTAATAGATCAATGATAAAAAAATCTTTTACTTTTGAATTGATCTTCGTCTGTCCATAATACGAAGAAAAGTAGATGTTCAATCCCATATAACACTTCAGGAATTTGGCTCCATACATACCGACCCCTGTTGAGATCTGATGCACATTTTTGGAAGATAATATTCCATGCAGAATCCTATTTACTTCTACGATGATTACTGCAGACTGTTCTTGTTTCACCCAAAAAAATACGTATATTCGCGTTCTTCCCAATACTGAAATAAAATTCTCATGAATTACAGGGATCACCCGTGATCGATAATCTAATCTCATTTGTTTTTTTGAAGACCATTGATGTCACTTTATAGCGGACAATACAGCGTTGTGTCTGACCTTTCCTTTCCGTTCATTCAAATCTTCACACTTTGTCTTCAACAGTTTTCACCTGTATACATAAAATAACAGACACCTACCTGAGGTCGTGTAGGTATCCGCTCGTTTCTAGAAAGCGTTATCCTTCATAAAAAGCATTTTGTCGCTTATTCTGAATCGACCTACATGTATTTGGTCCATCGTCCCTCAGCCCGTCTAAACCTGGGAAAAATTGATTAAAAAACGACTGACGCCATTTTTCCTTATTATGTTTGATAATTATTTTTCAATCGAAGAAATTTGGTTTATAGTGATATTGTGAAATCTAAGTCTTCCGCTACACAATTGTCTAATTTTATTCTTTTTTACATTTCGCTAATAATTAACTACTACTGCCACTCAAAGGCGGAACGTCCGTATTAAACATGCACATTTAAAGATAGCCTCGGTGAAAAAGCTAAGAAAAAGAATAATACACACAGTTACACTTCTAATGCCGTCTCATCTACATCTTTGTCTGACTCTGTTGAAATCGCATTGCGACCACATGATGACAGCAGCACAGACCGTGAAGTCCTGGGAATAAGGATGGACAATACTGAAAAAAGCGACTTTACATGCGATTAATATTCCAGTACGTGAAAGCAATGCTTGGAAAATCAGCTGGTGCTGCAGCACGTATAAAACGTTCAGCTCCTCATGTAATTCCTAATCTCATGAGCAACCATTTTCCTGATGCACTCGCAGCGAATGATATGCCACAATATCTGAACGATGTATCGAACGAGATTCTCAGAAGAGTAAGCTTTATAAAAGCAAGGTCACTTTATTCTCGGATATTCGCTTTGTTTTGCCGAAGACATGAGAAGGTTTTATAAATCATTACATCTCCTTGCAGTAGTGCGATCGCTATATTCTATGAATTAAGACATTAGATAAGGCACATTTTTGTCAAAAAATCCATTAGAATCGCCGGAAAAACTAAATTAGACAGATTGGATAGACCGGAAGGCGTATTTGGCACACACTTTTACTTACCGTAATGAAATTTACATTTCATCAGGAGGTATTCATGCGAACATTTTCAAAGTTCATAGTAAAATAAAATCACTTACTTCAAAACACAAACCTTGGGCGTGTTTGTGTGAAAAAAAAAAGTTTTCCGAGTCTCCAAGTTTTCATTTTACCAATAGTATTTTCCTCGAAGAATGGGTCAAAATCTATATAGGTCAACAAAGGTCTGAAGGGTGTCCGACAATAAAGGTGTATTATCCACCTCAGCCAGAAGCATTGAATTGGTTTCACAATCCTTTAGTTACATCATCTGTATCTAAGTCAGGATTATCACTGAAAGAAGATTAACAGCTAATTGATATCTAAAACGATTTAACGTTTAAAACTAAGTTCAACGAAATAGAAAATATTCATTGATGGGGTTGTCACATAAATGTTTTTGCTGAAATTTCCATTCGCACTGTGAAATTACTGCTGGCTTTTGCATCCGCTTATCATTGTGAGAGATCCTTCACCCTATATGACGAGGTTCATTTGTTTCTTTGGTTGTTAGCGTAATTTTTTTAGTACAGTAGCTACGTGATTTTTTTAATTATCCAAAAAAGCTTTGTATCTGGGTATTGTTGAATATTGAAAGATGAGTTTCATTATCTCATGCAACGTATAGGTAGAATTTGATTTGAAAAATATTATTCCTACCAATATTACATATCGTTAATCGAACATAAATGTCTAATGGGTGGATGCCTACAATACAGAAGAAATCACACTTAAATATAAAATAATTCTAATGCAATTCAATTTAATTCAAAATTTAGTTGGGAGAGCGACAAAACGAAGATATTTTTTTTTTTAAATAAAAGGATGATTTTCTGCATAACGAAACGAGACAGAGTTGCAGTTGTTAAAGATAAGAATGTAAAATAATCACGAATCCATCAGTCCAGAAATTGCTGCAATCTACGGATCCATAGAAATATCTAACGATGCACACCTAGCTCCTCGTCAAATATTTGCCCAAACCTATACTCACCGACATAGATTCACTGTGGACAACTACCTTTTGTTCACCTTATAATACGTGCGAATCAACGAACTCCAAACCAAACCCCTAAAACATTTTATTGAGTGAAAGATTTTATTTGAAGGGTTCTCCAAAATCGTTAAAGGATATCGGATTTTGCTTCATGATAGTGGAACATGAAATTAGATATTTTTTTATATCTACGCAACATAATTTAGTATTGCTTGGATAATACTTGCCTCGCTTCCAATTTCGAGACTTCAAATTCGTTCCTCAAATGTATCGCATTCTTTTATTTATACTTTCGTCCATTTTGGATATTCCGCGTTTTTAAAGAGAGATCTTTTGGAATCAATATTCATAATAACGCTCATCGCAAAGGTAAAACTGCGACTTGGAGAATTAAGCATTGCTCTAATACGATGGAAACGTTTTCTCTTACACACGGACGGCTTGCTTAAACATTTCAACTAACGTAAAGATTCCGGTGTTTCAAGGCGTCGAGACTGCACTTTGAAAGTCCGTCACAGCATTGAACGTTGACGCTTCGCCTCTTAATCACTGTCTCGTCATTCGATTGCGATACCTCCGCAGAGCCCGTCTTTTTCATCAACATCGAGTCAGGTGTGCTTGTTCCGGTTTTCAGAATAATCGGGGTGCATGTACATCCACACGGGTAAGACAGAGTGAAGTGGTTTCACATATCGTGAAGGCATTCATCGTCGCTTCGAAAACAACACGATTACAAGGAAATGTTTCCATGTTCCAGGGAACAATTGCGGGATGTTTCTGTCTCTAACGGTTGCCGCGGGTATTTTAAGGTATTCAGCGCGGTCAGTTCCTTAAAAAGCGAAAGTCAAAATCGGAGTCAATGTCGAAGTAAAAGAGAAAAAAGCCCAACCACTTCATCCTAGTATTCTCGTTTCCATTGCAGATCTGCGTCCATGTACATAGCGTCACTATGGCAACCATTCATTGTTACGTAACGTTCATGGGAATGAACTTACTTTTTTCCGGCTTACATTAAAAATTTCATTGAAAAATAAGATTCTGCTAGACAAAAATTTCATTTTCCCAATTATCTGCTTTTATGAACATAAACATTTTCTCGGTAAAAAAATGTTTTGCTCATTATTTGATGTCTATCTCATTTCTAACTGTGATTTTTTTTAAATCAGCACTTATTAATTATTTGATAAATTTCTGGCATTATGCAGCGAAATATTACGAAAGCTAAATTTTGCTATGGCAAAATAATTAAAAACACGAACAATAACATGAAGTAGGAAAATCCGTAAATTAAATGCTCTTTGAAAAAATAATAATCACCGATGCATTGGCGAATATTTTAATATATTAATTCCGAAGTGGTCACGTCGTAGATAGTGCAATCGTCGAAAGAGTAGACGAATAAAATAAAAATGGATCACATCCTGGAAGGGATAGAGGGATTTTCCAGTAAACGCGGCCATTTTTACGTTGATCCGATCTGTAGGCTTATGAAAAGGGATTGTGGCCGAAACGGGATACGCTCGCAAAGGAATATGCCGCCACCGCATGACAATCAAAGAAATATTCGAATTATTCACCGTTAAACTAGGCGAAGAAGTGAAAATATAGGCCCTTATTATATAAATTAATAAAAAATTCAGAATATGTATATATAATGAAATGGAAATAACTATCTCATAAAGCACAAAGGGTATGAGTAGGCAGAATAATTTATAACTAACCTTGAGTATGTGCGTGAGGGCCGTATATGTCCACCACCACCATGAGAAACACAACGTCAAACACTTCAGCCACCGACCATGCAAGTGCAGGAACTACCGGCGCTTATTCAGTCGGGGGCGTTCGCCCTCCACCTCCGCCAACACATGAGCCACCACCGTCATTGCAGCTAACGGATAAGCGATGTTTTCCGTTAAACCTCAAGCTGAAATTAATTTATAAGGTTCGGCTTATTAAACTGTGGGTATTTAAGGATAATAAGATGAAAAATATTAATCACATATAATACGGTCGATCAGTGAAAAGAGCATTATACCTAACTAACTTGTAGCATGTGTGTATAGAGCTTATTCGACCACATTCACAACCAACGCCTCCACAACAACCTCGCCGCCGCCTTCGACACATCCTTTACCTCAACCGCCACCATTAACGCCCGCCACGCCAAACGCCTCAGCCACGGATGTAGCTTGAGCCGAGCGCCTTATGGGCCCGTTTCCACCCTCCTACTCACTTCTGCCCCCACCTTCGTAAGTCAAATCGCTGGAGGGATTTACATTAACTACTGGTGACCGTTATTAAAATTTATCGGCCAATTGTGATATCATCTGTAAAATTATAGATTTAAATAATAACTTGGTTACTGGACTTTATTAACAACACCTAATTTTGAAAGACCAAATTATTACGAGTTATAGATCAATGATAAAAAAATCTTTTACCTTTTGAATTGATCTTCGTCTGTCCATAATACGAAGAAAAGTAGATGTTCAATCCCATATAACACTTCAGGAATTTGGCTCCATACATACCGACCCCTGTTGAGATCTGATGCACATTTTTGGAAGATAATATTCCATGCAGAATCCTATTAACTTCTACGATGATTACTGCAGACTGTTCTTGTTTCACCCAAAAAAATACGTATATTCGCGTTCTTCCCAATACTGAAATAAAATTCTCATGAATTACAGGGATCACCCGTGATCGATAATCTAATCTCATTTGTTTTTTTGAAGACCATTGATGTCACTTTATAGCGGACAATACAGCGTTGTGTCTGACCTTTCCTTTCCGTTCATTCAAATCTTCACACTTTGTCTTCAACAGTTTTCACCTGTATACATAAAATAACAGACACCTACCTGAGGTCGTGTAGGTATCCGCTCGTTTCTAGAAAGCGTTATCCTTCATAAAAAGCATTTTGTCGCTTATTCTGAATCGACCTACATGTATTTGGTCCATCGTCCCTCAGCCCGTCTAAACCTGGGAAAAATTGATTAAAAAACGACTGACGCCATTTTTCCTTATTATGTTTGATAATTATTTTTCAATCGAAGAAATTTGGTCTATAGTGATATTGTGAAATCTAAGTCTTCCGCTACACAATTGTCTAATTTTATTCTTTTTTACATTTCGCTAATAATTAACTACTACTGCCACTCAAAGGCGGAACGTCCGTATTAAACATGCACATTTAAAGATAGCCTCGGTGAAAAAGCTAAGAAAAAGAATAATACACACAGTTACACTTCTAATGCCGTCTCATCTACATCTTTGTCTGACTCTGTTGAAATCGCATTGCGACCACATGATGACAGCAGCACAGACCGTGAAGTCCTGGGAATAAGGATGGACAATACTGAAAAAAGCGACTTTACATGCGATTAATATTCCAGTACGTGAAAGCAATGCTTGGAAAATCAGCTGGTGCTGCAGCACGTATAAAACGTTCAGCTCCTCATGTAATTCCTAATCTCATGAGCAACCATTTTCCTGATGCACTCGCAGCGAATGATATGCCACAATATCTGAACGATGTATCGAACGAGATTCTCAGAAGAGTAAGCTTTATAAAAGCAAGGTCACTTTATTCTCGGATATTCGCTTTGTTTTGCCGAAGACATGAGAAGGTTTTATAAATCATTACATCTCCTTGCAGTAGTGCGATCGCTACATTCTATGAATTAAGACATTAGATAAGGCACATTTTTGTCAAAAAATCCATTAGAATCGCCGGAAAAACTAAATTAGACAGATTGGATAGACCGGAAGGCGTATTTGGCACACACTTTTACTTACCGTAATGAAATTTACATTTCATCAGGAGGTATTCATGCGAACATTTTCAAAGTTCATAGTAAAATAAAATCACTTACTTCAAAACACAAACCTTGGGCGTGTTTGTGTGAAAAAAAAAATTTTCCGAGTCTCCAAGTTTTCATTTTACCAATAGTATTTTCCTCGAAGAATGGGTCAAAATCTATATAGGTCAACAAAGGTCTGAAGGGTGTCCGACAATAAAGGTGTATTATCCACCTCAGCCAGAAGCATTGAATTGGTTTCACAATCCTTTAGTTACATCATCTGTATCTAAGTCAGGATTATCACTGAAAGAAGATTAACAGCTAATTGATATCTAAAACGATTTAACGTTTAAAACTAAGTTCAACGAAATAGAAAATATTCATTGATGGGGTTGTCACATAAATGTTTTTGCTGAAATTTCCATTCGCACTGTGAAATTACTGCTGGCTTTTGCATCCGCTTATCATTGTGAGAGATCCTTCACCCTATATGACGAGGTTCATTTGTTTCTTTGGTTGTTAGCGTAATTTTTTTAGTACAGTAGCTACGTGATTTTTTTAATTATCCAAAAAAGCTTTGTATCTGGGTATTGTTGAATATTGAAAGATGAGTTTCATTATCTCATGCAACGTATAGGTAGAATTTGATTTGAAAAATATTATTCCTACCAATATTACATATCGTTAATCGAACATAAATGTCTAATGGGTGGATGCCTACAATACAGAAGAAATCACACTTAAATATAAAATAATTCTAATGCAATTCAATTTAATTCAAAATTTAGTTGGGAGAGCGACAAAACGAAGATATTTTTTTTTAATAAAAGGATGATTTTCTGCATAACGAAACGAGACAGAGTTGCAGTTGTTAAAGATAAGAATGTAAAATAATCACGAATCCATCAGTCCAGAAATTGCTGCAATCTACGGATCCATAGAATTATCTAACGATGCACACCTAGCTCCTCGTCAAATATTTGCCCAAACCTATACTCACCGACATAGATTCACTGTGGACAACTACCTTTTGTTCACCTTATAATACGTGCGAATCAACGAACTCCAAACCAAACCCCTAAAACATTTTATTGAGTGAAAGATTTTATTTGAAGGGTTCTCCAAAATCGTTAAAGGATATCGGATTTTGCTTCATGATAGTGGAACATGAAATTAGATATTTTTTTATATCTACGCAACATAATTTAGTATTGCTTGGATAATACATGCCTCGCTTCCAATTTCGAGACTTCAAATTCGTTCCTCAAATGTATCGCATTCTTTTATTTATACTTTCGTCCATTTTGGATATTCCGCGTTTTTAAAGAGAGATCTTTTAGAATCAATATTCATAATAACGCTCATCGCAAAGGTAAAACTGCGACTTGGAGAATTAAGCATTGCTCTAATACGATGGAAACGTTTTCTCTTACACACGGACGGCTTGCTTAAACATTTCAACTAACGTAAAGATTCCGGTGTTTCAAGGCGTCGAGACTGCACTTTGAAAGTCCGTCACAGCATTGAACGTTGACGCTTCGCCTCTTAATCACTGTCTCGTCATTCGATTGCGATACCTCCGCAGAGCCCGTCTTTTTCATCAACATCGAGTCAGGTGTGCTTGTTCCGGTTTTCAGAATAATCGGGGTGCATGTACATCCACACGGGTAAGACAGAGTGAAGTGGTTTCACATATCGTGAAGGCATTCATCGTCGCTTCGAAAACAACACGATTACAAGGAAATGTTTCCATGTTCCAGGGAACAATAGCGGGATGTTTCTGTCTCTAACGGTTGCCGCGGGTATTTTAATGTATTCAGCGCGGCCAGTTCCTTAAAAATCAAAGTCAAAATCGGAGTAAACGTCGAAGTAAAAGAGAAAAAATCCCAACCACTTCATCCTAGTATTCTCGTTTCCATTGCAGATCTGCGTCCATGTACATAGCGTCACTATGGCAACCATTCATTGTCACGTAACGTTCATGGGAATGAACTTACTTTTTTCCGGCTTACATTAAAAATTTCATTGAAAAATAAGATTCTGCTAGACAAAAATTTCATTTTCCCAATTATCTGCTTTTATGAACATAAACATTTTCTCGGTACAAAAATGTTTTGCTCATTATTTGATGTCTATCTCATTTCTAACTGTGATTTTTTTTAAATCAGCACTTATTAATTATTTGATAAATTTCTGGCATTATGCAGCGAAATATTACGAAAGCTAAATTTTGCTATGGCAAAATAATTAAAAACACGAACAATAACATGAAGTAGGAAAATCCGTAAATTAAATGCTCTTTGAAAAAATAATAATCACCGATGCATTGGCGAATATTTTAATATATTAATTCCGAAGTGGTCATGTCGTAGATAGTGCAATCGTCGAAAGAGTAGACGAATAAAATAAAAATGGATCACATCCTGGAAGGGATAGAGGGATTTTCCAGTAAACGCGGCCATTTTTACGTTGATCCGATCTGTAGGCTTATGAAAAGGGATTGTGGCCGAAACGGGATACGCTCGCAAAGGAATATGCCGCCACCGCATGACAATCAAAGAAATATTCGAATTATTCACCGTTAAACTAGGCGAAGAAGTGATAATATAGGTCCTTATTATATAAATTAATAATAAATTCAGAATATGTATATATAATGAAATGGAAATAACTATCTCATAAAGCACAAAGGGTATGAGTAGGCAGAATAATTTATAACTAACCTCGAGTATGTGCGTGAGGGCCATATATGTCCACCACCACCACCGCCGCCACCATGAGAAACACAACGTCAAACACTTCAGCCACCGACCATGCAAGTGCAGGAACTACCGGCGCTTATTCAGTCGGCGGCGTTCGCCCTCCACCTCCGCCAACACATGAGCCACCACCGTCCTTGCAGCTAACGGATAAGCGATGTTTTCCGTTAAACCTCAAGCTGAAATTAATTTATAAGGTTCGGCTTATTAAACTGTGGGTATTTAAGGATAATAAGATGAAAAATATTAATCACATATAATACGGTCGATCAGTGAAAAGAGCATTATACCTAACTAACTTGTAGCATGTGTGTATCGAGCTTATTCGACCACATTCACAACCAACGCCTCCACAACAACCTCGCCGCCGCCTTCGACACATCCTTTACCTCAACCGCCACCATTAACGCCCGCCACGCCAAACGCCTCAGCCACGGATGTAGCTTGAGCCGAGCGCCTTATGGGCCCGTTTCCACCCTCCTACGCACTTCTGCCCCCACCTTCGTAATTCAAATCGCTGGAGGGATTTACATTAACTACTGGTGACCGTTATTAAAATTTATCGGCCAATTGTGATATCATCTGTAAAATTATAGATTTAAATAATAACTTGGTTACTGGACTTAATTAACAACACCTAATTTTGAAAGACCAAATTATTACGAGTAATAGATCAATGATAAAAAAATCTTTTACCTTTTGAATTGATCTTCGTCTGTCCATAATACGAAGAAAAGTAGATGTTCAATCCCATATAACACTTCAGGAATTTGGCTCCATACATACCGACCCCTGTTGAGATCTGATGCACATTTTTGGAAGATAATATTCCATGCAGAATCCTATTAACTTCTACGATGATTACTGCAGACTGTTCTTGTTTCACCCAAAAAAATACGTATATTCGCGTTCTTCCCAATACTGAAATAAAATTCTCATGAATTACAGGGATCACCCGTGATCGATAATCTAATCTCATTTGTTTTTTTGAAGACCATTGATGTCACTTTATAGCGGACAATACAGCGTTGTGTCTGACCTTTCCTTTCCGTTCATTCAAATCTTCACACTTTGTCTTCAACAGATTTCACCTGTATACATAAAATAACAGACACCTACCTGAGGTCGTGTAGGTATCCGCTCGTTTCTAGAAAGCGTTATCCTTCATAAAAAGCATTTTGTCGCTTATTCTGAATCGACCTACATGTATTTGGTCCATCGTCCCTCAGCCCGTCTAAACCTGGGAAAAATTGATTAAAAAACGACTGACGCCATTTTTCCTTATTATGTTTGATAATTATTTTTCAATCGAAGAAATTTGGTTTATAGTGATATTGTGAAATCTAATTCTTCCGCTACACAATTGTCTAATTTTATTCTTTTTTACATTTCGCTAATAATTAACTACTACTGCCACTCAAAGGCGGAACGTCCGTATTAAACATGCACATTTAAAGATAGCCTCGGTGAAAAAGCTAAGAAAAAGAATAATACACACAGTTACACTTCTAATGCCGTCTCATCTACATCTTTGTCTGACTCTGTTGAAATCGCATTGCGACCACATGATGACAGCAGCACAGACCGTGAAGTCCTGGGAATAAGGATGGACAATACTGAAAAAAGCGACTTTACCTGCGATTAATATTCCAGTACGTGAAAGCAATGCTTGGAAAATCAGCTGGTGCTGCAGCACGTATAAAACGTTCAGCTCCTCATGTAATTCCTAATCTCATGTGCAACCATTTTCCTGATGCACTCGCAGCGAATGATATGCCACAATATCTGAACGATGTATCGAACGAGATTCTCAGAAGAGTAAGCTTTATAAAAGCAAGGTCACTTTATTCTCGGATATTCGCTTTGTTTTGCCGAAGACATGAGAAGGTTTTATAAATCATTACATCTCCTTGCAGTAGTGCGATCGCTATATTCTATGAATTAAGACATTAGATAAGGCACATTTTTGTCAAAAAATCCATTAGAATCGCCGGAAAAACTAAATTACACAGATTGGATAGACCGGAAGGCGTATTTGGCACACACTTTTACTTACCGTAATGAAATTTACATTTCATCAGGAGGTATTCATGCGAACATTTTCAAAGTTCATAGTAAAATAAAATCACTTACTTCAAAACACAAACCTTGGGCGTGTTTGTGTGAAAAAAAAAAGTTTTCCGAGTCTCCAAGTTTTCATTTTACCAATAGTATTTTCCTCGAAGAATGGGTCAAAATCTATATAGGTCAACAAAGGTCTGAAGGGTGTCCGACAATAAAGGTGTATTATCCACCTCAGCCAGAAGCATTGAATTGTTTTCACAATCCTTTAGTTACATCATCTGTATCTAAGTCAGGATTATCACTGAAAGAAGATTAACAGCTAATTGATATCTAAAACGATTTAACGTTTAAAACTAAGTTCAACGAAATAGAAAATATTCATTGATGGGGTTGTCACATAAATGTTTTTGCTGAAATTTCCATTCGCACTGTGAAATTACTGCTGGCTTTTGCATCCGCTTATCATTGTGAGAGATCCTTCACCCTATATGACGAGGTTCATTTGTTTCTTTGGTTGTTAGCGTAATTTTTTTAGTACAGTAGCTACGTGATTTTTTTAATTATCCAAAAATGCTTTGTATCTGGGTATTGTTGAATATTGAAAGATGAGTTTCATTATCTCATGCAACGTATAGGTAGAATTTGATTTGAAAAATATTATTCCTACCAATATTACATATCGTTAATCGAACATAAATGTCTAATGGGTGGATGCCTACAATACAGAAGAAATCACACTTAAATATAAAATAATTCTAATGCAATTCAATTTAATTCAAAATTTAGTTGGGAGAGCGACAAAACGAAGATATTTTTTTTTAATAAAAGGATGATTTTCTGCATAACGAAACGAGACAGAGTTGCAGTTGTTAAAGATAAGAATGTAAAATAATCACGAATCCATCAGTCCAGAAATTGCTGCAATCTACGGATCCATAGAATTATCTAACGATGCACACCTAGCTCCTCGTCAAATATTTGCCCAAACCTATACTCACCGACATAGATTCACTGTGGACAACTACCTTTTGTTCACCTTATAATACGTGCGAATCAACGAACTCCAAACCAAACCCCTAAAACATTTTATTGAGTGAAAGATTTTATTTGAAGGGTTCTCCATAATCGTTAAAGGATATCGGATTTTGCTTCATGATAGTGGAACATGAAATTAGATATTTTTTTATATCTACGCAACATAATTTAGTATTGCTTGGATAATACATGCCTCGCTTCCAATTTCGAGACTTCAAATTCGTTCCTCAAATGTATCGCATTCTTTTATTTATACTTTCGTCCATTTTGGATATTCCGCGTTTTTAAAGAGAGATCTTTTAGAATCAATATTCATAATAACGCTCATCGCAAAGGTAAAACTGCGACTTGGAGAATTAAGCATTGCTCTAATACGATGGAAACGTTTTCTCTTACACACGGACGGCTTGCTTAAACATTTCAACTAACGTAAAGATTCCGGTGTTTCAAGGCGTCGAGACTGCACTTTGAAAGTCCGTCACAGCATTGAACGTTGACGCTTCGCCTCTTAATCACTGTCTCGTCATTCGATTGCGATACCTCCGCAGAGCCCGTCTTTTTCATCAACATCGAGTCAGGTGTGCTTGTTCCGGTTTTCAGAATAATCGGGGTGCATGTACATCCACACGGGTAAGACAGAGTGAAGTGGTTTCACATATCGTGAAGGCATTCATCGTCGCTTCGAAAACAACACGATTACAAGGAAATGTTTCCATGTTCCAGGGAACAATAGCGGGATGTTTCTGTCTCTAACGGTTGCCGCGGGTATTTTAATGTATTCAGCGCGGCCAGTTCCTTAAAAATCAAAGTCAAAATCGGAGTAAACGTCGAAGTAAAAGAGAAAAAATCCCAACCACTTCATCCTAGTATTCTCGTTTCCATTGCAGATCTGCGTCCATGTACATAGCGTCACTATGGCAACCATTCATTGTCACGTAACGTTCATGGGAATGAACTTACTTTTTTCCGGCTTACATTAAAAATTTCATTGAAAAATAAGATTCTGCTGGACAAAAATTTCATTTTCCCAATTATCTGCTTTTATGAACATAAACATTTTCTCGGTACAAAAATGTTTTGCTCATTATTTGATGTCTATCTCATTTCTAACTGTGATTTTTTTTAAATCAGCACTTATTAATTATTTGATAAATTTCTGGCATTATGCAGCGAAATATTACGAAAGCTAAATTTTGCTATGGCAAAATAATTAAAAACACGAACAATAACATGAAGTAGGAAAATCCGTAAATTAAATGCTCTTTGAAAAAATAATAATCACCGATGCATTGGCGAATATTTTAATATATTAATTCCGAAGTGGTCATGTCGTAGATAGTGCAATCGTCGAAAGAGTAGACGAATAAAATAAAAATGGATCACATCCTGGAAGGGATAGAGGGATTTTCCAGTAAACGCGGCCATTTTTACGTTGATCCGATCTGTAGGCTTATGAAAAGGGATTGTGGCCGAAACGGGATACGCTCGCAAAGGAATATGCCGCCACCGCATGACAATCAAAGAAATATTCGAATTATTCACCGTTAAACTAGGCGAAGAAGTGATAATATAGGTCCTTATTATATAAATTAATAATAAATTCAGAATATGTATATATAATGAAATGGAAATAACTATCTCATAAAGCACAAAGGGTATGAGTAGGCAGAATAATTTATAACTAACCTCGAGTATGTGCGTGAGGGCCATATATGTCCACCACCACCACCGCCGCCACCATGAGAAACACAACGTCAAACACTTCAGCCACCGACCATGCAAGTGCAGGAACTACCGGCGCTTATTCAGTCGGCGGCGTTCGCCCTCCACCTCCGCCAACACATGAGCCACCACCGTCCTTGCAGCTAACGGATAAGCGATGTTTTCCGTTAAACCTCAAGCTGAAATTAATTTATAAGGTTCGGCTTATTAAACTGTGGGTATTTAAGGATAATAAGATGAAAAATATTAATCACATATAATACGGTCGATCAGTGAAAAGAGCATTATACCTAACTAACTTGTAGCATGTGTGTATCGAGCTTATTCGACCACATTCACAACCAACGCCTCCACAACAACCTCGCCGCCGCCTTCGACACATCCTTTACCTCAACCGCCACCATTAACGCCCGCCACGCCAAACGCCTCAGCCACGGATGTAGCTTGAGCCGAGCGCCTTATGGGCCCGTTTCCACCCTCCTACGCACTTCTGCCCCCACCTTCGTAATTCAAATCGCTGGAGGGATTTACATTAACTACTGGTGACCGTTATTAAAATTTATCGGCCAATTGTGATATCATCTGTAAAATTATAGATTTAAATAATAACTTGGTTACTGGACTTTATTAACAACACCTAATTTTGAAAGACCAAATTATTACGAGTTATAGATCAATGATAAAAATATCTTTTACCTTTTGAATTGATCTTCGTCTGTCCATAATACGAAGAAAAGTAGATGTTCAATCCCATATAACACTTCAGGAATTTGGCTCCATACATACCGACCCCTGTTGAGATCTGATGCACATTTTTGGAAGATAATATTCCATGCAGAATCCTATTAACTTCTACGATGATTACTGCAGACTGTTCTTGTTTCACCCAAAAAAATACGTATATTCGCGTTCTTCCCAATACTGAAATAAAATTCTCATGAATTACAGGGATCACCCGTGATCGATAATCTAATCTCATTTGTTTTTTTGAAGACCATTGATGTCACTTTATAGCGGACAATACAGCGTTGTGTCTGACCTTTCCTTTCCGTTCATTCAAATCTTCACACTTTGTCTTCAACAGTTTTCACCTGTATACATAAAATAACAGACACCTACCTGAGGTCGTGTAGGTATCCGCTCGTTTCTAGAAAGCGTTATCCTTCATAAAAAGCATTTTGTCGCTTATTCTGAATCGACCTACATGTATTTGGTCCATCGTCCCTCAGCCCGTCTAAACCTGGGAAAAATTGATTAAAAAACGACTGACGCCATTTTTCCTTATTATGTTTGATAATTATTTTTCAATCGAAGAAATTTGGTTTATAGTGATATTGTGAAATCTAATTCTTCCGCTACACAATTGTCTAATTTTATTCTTTTTTACATTTCGCTAATAATTAACTACTACTGCCACTCAAAGGCGGAACGTCCGTATTAAACATGCACATTTAAAGATAGCCTCGGTGAAAAAGCTAAGAAAAAGAATAATACACACAGTTACACTTCTAATGCCGTCTCATCTACATCTTTGTCTGACTCTGTTGAAATCGCATTGCGACCACATGATGACAGCAGCACAGACCGTGAAGTCCTGGGAATAAGGATGGACAATACTGAAAAAAGCGACTTTACCTGCGATTAATATTCCAGTACGTGAAAGCAATGCTTGGAAAATCAGCTGGTGCTGCAGCACGTATAAAACGTTCAGCTCCTCATGTAATTCCTAATCTCATGTGCAACCATTTTCCTGATGCACTCGCAGCGAATGATATGCCACAATATCTGAACGATGTATCGAACGAGATTCTCAGAAGAGTAAGCTTTATAAAAGCAAGGTCACTTTATTCTCGGATATTCGCTTTGTTGTGCCGAAGACATGAGAAGGTTTTATAAATCATTACATCACCTTGCAGTAGTGCGATCGCTATATTCTATGAATTAAGACATTAGATAAGGCACATTTTTGTCAAAAAATCCATTAGAATCGCCGGAAAAACTAAATTACACAGATTGGATAGACCGGAAGGCGTATTTGGCACACACTTTTACTTACCGTAATGAAATTTACATTTCATCAGGAGGTATTCATGCGAACATTTTCAAAGTTCATAGTAAAATAAAATCACTTACTTCAAAACACAAACCTTGGGCGTGTTTGTGTGAAAAAAAAAGTTTTCCGAGTCTCCAAGTTTTCATTTTACCAATAGTATTTTCCTCGAAGAATGGGTCAAAATCTATATAGGTCAACAAAGGTCTGAAGGGTGTCCGACAATAAAGGTGTATTATCCACCTCAGCCAGAAGCATTGAATTGGTTTCACAATCCTTTAGTTACATCATCTGTATCTAAGTCAGGATTATCACTGAAAGAAGATTAACAGCTAATTGATATCTAAAACGATTTAACGTTTAAAACTAAGTTCAACGAAATAGAAAATATTCATTGATGGGGTTGTCACATAAATGTTTTTGCTGAAATTTCCATTCGCACTGTGAAATTACTGCTGGCTTTTGCATCCGCTTATCATTGTGAGAGATCCTTCATCCTATATGACGAGGTTCATTTGTTTCTTTGGTTGTTAGCGTAATTTTTTTAGTACAGTAGCTACGTGATTTTTTTAATTATCCAAAAAAGCTTTGTATCTGGGTATTGTTGAATATTGAAAGATGAGTTTCATTATCTCATGCAACGTATAGGTAGAATTTGATTTGAAAAATATTATTCCTACCAATATTACATATCGTTAATCGAACATAAATGTCTAATGGGTGGATGCCTACAATACAGAAGAAATCACACTTAAATATAAAATAATTCTAATGCAATTCAATTTAATTCAAAATTTAGTTGGGAGAGCGACAAAACGAAGATATTTTTTTTTTTTAATAAAAGGATGATTTTCTGCATAACGAAACGAGACAGAGTTGCAGTTGTTAAAGATAAGAATGTAAAATAATCACGAATCCATCAGTCCAGAAAGTGCTGCAATCTACGGATCCATAGAATTATCTAACGATGCACACCTAGCTCCTCGTCAAATATTTGCCCAAACCTATACTCACCGACATAGATTCACTGTGGACAACTACCTTTTGTTCACCTTATAATACGTGCGAATCAACGAACTCCAAACCAAACCCCTAAAACATTTTATTGAGTGAAAGATTTTATTTGAAGGGTTCTCCATAATCGTTAAAGGATATCGGATTTTGCTTCATGATAGTGGAACATGAAATTAGATATTTTTTTATATCTACGCAACATAATTTAGTATTGCTTGGATAATACATGCCTCGCTTCAAATTTCGAGACTTCAAATTCGTTCCTCAAATGTATCGCATTCTTTTATTTATACTTTCGTCCATTTTGGATATTCCGCGTTTTTAAAGAGAGATCTTTTTGGAATCAATATTCATAATAACGCTCATCGCAAAGGTAAAACTGCGACTTGGAGAATTAAGCATTGCTCTAATACGATGGAAACGTTTTCACTTACACACGGACGGCTTGCTTAAACATTTCAACTAACGTAGAGATTCCGGTGTTTCACGGCTTCGAGACTGCACTTTGAAAGTCCGTCACAGCATTGAACGTTGACGCTTCGCCTCTTAATCACTGTCTCGTCATTCGGTTGCGATACCTCCGCAGAGCCCGTCTTTTTCATCAACATCGAGTCAGGTGTGCTTGTTACGGTTTTCAGAATAATCGGGGTGCATGTACATCCACACGGGTAAGACAGAGTGAAGTGGTTTCACATATCGTGAAGGCATTCATCGTCGCTTCGAAAACAACACGATTACAAGGAAATGTTTCCATGTTCCAGGGAACAATTGCGGGATGTTTCTGTCTCTAACGGTTGCCGCGGGTATTTTAAGGTATTCAGCGCGGTCAGTTCCTTAAAAAGCGAAAGTCAAAATCGGAGTCAATGTCGAAGTAAAAGAGAAAAAAGCCCAACCACTTCATCCTAGTATTCTCGTTTCCATTGCAGATCTGCGTCCATGTACATAGCGTCACTATGGCAACCATTCATTGTTACGTAACGTTCATGGGAATGAACTTACTTTTTTCCGGCTTACATTAAAAATTTCATTGAAAAATAAGATTCTGCTAGACAAAAATTTCATTTTCCCAATTATCTGCTTTTATGAACATAAACATTTTCTCGGTAAAAAAATGTTTTGCTCATTATTTGATGTCTATCTCATTTCTAACTGTGATTTGTTTAAAATCAGCACTAATTAATTATTTGATGAATTTCTGGCATTATGCAGCGAAATATTACGAAAGCTAAATTTTGCTATGGCAAAATAATTAAAAACACGAACAATAACATGAAGTAGGAAAATCCGTAAATTAAATGCTCTTTGAAAAAATAATAATCACCGATGCATTGGCGAATATTTTAATATATTAATTCCGAAGTGGTCACGTCGTAGATAGTGCAATCGTCGAAAGAGTAGACGAATAAAATAAAAATGGATCACATCCTGGAAGGGATAGAGGGATTTTCCAGTAAACGCGGCCATTTTTACGTTGATCCGATCTGTAGGCTTATGAAAAGGGATTGTGGCCGAAACGGGATACGCACGCAAAGGAATATGCCACCACCGCATGACAATCAAAGAAATATTCGAATTATTCACCGTTAAACTAGGCGAAGAAGTGAAAATATAGGCCCTTATTATATAAATTAATAAAAAATTCAGAATATGTATATATAATGAAATGGAAATAACTATCTCATAAAGCACAAAGGGTATGAGTAGGCAGAATAATTTATAACTAACCTCGAGTATGTGCGTGAGGGCCGTATATGTCCAACACCACCACCGCCGCCACCATGAGAAACACAACGTCAAACACTTCAGCCACCGACCATGCAAGTGCAGGAACTAACGGCGCTTATTCAGTCGGGGGCGTTCGCCCTCCACCTCCGCCAACACATGAGCCACCACCGTCCTTGCAGCTAACGGATAAGCGATGTTTTCCGTTAAACCTCAAGCTGAAATTAATTTATAAGGTTCGGCTTATTAAACCGTGGATATTTAAGGATAATAAGATGAAAAATATTAATCACATATAATACGGTCGATCAGTGAAAAGAGCATTATACCTAACTAACTTGTAGCATGTGTGTATCGAGCTTATTCGTCCACATTCACAACCAACGCCTCCACAACAACCTCGCCGCCGCCTTCGACACATCCTTTACCTCAACCGCCACCATTAACGCCCACCACGCCAAACGCCTCACCCACGGATGTAGCTTGAGCCGAGCGCCTTATGGGCCCGTTTCCGCCCTCCTACGCACTTCTGCCTCCACCTTCGTAAGTCAAATCGCTGGAGGGCTTTACATTAACTACTGGTGACCGTTATTAAAATTTATCGGCCAATTGTGATATCATCTGTAAAATTATAGATTTAAATAATAACTTGGTTACTGGACTTTATTAACAACACCTAATTTTGAAAGACCAAATTATTACGAGTAATAGATCAATGATAAAAAAATCTTTTACCTTTTGAATTGATCTTCGTCTTTCCATAATACGAAGAAAAGTAGATGTTCAATCCCATATAACACTTCAGGAATTTGGCTCCATACATACCGACCCCTGTTGAGATCTGATGCACATTTTTGGAAGATAATATTCCATGCAGAATCCTATTAACTTCTACGATGATTACTGCAGACTGTTCTTTTTTCACCCAAAAAAATACGTATATTCGCGTTCTTCCCAATACTGAAATAAAATTCTCATTAATTGCAGGGATCACCCGTGATCGATAATCTAATCTCATTTGTTTTTTTGAAGACCATTGATGTCACTTTATAGCGGACAATACAGCGTTGTGTCCGACCTTTCCTTTCCGTTCATTCAAATCTTCACACTTTGTCTTCAACAGTTTTCACCTGTATACATAAAATAACAGACACCTACCTGAGGTCGTGTAGGTATCCGCTCGTTTCTAGAAAGCGTTATCCTTCATAAAAAGCATTTTGTCGCTTATTCTGAATCGACCTACATGTATTTGGTCCATCGTCCCTCAGCCCGTCTATACCTGGGAAAAATTGATTAAAAAACGACTGACGCCATTTTTCCTTATTATGTTTGATAATTATTTTTCAATCGAAGAAATTTGGTTTATAGTGATATTGTGAAATCTAATTCTTCCGCTACACAATTGTCTAATTTTATTCTATTTTACATTTCGCTAATAATTAACTACTACTGCCACTCAAAGGAGGACCGTCCGTATTAAACATGCACATTTAAAGATAGCCTCGGTAAAAAAGCTAAGAAAAAGAATAATACACACAGTTACACTTCTAATGCCGTCTCATCTACATCTTTGTCTGACTCTGTTGAAATCGCATTGCGACCACAAGATGACAGCAGCACAGACCGTGAAGTCCTGGGAATAAGGATGGACAATACTGAAAAAAGCGACTTTACCTGCGATTAATATTCCAGTACGTGAAAGCAATGCTTGGAAAATCAGCTGGTGCTGCAGCACGTATAAAACGTTCAGCTTCTCATGTAATTCCTAATCTCATGTGCAACCATTTTCCTGATGCACTCGTAGCGAATGATATGCCACAATATCTGAACGATGTATCGAACGAGATTTTCGGAAGAGTAAGCTTTATAAAAGCAAGGTCACTTTATTCTCGGATATTCGCTATGTTGTGCCGAAGACATGAGAAGGTTTTATAAATCATTACATCTCCTTGCAGTAGTGCGATCGCTACATTCTATGAATTAAGACATTAGATAAGGCACATTTTTGTCCAAAAATCCATTAGAATCGCCGGAAAAACTAAATTACACAGATTGGATGGAACGGAAGGCGTATTTGGCACACACTTTTACTTACCGTAATGAAATTTACATTTCATCAGGAGGTATTAATGCGAACATTTTCAAAGTTCATAGTAAAATAAAATCACTTACTTCAAAACACAAACCTTGGGCGTGTTTGTGTGAAAAGGAAGTTTTCCGAGTCTCCAAGTTTTCATTTTACGAATAGTATTTTCCTCGAAGAATGGTTCAAAATCTATATAGGTCAACAAGGGTCTGAAGGGTGTCCGACCATAAAGGTGTATTATCCACCTCAGCCAGAAGCATTGAATTGGTTTCACAATCCTTTAGTTACATCATCTGTATCTAAGTCAGGATTATCACTGAAAGAAGATTAACAGCTAATTGATATCTAAAACGATTTAACGTTTAAAACTAAGTTCAACGAAATAGAAAATATTCATTGATGGGGTTGTCACATAAATGTTTTTGCTGAAATTTCCATTCGCACTGTGAAATTACTGCTGGCTTTTGCATCCGCTTATCATTGTGAGAGATCCTTCACCCTATATGACGAGGTTCATTTGTTTCTTTGGTTGTTAGCGTAATTTTTTTAGTACAGTAGCTACGTGATTTTTTTAATTATCCAAAAAAGCTTTGTATCTGGGTATTGTTGAATATTGAAAGATGAGTTTCATTATCTCATGCAACGTATAGGTAGAATTTGATTTGAAAAATATTATTCCTACCAATATTACATATCGTTAATCGAACATAAATGTCTAATGGGTGGATGCCTACAATACAGAAGAAATCACACTTAAATATAAAATAATTCTAATGCAATTCAATTTAATTCAAAATTTAGTTGGGAGAGCGACAAAACGAATATATTTTTTTTTTAAATAAAAGGATGATTTTCTGCATAACGAAACGAGACAGAGTTGCAGTTGTTAAAGATAAGAAGGTAAAATAATCACGAATCCATCAGTCCAGAAATTGCTGCAATCTACGGATCCATAGAATTATCTAACGATGCACACCTAGCTCTTCGTCAAATATTTGCCCAAACCTATACTCACCGACATAGATTCACTGTGGACAACTACCTTTTGTTCACCTTAAAATACGTGCGAATCAACGAACTCCAAACCAAACCAATAAAACATGTTAATGAGTGAAAGATTTTATTTGAAGGGTTCTCCAAAATCGTTAAAGGATATCGGATTTTGCTTCATGATAGTGGAACATGAAATTAGATATTTTTTTATATCTACGGAACATAATTTAGTATTGCTTGGATAATACATGCCTCGCTTCCAATTTCGAGACTTCAAATTCGTTCCTCAAATGTATCGCATTCTTTTATTTATACTTTCGTCCATTTTGGATATTCCGCGTTTTTAAAGAGAGATCTTTTTGGAATCAATATTCATAATAACGCTCATCGCAAAGGTAAAACTGCGACTTGGAGAATTAAGCATTGCTCTAATACGATGGAAACGTTTTCTCTTACACACGGACGGCTTGCTTAAACATTTCAACTAACGTAAAGATTCCGGTGTTTCACGGCTTCGAGACTGCACTTTGAAAGTCCGTCACAGCATTGAACGTTGACGCTTCGCCTCTTAATCACTGTCTCGTCATTCGATTGCGATACCTCCGCAGAGCCCGTCTTTTTCATCAACATCGAGTCAGGTGTGCTTGTTCCGGTTTTCAGAAAAATGGGGGTGCATGTACATCCACACGGGTAAGGCAGAGTGAAGTGGTTTCACATATCCTGAAGGCATTCATCGTCGCTTCGAAAACAACACGATTACAAGGAAATGTTTCCATGTTCCAGGGAACAATTGCGGGATGTTTCTGTCTCTAACGGTTGCCGCGGGTATTTTAAGGTATTCAGCGCGGTCAGTTCCTTAAAAAGCGAAAGTCAAAATCGTAGTCAATGTCGAAGTAAAAGAGAAAAAAGCCCAACCACTTCATCCTAGTATTCTCGTTTCCATTGCAGATCTGCGTCCATGTACATAGCGTCACTATGGCAACCATTCATTGTTACGTAACGTTCATGGGAATGAACTTACATTTTTCCGGCTTACATTAAAAATTTCATTGAAAAATAAGATTCTGCTAGACAAAAATTTCATTTTCCCAATTATCTGCTTTTATGAACATAAACATTTTCTCGGTAAAAAAATGTTTTGCTCATTATTTGATGTCTATCTCATTTCTAACTGTGATTTGTTTAAAATCAGCACTAATTAATTATTTGATGAATTTCTGGCATTATGCAGCGAAATATTACGAAAGCTAAATTTTGCTATGGCAAAATAATTAAAAACACGAACAATAACATGAAGTAGGAAAATCCGTAAATTAAATGCTCTTTGAAAAAATAATAATCACCGATGCATTGGCGAATATTTTAATATATTAATTCCGAAGTGGTCACGTCGTAGATAGTGCAATCGTCGAAAGAGTAGACGAATAAAATAAAAATGGATCACATCCTGGAAGGGATAGAGGGATTTTCCAGTAAACGCGGCCATTTTTACGTTGATCCGATCTGTAGGCTTATGAAAAGGGATTGTGGCCGAAACGGGATACGCACGCAAAGGAATATGCCGCCACCGCATGACAATCAAAGAAATATTCGAATTATTCACCGTTAAACTAGGCGAAGAAGTGAAAATATAGGCCCTTATTATATAAATTAATAAAAAATTCAGAATATGTATATATAATGAAATGGAAATAACTATCTCATAAAGCACAAAGGGTATGAGTAGGCAGAATAATTTATAACTAACCTCGAGTATGTGCGTGAGGGCCGTATATGTCCACCACCACCACCGCCGCCACCATGAGAAACACAACGTCAAACACTTCAGCCACGGACCATGCAAGTGCAGGAACTACCGGCGCTTATTCAGTCGGGGGCGTTCGCCCTCCACCTCCGCCAACACATGAGCCACCACCGTCCTTGCAGCTAACGGATAAGCGATGTTTTCCGTTAAACCTCAAGCTGAAATTAATTTATAAGGTTCGGCTTATTAAACCGTGGATATTTAAGGATATTAAGATGAAAAATATTAATCACATATAATACGGTCGATCAGTGAAAAGAGCATTATACCTAACTAACTTGTAGCATGTGTGTATCGAGCTTATTCGTCCACATTCACAACCAACGCCTCCACAACAACCTCGCCGCCGCCTTCGACACATCCTTTACCTCAACCGCCACCATTAACGCCCACCACGCCAAACGCCTCACCCACGGATGTAGCTTGAGCCGAGCGCCTTATGGGCCCGTTTCCGCCCTCCTACGCACTTCTGCCCCCACCTTAGTAAGTCAAATCGCTGGAGGGCTTTACATTAACTACTGGTGACCGTTATTAAAATTTATCGGCCAATTGTGATATCATCTGTAAAATTGTAGATTTAAATAATAACTTGGTTACTGGACTTTATTAACAACACCTAATTTTGAAAGACCAAATTATTACGAGTAATAGATCAATGATAAAAAAATCTTTTACCTTTTGAATTGATCTTCGTCTTTCCATAATACGAAGAAAAGTAGATGTTCAATCCCATATAACACTTCAGGAATTTGGCTCCATACATACCGACCCCTGTTGAGATCTGATGCACATTTTTGGAAGATAATATTCCATGCAGAATCCTATTAACTTCTACGATGATTACTGCAGACTGTTCTTTTTTCACCCAAAAAAATACGTATATTCGCGTTCTTCCCAATACTGAAATAAAATTCTCATTAATTGCAGGGATCACCCGTGATCGATAATCTAATCTCATTTGTTTTTTTGAAGACCATTGATGTCACTTTATAGCGGACAATACAGCGTTGTGTCCGACCTTTCCTTTCCGTTCATTCAAATCTTCACACTTTGTCTTCAACAGTTTTCACCTGTATACATAAAATAACAGACACCTACCTGAGGTCGTGTAGGTATCCGCTCGTTTCTAGAAAGCGTTATCCTTCATAAAAAGCATTTTGTCGCTTATTCTGAATCGACCTACATGTATTTGGTCCATCGTCCCTCAGCCCGTCTATACCTGGGAAAAATTGATTAAAAAACGACTGACGCCATTTTTCCTTATTATGTTTGATAATTATTTTTCAATCGAAGAAATTTGGTTTATAGTGATATTGTGAAATCTAATTCTTCCGCTACACAATTGTCTAATTTTATTCTATTTTACATTTCGCTAATAATTAACTACTACTGCCACTCAAAGGAGGACCGTCCGTATTAAACATGCACATTTAAAGATAGCCTCGGTAAAAAAGCTAAGAAAAAGAATAATACACACAGTTACACTTCTAATGCCGTCTCATCTACATCTTTGTCTGACTCTGTTGAAATCGCATTGCGACCACAAGATGACAGCAGCACAGACCGTGAAGTCCTGGGAATAAGGATGGACAATACTGAAAAAAGCGACTTTACCTGCGATTAATATTCCAGTACGTGAAAGCAATGCTTGGAAAATCAGCTGGTGCTGCAGCACGTATAAAACGTTCAGCTTCTCATGTAATTCCTAATCTCATGTGCAACCATTTTCCTGATGCACTCGTAGCGAATGATATGCCACAATATCTGAACGATGTATCGAACGAGATTTTCGGAAGAGTAAGCTTTATAAAAGCAAGGTCACTTTATTCTCGGATATTCGCTATGTTGTGCCGAAGACATGAGAAGGTTTTATAAATCATTACATCTCCTTGCAGTAGTGCGATCGCTACATTCTATGAATTAAGACATTAGATAAGGCACATTTTTGTCCAAAAATCCATTAGAATCGCCGGAAAAACTAAATTACACAGATTGGATGGAACGGAAGGCGTATTTGGCACACACTTTTACTTACCGTAATGAAATTTACATTTCATCAGGAGGTATTAATGCGAACATTTTCAAAGTTCATAGTAAAATAAAATCACTTACTTCAAAACACAAACCTTGGGCGTGTTTGTGTGAAAAAAAAAGTTTTCCGAGTCTCCAAGTTTTCATTTTACCAAAAATATTTTCCTCGAAGAATGGGTCAAAATCTATATAGGTCAACAAAGGTCTGAAGGGTGTCCGACAATAAAGGTGTATTATCCACCTCAGCCAGAAGCATTGAATTGGTTTCACAATCCTTTAGTTACATCATCTGTATCTAAGTCAGGATTATCACTGAAAGAAGATTAACAGCTAATTGATATCTAAAACGATTTAACGTTTAAAACTAAGTTCAACGAAATAGAAAATATTCATTGATGGGGTTGTCACATAAATGTTTTTGCTGAAATTTCCATTCGCACTGTGAAATTACTGCTGGCTTTTGCATCCGCTTATCATTGTGAGAGATCCTTCACCCTATATGACGAGGTTCATTTGTTTCTTTGGTTGTTAGCGTAATTTTTTTAGTACAGTAGCTACGTGATTTTTTTAATTATCCAAAAAAGCTTTGTATCTGGGTATTGTTGAATATTGAAAGATGAGTTTCATTATCTCATGCAACGTATAGGTAGAATTTGATTTGAAAAATATTATTCCTACCAATATTACATATCGTTAATCGAACATAAATGTCTAATGGGTGGATGCCTACAATACAGAAGAAATCACACTTAAATATAAAATAATTCTAATGCAATTCAATTTAATTCAAAATTTAGTTGGGAGAGCGACAAAACGAATATATTTTTTTTTTAAATAAAAGGATGATTTTCTGCATAACGAAACGAGACAGAGTTGCAGTTGTTAAAGATAAGAAGGTAAAATAATCACGAATCCATCAGTCCAGAAATTGCTGCAATCTACGGATCCATAGAATTATCTAACGATGCACACCTAGCTCTTCGTCAAATATTTGCCCAAACCTATACTCACCGACATAGATTCACTGTGGACAACTACCTTTTGTTCACCTTAAAATACGTGCGAATCAACGAACTCCAAACCAAACCAATAAAACATGTTAATGAGTGAAAGATTTTATTTGAAGGGTTCTCCAAAATCGTTAAAGGATATCGGATTTTGCTTCATGATAGTGGAACATGAAATTAGATATTTTTTTATATCTACGGAACATAATTTAGTATTGCTTGGATAATACATGCCTCGCTTCCAATTTCGAGACTTCAAATTCGTTCCTCAAATGTATCGCATTCTTTTATTTATACTTTCGTCCATTTTGGATATTCCGCGTTTTTAAAGAGAGATCTTTTTGGAATCAATATTCATAATAACGCTCATCGCAAAGGTAAAACTGCGACTTGGAGAATTAAGCATTGCTCTAATACGATGGAAACGTTTTCTCTTACACACGGACGGCTTGCTTAAACATTTCAACTAACGTAAAGATTCCGGTGTTTCACGTCTTCGAGACTGCACTTTGAAAGTCCGTCACAGCATTGAACGTTGACGCTTCGCCTCTTAATCACTGTCTCGTCATTCGATTGCGATACCTCCGCAGAGCCCGTCTTTTTCATCAACATCGAGTCAGGTGTGCTTGTTCCGGTTTTCAGAAAAATGGGGGTGCATGTACATCCACACGGGTAAGGCAGAGTGAAGTGATTTCACATATCCTGAAGGCATTCATCGTCGCTTCGAAAACAACACGATTACAAGGAAATGTTTCCATGTTCCAGGGAACAATTGCGGGATGTTTCTGTCTCTAACGGTTGCCGCGGGTATTTTAAGGTATTCAGCGCGGTCAGTTCCTTAAAAAGCGAAAGTCAAAATCGGAGTCAATGTCGAAGTAAAAGAGAAAAAAGCCCAACCACTTCATCCTAGTATTCTCGTTTCCATTGCAGATCTGCGTCCATGTACATAGCGTCACTATGGCAACCATTCATTGTCACGTAACGTTCATGGGAATGAACTTACTTTTTTCCGGCTTACATTAAAAATTTCATTGAAAAATAAGATTCTTCTAGACAAAAATTTCATTTTCCCAATTATCTGCTTTTATGAACATAAACATTTTCTCGGTAAAAAAATGTTTTGCTCATTATTTGATGTCTATCTCATTTCTAACTGTGATTTGTTTAAAATCAGCACTAATTAATTATTTGATAAATTTCTGGCATTATGCAGCGAAATATTACGAAAGCTAAATTTTGCTATGGCAAAATAATTAAAAACACGAACAATAACATGAAGTAGGAAAATCCGTAAATTAAATGCTCTTTGAAAAAATAATAATCACCGATGCATTGGCGAATATTTTAATATATTAATTCCGAAGTGGTCACGTCGTAGATAGTGCAATCGTCGAAAGAGTAGACGAATAAAATAAAAATGGATCACATCCTGGAAGGGATAAAGGGATTTTCCAGTAAACGCGGCCATTTTTACGTTGATCCGATCTGTAGGCTTATGAAAGGGATTGTGGCCGAAACGGGATACGCTCGCAAAGGAATATGCCGCCACCGCATGACAATCAAAGAAATATTCGAATTATTCACCGTTAAACTAGGCGAAGAAGTGAAAATATAGGCCCTTATTATATAAATTAATAAATAATACAGAATATGTATATATAATGAAATGGAAATAACTATCTCATAAAGCACAAAGGGTATGAGTAGGCAGAATAATTTATAACTAACCTCGAGTATGTGCGTGAGGGTCGTATATGTCCACCACCACCACCGCCGCCACCATGAGAAACACAACGTCAAACACTTCAGCCACCGACCATGCAAGTGCAGGAACTACCGCCGCTTATTCACTCGGGGGCGTTCGCCCTCCACCTCCGCCAACACATGAGCCACCACCGTCCTTGCAGCTAACGGATAAGCGATGTTTTCCGTTAAACCTCAAGCTGAAATTAATTTATAAGGTTCGGCTTATAAAACTGTGGGTATTTAAGGATAATAAGATGAAAAATATTAATCACATATAATACGGTCGATCAGTGAAAAGAGCATTATACCTAACTAACTTGTAGCATGTGTGTATCGAGCTTATTCGACCACATTCACAACCAACGCCTCCACAACAACCTCGCCGCCGCCTTCGACACATCCTTTACCTCAACCGCCACCATTAACGCCCACCACGCCAAACGCCTCACCCACGGATGTAGCTTGAGCCGAGCGCCTTATGGGCCCGTTTCCACCCTCCTACGCACTTCTGCCCCCACCTTCGTAATTCAAATCGCTGGAGGGCTTTACATTAACTACTGGTGACCGTTATTAAAATTTATCGGCCAATTGTGATATCATCTGTAAAATTATAGATTTAAATAATAACTTGGTTACTGGACTTTATTAACAACACCTAATTTTGAAAGACCAAATTATTACGAGTAATAGATCAATGATAAAAAAATCTTTTACCTTTTGAATTGATCTTCGTCTTTCCATAATACGAAGAAAAGTAGATGTTCAATCCCATATAACACTTCAGGAATTTGGCTCCATACATACCGACCCCTGTTGAGATCTGATGCACATTTTTGGAAGATAATATTCCATGCAGAATCCTATTAACTTCTACGATGATTACTGCAGACTGTTCTTTTTTCACCCAAAAAAATACGTATATTCGCGTTCTTCCCAATACTGAAATAAAATTCTCATTAATTGCAGGGATCACCCGTGATCGATAATCTAATCTCATTTGTTTTTTTGAAGACCATTGATGTCACTTTATAGCGGACAATACAGCGTTGTGTCTGACCTTTCCTTTCCGTTCATTCAAATCTTCCCACTTTGTCTTCAACAGTTTTCACCTGTATACATAAAATAACAGACACCTACCTGAGGTCGTGTTGGTATCCGCTCGTTTCTAGAAAGCGTTATCCTTCATAAAAAGCATTTTTTCGCTTATTCTGAATAGACCTACATGTATTTGTTCCATCGTCCCTCAGCCCGTCTATACCTGGGAAAAATTGATTAAAAAACGACTGACGCCATTTTTCCTTATTATGTTTGATAATTATTTTTCAATCGAAGAAATTTGGTTTATAGTGATGTTGTGAAATCTAAGTCTTCCGCTACACAATTGTCTAATTTTATTCTATTTTACATTTCGCTAATAATTAACTACTACGACCACTCAAAGGAGGACCGTCCGTATTAAACATGCACATTTAAAGATAGCCTCGGTAAAAAAGCTAAGAAAAAGAATAATACACACAGTTACACTTCTAATGCCGTCTCATCTACATCTTTGTCTGACTCTGTTGAAATCGCATTGCGACCACATGATGACAGCAGCACAGACCGTGAAGTCCTGGGAATAAGGATGGACAATACTGAAAAAAGCGACTTTACCTGCGATTAATATTCCAGTACGTGAAAGCAATGCTTGGAAAATCAGCTGGTGCTGCAGCACGTATAAAACGTTCAGCTTCTCATGTAATTCCTAATCTCATGTGCAACCATTTTCCTGATGCACTCGTAGCGAATGATATACCACAATATCTGAACGATGTATCGAACGAGATTTTCGGAAGAGTAAGCTTTATAAAAGCAAGGTCACTTTATTCTCGGATATTCGCTATGTTGTGCCGAAGACATGAGAAGGTTTTATAAATCATTACATCTCCTTGCAGTAGTGCGATCGCTACATTCTATGAATTAAGACATTAGATAAGGCACATTTTTGTCCAAAAATCCATTAGAATCGCCGGAAAAACTAAATTACACAGATTGGATGGAACGGAAGGCGTATTTGGCACACACTTTTACTTACCGTAATGAAATTTACATTTCATCAGGAGGTATTAATGCGAACATTTTCAAAGTTCATAGTAAAATAAAATCACTTACTTCAAAACACAAACCTTGGGCGTGTTTGTGTGAAAAAAAAAGTTTTCCGAGTCTCCAAGTTTTCATTTTACCAAAAATATTTTCCTCGAAGAATGGGTCAAAATCTATATAGGTCAACAAAGGTCTGAAGGGTGTCCGACAATAAAGGTGTATTATCCACCTCAGCCAGAAGCATTGAATTGGTTTCACAATCCTTTAGTTACATCATCTGTATCTAAGTCAGGATTATCACTGAAAGAAGATTAACAGCTAATTGATATCTAAAACGATTTAACGTTTAAAACTAAGTTCAACGAAATAGAAAATATTCATTGATGGGGTTGTCACATAAATGTTTTTGCTGAAATTTCCATTCGCACTGTGAAATTACTGCTGGCTTTTGCATCCGCTTATCATTGTGAGAGATCCTTCACCCTATATGACGAGGTTCATTTGTTTCTTTGGTTGTTAGCGTAATTTTTTTAGTACAGTAGCTACGTGATTTTTTTAATTATCCAAAAAAGCTTTGTATCTGGGTATTGTTGAATATTGAAAGATGAGTTTCATTATCTCATGCAACGTATAGGTAGAATTTGATTTGAAAAATATTATTCCTACCAATATTACATATCGTTAATCGAACATAAATGTCTAATGGGTGGATGCCTACAATACAGAAGAAATCACACTTAAATATAAAATAATTCTAATGCAATTCAATTTAATTCAAAATTTAGTTGGGAGAGCGACAAAACGAAGATATTTTTTTTTAAATAAAAGGATGATTTTCTGTATAACGAAACGAGACAGAGTTGCAGTTGTTAAAGATAAGAAGGTAAAATAATCACGAATCCATCAGTCCAGAAATTGCTGCAATCTACGGATCCATAGAATTATCTAACGATGCACACCTAGCTCTTCGTCAAATATTTGCCCAAACCTATACTCACCGACATAGATTCACTGTGGACAACTACCTTTTGTTCACCTTAAAATACGTGCGAATCAACGAACTCCAAACCAAACCCCTAAAACATTTTATTGAGTGAAAGATTTTATTTGAAGGGTTCTCCAAAATCGTTAAAGGATATCGGATTTTGCTTCATGATAGTGGAACATGAAATTAGATATTTTTTTATATCTACGGAACATAATTTAGTATTGCTTGGATAATACATGCCTCGCTTCCAATTTCGAGACTTCAAATTCGTTCCTCAAATGTATCGCATTCTTTTATTTATACTTTCGTCCATTTTGGATATTCCGCGTTTTTAAAGAGAGATCTTTTTGGAATCAATATTCATAATAACGCTCATCGCAAAGGTAAAACTGCGACTTGGAGAATTAAGCATTGCTCTAATACGATGGAAACGTTTTCTCTTACACACGGACGGCTTGCTTAAACATTTCAACTAACGTAAAGATTCCGGTGTTTCACGGCTTCGAGACTGCACTTTGAAAGTCCGTCACAGCATTGAACGTTGACGCTTCGCCTCTTAATCACTGTCTCGTCATTCGATTGCGATACCTCCGCAGAGCCCGTCTTTTTCATCAACATCGAGTCAGGTGTGCTTGTTCCGGTTTTCAGAAAAATGGGGGTGCATGTACATCCACACGGGTAAGGCAGAGTGAAGTGGTTTCACATATCCTGAAGGCATTCATCGTCGCTTCGAAAACAACACGATTACAAGGAAATGTTTCCATGTTCCAGGGAACAATTGCGGGATTTTTCTGTCTCTAACGGTTGCCGCGGGTATTTTAATGTATTCAGCGCGGCCAGTTCCTTAAAAATCAAAAGTCAAAATCGGAGTAAACGTCGAAGTAAAAGAGAAAAAATCCCATCCACTTCATCCTAGTATTCTCGTTTCCATTGCAGATCTGCGTCCATGTACATAGCGTCACTATGGCAACCATTCATTGTCACGTAACGTTCATGGGAATGAACTTACTTTTTTCCGGCTTACATTAAAAATTTCATTGAAAAATAAGATTCTGCTAGACAAAAATTTCATTTTCCCAATTATCTGCTTTTATGAACATAAACATTTTCTCGGTAAAAAAATGTTTTGCTCATTATTTGATGTCTATCTCATTTCTAACTGTGATTTTTTTTAAATCAGCACTTATTAATTATTTGATAAATTTCTGGCATTATGCAGCGAAATATTACGAAAGCTAAATTTTGCTATGGCAAAATATTTAAAAACACGAACAATAACATGAAGTAGGAAAATCCGTAAATTAAATGCTCTTTGAAAAAATAATAATCACCGATGCATTGGCGAATATTTTAATATATTAATTCCGAAGTGGTCACGTCGTAGATAGTGCAATCGTCGAAAGAGTAGACGAATAAAATAAAAATGGATCACATCCTGGAAGGGATAGAGGGATTTTCCAGTAAACGCGGCCATTTTTACGTTGATCCGATCTGTAGGCTTATGGAAAGGGATTGTGGCCGAAACGGGATTAACTCGCAAAGGAATATGCAGCCACCGCATGACAATCAAAGAAATATTCGAATTATTCACCGTTAAACTAGGCGAAGAAGTGAAAATATAGGCCCTTATTATATAAATTAATAAATAATTCAGAATATGTATATATAATGAAATGGAAATAACTATCTCATAAAGCACAAAGGGTATGAGTAGGCAGAATAATTTATAACTAACCTCGAGTATGTGCGTGAGTGTCGTATATGTCCACCACCACCAACGCCGCCACCATGAGAAACACAACGTCAAACACTTCAGCCACGGACCATGCAAGTGCAGGAACTACCGCCGCTTATTCAGTCGGGGGCGTTCGCCCTCCACCTCCGCCAACACATGAGCCACCACCGTCCTTGCAGCTAACGGATAAGCGATGTTTTCCGTTAAACCTCAAGCTGAAATTAATTTATAATGTTCGGCTTATAAAACTGTGGGTATTTAAGGATAATAAGATGAAAAATATTAATCACATATAATACGGTCGATCAGTGAAAAGAGCATTATACCTGACTAACTTGTAGCATGTGTGTATCGAGCTTATTCGACCACATTCACAACCAACGCCTCCACAACAACCTCGCCGCCGCCTTCGACACATCCTTTACCTCAACCGCCATCATTAACGCCCACCACGCCAAACGCCTCAGCCACGGATGTAGCTTGAGCCGAGCGCCATATGGGCCCGTTTCCACACCCTTACGCACTTCTGCCCCCACCTTCGTAAGTCAAATAGCTGGAGGGATTTACATTAACTACTGGTGACCGTTATTAAAATTTATCGGCCAATTGTGATATCATCTGTAAAATGATATATTTAAATAATAACTTGGTTACTGGACTTTATTAACAACACCTAATTTTGAAAGACCAAATTATTACGAGTTATAGATCAATGATAAAAAAATCTTTTACCTTTTGAATTGATCTTCGTCTGTCCATAATACGAAGAAAAGTAGATGTTCAATTCCATATAACATATCAGGAATTTGGCTCCATACATACCGACCCTGTTGAGATCTGATGCACATTTTTGGAAGATAATATTCCATGCAGAATCCTATTAACTTCTACGATGATTACTGCAGACTGTTCTTTTTTCACCAAAAAAATACGTATATTCGCGTTCTTTCCAATACTGAAATAAAATTCTCATTAATTGCAGGGATCACCAGTGATCGATAATCTAATCTCACTTGTTTTTTTGAAGACCATTGATGTCACTTTATAGCGGACAATACAGCGTTGTGTCTGACCTTTCCTTTCCGTTTATTCAAATCTTCACACTTTGTCTTCAACAGTTTTCACCTGTATACATAAAATAACAGACACCTACCTGAGGTCGTGTAGGTATCCACTCGTTTCTAGAAAGCGTTATCCTTCATAAAAAGCATTTTGTCGCTTATTCTGAATCGACCTACATGTATTTGGTCCATCGTCCCTCAGCCCGTCTATACCTGGGAAAAATTGCTTAAAAAACGACTGACGCCATTTTTCCTTATTATGTTTGATAATTATTTTTCAATCGAAGAAATTTGGTTTATAGTGATATTGTGAAATCTAAGTCTTCCGCTACACAATTGTCTAATTTTATTCTATTTTACATTTCGCTAATAATTAACTACTACTGCCACTCAAAGGCGGACCGTCCGTATTAAACATGCACATTTAAAGATAGCCTCGGTGAAAAAGCTAAGAAAAAGACTAATACACACAGTTACACTTCTAATGCCGTCTCATCTACATCTTTGTCTGACTGTTGAAATCGCATTGCGACCACATGATGACAGCAGCACAGACCGTGAAGTCCTGGGAATAAAGATGGTCAATACTGAAAAAAGCGACTTTACATGCGATTAATATTCCAGTACGTGAAAGCAATGCTTGGAAAATCAGCTGGTGCTGCAGCACGTATAAAACGTTCAGCTCCTCATGTAATTCCTAATCTCATGTGCAACCATTTTCCTGATGCACTCGCAGCGAATGATATGCCACAATATCTGAACGATGTATCGAACGAGATTCTCGGAAGAGTAAGCCTTATAAAAGCAAGGTCACTTTATTCTCGGATATTCGCTTTGTTGTGCCGAAGACATGAGAAGGTTTTATAAATCATTACATCTCCTTGCAGTAGTGCGATCGCTACATTCTATGAATTAAGACATTAGATAAGGCACATTTTTGTCCAAAAATCCATTAGAATCGCCGGAAAAACTAAATTACACAGATTGGATGGAACGGAAGGCGTATTTGGCACACACTTTTACTTACCGTAATGAAATTTACATTTCATCAGGAGGTATTAATGCGAACATATTCAAAGTTCATAGTAAAATAAAATCACTTACTTCAAAACACAAACCTTGGGCGTGTTTGTGTGAAAAGGAAGTTTTCCGAGTCTCCGAGTATTCATTTTACCAATAGTATTTTCCTCGAAGAATGGGACAAAATCTATGAAGGTCAACAAAGATCAGAAGGGTTTCCGACAATAAAGGTGTATTTTCCACCTCAGCCAGAAGCATTGAATTGGTTTCACAATCCTTTAGTTACATCATCTGTATCTAAGTCAGGATTATCACTGAAAGAAGATTAACAGCTAATTAATATCTAAAACGATTTAACGTTTAAAACTATGTTCAACGAAATAGAAAATATTCATTGATGGGTTTGTCACGTAAATGTTTTTGCTGAAATTTCCATTCGCACTGTGAAATTACTGCTGGCTTTTGCATCCGCTTATCATTGTGAGAGATCCTTCACCCTATATAACGCGGTTCATTTGTTTCTTTGGTTGTTGGCGTAATTTTTTGAGGACAGTAGCTACGTGATTTTTTAAATATCCAAAAAAGCTTTGTATCTGGGTATTGTTGAATATTGAAAGATGAGTTTCATTATCTCATGCAACGTATAGGTAGAATTTGATTTGAAAAATATTATTCCTACCAATATTACATATCGTTAATCGAACATAAATGTCTAATGGGTGGATGCCTACAATACAGAAGAAATCACACTTAAATATAAAATAATTCTAATGCAATTCAATTTAATTCAAAATTTAGTTGGGAGAGCGACAAAACAAAGATATTTTTTTTTAAATAAAAGGATGATTTCCTGCATAACGAAACGAGACAGAGTTGCAGTTGTTAAAGATAAGAAGGTAAAATAATCACGAATCCATCAGTCCAGAAATTGCTGGAATCTACGGATCCATAGAATTATCTAACGATGCACACCTAGCTCCTCGTCAAATATTTGACCAAACCTATTCTCACCGACATAGATTCACTGTGGACAACTACCTTTTGTTCACCTTAAAATACGTGCGAATCAACGAACTCCAAACCAAACCCCTAAAACATTTTATTGAGTGAAAGATTTTATTTGGAGGGTTCTCCAAAATCGTTAAAGGATATCGGATTTTGCTTCATGATAGTGGAACATGAAATTAGATATTTTTTTATATCTACGCAACATAATTTACTATTGGTGGGATAATACATGCCTCGCTTCCAATTTCGAGACTTCAAATTCGTTCCTCAAATGTATCGCATTCTTTTATTTATCCTTTCGTCCATTTTGGATATTCCGCATTTTTAAAACGAGATCTTTTTGGAATCAATATTCATAATAACGCTCATCGCAAAGGTAAAACTGCGACTTGGAGAATTAAGCATTGCTCTAATACGATGGAAACGTTTTCACTTACACACGGACGACTTGCTTAAACATTTCAACTAACGTAAAGATTCCGGTGTTTCACGGCTTCGAGACTGCACTTTGAAAGTCCGTCACAGCATTGAACGTTGACGCTTCGCCTCTTAATCACTGTCTCGTCATTCGATTGCGATACCTCCGCAGAACCCGTCTTTTTCATCAACATCGAGTCAGGTGTGCTTGTTCCGGTTTTCAGAAAAATGGGGGTGCATGTACATCCACACGGGTAAGGCAGAGTGAAGTTGTTTCACATATCGTGAAGGCATTCATCGTCGCTTCGTAAACCACACGATTACAAGGAAATGTTTCCATGTTCCAGGGAACAATTGCGGGATGTTTCTGTCTCTAACGGTTGCCGCGGGTATTTTAAGGTATTCAGCGCGGTCAGTTCCTTAAGAATCGAAAGTCAAAATCGGAGTAAACGTTGAAGTAAAAGAGAACAAATCCCAACCACTTCATCCTAGTATTCTCGTTTCCATTGCAGATCTGCGTCCATGTACATAGCGTCACTATGGCAACCATTCATTGTCACGTAACGTTCATGGGAATGAACTTACTTTTTTCCGGCTTACATTAAAAATTTCATTGAAAAATAAGATTCTGCTAGACAAAAATTTCATTTTCCCAATTATCTGCTTTTATGAACATAAACATTTTCTCGGTAAAAAAATGTTTTGCTCATTATTTGATGTCTATCTCATTTCTAACTGATTTTTTTTTAATCAGCACTTATTAATTATTTTATAAATTTCTGGCATTATGCAGCGAAATATTACGAAAGCTAAATTTTGCTATGGCAAAATAATTAAAAACACGAACAATAACATGAAGTAGGAAAATCCGTAAATTAAATGCTCTTTGAAAAAATAATAATCACCGATGCATTGGCGAATATTTTAATATATTAATTCCGAAGTGGTCACGTCGTAGATAGTGCAATCGTCGAAAGAGTAGACGAATAAAATAAAAATGGATCACATCCTGGAAGGGATAGAGGGATTTTCCAGTAAACGCGGCCATTTTTACGTTGATCCGATCTGTAGGCTTATGGAAAGGGATTGTGGCCGAAACGGGATTAACTCGCAAAGGAATATGCAGCCACCGCATGACAATCAAAGAAATATTCGAATTATTCACCGTTAAACTAGGCGAAGAAGTGAAAATATAGGCCCTTATTATATAAATTAATAAATAATTCAGAATATGTATATATAATGAAATGGAAATAACTATCTCATAAAGCACAAAGGGTATGAGTAGGCAGAATAATTTATAACTAACCTCGAGTATGTGCGTGAGGGCCGTATATGTCCACCACCACCACCGCCGCCACCATGAGAAACACAACGTCATACACTTCAGCCACGGACCATGCAAGTGCAGGAACTACCGCCGCTTATTCAGTCGGGGGCGTTCGCCCTCCACCTCCGCCAACACATGAGCCACCACCTTCCTTGCAGCTAACGGATAAGCGAAGTTTTCCGTTAAACCTCAAGCTGAAATTAATTTATAAGGTTCGGCTTATAAAACTGTGGGTATTTAAGGATAATAAGATGAAAAATATTAATCACATATAATACGTTCGATCAGTGAAAATATCATTATACCTAACTAACTTGTAGCATGTGTGTATCGAGCTTATTCGACCACATTCACAACCAACGCCTCCACAACAACCTCGCCGCCGCCTTCGACACATCCTTTACCTCAACCGCCATCATTAACGCCCACCACGCCAAACGCCTCAGCCACGGATGTAGCTTGAGCCGAGCGCCTTATGGGCCCGTTTCCACCCTCCTACGCACTTCTGCCCCCACCTTCGTAAGTCAAATCGCTGGAGGGATTTACATTAACTACTGGTGACCGTTATTAAAATTTATCGGCCAATTGTGATATCATCTGTAAAATTATATATTTAAATAATAACTTGGTTACTGGACTTTATTAACAACACCTAATTTTGAAAGACCAAAGTATTACGAGTTATAGATCAATGATAAAAATATCTTTTACATTTTGAATTGATCTTCGTCTGTCCATAATACGAAGAAAAGTAGATGTTCAATTCCATATAACACTTGAGGAATTTGGCTCCATACATACCGACCCCTGTTGAGATCTGATGCACATTTTTGGAAGATAATATTCCATGCAGAATCCTATTAACTTCTACGATGATTACTGCAGACTGTTCTTTTTTCACCCAAAAAAATACGTATATTCGCGTTCTTCCCAATACTGAAATAAAATTCTCATTAATTGCAGGGATCACCAGTGATCGATAATCTAATCTCATTTGTTTTTTTGAAGACCATTGATGTCACTTTATAGCGGACAATACAGCGTTGTGTCTGACCTTTCCTTTCCGTTCATTCAAATCTTCACACTTTGTCTTCAACAGTTTACACCTGTATACATAAAATAACAGACACCTACCTGAGGTCGTGTAGGTATCCGCTCGTTTCTAGAAAGCGTTATCCTTCATAAAAAGCATTTTGTCGCTTATTCTGAATCGACCTACATTTATTTGGTCCATCGTCCTTCAGCCCGTCTATACCTGGGAAAAATTGATTAAAAAACGACTGACGCCATTTTTCCTTATTATGTTTGATAATTATTTTTCAATCGAAGAAATTTGGTTTATAGTGATATTGTGAAATCTAAGTCTTCCGCTACACAATTGTCTAATTTTATTCTATTTTACATTTCGCTAATAATTAACTACTACTGCCACTCAAAGGAGGACCGTGCGTATTAAACATGCACATTTAAAGATAGCCTCGGTGAAAAAGCTAAGAAAAAGAATAATACACACAGTTACACTTCTAATGCCGTCTCATCTACATCTTTGTCTGACTCTGTTGAAATCGCATTGCGACCACATGATGACAGAAGCACAGACCGTGAAGTCCTGGGAAAAAGGATGGACAATACTGAAAAAAGCGACTTTACCTGCGATTAATATTCCAGTACGTGAAAGCAATGCTTGGAAAATCAGCTGGTGCTGCAGCACGTATAAAACGTTCAGCTCCTCATGTAATTCCTAATTTCATATGCAACCATTTTCTTGATGCACTCGCAGCGAATGATATGCCACAATATCTGAACGATGTATCGAACGAGATTCTCGGAAGAGTAAGCTTTATAAAAGCAAGGTCACTTTATTCTCGGATATTCGCTTTGTTGTGCCGAAGACATGAGAAGGTTTTATAAATCATTACATCTCCTTGCAGTAGTGCGATCGCTACATTCTATGAATTAAGACATTAGATAAGGCACATTTTTGTCGAAAAATCCATTAGAATCGCCGGAAAAACTAAATTACACAGATTGGATGGAACGGAAGGCGTATTTGGCACACACTTTTACTTACCGTAATGAAATTTACATTTCATCAGGAGGTATTAATGCGAACCTTTTTTAAAGTTCATAGTAAAATAAAATCACTTACTTCAAAACACGAACCTTGGGCGTGTTTGTGTGAAAAGGAAGTTTTCCGAGTCTCCAAGTTTTCATTTTACCAATAGTATTTTCCTCGAAGAATGGGACAAAATCTATATAGGCCAACAAAGGTCTGAAGGGTGTCCGACAATAAAGGTGTATTTTCCACCTCAGCCAGAAGCATTGAATTGGTTTCACAATCCTTTAGTTACATCATCTGTATCTAAGTCAGGATTATCACTGAAAGAAGATTAAAAGCTAATTGATATCTAAAACGATTTAACGTTTAAAACTATGTTAGACGAAATAGAAAATATTCATTGATGGGGTTGTCACGTAAATGTTTTTGCTGAAATTTCCATTCGCACTGTGAAATTACTGCTGGCTTTTGCATCCGCTTATCATTGTGAGAGATCCTTCACCCTATATAACGCGGTTCATTTGTTTCTTTGGTTGTTGGCGTAATTTTTTGAGGACAGTAGCTACGTGATTTTTTAAATATCCAAAAAAGCTTTGTATCTGGGTATTGTTGAATATTGAAAGATGAGTTTCATTATCTCATGCAACGTATAGGTAGAATTTGATTTGAAAAATATTATTCCTACCAATATTACATATCGTTAATCGAACATAAATGTCTAATGGGTGGATGCCTACAATACAGAAGAAATCACACTTAAATATAAAATAATTCTAATGCAATTCAATTTAATTCAAAATTTAGTTGGGAGAGCGACAAAACAAAGATATTTTTTTTTAAATAAAAGGATGATTTCCTGCATAACGAAACGAGACAGAGTTGCAGTTGTTAAAGATAAGAAGGTAAAATAATCACGAATCCATCAGTCCAGAAATTGCTGGAATCTACGGATCCATAGAATTATCTAACGATGCACACCTAGCTCCTCGTCAAATATTTGACCAAACCTATTCTCACCGACATAGATTCACTGTGGACAACTACCTTTTGTTCACCTTAAAATACGTGCGAATCAACGAACTCCAAACCAAACCCCTAAAACATTTTATTGAGTGAAAGATTTTATTTGAAGGGTTCTCCAAAATCGTTAAAGGATATCGGATTTTGCTTCATGATAGTGGAACATGAAATTAGATATTTTTTTATATCTACGGAACATAATTTAGTATTGCTTGGATAATACATGCCTCGCTTCCAATTTCGAGACTTCAAATTCGTTCCTCAAATGTATCGCATTCTTTTATTTATACTTTCGTCCATTTTGGATATTCCGCATTTTTAAAACGAGATCTTTTTGGAATCAATATTCATAATAACGCTCATCGCAAAGGTAAAACTGCGACTTGGAGAATTAAGCATTGCTCTAATACGATGGAAACGTTTTCACTTACACACGGACGACTTGCTTAAACATTTCAACTAACGTAAAGATTCCGGTGTTTCACGGCTTCGAGACTGCACTTTGAAAGTCCGTCACAGCATTGAACGTTGACGCTTCGCCTCTTAATCACTGTCTCGTCATTCGATTGCGATACCTCCGCAGAGCCCGTCTTTTTCATCAACATCGAGTCAGGTGTGCTTGTTCCGGTTTTCAGAAAAATGGGGGTGCATGTACATCCACACGGGTAAGGCAGAGTAAAGTGGTTTCACATATCCTGAAGGCATTCATCGTCGCTTCGAAAACAACACGATTACAAGGAAATGTTTCCATGTTCCAGGGAACAATTGCGGGATGTTTCTGTCTCTAACGGTTGCCGCGGGTATTTTAATGTATTCAGCGCGGCCAGTTCCTTAAAAATCGAAAGTCAAAATCGGAGTAAACGTCGAAGTAAAAGAGAAAAAATCCCAACCACTTCATCCTAGTATTCTCGTTTCCATTGCAGATCTGCGTCCATGTACATAGCGTCACTATGGCAACCATTCATTGTCACGTAACGTTCATGGGAATGAACTTACTTTTTTCCGGCTTACATTAAAAATTTCATTGAAAAATAAGATTCTGCTAGACAAAAATTTCATTTTCCCAATTATCTGCTTTTATGAACATAAACATTTTCTCGGTAAAAAAATGTTTTGCTCATTATTTGATGTCTATCTCATTTCTAACTGTGATTTTTTTTAAATCAGCACTTATTAATTATTTGATAAATTTCTGGCATTATGCAGCGAAATATTACGAAAGCTAAATTTTGCTATGGCAAAATAATTAAAAACACGAACAATAACATGAAGTAGGAAAATCCGTAAATTAAATGCTCTTTGAAAAAATAATAATCACCGATGCATTGGCGAATATTTTAATATATTAATTCCGAAGTGGTCACGTCGTAGATAGTGCAATCGTCGAAAGAGTAGACGAATAAAATAAAAATGGATCACATCCTGGAATGGATAGAGGGATTTTCCAGTAAACGCGGCCATTTTTACGTTGATCCGATCTGTAGGCTTATGGAAAGGGATTGTGGCCGAAACGGGATTAACTCGCAAAGGAATATGCAGCCACCGCATGACAATCAAAGAAATATTCGAATTATTCACCGTTAAACTAGGCGAAGAAGTGAAAATATAGGCCCTTATTATATAAATTAATAAATAATACAGAATATGTATATATAATGAAATGGAAATAACTATCTCATAAAGCACAAAGGGTATGAGTAGGCAGAATAATTTATAACTAACCTCGAGTATGTGCGTGAGGGTCGTATATGTCCACCACCACCACCGCCGCCACCATGAGAAACACAACGTCAAACACTTCAGCCACGGACCATGCAAGTGCAGGAACTACCGCCGCTTATTCAGTCGGGGGCGTTCGCCCTCCACCTCCGCCAACACATGAGCCACCACCTTCCTTGCAGCTAACGGATAAGCGAAGTTTTCCGTTAAACCTCAAGCTGAAATTAATTTATAAGGTTCGGCTTATAAAACGGTGGGTATTTAAGGATAATAAGATGAAAAATATTAATCACATATAATACGGTCGATCAGTGAAAAGATCATTATACCTAACTAACTTGTAGCATGTGTGTATCGAGCTTATTCGACCACATTCACAACCAACGCCTCCACAACAACCTCGCCGCCGCCTTCGACACATCCTTTACCTCAACCGCCATCATTAACGCCCACCACGCCAAACGCCTCAGCCACGGATGTAGCTTGAGCCGAGCGCCTTATGGGCCCGTTTCCACCCTCCTACGCACTTCTGCCCCCACCTTCGTAAGTCAAATCGCTGGAGGGATTTACATTAACTACTGGTGACCGTTATTAAAATTTATCGGCCAATTGTGATATCATCTGTAAAATTATATATTTAAATAATAACTTGGTTACTGGACTTTATTAACAACACCTAATTTTGAAAGACCAAATTATTACGAGTTATAGATCAATGATAAAAAAATCTTTTACCTTTTGAATTGATCTTCGTCTGTCCATAATACGAAGAAAAGTAGATGTTCAATTCCATATAACACTTCAGGAATTTGGCTCCATACATACCGACCCCTGTTGAGATCTGATGCACATTTTTGGAAGATAATATTCCATGCAGAATCCTATTAACTTCTACGATGATTACTGCAGACTGTTCTTTTTTCACCCAAAAAAATACGTATATTCGCGTTCTTCCCAATACTGAAATAAAATTCTCATGAATTGCAGGGATCACTAGTGATCGATAATCTAATCTCATTTGTTTTTTTTAAGACCATTGATGTCACTTTATAGCGGACAATACAGCGTTGTGTCTGACCTTTCCTTTCCGTTCATTCAAATCTTCACACTTTGTTTTCAGCAGTTTACACCTGTATACATAAAATAACAGACACCTACCTGAGGTCGTGTAGGTATCCACTCGTTTCTATAAAGCGTTATCCTTCATAAAGAGCATTTTGTCGCTTATTCTGAATCGACCTACATTTATTTGGTCCATCGTCCTTCAGCCCGTCTATACCTGGGAAAAATTGATTAAAAAACGACTGACGCCATTTTTCCTTATTATGTTTGATAATTATTTTTCAATAGAAGAAATTTGGTTTATAGTGATATTGTGAAATCTAAGTCTTCCGCTACACAATTGTCTAATTTTATTCTATTTTACATTTCCCTAATAATTAACTACTACTGCCACTCAAAGGAGGACCGTGCGTATTAAACATGCACATTTAAAGATAGCCTCGGTGAAAAAGCTAAGAAAAAGAATGATACACACAGTTACACTTCTAATGCCGTCTCATCTACATCTTTGTCTGACTCTGTTGAAATCGCATTGCGACCACATGATGACAGAAGCACAGACCGTGAAGTCCTGGGAAAAAGGATGGACAATACTGAAAAAAGCGACTTTACCTGCGATTAATATTCCAGTACGTGAAAGCAATGCTTGGAAAATCAGCTGGTGCTGCAGCACGTATAAAACGTTCAGCTCCTCATGTAATTCCTAATTTCATATGCAACCATTTTCTTGATGCACTCGCAGCGAATGATATGCCACAATATCTGAACGATGTATCGAACGAGATTCTCGGAAGAGTAAGCTTTATAAAAGCAAGGTCACTTTATTCTCGGATATTCGCTTTGTTGTGCCGAAGACATGAGAAGGTTTTATAAATCATTACATCTCCTTGCAGTAGTGCGATCGCTACATTCTATGAATTAAGACATTAGATAAGGCACATTTTTGTCCAAAAATCCATTAGAATCGCCGGAAAAACTAAATTACACAGATTGGATGGAACGGAAGGCGTATTTGGCACACACTTTTACTTACCGTAATGAAATTTACATTTCATCAGGAGGTATTAATGCGAACCTTTTTTTAAAGTTCATAGTAAAATAAAATCACTTACTTCAAAACACGAACCTTGGGCGTGTTTGTTTGAAAAGGAAGTTTTCCGAGTCTCCAAGTTTTCATTTTACCAATAGTATTTTCCTCGAAGAATGGGACAAAATCTATGAAGGTCAACAAAGGTCTGAAGGGTGTCCGACAATAAAGGTGTATTTTCCACCTCAGCCAGAAGCATTGAATTGGTTTCACAATCCTTTAGTTACATCATCTGTATCTAAGTCAGGATTATCACTGAAAGAAGATTAAAAGCTAATTGATATCTATAACGATTTAACGTTTAAAACTATGTTCAACGAAATAGAAAATATTCATTGATGGGTTTTTCACATAAATGTTTTTGCTGAAATTTCCATTCGCACTGTGAAATTACTCCTGGCTTTTGCATCCGCTTATCATTGTGAGAGATCCTTTACCCTATATAACGCGGTTCATTTGTTTCTTTGGTTGTTGGCCTAATTTTTTTAGTACAGTAGCTACGTGATTTTTAAATTATCCAAAAAAGCTTTGTATCTGGGTATTGTTGAATATTGAAAGACGAGTTTCATTATCTCATGCCACGTATAGGTAGAATTTGATTTGAAAAATATTATTCCTACCAATCACTTTATTCTCGGATATTCGCTTTGTTGTGCCGAAGACATGAGAAGATTTTATAAATCATTACATCTCCTTGCAGTAGTGCGATCGCTACATTCTATGAATTAAGACATTAGATAAGGCACATTTTTGTCCAAAAATCCATTAGAATCGCCGGAAAAACTAAATTACACAGATTGGATGGAACGGAAGGCGTATTTGGCACACACTTTTACTTACCGTAATGAAATTTACATTTCATCAGGAGGTATTAATGCGAACATATTCAAAGTTCATAGTAAAATAAAATCACTTACTTCAAAACACAAACCTTGGGCGTGTTTGTGTGAAAAGGAAGTTTTCCGAGTCTCCGAGTATTCATTTTACCAATAGTATTTTCCTCGAAGAATGGGACAAAATCTATGAAGGTCAACAAAGATCAGAAGGGTTTCCGACAATAAAGGTGTATTTTCCACCTCAGCCAGAAGCATTGATTTGGTTTCACAATCCTTTAGTTACATCATCTGTATCTAAGTCAGGATTATCACCGAAAGAAGATTAACAGCTAATTAATATCTAAAACGATTTTACGTTTAAAACTATGTTCAACGAAATAGAAAATATTCATTGATGGGGTTGTCACGTAAATGTTTTTGCTGAAATTTCCATTCGCACTGTGAAATTACTGCTGGCTTTTGCATCCGCTTATCATTGTGAGAGATCCTTCACCCTATATAACGCGGTTCATTTGTTTCTTTGGTTGTTGGCGTAATTTTTTGAGGACAGTAGCTACGTGATTTTTTAAATATCCAAAAAAGCTTTGTATCTGGGTATTGTTGAATATTGAAAGATGAGTTTCATTATCTCATGCAACGTATAGGTAGAATTTGATTTGAAAAATATTATTCCTACCAATATTACATATCGTTAATCGAACATAAATGTCTAATGGGTGGATGCCTACAATACAGAAGAAATCACACTTAAATATAAAATAATTCTAATGCAATTCAATTTAATTCAAAATTTAGTTGGGAGAGCGACAAAACAAAGATATTTTTTTTTAAATAAAAGGATGATTTCCTGCATAACGAAACGAGACAGAGTTGCAGTTGTTAAAGATAAGAAGGTAAAATAATCACGAATCCATCAGTCCAGAAATTGCTGGAATCTACGGATTAATAGAATTATCTAACGATGCACACCTAGCTCCTCGTCAAATATTTGACCAAACCTATTCTCACCGACATAGATTCACTGTGGACAACTACCTTTTGTTCACCTTAAAATACGTGCGAATCAACGAACTCCAAACCAAACCCCTAAAACATTTTATTGAGTGAAAGATTTTATTTGAAGGGTTCTCCAAAATCGTTAAAGAATATCGGATTTTGCTTCATGATAGTGGAACATGAAATTAGATATTTTTTTATATCTACGCAACATAATTTACTATTGGTGGGATAATACATGCCTCGCTTCCAATTTCGAGACTTCAAATTCGTTCCTCAAATGTATCGCATTCTTTTATTTATCCTTTCGTCCATTTTGGATATTCCGCATTTTTAAAACGAGATCTTTTTGGAATCAATATTCATAATAACGCTCATCGCAAAGGTAAAACTGCGACTTGGAGAATTAAGCATTGCTCTAATACGATGGAAACGTTTTCACTTACACACGGACGACTTGCTTAAACATTTCAACTAACGTAAAGATTCCGGTGTTTCACGGCTTCGAGACTGCACTTTGAAAGTCCGTCACAGCATTGAACGTTGACGCTTCGCCTCTTAATCACTGTCTCGTCATTCGATTGCGATACCTCCGCAGAGCCCGTCTTTTTTCATCAACATCGAGTCAGGTGTGCTTGTTCCGGTTTTCAGAAAAATGGGGGTGCATGTACATCCACACGGGTAAGGTAGAGTGAAGTGGTTTCACATATCGTAAAGGCATTCATCGTCGCTTCGAAAACAACACGATTACAAGGAAATGTTTCCATGTTCCAGGGAACAATTGCGGGATGTTTCTGTCTCTAACGGTTGCCGCGGGTATTTTAATGTATTCAGCGCGGCCAGTTCCTTAAAAATCGAAAGTCAAAATCGGAGTAAACGTCGAAGTAAAAGAGAAAAAATCCCAACCACTTCATCCTAGTATTCTCGTTTCCATTGCAGATCTGCGTCCATGTACATAGCGTCACTATGGCAACCATTCATTGTCACGTAACGTTCATGGGAATGAACTTACTTTTTTCCGGCTTACATTAAAAATTTCATTGAAAAATAAGATTCTGTTAGACAAAAATTTCATTTTCCCAATTATCTGCTTTTATGAACATAAACATTTTCTCGGTAAAAAAATGTTTTGCTCATTATTTGATGTCTATCTCATTTCTAACTGTGATTTTTTTTAAATCAGCACTTATTAATTATTTGATAAATTTCTGGCATTATGCAGCGAAATATTACGAAAGCTAAATTTTGCTATGGCAAAATAATTAAAAACACGAACAATAACATGAAGTAGGAAAATCCGTAAATTAAATGCTCTTTGAAAAAATAATAATCACCGATGCATTGGCGAATATTTTAATATATTAATTCCGAAGTGGTCACGTCGTAGATAGTGCAATCGTCGAAAGAGTAGACGAATAAAATAAAAATGGATCACATCCTGGAAGGGATAGAGGGATTTTCCAGTAAACGCGGCCATTTTTACGTTGATCCGATCTGTAGGCTTATGGAAAGGGATTGTGGCCGAAACGGGATTAACTCGCAAAGGAATATGCAGCCACCGCATGACAATCAAAGAAATATTCGAATTATTCACCGTTAAACTAGGCGAAGAAGTGAAAATATAGGCCCTTATTATATAAATTAATAAATAATTCAGAATATGTATATATAATGAAATGGAAATAACTATCTCATAAAGCACAAAGGGTATGAGTAGGCAGAATAATTTATAACTAACCTCGAGTATGTGCGTGAGGGTCGTATATGTCCACCACCACCACCGCCGCCACCATGAGAAACACAACGTCAAACACTTCAGCCACGGACCATGCAAGTGCAGGAACTACCGCCGCTTATTCAGTCGGGGGCGTTCGCCCTCCACCTCCGCCAACACATGAGCCACCACCTTCCTTGCAGCTAACGGATAAGCGAAGTTTTCCGTTAAACCTCAAGCTGAAATTAATTTATAAGGTTCGGCTTATAAAACTGTGGGTATTTAAAGATAATAAGATGAAAAATATTAATCACATATAATACGGTCGATCAGTGAAAAGATCATTATATCTAACCAACATGTAGCATCTATGTCTCGAGCTTATTCGACCACATTCACAACCAACGCCTCCACAACAACCTCGCCGCCGCCTTCGACACATCCTTTACCTCAACCGCCATCATTAACGCCCACCACGCCAAACGCCTCAGCCACGGATGTAGCTTGAGCCGAGCGCCTTATGGGCCCGTTTCCACCCTCCTACGCACTTCTGCCCCCACCTTCGTAAGTCAAATCGCTGGAGGGATTTACATTAACTACTGGTGACCGTTATTAAAATTTATCGGCCAATTGTGATATCATCTGTAAAATTATATATTTAAATAATAACTTGGTTACTGGACTTTATTAACAACACCTAATTTTGAAAGACCAAATTATTACGAGTTATAGATCAATGATAAAAAAATCTTTTACCTTTTGAATTGATCTTCGTCTGTCCATAATACGAAGAAAAGTAGATGTTCAATTCCATATAACACTTCAGGAATTTGGCTCCATACATACCGACCCCTGTTGAGATCTGATGCACATTTTTGGAAGATAATATTCCATGCAGAATCCTATTAACTTCTACGATGATTACTGCAGACTGTTCTTTTTTCACCCAAAAAAATACGTATATTCGCGTTCTTCCCAATACTGAAATAAAATTCTCATTAATTGCAGGGATCACCAGTGATCGATAATCTAATCTCATTTGTTTTTTTGAAGACCATTGATGTCACTTTATAGCGGACAATACAGCGTTGTGTCTGACCTTTCCTTTCCGTTCATTCAAATTTCACACTTTGTCTTCAACAGTTTTCACCTGTATACATAAAATAACAGACACCTACCTGAGGTCGTGTAGGTATCCGCTCGTTTCTAGAAAGCGTTATCCTTCATAAAAAGCATTTTGTCGCTTATTCTGAATCGACCTACATGTATTTGGTCCATCGTCCCTCAGCCCGTCTATACCTGGGAAAAATTGATTAAAAAACGACTGACGCCATTTTTCCTTATTATGTTTGATAATTATTTTTCAATCGAAGAAATTTGGTTTATAGTGATATTGTGAAATCTAAGTCTTCCGCTACACAATTGTCTAATTTTATTCTATTTTACATTTCGCTAATAATTAACTACTACTGCCACTCAAAGGCGGACCGTCCGTATTAAACATGCACATTTAAAGATAGCCTCGGTGAAAAAGCTAAGAAAAAGACTAATACACACAGTTACACTTCTAATGCCGTCTCATCTACATCTTTGTCTGACTCTGTTGAAATCGCATTGCGACCACATGATGACAGCAGCACAGACCGTGAAGTCCTGGGAATAATGATGGACAATACTGAAAAAAGCGACTTTACATGCGATTAATATTCCAGTACGTGAAAGCAATGCTTGGAAAATCAGCTGGTGCTGCAGCACGTATAAAACGTTCAGCTCCTCATGTAATTCCTAATCTCATGTGCAACCATTTTCCTGATGCACTCGCAGCGAATGATATGCCACAATATCTGAACGATGTATCGAACGAGATTCTCGGAAGAGTAAGCCTTATAAAAGCAAGGTCACTTTATTCTCGGATATTCGCTTTGTTGTGCCGAAGACATGAGAAGGTTTTATAAATCATTACATCTCCTTGCAGTAGTGCGATCGCTACATTCTATGAATTAAGACATTAGATAAGGCACATTTTTGTCCAAAAATCCATTAGAATCGCCGGAAAAACTAAATTACACAGATTGGATGGAACGGAAGGCGTATTTGGCACACACTTTTACTTACCGTAATGAAATTTACATTTCATCAGGAGGTATTAATGCGAATATATTCAAAGTTCATAGTAAAATAAAATCACTTACTTCAAAACACAAACCTTGGGCGTGTTTGTGTGAAAAGGAAGTTTTCCGAGTCTCCGAGTATTCATTTTACCAATAGTATTTTCCTCGAAGAATGGGACAAAATCTATGAAGGTCAACAAAGATCAGAAGGGTTTCCGACAATAAAGGTGTATTTTCCACCTCAGCCAGAAGCATTGAATTGGTTTCACAATCCTTTAGTTACATCATCTGTATCTAAGTCAGGATTATCACTGAAAGAAGATTAACAGCTAATTGATATCTAAAACGATTTAACGTTTAAAACTATGTTCAACGAAATAGAAAATATTCATTGATGGGTTTGTCACGTAAATGTTTTTGCTGAAATTTCCATTCGCACTGTGAAATTACTGCTGGCTTTTGCATCCGCTTATCATTGTGAGAGATCCTTCACCCTATATAACGCGGTTCATTTGTTTCTTTGGTTGTTGGCGTAATTTTTTGAGGACAGTAGCTACGTGATTTTTTAAATATCCAAAAAAGCTTTGTATCTGGGTATTGTTGAATATTGAAAGATGAGTTTCATTATCTCATGCAACGTATAGGTAGAATTTGATTTGAAAAATATTATTCCTACCAATATTACATATCGTTAATCGAACATAAATGTCTAATGGGTGGATGCCTACAATACAGAAGAAATCACACTTAAATATAAAATAATTGTAATGCAATTCAATTTAATTCAAAATTTAGTTGGGAGAGCGACAAAACAAAGATATTTTTTTTTAAATAAAAGGATGATTTCCTGCATAACGAAACGAGACAGAGTTGCAGTTGTTAAAGATAAGAAGGTAAAATAATCACGAATCCATCAGTCCAGAAATTGCTGGAATCTACGGATCCATAGAATTATCTAACGATGCACACCTAGCTCCTCGTCAAATATTTGACCAAACTTATTCTCACCGACATAGATTCACTGTGGACAACTACCTTTTGTTCACCTTAAAATACGTGCGAATCAACGAACTCCAAACCAAACCCCTAAAACATTTTATTGAGTGAAAGATTTTATTTGAAGGGTTCTCTAAAATCGTTAAAGGATATCGGATTTTGCTTCATGATAGTGGAACATGAAATTAGATATTTTTTTATATCTACGCAACATAATTTACTATTGGTGGGATAATACATGCCTCGCTTCCAATTTCGAGACTTCAAATTCGTTCCTCAAATGTATCGCATTCTTTTATTTATCCTTTCGTCCATTTTGGATATTCCGCATTTTTAAAACGAGATCTTTTTGGAATCATTATTCATAATAACGCTCATCGCAAAGGTAAAACTGCGACTTGGAGAATTAAGCATTGCTCTAATACGATGGAAACGTTTTCACTTACACACGGACGACTTGCTTAAACATTTCAACTAACGTAAAGATTCCGGTGTTTCACGGCTTCGAGACTGCACTTTGAAAGTCCGTCACAGCATTGAACGTTGACGCTTCGCCTCTTAATCACTGTCTCGTCATTCGATTGCGATACCTCCGCAGAGCCCGTCTTTTTCATCAACATCGAGTCAGGTGTGCTTGTTCCGGTTTTCAGAAAAATGGGGGTGCATGTACATCCACACGGGTAAGGCAGAGTGAAGTGGTTTCACATATCGTAAAGGCATTCATCGTCGCTTCGAAAACAACACGATTACAAGGAAATGTTTCCATGTTCCAGGGAACAATTGCGGGATGTTTCTGTCTCTAACGGTTGCCGCGGGTATTTTAATGTATTCAGCGCGGCCAGTTCCTTAAAAATCGAAAGTCAAAATCGGAGTAAACGTCGAAGTAAAAGAGAAAAAATCCCAACCACTTCATCCTAGTATTCTCGTTTCCATTGCAGATCTGCGTCCATGTACATAGCGTCACTATGGCAACCATTCATTGTCACGTAACGTTCATGGGAATGAACTTACTTTTTTCCGGCTTACATTAAAAATTTCATTGAAAAATAAGATTCTGCTAGACAAAAATTTCATTTTCCCAATTATCTGCTTTTATGAACATAAACATTTTCTCGGTAAAAAAATGTTTTGCTCATTATTTGATGTCTATCTCATATCTAACTGTGATTTTTTTTAAATCAGCACTTATTAATTATTTGATAAATTTCTGGCATTATGCAGCGAAATATTACGAAAGCTAAATTTTGCTATGGCAAAATAATTAAAAACACGAACAATAACATGAAGTAGGAAAATCCGTAAATTAAATGCTCTTTGAAAAAATAATAATCACCGATGCATTGGCGAATATTTTAATATATTAATTCCGAAGTGGTCACGTCGTAGATAGTGCAATCGTCGAAAGAGTAGACGAATAAAATAAAAATGGATCACATCCTGGAAGGGATAGAGGGATTTTCCAGTAAACGCGGCCATTTTTACGTTGATCCGATCTGTAGGCTTATGGAAAGGGATTGTGGCCGAAACGGGATTAACTCGCAAAGGAATATGCAGCCACCGCATGACAATCAAAGAAATATTCGAATTATTCACCGTTAAACTAGGCGAAGAAGTGAAAATATAGGCCCTTATTATATAAATTAATAAATAATTCAGAATATGTATATATAATGAAATGGAAATAACTATCTCATAAAGCACAAATGGTATGAGTAGGCAGAATAATTTATAACTAACCTCGAGTATGTGCGTGAGGGTCGTATATGTCCACCACCACCACCGCCGCCACCATGAGAAACACAACGTCAAACACTTCAGCCACGGACCATGCAAGTGCAGGAACTACCGCCGCTTATTCAGTCGGGGGCGTTCGCCCTCCACCTCCGCCAACACATGAGCCACCACCTTCCTTGCAGCTAACGGATAAGCGAAGTTTTCCGTTAAACCTCAAGCTGAAATTATTTTATAAGGTTCGGCTTATAAAACTGTGGGTATTTAAGGATAATAAGATGAAAAATATTAATCACATATAATACGGTCGATCAGTGAAAAGATCATTATACCTAACTAACTTGTAGCATGTGTGTATCGAGCTTATTCGACCACATTCACAACCAACGCCTCCACAACAACCTCGCCGCCGCCTTCGACACATCCTTTACCTCAACCGCCATCATTAACGCCCACCACGCCAAACGCCTCAGCCACGGATGTAGCTTGAGCCGAGCGCCTTATGGGCCCGTTTCCACCCTCCTACGCACTTCTGCCCCCACCTTCGTAAGTCAAATCGCTGGAGGGATTTACATTAACTACTGGTGACCGTTATTAAAATTTATCGGCCAATTGTGATATCATCTGTAAAATTATATATTTAAATAATAACATGGTTACTGGACTTTATTAACAACACCTAATTTTGAAAGACCAAATTATTACGAGTTATAGATCAATGATAAAAAAATCTTTTACCTTTTGAATTGATCTTCGTCTGTCCATAATACGAAGAAAAGTAGATGTTCAATTCCATATAACACTTCAGGAATTTGGCTCCATACATACCGACCCCTGTTGAGATCTGATGCACATTTTTGGAAGATAATATTCCATGCAGAATCCTATTAACTTCTACGATGATTACTGCAGACTGTTCTTTTTTCACCCAAAAAAATACGTATATTCGCGTTCTTCCCAATACTGAAATAAAATTCTCATTAATTGCAGGGATCACTAGTGATCGATAATCTAATCTCATTTGTTTTTTTGAAGACCATTGATGTCGCTTTATAGCGGACAATACAGCGTTGTGTCTGACCTTTCCTTTCCGTTCATTCAAATCTTCACACTTTGTCTTCAACAGTTTTCACCTGTATACATAAAATAACAGACACCTACCTGAGGTCGTGTAGGTATCCGCTCGTTTCTAGAAAGCGTTATCCTTCATAAAAAGCATTTTGTCGCTTATTCTGAATCGACCTACATGTATTTGGTCCATCGTCCCTCAGCCCGTCTATACCTGGGAAAAATTGATTAAAAAACGACTGACGCCATTTTTCCTTATTATGTTTGATAATTATTTTTCAATCGAAGAAATTTGGTTTATAGTGATATTATAAAATCAAAGTCTTCCGCTACACAATTGTCTAATTTTATTCTATTTTACATTTCGCTAATAATTAACTACTACTGCCACTCAAAGGCGGACCGTCCGTATTAAACATGCACATTTAAAGATAGCCTCGGTGAAAAAGCTAAGAAAAAGACTAATACACACAGTTACACTTCTAATGCCGTCTCATCTACATCTTTGTCTGACTCTGTTGAAATCGCATTGCGACCACATGATGACAGCAGCACAGACCGTGAAGTCCTGGGAATAAAGATGGACAATACTGAAAAAAGCGACTTTACATGCGATTAATATTCCAGTACGTGAAAGCAATGCTTGGAAAATCAGCTGGTGCTGCAGCACGTATAAAACGTTCAGCTCCTCATGTAATTCCTAATCTCATGTGCAACCATTTTCCTGATGCACTCGCAGCGAATGATATGCCACAATATCTGAACGATGTATCGAACGAGATTCTCGGAAGAGTAAGCCTTATAAAAGCAAGGTCACTTTATTCTCGGATATTCGCTTTGTTGTGCCGAAGACATGAGAAGGTTTTATAAATCATTACATCTCCTTGCAGTAGTGCGATCGCTACATTCTATGAATTAAGACATTAGATAAGGCACATTTTTGTCCAAAAACCCATTAGAATCGCCGGAAAAACTAAATTACACAGATTGGATGGAACGGAAGGCGTATTTGACACACACTTTTACTTACCGTAATGAAATTTACATTTCATCAGGAGGTACTAATGCGAACATATTCAAAGTTCATAGTAAAATAAAATCACTTACTTCAAAACACAAACCTTGGGCGTGTTTCTGTGAAAAGGAAGTTTTCCGAGTCTCCGAGTATTCATTTTACCAATAGTATTTTCCTCGAAGAATGGGACAAAATCTATGAAGGTCAACAAAGATCAGAAGGGTTTCCGACAATAAAGGTGTATTTTCCACCTCAGCCAGAAGCATTGAATTGGTTTCACAATCCTTTAGTTACATCATCTGTATCTAAGTCAGGATTATCACTGAAAGAAGATTAACAGCTAATTAATATCTAAAACGATTTAACGTTTAAAACTATGTTCAACGAAATAGAAAATATTCATTGATGGGTTTGTCACGTAAATGTTTTTGCTGAAATTTCCATTCGCACTGTGAAATTACTGCTGGCTTTTGCATCCGCTTATCATTGTGAGAGATCCTTCACCCTATATAACGCGGTTCATTTGTTTCTTTGGTTGTTGGCGTAATTTTTTGAGGACAGTAGCTACGTGATTTTTTAAATATCCAAAAAAGCTTTGTATCTGGGTATTGTTGAATATTGAAAGATGAGTTTCATTATCTCATGCAACGTATAGGTAGAATTTGATTTGAAAAATATTATTCCTACCAATATTACATATCGTTAATCGAACATAAATGTCTAATGGGTGGATGCCTACAATACAGAAGAAATCACACTTAAATATAAAATAATTCTAATGCAATTCAATTTAATTCAAAATTTAGTTGGGAGAGCGACAAAACAAAGATATTTTTTTTTAAATAAAAGGATGATTTCCTGCATAACGAAACGAGACAGAGTTGCAGTTGTTAAAGATAAGAAGGTAAAATAATCACGAATCCATCAGTCCAGAAATTGCTGGAATCTACGGATCCATAGAATTATCTAACGATGCACACCTAGCTCCTCGTCAAATATTTGACCAAACCTATTCTCACCGACATAGATTCACTGTGGACAACTACCTTTTGTTCACCTTAAAATACGTGCGAATCAACGAACTCCAAACCAAACCCCTAAAACATTTTATTGAGTGAAAGATTTTATTTGAAGGGTTCTCCAAAATCGTTAAAGGATATCGGATTTTGCTTCATGATAGTGGAACATGAAATTAGATATTTTTTTATATCTACGCAACATAATTTACTATTGGTGGGATAATACATGCCTCGCTTCCAATTTCGAGACTTCAAATTCGTTCCTCAAATGTATCGCATTCTTTTATTTATCCTTTCGTCCATTTTGGATATTCCGCATTTTTAAAACGAGATCTTTTTGGAATCAATATTCATAATAACGCTCATCGCAAAGGTAAAACTGCGACTTGGAGAATTAAGCATTGCTCTAATACGATGGAAACGTTTTCACTTACACACGGACGACTTGCTTAAACATTTCAACTAACGTAAAGATTCCGGTGTTTCACGGCTTCGAGACTGCACTTTGAAAGTCCGTCACAGCATTGAACGTTGACGCTTCGCCTCTTAATCACTGTCTCGTCATTTGATTGCGATACCTCCGCAGAGCCCGTCTTTTTCATCAACATCGAGTCAGGTGTGCTTGTTCCGGTTTTCAGAAAAATGGGGGTGCATGTACATCCACACGGGTAAGGTAGAGTGAAGTGGTTTCACATATCGTAAAGGCATTCATCGTCGCTTCGAAAACAACACGATTACAAGGAAATGTTTCCATGTTCCAGGGAACAATTGCGGGATGTTTCTGTCTCTAACGGTTGCCGCGGGTATTTTAATGTATTAAGCGCGGCCAGTTCCTTAAAAATCGAAAGTCAAAATCGGAGTAAACGTCGAAGTAAAAGAGAAAAAATCCCAACCACTTCATCCTAGTATTCTCGTTTCCATTGCAGATCTGCGTCCATGTACATAGCGTCACTATGGCAACCATTCATTGTCACGTAACGTTCATGGGAATGAACTTACTTTTTTCCGGCTTACATTAAAAATTTCATTGAAAAATAAGATTCTGCTAGACAAAAATTTCATTTTCCCAATTATCTGCTTTTATGAACATAAACATTTTCTCGGTAAAAAAATGTTTTGCTCATTATTTGATGTCTATCTCATTTCTAACTGTGATTTTTTTTAAATCAGCACTTATTAATTATTTGATAAATTTCTGGCATTATGCTGCGAAATATTACGAAAGCTAAATTTTGCTATGGCAAAATAATTAAAAACACGAACAATAACATGAAGTAGGAAAATCCGTAAATTAAATGCTCTTTGAAAAAATAATAATCACCGATGCATTGGCGAATATTTTAATATATTAATTCCGAAGTGGTCACGTCGTAGATAGTGCAATCGTCGAAAGAGTAGACGAATAAAATAAAAATGGATCACATCCTGGAAGGGATAGAGGGATTTTCCAGTAAACGCGGCCATTTTTACGTTGATCCGATCTGTAGGCTTATGGAAAGGGATTGTGGCCGAAACGGGATTAACTCGCAAAGGAATATGCAGCCACCGCATGACAATCAAAGAAATATTCGAATTATTCACCGTTAAACTAGGCGAAGAAGTGAAAATATAGGCCCTTATTATATAAATTAATAAATAATTCAGAATATGTATATATAATGAAATGGAAATAACTATCTCATAAAGCACAAAGGGTATGAGTAGGCAGAATAATTTATAACTAACCTCGAGTATGTGCGTGAGGGTCGTATATGTCCACCACCACCACCGCCGCCACCATGAGAAACACAACGTCAAACACTTCAGCCACGGACCATGCAAGTGCAGGAACTACCGCCGCTTATTCAGTCGGGGGCGTTCGCCCTCCACCTCCGCCAACACATGAGCCACCACCTTCCTTGCAGCTAACGGATAAGCGAAGTTTTCCGTTAAACCTCAAGCTGAAATTAATTTATAAGGTTCGGCTTATAAAACGGTGGGTATTTAAGGATAATAAAATGAAAAATATTAATCACATATAATACGGTCGATCAGTGAAAAGATCATTATACCTATCTAACTTGTAGCATGTGTGTATCGAGCTTATTCGACCACATTCACAACCAACGCCTCCACAACAACCTCGCCGCCGCCTTCGACACATCCTTTACCTCAACCGCCATCATTAACGCCCACCACGCCAAACGCCTCAGCCACGGATATAGCTTGAGCCGAGCGCCTTATGGGCCCGTTTCCACCCTCCTACGCACTTCTGCCCCCACCTTCGTAAGTCAAATCGCTGGAGGGATTTACATTAACTACTGGTGACCGTTATTAAAATTTATCGGCCAATTGTGATATCATCTGTAAAATTATATATTTAAATAATAACTTGGTTACTGGACTTTATTAACAACACCTAATTTTGAAAGACCAAATTATTACGAGTTATAGATCAATGATAAAAAAATCTTTTACCTTTTGAATTGATCTTCGTCTGTCCATAATACGAAGAAAAGTAGATGTTCAATTCCATATAACACTTCAGGAATTTGGCTCCATACATACCGACCCCTGTTGAGATCTGATGCACATTTTTGGAAGATAATATTCCATGCAGAATCCTATTAACTTCTACGATGATTACTGCAGACTGTTCTTTTTTCACCCAAAAAAATACGTATATTCGCGTTCTTCCCAATACTGAAATAAAATTCTCATTAATTGCAGGGATCACCAGTGATCGATAATCTAATCTCATTTGTTTTTTTGAAGACCATTGATGTCACTTTATAGCGGACAATACAGCGTTGTGTCTGACCTTTCCTTTCCGTTCATTCAAATTTCACACTTTGTCTTCAACAGATTTCACCTGTATACATAAAATAACAGACACCTACCTGAGGTCGTGTAGGTATCCGCTCGTTTCTAGAAAGCGTTATCCTTCATAAAAAGCATTTTGTCGCTTATTCTGAATCGACCTACATGTATTTGGTCCATCGTCCCTCAGCCCGTCTATACCTGGGAAAAATTGATTAAAAAACGACTGACGCCATTTTTCCTTATTATGTTTGATAATTATTTTTCAATCGAAGAAATTTGGTTTATAGTGATATTGTGAAATCTAAGTCTTCCGCTACACAATTGTCTAATTTTATTCTATTTTACATTTCGCTAATAATTAACTACTACTGCCACTCAAAGGCGGACCGTCCGTATTAAACATGCACATTTAAAGATAGCCTCGGTGAAAAAGCTAAGAAAAAGACTAATACACACAGTTACACTTCTAATGCCGTCTCATCTACATCTTTGTCTGACTCTGTTGAAATCGCATTGCGACCACATGATGACAGCAGCACAGACCGTGAAGTCCTGGGAATAATGATGGACAATACTGAAAAAAGCGACTTTACATGCGATTAATATTCCAGTACGTGAAAGCAATGCTTGGAAAATCAGCTGGTGCTGCAGCACGTATAAAACGTTCAGCTCCTCATGTAATTCCTAATCTCATGAGCAACCATTTTCCTGATGCACTCGCAGCGAATGATATGCCACAATATCTGAACGATGTATCGAACGAGATTCTCGGAAGAGTAAGCCTTATAAAAGCAAGGTCACTTTATTCTCGGATATTCGCTTTGTTGTGCCGAAGACATGAGAAGGTTTTATAAATCATTACATCTCCTTGCAGTAGTGCGATCGCTACATTCTATGAATTAAGACATTAGATAAGGCACATTTTTGTCCAAAAATCCATTAGAATCGCCGGAAAAACTAAATTACACAGATTGGATGGAACGGAAGGCGTATTTGGCACACACTTTTACTTACCGTAATGAAATTTACATTTCATCAGGAGGTATTAATGCGAATATATTCAAAGTTCATAGTAAAATAAAATCACTTACTTCAAAACACAAACCTTGGGCGTGTTTGTGTGAAAAGGAAGTTTTCCGAGTCTCCGAGTATTCATTTTACCAATAGTATTTTCCTCGAAGAATGGGACAAAATCTATGAAGGTCAACAAAGATCAGAAGGGTTTCCGACAATAAAGGTGTATTTTCCACCTCAGCCAGAAGCATTGAATTGGTTTCACAATCCTTTAGTTACATCATCTGTATCTAAGTCAGGATTATCACTGAAAGAAGATTAACAGCTAATTGATATCTAAAACGATTTAACGTTTAAAACTATGTTCAACGAAATAGAAAATATTCATTGATGGGTTTGTCACGTAAATGTTTTTGCTGAAATTTCCATTCGCACTGTGAAATTACTGCTGGCTTTTGCATCCGCTTATCATTGTGAGAGATCCTTCACCCTATATAACGCGGTTCATTTGTTTCTTTGGTTGTTGGCGTAATTTTTTGAGGACAGTAGCTACGTGATTTTTTAAATATCCAAAAAAGCTTTGTATCTGGGTATTGTTGAATATTGAAAGATGAGTTTCATTATCTCATGCAACGTATAGGTAGAATTTGATTTGAAAAATATTATTCCTACCAATATTACATATCGTTAATCGAACATAAATGTCTAATGGGTGGATGCCTACAATACAGAAGAAATCACACTTAAATATAAAATAATTCTAAAGCAATTCAATTTAATTCAAAATTTAGTTGGGAGAGCGACAAAACAAAGATATTTTTTTTTAAATAAAAGGATGATTTCCTGCATAACGAAACGAGACAGAGTTGCAGTTGTTAAAGATAAGAAGGTAAAATAATCACGAATCAATCAGTCCAGAAATTGCTGGAATCTACGGATCCATAGAATTATCTAACGATGCACACCTAGCTCCTCGTCAAATATTTGACCAAACTTATTCTCACCGACATAGATTCACTGTGGACAACTACCTTTTGTTCACCTTAAAATACGTGCGAATCAACGAACTCCAAACCAAACCCCTAAAACATTTTATTGAGTGAAAGATTTTATTTGAAGGGTTCTCCAAAATCGTTAAAGAATATCGGATTTTGCTTCATGATAGTGGAACATGAAATTAGATATTTTTTTATATCTACGCAACATAATTTACTATTGGTGGGATAATACATGCCTCGCTTCCAATTTCGAGACTTCAAATTCGTTCCTCAAATGTATCGCATTCTTTTATTTATCCTTTCGTCCATTTTGGATATTCCGCATTTTTAAAACGAGATCTTTTTGGAATCAATATTCATAATAACGCTCATCGCAAAGGTAAAACTGCGACTTGGAGAATTAAGCATTGCTCTAATACGATGGAAACGTTTTCACTTACACACGGACGACTTGCTTAAACATTTCAACTAACGTAAAGATTCCGGTGTTTCACGGCTTCGAGACTGCACTTTGAAAGTCCGTCACAGCATTGAACGTTGACGCTTCGCCTCTTAATCACTGTCTCGTCATTCGATTGCGATACCTCCGCAGAGCCCGTCTTTTTCATCAACATCGAGTCAGGTGTGCTTGTTCCGGTTTTCAGAAAAATGGGGGTGCATGTACATCCACACGGGTAAGGCAGAGTGAAGTGGTTTCACATATCGTAAAGGCATTCATCGTCGCTTCGAAAACAACACGATTACAAGGAAATGTTTCCATGTTCCAGGGAACAATTGCGGGATGTTTCTGTCTCTAACGGTTGCCGCGGGTATTTTAATGTATTCAGCGCGGCCAGTTCCTTAAAAATCGAAAGTCAAAATCGGAGTAAACGTCGAAGTAAAAGAGAAAAAATCCCAACCACTTCATCCTAGTATTCTCGTTTCCATTGCAGATCTGCGTCCATGTTCATAGCGTCACTATGGCAACCATTCATTGTCACGTAACGTTCATGGGAATGAACTTACTTTTTTCCGGCTTACATTAAAAATTTCATTGAAAAATAAGATTCTGCTAGACAAAAATTTCATTTTCCCAATTATCTGCTTTTATGAACATAAACATTATCTCGGTAAAAAAATGTTTTGCTCATTATTTGATGTCTATCTCATTTCTAACTGTGATTTTTTTTAAATCAGCACTTATTAATTATTTGATAAATTTCTGGCATTATGCAGCGAAATATTACGAAAGCTAAATTTTGCTATGGCAAAATAATTAAAAACACGAACAATAACATGAAGTAGGAAAATCCGTAAATTAAATGCTCTTTGAAAAAATAATAATCACCGATGCATTGGCGAATATTTTAATATATTAATTCCGAAGTGGTCACGTCGTAGATAGTGCAATCGTCGAAAGAGTAGACGAATAAAATAAAAATGGATCACATCCTGGAATGGATAGAGGGATTTTCCAGTAAACGCGGCCATTTTTACGTTGATCCGATCTGTAGGCTTATGGAAAGGGATTGTGGCCGAAACGGGATTAACTCGCAAAGGAATATGCAGCCACCGCATGACAATCAAAGAAATATTCGAATTATTCACCGTTAAACTAGGCGAAGAAGTGAAAATATAGGCCCTTATTATATAAATTAATAAATAATTCAGAATATGTATATATAATGAAATGGAAATAACTATCTCATAAAGCACAAAGGGTATGAGTAGGCAGAATAATTTATAACTAACCTCGAGTATGTGCGTGAGGGTCGTATATGTCCACCACCACCACCGCCGCCACCATGAGAAACACAACGTCAAACACTTCAGCCACGGACCATGCAAGTGCAGGAACTACCGCCGCTTATTCAGTCGGGGGCGTTCGCCCTCCACCTCCGCCAACACATGAGCCACCACCTTCCTTGCAGCTAACGGATAAGCGAAGTTTTCCGTTAAACCTCAAGCTGAAATTAATTTATAAGGTTCGGCTTATAAAACTGTGGGTATTTAAGGATAATAAGATGAAAAATATTAATCACATATAATACGGTCGATCAGTGAAAAGATCATTATATCTAACCAACATGTAGCATCTATGTCTCGAGCTTATTCGACCACATTCACAACCAACGCCTCCACAACAACCTCGCCGCCGCCTTCGACACATCCTTTACCTCAACCGCCATCATTAACGCCCACCACGCCAAACGCCTCAGCCACGGATGTAGCTTGAGCCGAGCGCCTTATGAGCCCGTTTCCACCCTCCTACGCACTTCTGCCCCCACCTTCGTAAGTCAAATCGCTGGAGGGATTTACATTAACTACTGGTGACCGTTATTAAAATTTATCGGCCAATTGTGATATCATCTGTAAAATTATATATTTAAATAATAACTTGGTTACTGGACTTTATTAACAACACCTAATTTTGAAAGACCAAATTATTACGAGTTATAGATCAATGATAAAAAAATCTTTTACCTTTTGAATTGATCTTCGTCTGTCCATAATACGAAGAAAAGTAGATGTTCAATTCCATATAACACTTCAGGAATTTGGCTCCATACATACCGACCCCTGTTGAGATCTGATGCACATTTTTGGAAGATAATATTCCATGCAGAATCCTATTAACTTCTACGATGATTACTGCAGACTGTTCTTTTTTCACCCAAAAAAATACGTATATTCGCGTTCTTCCCAATACTGAAATAAAATTCTCATTAATTGCAGGGATCACTAGTGATCGATAATCTAATCTCATTTGTTTTTTTGAAGACCATTGATGTCGCTTTATAGCGGACAATACAGCGTTGTGTCTGACCTTTCCTTTCCGTTCATTCAAATCTTCACACTTTGTCTTCAACAGTTTTCACCTGTATACATAAAATAACAGACACCTACCTGAGGTCGTGTAGGTATCCGCTCGTTTCTAGAAAGCGTTATCCTTCATAAAAAGCATTTTGTCTCTTATTCTGAATCGACCTACATGTATTTGGTCCATCGTCCCTCAGCCCGTCTATACCTGGGAAAAATTGATTAAAAAACGACTGACGCCATTTTTCCTTATTATGTTTGATAATTATTTTTCAATCGAAGAAATTTGGTTTATAGTGATATTGTAAAATCTAAGTCTTCCGCTACACAATTGTCTAATTTTATTCTATTTTACATTTCGCTAATAATTAACTACTACTGCCACTCAAAGGCGGACCGTCCGTATTAAACATGCACATTTAAAGATAGCCTCGGTGAAAAACCTAAGAAAAAGACTAATACACACAGTTACACTTCTAATGCCGTCTCATCTACATCTTTGTCTGACTCTGTTGAAATCGCATTGCGACCACATGATGACAGCAGCACAGACCGTGAAGTCCTGGGAATAAAGATGGACAATACTGAAAAAAGCGACTTTACATGCGATTAATATTCCAGTACGTGAAAGCAATGCTTGGAAAATCAGCTGGTGCTGCAGCACGTATAAAACGTTCAGCTCCTCATGTAATTCCTAATCTCATGTGCAACCATTTTCCTGATGCACTCGCAGCGAATGATATGCCACAATATCTGAACGATGTATCGAACGAGATTCTCGGAAGAGTAAGCCTTATAAAAGCAAGGTCACTTTATTCTCGGATATTCGCTTTGTTGTGCCGAAGACATGAGAAGGTTTTATAAATCATTACATCTCCTTGCAGTAGTGCGATCGCTACATTCTATGAATTAAGACATTAGATAAGGCACATTTTTGTCCAAAAACCCATTAGAATCGCCGGAAAAACTAAATTACACAGATTGGATGGAACGGAAGGCGTATTTGACACACACTTTTACTTACCGTAATGAAATTTACATTTCATCAGGAGGTACTAATGCGAACATATTCAAAGTTCATAGTAAAATAAAATCACTTACTTCAAAACACAAACCTTGGGCGTGTTTCTGTGAAAAGGAAGTTTTCCGAGTCTCCGAGTATTCATTTTACCAATAGTATTTTCCTCGAAGAATGGGACAAAATCTATGAAGGTCAACAAAGATCAGAAGGGTTTCCGACAATAAAGGTGTATTTTCCACCTCAGCCAGAAGCATTGAATTGGTTTCACAATCCTTTAGTTACATCATCTGTATATAAGTCAGGATTATCACTGAAAGAAGATTAACAGCTAATTAATATCTAAAACGATTTAACGTTTAAAACTATGTTCAACGAAATAGAAAATATTCATTGATGGGTTTGTCACGTAAATGTTTTTGCTGAAATTTCCATTCGCACTGTGAAATTACTGCTGGCTTTTGCATCCGCTTATCATTGTGAGAGATCCTTCACCCTATATAACGCGGTTCATTTGTTTCTTTGGTTGTTGGCGTAATTTTTTGAGGACAGTAGCTACGTGATTTTTTAAATATCCAAAAAAGCTTTGTATCTGGGTATTGTTGAATATTGAAAGATGAGTTTCATTATCTCATGCAACGTATAGGTAGAATTTGATTTGAAAAATATTATTCCTACCAATATTACATATCGTTAATCGAACATAAATGTCTAATGGGTGGATGCCTACAATACAGAAGAAATCACACTTAAATATAAAATAATTCTAATGCAATTCAATTTAATTCAAAATTTAGTTGGGAGAGCGACAAAACAAAGATATTTTTTTTTAAATAAAAGGATGATTTCCTGCATAACGAAACGAGACAGAGTTGCAGTTGTTAAAGATAAGAAGGTAAAATAATCACGAATCCATCAGTCCAGAAATTGCTGCAATCTACGGATCCATAGAATTATCTAACGATGCACACCTAGCTCCTCGTCAAATATTTGACCAAACTTATTCTCACCGACATAGATTCACTGTGGACAACTACCTTTTGTTCACCTTAAAATACGTGCGAATCAACGAACTCCAAACCAAACCCCTAAAACATTTTATTGAGTGAAAGATTTTATTTGAAGGGTTCTCCAAAATCGTTAAAGAATATCGGATTTTGCTTCATGATAGTGGAACATGAAATTAGATATTTTTTTATATCTACGCAACATAATTTACTATTGGTGGGATAATACATGCCTCGCTTCCAATTTCGAGACTTCAAATTCGTTCCTCAAATGTATCGCATTCTTTTATTTATCCTTTCGTCCATTTTGGATATTCCGCATTTTTAAAACGAGATAGTTTTGGAATCAATATTCATAATAACGCTCATCGCAAAGGTAAAACTGCGACTTGGAGAATTAAGCATTGCTCTAATACGATGGAAACGTTTTCACTTACACACGAACGACTTGCTTAAACATTTCAACTAACGTAAAGATTCCGGTGTTTCACGGCTTCGAGACTGCACTTTGAAAGTCCGTCACAGCATTGAACGTTGACGCTTCGCCTCTTAATCACTGTCTCGTCATTCGATTGCGATACCTCCGCAGAGCCCGTCTTTTTCATCAACATCGAGTCAGGTGTGCTTGTTCCGGTTTTCAGAAAAATGGGGGTGCATGTACATCCACACGGGTAAGGCAGAGTGAAGTGGTTTCACATATCGTAAAGGCATTCATCGTCGCTTCGAAAACAACACGATTACAAGGAAATGTTTCCATGTTCCAGGGAACAATTGCGGGATGTTTCTGTCTCTAACGGTTGCCGCGGGTATTTTAATGTATTCAGCGCGGCCAGTTCCTTAAAAATCGAAAGTCAAAATCGGAGTAAACGTCGAAGTAAAAGAGAAAAAATCCCAACCACTTCATCCTAGTATTCTCGTTTCCATTGCAGATCTGCGTCCATGTACATAGCGTCACTATGGCAACCATTCATTGTCACGTAACGTTCATGGGAATGAACTTACTTTTTTCCGGCTTACATTAAAAATTTCATTGAAAAATAAGATTCTGCTAGACAAAAATTTCATTTTCCCAATTATCTGCTTTTATGAACATAAACATTTTCTCGGTAAAAAAATGTTTTGCTCATTATTTGATGTCTATCTCATTTCTAACTGTGATTTTTTTTAAATCAGCACTTATTAATTATTTGATAAATTTCTGGCATTATGCAGCGAAATATTACGAAAGCTAAATTTTGCTATGGCAAAATAATTAAAAACACGAACAATAACATGAAGTAGGAAAATCCGTAAATTAAATGCTCTTTGAAAAAATAATAATCACCGATGCATTGGCGAATATTTTAATATATTAATTCCGAAGTGGTCACGTCGTAGATAGTGCAATCGTCGAAAGAGTAGACGAATAAAATAAAAATGGATCACATCCTGGAATGGATAGAGGGATTTTCCAGTAAACGCGGCCATTTTTACGTTGATCCGATCTGTAGGCTTATGGAAAGGGATTGTGGCCGAAACGGGATTAACTCGCAAAGGAATATGCAGCCACCGCATGACAATCAAAGAAATATTCGAATTATTCACCGTTAAACTAGGCGAAGAAGTGAAAATATAGGCCCTTATTATATAAATTAATAAATAATTCAGAATATGTATATATAATGAAATGGAAATAACTATCTCATAAAGCACAAAGGGTATGAGTAGGCAGAATAATTTATAACTAACCTCGAGTATGTGCGTGAGGGTCGTATATGTCCACCACCACCGCCGCCACCATGAGAAACACAACGTCAAACACTTCAGCCACGGACCATGCAAGTGCAGGAACTACCGCCGCTTATTCAGTCGGGGGCGTTCGCCCTCCACCTCCGCCAACACATGAGCCACCACCTTCCTTGCAGCTAACGGATAAGCGAAGTTTTCCGTTAAACCTCAAGCTGAAATTAATTTATAAGGTTCGGCTTATAAAACTGTGGGTATTTAAGGATAATAAAATGAAAAATATTAATCACATATAATACGGTCGATCAGTGAAAAGATCATTATACCTAACTAACTTGTAGCATGTGTGTATCGAGCTTATTCGACCACATTCACAACCAACGCCTCCACAACAACCTCGCCGCCGCCTTCGACACATCCTTTACCTCAACCGCCATCATTAACGCCCACCACGCCAAACGCCTCAGCCACGGATGTAGCTTGAGCCGAGCGCCTTATGGGCCCGTTTCCACCCTCCTACGCACTTCTGCCCCCACCTTCGTAAGTCAAATCGCTGGAGGGATTTACATTAACTACTGTTGACCGTTATTAAAATTTATCGGCCAATTGTGATATCATCTGTAAAATTATATATTTAAATAATAACTTGGTTACTGGACTTTATTAACAACACCTAATTTTGAAAGACCAAATTATTACGAGTTATAGATCAATGATAAAAAAATCTTTTACCTTTTGAATTGATCTTCGTCTGTCCATAATACGAAGAAAAGTAGATGTTCAATTCTATATAACACTTCAGGAATTTGGCTCCATACATACCGACCCCTGTTGAGATCTGATGCACATTTTTGGAAGATAATATTCCATGCAGAATCCTATTAACTTCTACGATGATTACTGCAGACTGTTCTTTTTTCACCCAAAAAAATACGTATATTCGCGTTCTTCCCAATACTGAAATAAAATTCTCATTAATTGCAGGGATCACTAGTGATCGATAATCTAATCTCATTTGTTTTTTTGAAGACCATTGATGTCACTTTATAGCGGACAATACAGCGTTGTGTCTGACCTTTCCTTTCCGTTCATTCAAATCTTCACACTTTGTCTTCAACAGTTTTCACCTGTATACATAAAATAACAGACACCTACCTGAGGTCGTGTAGGTATCCGCTCGTTTCTAGAAAGCGTTATCCTTCATAAAAAGCATTTTGTCGCTTATTCTGAATAGACCTACATGTATTTGGTCCATCGTCCCTCAGCCCGTCTATACCTGGGAAAAATTGATTAAAAAACGACTGACGCCATTTTTCCTTATTATGTTTGATAATTATTTTTCAATCGAAGAAATTTGGTTTATAGTGATGTTGTGAAATCTAAGTCTTCCGTTACACAATTGTCTAATTTTATTCTATTTTACATTTCGCTAATAATTAACTACTACTGCCACTCAAAGGCGGACCGTCCGTATTAATCATGCACATTTAAAGATAGCCTCGGTGAAAAAGCTAAGAAAAAGACTAATACACACAGTTACACTTCTAATGCCGTCTCATCTACATCTTTGTCTGACTCTGTTGAAATCGCATTGCGACCACATGATGACAGCAGCACAGACCGTGAAGTCCTGGGAATAAAGATGGACAATACTGAAAAAAGCGACTTTACCTGCGATTAATATTCCAGTACGTGAAAGCAATGCTTGGAAAATCAGCTGGTGCTGCAGCACGTATAAAACGTTCAGCTCCTCATGTAATTCCTAATCTCATGTGCAACCATTTTCCTGATGCACTCGCAGCGAATGATATGCCACAATATCTGAACGATGTATCGAACGAGATTCTCGGAAGAGTAAGCCTTATAAAAGCAAGGTCACTTTATTCTCGGATATTCGCTTTGTTGTGCCGAAGACATGAGAAGGTTTTATAAATCATTACATCTCCTTGCAGTAGTGCGATCGCTACATTCTATGAATTAAGACATTAGATAAGGCACATTTTTGTCCAAAAATCCATTAGAATCGCCGGAAAAACTAAATTACACAGATTGGATGGAACGGAAGGCGTATTTGGCACACACTTTTACTTACCGTAATGAAATTTACATTTCATCAGGAGGTATTAATGCGAATATATTCAAAGTTCATAGTAAAATAAAATCACTTACTTCAAAACACAAACCTTGGGCGTGTTTGTGTGAAAAGGAAGTTTTCCGAGTCTCCGAGTATTCATTTTACCAATAGTATTTTCCTCGAAGAATGGGACAAAATCTATGAAGGTCAACAAAGATCAGAAGGGTTTCCGACAATAAAGGTGTATTTTCCACCTCAGCCAGAAGCATTGAATTGGTTTCACAATCCTTTAGTTACATCATCTGTATCTAAGTCAGGATTATCACTGAAAGAAGATTAACAGCTAATTAATATCTAAAACGATTTAACGTTTAAAACTATGTTCAACGAAATAGAAAATATTCATTGATGGGTTTGTCACGTAAATGTTTTTGCTGAAATTTCCATTCGCACTGTGAAATTACTGCTGGCTTTTGCATCCGCTTATCATTGTGAGAGATCCTTCACCCTATATAACGCGGTTCATTTGTTTCTTTGGTTGTTGGCGTAATTTTTTGAGGACAGTAGCTACGTGATTTTTTAAATATCCAAAAAAGCTTTGTATCTGGGTATTGTTGAATATTGAAAGATGAGTTTCATTATCTCATGCAACGTATAGGTAGAATTTGATTTGAAAAATATTATTCCTACCAATATTACATATCGTTAATCGAACATAAATGTCTAATGGGTGGATGCCTACAATACAGAAGAAATCACACTTAAATATAAAATAATTCTAATGCAATTCAATTTAATTCAAAATTTAGTTGGGAGAGCGACAAAACAAAGATATTTTTTTTTAAATAAAAGGATGATTTCCTGCATAACGAAACGAGACAGAGTTGCAGTTGTTAAAGATAAGAAGGTAAAATAATCACGAATCCATCAGTCCAGAAATTGCTGGAATCTACGGATCCATAGAATTATCTAACGATGCACACCTAGCTCCTCGTCAAATATTTGACCAAACCTATTCTCACCGACATAGATTCACTGTGGACAACTACCTTTTGTTCACCTTAAAATACGTGCGAATCAACGAACTCCAAACCAAACCCCTAAAACATTTTATTGAGTGAAAGATTTTATTTGAAGGGTTCTCCAAAATCGTTAAAGAATATCGGATTTTGCTTCATGATAGTGGAACATGAAATTAGATATTTTTTTATATCTACGCAACATAATTTACTATTGGTGGGATAATACATGCCTCGCTTCCAATTTCGAGACTTCAAATTCGTTCCTCAAATGTATCGCATTCTTTTATTTATCCTTTCGTCCATTTTGGATATTCCGCATTTTTAAAACGAGATCTTTTTGGAATCAATATTCATAATAACGCTCATCGCAAAGGTAAAACTGCGACTTGGAGAATTAAGCATTGCTCTAATACGATGGAAACGTTTTCACTTACACACGGACGACTTGCTTAAACATTTCAACTAACGTAAAGATTCCGGTGTTTCACGGCTTCGAGACTGCACTTTGAAAGTCCGTCACAGCATTGAACGTTGACGCTTCGCCTCTTAATCACTGTCTCGTCATTCGATTGCGATACCTCCGCAGAGCCCGTCTTTTTCATCAACATCGAGTCAGGTGTGCTTGTTCCGGTTTTCAGAAAAATGGGGGTGCATGTACATCCACACGGGTAAGGCAGAGTAAAGTGGTTTCACATATCCTGAAGGCATTCATCGTCGCTTCGAAAACAACACGATTACAAGGAAATGTTTCCATGTTCCAGGGAACAATTGCGGGATGTTTCTGTCTCTAACGGTTGCCGCGGGTATTTTAATGTATTCAGCGCGGCCAGTTCCTTAAAAATCGAAAGTCAAAATCGGAGTAAACGTCGAAGTAAAAGAGAAAAAATCCCAACCACTTCATCCTAGTATTCTCGTTTCCATTGCAGATCTGCGTCCATGTACATAGCGTCACTATGGCAACCATTCATTGTCACGTAACGTTCATGGGAATGAACTTACTTTTTTCCGGCTTACATTAAAAATTTCATTGAAAAATAAGATTCTGCTAGACAAAAATTTCATTTTCCCAATTATCTGCTTTTATGAACATAAACATTTTCACGGTAAAAAAATGTTTTGCTCATTATTTGATGTCTATCTCATTTCTAACTGTGATTTTTTTTAAATCAGCACTTATTAATTATTTGATAAATTTCTGGCATTATGCAGCGAAATATTACGAAAGCTAAATTTTGCTATGGCAAAATAATTAAAAACACGAACAATAACATGAAGTAGGAAAATCCGTAAATTAAATGCTCTTTGAAAAAATAATAATCACCGATGCATTGGCGAATATTTTAATATATTAATTCCGAAGTGGTCACGTCGTAGATAGTGCAATCGTCGAAAGAGTAGACGAATAAAATAAAAATGGATCACATCCTGGAATGGATAGAGGGATTTTCCAGTAAACGCGGCCATTTTTACGTTGATCCGATCTGTAGGCTTATGGAAAGGGATTGTGGCCGAAACGGGATTAACTCGCAAAGGAATATGCAGCCACCGCATGACAATCAAAGAAATATTCGAATTATTCACCGTTAAACTAGGCGAAGAAGTGAAAATATAGGCCCTTATTATATAAATTAATTAATAATTCAGAATATGTATATATAATGAAATGGAAATAACTATCTCATAAAGCACAAAGGGTATGAGTAGGCAGAATAATTTATAACTAACCTCGAGTATGTGCGTGAGGGTCGTATATGTCCACCACCACCACCGCCGCCACCATGAGAAACACAACGTCAAACACTTCAGTCACGGACCATGCAAGTGCAGGAACTACCGCCGCTTATTCAGTCGGGGGCGTTCGCCCTCCACCTCCGCCAACACATGAGCCACCACCTTCCTTGCAGGTAACGGATAAGCGAAGTTTTCCGTTAAACCTCAAGCTGAAATTAATTTATAAGGTTCGGCTTATAAAACTGTGGGTATTTAAGGATAATAAGATGAAAAATATTAATCACATATAATACGGTCGATCAGTGAAAAGATCATTATACCTAACTAACTTGTAGCATGTGTGTATCGAGCTTATTCGACCACATTCACAACCAACGCCTCCACAACAACCTCGCCGCCGCCTTCGACACATCCTTTACCTCAACCGCCATCATTAACGCCCACCACGCCAAACGCCTCAGCCACGGATGTAGCTTGAGCCGAGCGCCTTATGGGCCCGTTTCCACCCTCCTACGCACTTCTGCCCCCACCTTCGTAAGTCAAATCGCTGGAGGGATTTACATTAACTACTGGTGACCGTTATTAAAATTTATCGGCCAATTGTGATATCATCTGTAAAATTATATATTTAAATAATAACTTGGTTACTGGACTTTATTAACAACACCTAATTTTGAAAGACCAAATTATTACGAGTTATAGATCAATGATAAAAAAATCTTTTACCTTTTGAATTGATCTTCGTCTGTCCATAATACGAAGAAAAGTAGATGTTCAATTCCATATAACACTTCAGGAATTTGGCTCCATACATACCGACCCCTGTTGAGATCTGATGCACATTTTTGGAAGATAATATTCCATGCAGAATCCTATAAACTTCTACGATGATTACTGCAGACTGTTCTTTTTTCACCCAAAAAAATACGTATATTCGCGTTCTTCCCAATACTGAAATAAAATTCTCATTAATTGCAGGGATCACTAGTGATAGATAATCTAATCTCATTTGTTTTTTTGAAGACCATTGATGTCACTTTATAGCGGACAATACAGCGTTGTGTCTGACCTTTCCTTTCCGTTCATTCAAATCTTCACACTTTGTCTTCAACAGTTTTCACCTGTATACATAAAATAACAGACACCTACCTGAGGTCGTGTAGGTATCCGCTCGTTTCTAGAAAGCGTTATCCTTCATAAAAAGCATTTTGTCGCTTATTCTGAATCGACCTACATGTATTTGGTCCATCGTCCCTCAGCCCGTCTATACCTGGGAAAAATTGATTAAAAAACGACTGACGCCATTTTTCCTTATTATGTTTGATAATTATTTTTCAATCGAAGAAATTTGGTTTATAGTGATATTGTGAAATCTAAGTCTTCCGCTACACAATTGTCTAATTTTATTCTATTTTACATTTCGCTAATAATTAACTACTACTGCCACTCAAAGGCGGACCGTCCGTATTAAACATGCACATTTAAAGATAGCCTCGGTGAAAAAGCTAAGAAAAAGACTAATACACACAGTTACACTTCTAATGCCGTCTCATATACATCTTTGACTGACTCTGTTGAAATCGCATTGCGACCACATGATGACAGCAGCACAGACCGTGAAGTCCTGGGAATAAAGATGGACAATACTGAAAAAAGCGACTTTACATGCGATTAATATTCCAGTACGTGAAAGCAATGCTTGGAAAATCAGCTGGTGCTGCAGCACGTATAAGACGTTCAGCTCCTCATGTAATTCCTAATCTCATGTGCAACCATTTTCCTGATGCACTCGCAGCGAATGATATGCCACAATATCTGAACGATGTATCGAACGAGATTCTCGGAAGAGTAAGCCTTATAAAAGCAAGGTCACTTTATTCTCGGATATTCGCTATGTTGTGCCGAAGACATGAGAAGGTTTTATAAATCATTACATCTCCTTGCAGTAGTGCGATCGCTACATTCTATGAATTAAGACATTAGATAAGGCACATTTTTGTCCAAAAATCCATTAGAATCGCCGGAAAAACTAAATTACACAGATTGGATGGAACGGAAGGCGTATTTGGCACACACTTTTACTTACCGTAATGAAATTTACCTTTCATCAGGAGGTATTAATGCGAACATATTCAAAGTTCATAGTAAAATAAAATCACTTACTTCAAAACACAAACCTTGGGCGTGTTTGTGTGAAAAGGAAGTTTTCCGAGTCTCCGAGTATTCATTTTACCAATAGTATTTTCCTCGAAGAATGGGAAAAAATCTATGAAGGTCAACAAAGATCAGAAGGGTTTCCGACAATAAAGGTGTATTTTCCACCTCAGCCAGAAGCATTGAATTGGTTTCACAATCCTTTAGTTACATCATCTGTATCTAAGTCAGGATTATCACTGAAAGAAGATTAACAGCTAATTAATATCTAAAACGATTTAACGTTTAAAACTATGTTCAACGAAATAGAAAATATTCATTGATGGGTTTGTCACGTAAATGTTTTTGCTGAAATTTCCATTCGCACTGTGAAATTACTGCTGGCTTTTGCATCCGCTTATCATTGTGAGAGATCCTTCACCCTATATAACGCGGTTCATTTGTTTCTTTGGTTGTTGGCGTAATTTTTTGAGGACAGTAGCTACGTGATTTTTTAAATATCCAAAAAAGCTTTGTATCTGGGTATTGTTGAATATTGAAAGATGAGTTTCATTATCTCATGCAACGTATAGGTAGAATTTGATTTGAAAAATATTATTCCTACCAATATTACATATCGTTAATCGAACATAAATGTCTAATGGGTGGATGCCTACAATACAGAAGAAATCACACTTAAATATAAAATAATTCTAATGCAATTCAATTTAATTCAAAATTTAGTTGGGAGAGCGACAAAACAAAGATATTTTTTTTTAAATAAAAGGATGATTTCCTGCATAACGAAACGAGACAGAGTTGCAGTTGTTAAAGATAAGAAGGTAAAATAATCACGAATCCATCAGTCCAGAAATTGCTGGAATCTACGGATCCATAGAATTATCTAACGATGCACACCTAGCTCCTCGTCAAATATTTGACCAAACCTATTCTCACCGACATAGATTCACTGTGGACAACTACCTTTTGTTCACCTTAAAATACGTGCGAATCAACGAACTCCAAACCAAACCCCTAAAACATTTTATTGAGTGAAAGATTTTATTTGAAGGGTTCTCCAAAATCGTTAAAGAATATCGGATTTTGCTTCATGATAGTGGAACATGAAATTAGATATTTTTTTATATCTACGCAACATAATTTACTATTGGTGGGATAATACATGCCTCGCTTCCAATTTCGAGACTTCAAATTCGTTCCTCAAATGTATCGCATTCTTTTATTTATCCTTTCGTCCATTTTGGATATTCCGCATTTTTAAAACGAGATCTTTTTGGAATCAATATTCATAATAACGCTCATCGCAAAGGTAAAACTGCGACTTGGAGAATTAAGCATTGCTCTAATACGATGGAAACGTTTTCACTTACACACGGACGACTTGCTTAAACATTTCAACTAACGTAAAGATTCCGGTGTTTCACGGCTTCGAGACTGCACTTTGAAAGTCCGTCACAGCATTGAACGTTGACGCTTCGCCTCTTAATCACTGTCTCGTCATTCGATTGCGATACCTCCGCAGAGCCCGTCTTTTTCATCAACATCGAGTCAGGTGTGCTTGTTCCGGTTTTCAGAAAAATGGGGGTGCATGTACATCCACACGGGTAAGGCAGAGTAAAGTGGTTTCACATATCCTGAAGGCATTCATCGTCGCTTCGAAAACAACACGATTACAAGGAAATGTTTCCATGTTCCAGGGAACAATTGCGGGATGTTTCTGTCTCTAACGGTTGCCGCGGGTATTTTAATGTATTCAGCGCGGCCAGTTCCTTAAAAATCGAAAGTCAAAATCGGAGTAAACGTCGAAGTAAAAGAGAAAAAATCCCAACCACTTCATCCTAGTATTCTCGTTTCCATTGCAGATCTGCGTCCATGTACATAGCGTCACTATGGCAACCATTCATTGTCACGTAACGTTCATGGGAATGAACTTACTTTTTTCCGGCTTACATTAAAAATTTCATTGAAAAATAAGATTCTGCTAGACAAAAATTTCATTTTCCCAATTATCTGCTTTTATGAACATAAACATTTTCACGGTAAAAAAATGTTTTGCTCATTATTTGATGTCTATCTCATTTCTAACTGTGATTTTTTTTAAATCAGCACTTATTAATTATTTGATAAATTTCTGGCATTATGCAGCGAAATATTACGAAAGCTAAATTTTGCTATGGCAAAATAATTAAAAACACGAACAATAACATGAAGTAGGAAAATCCGTAAATTAAATGCTCTTTGAAAAAATAATAATCACCGATGCATTGGCGAATATTTTAATATATTAATTCCGAAGTGGTCACGTCGTAGATAGTGCAATCGTCGAAAGAGTAGACGAATAAAATAAAAATGGATCACATCCTGGAATGGATAGAGGGATTTTCCAGTAAACGCGGCCATTTTTACGTTGATCCGATCTGTAGGCTTATGGAAAGGGATTGTGGCCGAAACGGGATTAACTCGCAAAGGAATATGCAGCCACCGCATGACAATCAAAGAAATATTCGAATTATTCACCGTTAAACTAGGCGAAGAAGTGAAAATATAGGCCCTTATTATCATCATCATAGGTAGTCTGTCCGTAGACAGGTCCATGATTATTCATGGTTAAACCTGGTTCTCCATATACTCCTATTTTCCGCTGTCCTCTTTATATCTTGATAACTCTCTTTACCTTTCAGATCGTCTATCAGCTGAAACCTTTTCCTACCTCTTTCCCTTTTCCCATCTAGTTTTCCTTCTAACACGTCTTTAATCATATTCTCTCTCCTCAGGTAATGTCCAACCCAGTTAGCCTTCCTCTTTCTGATAGTCTGTATAATCATTCGCTTCTCTCCTTATTATATAAATTAATTAATAATTCAGAATATGTATATATAATGAAATGGAAATAACTATCTCATAAAGCACAAAGGGTATGAGTAGGCAGAATAATTTATAACTAACCTCGAGTATGTGCGTGAGGGTCGTATATGTCCACCACCACCACCGCCGCCACCATGAGAAACACAACGTCAAACACTTCAGTCACGGACCATGCAAGTGCAGGAACTACCGCCGCTTATTCAGTCGGGGGCGTTCGCCCTCCACCTCCGCCAACACATGAGCCACCACCTTCCTTGCAGGTAACGGATAAGCGAAGTTTTCCGTTAAACCTCAAGCTGAAATTAATTTATAAGGTTCGGCTTATAAAACTGTGGGTATTTAAGGATAATAAGATGAAAAATATTAATCACATATAATACGGTCGATCAGTGAAAAGATCATTATACCTAACTAACTTGTAGCATGTGTGTATCGAGCTTATTCGACCACATTCACAACCAACGCCTCCACAACAACCTCGCCGCCGCCTTCGACACATCCTTTACCTCAACCGCCATCATTAACGCCCACCACGCCAAACGCCTCAGCCACGGATGTAGCTTGAGCCGAGCGCCTTATGGGCCCGTTTCCACCCTCCTACGCACTTCTGCCCCCACCTTCGTAAGTCAAATCGCTGGAGGGATTTACATTAACTACTGGTGACCGTTATTAAAATTTATCGGCCAATTGTGATATCATCTGTAAAATTATATATTTAAATAATAACTTGGTTACTGGACTTTATTAACAACACCTAATTTTGAAAGACCAAATTATTACGAGTTATAGATCAATGATAAAAAAATCTTTTACCTTTTGAATTGATCTTCGTCTGTCCATAATACGAAGAAAAGTAGATGTTCAATTCCATATAACACTTCAGGAATTTGGCTCCATACATACCGACCCCTGTTGAGATCTGATGCACATTTTTGGAAGATAATATTCCATGCAGAATCCTATAAACTTCTACGATGATTACTGCAGACTGTTCTTTTTTCACCCAAAAAAATACGTATATTCGCGTTCTTCCCAATACTGAAATAAAATTCTCATTAATTGCAGGGATCACTAGTGATAGATAATCTAATCTCATTTGTTTTTTTGAAGACCATTGATGTCACTTTATAGCGGACAATACAGCGTTGTGTCTGACCTTTCCTTTCCGTTCATTCAAATCTTCACACTTTGTCTTCAACAGTTTTCACCTGTATACATAAAATAACAGACACCTACCTGAGGTCGTGTAGGTATCCGCTCGTTTCTAGAAAGCGTTATCCTTCATAAAAAGCATTTTGTCGCTTATTCTGAATCGACCTACATGTATTTGGTCCATCGTCCCTCAGCCCGTCTATACCTGGGAAAAATTGATTAAAAAACGACTGACGCCATTTTTCCTTATTATGTTTGATAATTATTTTTCAATCGAAGAAATTTGGTTTATAGTGATATTGTGAAATCTAAGTCTTCCGCTACACAATTGTCTAATTTTATTCTATTTTACATTTCGCTAATAATTAACTACTACTGCCACTCAAAGGCGGACCGTCCGTATTAAACATGCACATTTAAAGATAGCCTCGGTGAAAAAGCTAAGAAAAAGACTAATACACACAGTTACACTTCTAATGCCGTCTCATATACATCTTTGACTGACTCTGTTGAAATCGCATTGCGACCACATGATGACAGCAGCACAGACCGTGAAGTCCTGGGAATAAAGATGGACAATACTGAAAAAAGCGACTTTACATGCGATTAATATTCCAGTACGTGAAAGCAATGCTTGGAAAATCAGCTGGTGCTGCAGCACGTATAAGACGTTCAGCTCCTCATGTAATTCCTAATCTCATGTGCAACCATTTTCCTGATGCACTCGCAGCGAATGATATGCCACAATATCTGAACGATGTATCGAACGAGATTCTCGGAAGAGTAAGCCTTATAAAAGCAAGGTCACTTTATTCTCGGATATTCGCTTTGTTGTGCCGAAGACATGAGAAGGTTTTATAAATCATTACATCTCCTTGCAGTAGTGCGATCGCTACATTCTATGAATTAAGACATTAGATAAGGCACATTTTTGTCCAAAAACCCATTAGAATCGCCGGAAAAACTAAATTACACAGATTGGATGGAACGGAAGGCGTATTTGGCACACACTTTTACTTACCGTAATGAAATTTACCTTTCATCAGGAGGTATTAATCCGAACATATTCAAAGTTCATAGTAAAATAAAATCACTTACTTCAAAACACAAACCTTGGGCGTGTTTGTGTGAAAAGGAAGTTTTCCGAGTCTCCGAGTATTCATTTTACCAATAGTATTTTCCTCGAAGAATGGGAAAAAATCTATGAAGGTCAACAAAGATCAGAAGGGTTTCCGACAATAAAGGTGTATTTTCCACCTCAGCCAGAAGCATTGAATTGGTTTCACAATCCTTTAGTTACATCATCTGTATCTAAGTCAGGATTATCACTGAAAGAAGATTAACAGCTAATTAATATCTAAAACGATTTAACGTTTAAAACTATGTTCAACGAAATAGAAAATATTCATTGATGGGTTTGTCACGTGAATGTTTTTGCTGAAATTTCCATTCGCACTGTGAAATTACTGCTGGCTTTTGCATCCGCTTATCATTGTGAGAGATCCTTCACCCTATATAACGCGGTTCATTTGTTTCTTTGGTTGTTGGCGTAATTTTTTGAGGACAGTAGCTACGTGATTTTTTAAATATCCAAAAAAGCTTTGTATCTGGGTATTGTTGAATATTGAAAGATGAGTTTCATTATCTCATGCAACGTATAGGTAGAATTTGATTTGAAAAATATTATTCCTACCAATATTACATATCGTTAATCGAACATAAATGTCTAATGGGTGGATGCCTACAATACAGAAGAAATCACACTTAAATATAAAATAATTCTAATGCAATTCAATTTAATTCAAAATTTAGTTGGGAGAGCGACGAAACAAAGATATTTTTTTTTAAATAAAAGGATGATTTCCTGCATAACGAAACGAGACAGAGTTGCAGTTGTTAAAGATAAGAAGGTAAAATAATCACGAATCCATCAGTCCAGAAATTGCTGGAATCTACGGATCCATAGAATTATCTAACGATGCACACCTAGCTCCTCGTCAAATATTTGACCAAACCTATTCTCACCGACATAGATTCACTGTGGACAACTACCTTTTGTTCACCTTAAAATACGTGCGAATCAACGAACTCCAAACCAAACCCCGAAAACATTTTATTGAGTGAAAGATTTTATTTGAAGGGTTCTCCAAAATCGTTAAAGGATATCGGATTTTGCTTCATGATAGTGGAACATGAAATTAGATATTTTTTTATATCTACGCAACATAATTTACTATTGGTTGGATAATACATGCCTCGCTTCCAATTTCGAGACTTCAAATTCGTTCCTCAAATGTATCGCATTCTTTTATTTATCCTTTCGTCCATTTTGGATATTCCGCATTTTTAAAACGAGATCTTTTTGGAATCAATATTCATAATAACGCTCATCGCAAAGGTAAAACTGCGACTTGGAGAATTAAGCATTGCTCTAATACGATGGAAACGTTTTCACTTACACACGGACGACTTGCTTAAACATTTCAACTAACGTAAAGATTCCGGTGTTTCACGGCTTCGAGACTGCACTTTGAAAGTCCGTCACAGCATTGAACGTTGACGCTTCGCCTCTTAATCACTGTCTCGTCATTCGATTGCGATACCTCCGCAGAGCCCGTCTTTTTCATCAACATCGAGTCAGGTGTGCTTGTTCCGGTTTTCAGAAAAATGGGGGTGCATGTACATCCACACGGGTAAGGTAGAGTGAAGTGGTTTCACATATCGTAAAGGCATTCATCGTCGCTTCGAAAACAACACGATTACAAGGAAATGTTTCCATGTTCCAGGGAACAATTGCGGGATGTTTCTGTCTCTAACGGTTGCCGCGGGTATTTTAATGTATTCAGCGCGGCCAGTTCCTTAAAAATCGAAAGTCAAAATCGGAGTAAACGTCGAAGTAAAAGAGAAAAAATCCCAACCACTTCATCCTAGTATTCTCGTTTCCATTGCAGATCTGCGTCCATGTACATAGCGTCACTATGGCAACCATTCATTGTCACGTAACGTTCATGGGAATGAACTTACTTTTTTCCGGCTTACATTAAAAATTTCATTGAAAAATAAGATTCTGCTAGACAAAAATTTCATTTTCCCAATTATCTGCTTTTATGAACATAAACATTATCTCGGTAAAAAAATGTTTTGCTCATTATTTGATGTCTATCTCATTTCTAACTGTGATTTTTTTTAAATCAGCACTTATTAATTATTTGATAAATTTCTGGCATTATGCAGCGAAATATTACGAAAGCTAAATTTTGCTATGGCAAAATAATTAAAAACACGAACAATAACATGAAGTAGGAAAATCCGTAAATTAAATGCTCTTTGAAAAAATAATAATCACCGATGCATTGGCGAATATTTTAATATATTAATTCCGAAGTGGTCACGTCGTAGATAGTGCAATCGTCGAAAGAGTAGACGAATAAAATAAAAATGGATCACATCCTGGAAGGGATAGAGGGATTTTCCAGTAAACGCGGCCATTTTTACGTTGATCCGATCTGTAGGCTTATGGAAAGGGATTGTGGCCGAAACGGGATTAACTCGCAAAGGAATATGCAGCCACCGCATGACAATCAAAGAAATATTCGAATTATTCACCGTTAAACTAGGCGAAGAAGTGAAAATATAGGCCCTTATTATATAAATTAATAAATAATTCAGAATATGTATATATAATGAAATGGAAATAACTATCTCATAAAGCACAAAGGGTATGAGTAGGCAGAATAATTTATAACTAACCTCGAGTATGTGCGTGAGGGTCGTATATGTCCACCACCACCACCGCCGCCACCATGAGAAACACAACGTCAAACACTTCAGCCACGGACCATGCAAGTGCAGGAACTACCGCCGCTTATTCAGTCGGGGGCGTTCGCCCTCCACCTCCGCCAACACATGAGCCACCACCTTCCTTGCAGCTAACGGATAAGCGAAGTTTTCCGTTAAACCTCAAGCTGAAATTAATTTATAAGGTTCGGCTTATAAAACTGTGGGTATTTAAGGATAATAAGATGAAAAATATTAATCACATATAATACGGTCGATCAGTGAAAAGATCATTATACCTAACTAACTTGTAGCATGTGTGTATCGAGCTTATTCGACCACATTCACAACCAACGCCTCCACAACAACCTCGCCGCCGCCTTCGACACATCCTTTACCTCAACCGCCATCATTAACGCCCACCACGCCAAACGCCTCAGCCACGGATGTAGCTTGAGCCGAGCGCCTTATGGGCCCGTTTCCACCCTCCTACGCACTTCTGCCCCCACCTTCGTAAGTCAAATCGCTGGAGGGATTTACATTAACTACTGGTGACCGTTATTAAAATTTATCGGCCAATTGTGATATCATCTGTAAAATTATATATTTAAATAATAACTTGGTTACTGGACTTTATTAACAACACCTAATTTTGAAAGACCAAATTATTACGAGTTATAGATCAATGATAAAAAAATCTTTTACCTTTTGAATTGATCTTCGTCTGTCCATAATACGAAGAAAAGTAGATGTTCAATTCCATATAACACTTCAGGAATTTGGCTCCATACATACCGACCCCTGTTGAGATCTGATGCACATTTTTGGAAGATAATATTCCATGCAGAATCCTATTAACTTCTACGATGATTACTGCAGACTGTTCTTTTTTCACCCAAAAAAATACGTATATTCGCGTTCTTCCCAATACTGAAATAAAATTCTCATTAATTGCAGGGATCACTAGTGATCGATAATCTAATCTCATTTGTTTTTTTGAAGACCATTGATGTCGCTTTATAGCGGACAATACAGCGTTGTGTCTGACCTTTCCTTTCCGTTCATTCAAATCTTCACACTTTGTCTTCAACAGTTTTCACCTGTATACATAAAATAACAGACACCTACCTGAGGTCGTGTAGGTATCCGCTCGTTTCTAGAAAGCGTTATCCTTCATAAAAAGCATTTTGTCGCTTATTCTGAATCGACCTACATGTATTTGGTCCATCGTCCCTCAGCCCGTCTATACCTGGGAAAAATTGATTAAAAATCGACTGACGCCATTTTTCCTTATTATGTTTGATAATTATTTTTCAATCGAAGAAATTTGGTTTATAGTGATATTGTGAAATCTAAGTCTTCCGCTACACAATTGTCTAATTTTATTCTATTTTACATTTCGCTAATAATTAACTACTACTGCCACTCAAAGGCGGACCGTCCGTATTAAACATGCACATTTAAAGATAGCCTCGGTGAAAAAGCTAAGAAAAAGACTAATACACACAGTTACACTTCTAATGCCGTCTCATCTACATCTTTGTCTGACTCTGTTGAAATCGCATTGCGACCACATGATGACAGCAGCACAGACGGTGAAGTCCTGGGAATAAAGATGGACAATACTGAAAAAAGCGACTTTACATGCGATTAATATTCCAGTACGTGAAAGCAATGCTTGGAAAATCAGCTGGTGCTGCAGCACGTATAAAACGTTCAGCTCCTCATGTAATTCCTAATCTCATGTGCAACCATTTTCCTGATGCACTCGCAGCGAATGATATGCCACAATATCTGAACGATGTATCGAACGAGATTCTCGGAAGAGTAAGCCTTATAAAAGCAAGGTCACTTTATTCTCGGATATTCGCTATGTTGTGCCGAAGACATGAGAAGGTTTTATAAATCATTACATCTCCTTGCAGTAGTGCGATCGCTACATTCTATGAATTAAGACATTAGATAAGGCACATTTTTGTCCAAAAATCCATTAGAATCGCCGGAAAAACTAAATTACACAGATTGGATGGAACGGAAGGCGTATTTGGCACACACTTTTACTTACCGTAATGAAATTTACCTTTCATCAGGAGGTATTAATGCGAACATATTCAAAGTTCATAGTAAAATAAAATCACTTACTTCAAAACACAAACCTTGGGCGTGTTTGTGTGAAAAGGAAGTTTTCCGAGTCTCCGAGTATTTATTTTACCAATAGTATTTTCCTCGAAGAATGGGAAAAAATCTATGAAGGTCAACAAAGATCAGAAGGGTTTCCGACAATAAAGGTGTATTTTCCACCTCAGCCAGAAGCATTGAATTGGTTTCACAATCCTTTAGTTACATCATCTGTATCTAAGTCAGGATTATCACTGAAAGAAGATTAACAGCTAATTAATATCTAAAACGATTTAACGTTTAAAACTATGTTCAACGAAATAGAAAATATTCATTGATGGGTTTGTCACGTGAATGTTTTTGCTGAAATTTCCATTCGCACTGTGAAATTACTGCTGGCTTTTGCATCCGCTTATCATTGTGAGAGATCCTTCACCCTATATGACGAGGTTCATTTGTTTCTTTGGTTGTTGGCGTAATTTTTTGAGGACAGTAGCTACGTGATTTTTTAAATATCCAAAAAAGCTTTGTATCTGGGTATTGTTGAATATTGAAAGATGAGTTTCATTATCTCATGCAACGTATAGGTAGAATTTGATTTGAAAAATATTATTCCTACCAATATTACATATCGTTAATCGAACATAAATGTCTAATGGGTGGATGCCTACAATACAGAAGAAATCACACTTAAATATAAAATAATTCTAATGCAATTCAATTTAATTCAAAATTTAGTTGGGAGAGCGACAAAACAAAGATATTTTTTTTTAAATAAAAGGATGATTTCCTGCATAACGAAACGAGACAGAGTTGCAGTTGTTAAAGATAAGAAGGTAAAATAATCACGAATCCATCAGTCCAGAAATTGCTGGAATCTACGGATCCATAGAATTATCTAACGATGCACACCTAGCTCCTCGTCAAATATTTGACCAAACCTATTCTCACCGACATAGATTCACTGTGGACAACTACCTTTTGTTCACCTTAAAATACGTGCGAATCAACGAACTCCAAACCAAACCCCTAAAACATTTTATTGAGTGAAAGATTTTATTTGAAGGGTTCTCCAAAATCGTTAAAGGATATCGGATTTTGCTTCATGATAGTGGAACATGAAATTAGATATTTTTTTATATCTACGCAACATAATTTACTATTGGTGGGATAATACATGCCTCGCTTCCAATTTCGAGACTTCAAATTCGTTCCTCAAATGTATCGCATTCTTTTATTTATCCTTTCGTCCATTTTGGATATTCCGCATTTTTAAAACGAGATCTTTTTGGAATCAATATTCATAATAACGCTCATCGCAAAGGTAAAACTGCGACTTGGAGAATTAAGCATTGCTCTAATACGATGGAAACGTTTTCACTTACACACGGACGACTTGCTTAAACATTTCAACTAACGTAAAGATTCCGGTGTTTCACGGCTTCGAGACTGCACTTTGAAAGTCCGTCACAGCATTGAACGTTGACGCTTCGCCTCTTAATCACTGTCTCGTCATTCGATTGCGATACCTCCGCAGAGCCCGTCTTTTTCATCAACATCGAGTCAGGTGTGCTTGTTCCGGTTTTCAGAAAAATGGGGGTGCATGTACATCCACACGGGTAAGGTAGAGTGAAGTGATTTCACATATCCTGAAGGCATTCATCGTCGCTTCGAAAACAACACGATTACAAGGAAATGTTTCCATGTTCCAGGGAACAATTGCGGGATGTTTCTGTCTCTAACGGTTGCCGCGGGTATTTTAATGTATTCAGCGCGGCCAGTTCCTTAAAAATCGAAAGTCAAAATCGGAGTAAACGTCGAAGTAAAAGAGAAAAAATCCCAACCACTTCATCCTAGTATTCTCGTTTCCATTGCAGATCTGCGTCCATGTACATAGCGTCACTATGGCAACCATTCATTGTCACGTAACGTTCATGGGAATGAACTTACTTTTTTCCGGCTTACATTAAAAATTTCATTGAAAAATAAGATTCTGCTAGACAAAAATTTCATTTTCCCAATTATCTGCTTTTATGAACATAAACATTTTCTCGGTAAAAAAATGTTTTGCTCATTATTTGATGTCTATCTCATTTCTAACTGTGATTTTTTTTAAATCAGCACTTATTAATTATTTGATAAATTTCTGGCATTATGCAGCGAAATATTACGAAAGCTAAATTTTGCTATGGCAAAATAATTAAAAACACGAACAATAACATGAAGTAGGAAAATCCGTAAATTAAATGCTCTTTGAAAAAATAATAATCACCGATGCATTGGCGAATATTTTAATATATTAATTCCGAAGTGGTCACGTCGTAGATAGTGCAATCGTCGAAAGAGTAGACGAATAAAATAAAAATGGATCACATCCTGGAATGGATAGAGGGATTTTCCAGTAAACGCGGCCATTTTTACGTTGATCCGATCTGTAGGCTTATGGAAAGGGATTGTGGCCGAAACGGGATTAACTCGCAAAGGAATATGCAGCCACCGCATGACAATCAAAGAAATATTCGAATTATTCACCGTTAAACTAGGCGAAGAAGTGAAAATATAGGCCCTTATTATATAAATTAATAAATAATTCAGAATATGTATATATAATGAAATGGAAATAACTATCTCATAAAGCACAAAGGGTATGAGTAGGCAGAATAATTTATAACTAACCTCGAGTATGTGCGTGAGGGTCGTATATGTCCACCACCACCACCGCCGCCACCATGAGAAACACAACGTCAAACACTTCAGCCACGGACCATGCAAGTGCAGGAACTACCGCCGCTTATTCAGTCGGGGGCGTTCGCCCTCCACCTCCGCCAACACATGAGCCACCACCTTCCTTGCAGCTAACGGATAAGCGAAGTTTTCCGTTAAACCTCAAGCTGAAATTAATTTATAAGGTTCGGCTTATAAAACTGTGGGTATTTAAGGATAATAAGATGAAAAATATTAATCACATATAATACGGTCGATCAGTGAAAAGATCATTATACCTGACTAACTTGTAGCATGTGTGTATCGAGCTTATTCGACCACATTCACAACCAACGCCTCCACAACAACCTCGCCGCCGCCTTCGACACATCCTTTACCTCAACCGCCATCATTAACGCCCACCACGCCAAACGCCTCAGCCACGGATGTAGCTTGAGCCGAGCGCCTTATGGGCCCGTTTCCACCCTCCTACGCACTTCTGCCCCCACCTTCGTAAGTCAAATCGCTGGAGGGATTTACATTAACTACTGGTGACCGTTATTAAAATTTATCGGCCAATTGTGATATCATCTGTAAAATTATATATTTAAATAATAACTTGGTTACTGGACTTTATTAACAACACCTAATTTTGAAAGACCAAATTATTACGAGTTATAGATCAATGATAAAAAAATCTTTTACCTTTTGAATTGATCTTCGTCTGTCCATAATACGAAGAAAAGTAGATGTTCAATTCCATATAACACTTCAGGAATTTGGCTCCATACATACCGACCCCTGTTGAGATCTGATGCACATTTTTGGAAGATAATATTCCATGCAGAATCCTATTAACTTCTACGATGATTACTGCAGACTGTTCTTTTTTCACCCAAAAAAATACGTATATTCGCGTTCTTCCCAATACTGAAATAAAATTCTCATTAATTGCAGGGATCACTAGTGATCGATAATCTAATCTCATTTGTTTTTTTGAAGACCATTGATGTCGCTTTATAGCGGACAATACAGCGTTGTGTCTGACCTTTCCTTTCCGTTCATTCAAATCTTCACACTTTGTCTTCAACAGTTTTCACCTGTATACATAAAATAACAGACACCTACCTGAGGTCGTGTAGGTATCCGCTCGTTTCTAGAAAGCGTTATCCTTCATAAAAAGCATTTTGTCGCTTATTCTGAATCGACCTACATGTATTTGGTCCATCGTCCCTCAGCCCGTCTATACCTGGGAAAAATTGATTAAAAATCGACTGACGCCATTTTTCCTTATTATGTTTGATAATTATTTTTCAATCGAAGAAATTTGGTTTATAGTGATATTGTGAAATCTAAGTCTTCCGCTACACAATTGTCTAATTTTATTCTATTTTACATTTCGCTAATAATTAACTACTACTGCCACTCAAAGGCGGACCGTCCGTATTAAACATGCACATTTAAAGATAGCCTCGGTGAAAAAGCTAAGAAAAAGACTAATACACACAGTTACACTTCTAATGCCGTCTCATCTACATCTTTGTCTGACTCTGTTGAAATCGCATTGCAACCACATGATGACAGCAGCACAGACCGTGAAGTCCTGGGAATAAAGATGGACAATACTGAAAAAAGCGACTTTACATGCGATTAATATTCCAGTACGTGAAAGCAATGCTTGGAAAATCAGCTGGTGCTGCAGCACGTATAAAACGTTCAGCTCCTCATGTAATTCCTAATCTCATGTGCAACCATTTTCCTGATGCACTCGCAGCGAATGATATGCCACAATATCTGAACGATGTATCGAACGAGATTCTCGGAAGAGTAAGCCTTATAAAAGCAAGGTCACTTTATTCTCGGATATTCGCTTTGTTGTGCCGAAGACATGAGAAGGTTTTATAAATCATTACATCTCCTTGCAGTAGTGCGATCGCTACATTCTATGAATTAAGACATTAGATAAGGCACATTTTTGTCCAAAAACCCATTAGAATCGCCGGAAAAACTAAATTACACAGATTGGATGGAACGGAAGGCGTATTTGGCACACACTTTTACTTACCGTAATGAAATTTACCTTTCATCAGGAGGTATTAATCCGAACATATTCAAAGTTCATAGTAAAATAAAATCACTTACTTCAAAACACAAACCTTGGGCGTGTTTGTGTGAAAAGGAAGTTTTCCGAGTCTCCGAGTATTCATTTTACCAATAGTATTTTCCTCGAAGAATGGGAAAAAATCTATGAAGGTCAACAAAGATCAGAAGGGTTTCCGACAATAAAGGTGTATTTTCCACCTCAGCCAGAAGCATTGAATTGGTTTCACAATCCTTTAGTTACATCATCTGTATCTAAGTCAGGATTATCACTGAAAGAAGATTAACAGCTAATTAATATCTAAAACGATTTAACGTTTAAAACTATGTTCAAAGAAATAGAAAATATTCATTGATGGGTTTGTCACGTAAATGTTTTTGCTGAAATTTCCATTCGCACTGTGAAATTACTGCTGGCTTTTGCATCCGCTTATCATTGTGAGAGATCCTTCACCCTATATGACGCGGTTCATTTGTTTCTTTGGTTGTTGGCGTAATTTTTTGAGGACAGTAGCTACGTGATTTTTTAAATATCCAAAAAAGCTTTGTATCTGGGTATTGTTGAATATTGAAAGATGAGTTTCATTATCTCATGCAACGTATAGGTAGAATTTGATTTGAAAAATATTATTCCTACCAATATTACATATCGTTAATCGAACATAAATGTCTAATGGTTGGATGCCTACAATACAGAAGAAATCACACTTAAATATAAAATAATTCTAATGCAATTCAATTTAATTCAAAATTTAGTTGGGAGAGCGACGAAACAAAGATATTTTTTTTTAAATAAAAGGATGATTTCCTGCATAACGAAACGAGACAGAGTTGCAGTTGTTAAAGATAAGAAGGTAAAATAATCACGAATCCATCAGTCCAGAAATTGCTGGAATCTACGGATCCATAGAATTATCTAACGATGCACACCTAGCTCCTCGTCAAATATTTGACCAAACCTATTCTCACCGACATAGATTCACTGTGGACAACTACCTTTTGTTCACCTTAAAATACGTGCGAATCAACGAACTCCAAACCAAACCCCGAAAACATTTTATTGAGTGAAAGATTTTATTTGAAGGGTTCTCCAAAATCGTTAAAGGATATCGGATTTTGCTTCATGATAGTGGAACATGAAATTAGATATTTTTTTATATCTACGCAACATAATTTACTATTGGTTGGATAATACATGCCTCGCTTCCAATTTCGAGACTTCAAATTCGTTCCTCAAATGTATCGCATTCTTTTATTTATCCTTTCGTCCATTTTGGATATTCCGCATTTTTAAAACGAGATCTTTTTGGAATCAATATTCATAATAACGCTCATCGCAAAGGTAAAACTGCGACTTGGAGAATTAAGCATTGCTCTAATACGATGGAAACGTTTTCACTTACACACGGACGACTTGCTTAAACATTTCAACTAACGTAAAGATTCCGGTGTTTCACGGCTTCGAGACTGCACTTTGAAAGTCCGTCACAGCATTGAACGTTGACGCTTCGCCTCTTAATCACTGTCTCGTCATTCGATTGCGATACCTCCGCAGAGCCCGTCTTTTTCATCAACATCGAGTCAGGTGTGCTTGTTCCGGTTTTCAGAAAAATGGGGGTGCATGTACATCCACACGGGTAAGGTAGAGTGAAGTGGTTTCACATATCGTAAAGGCATTCATCGTCGCTTCGAAAACAACACGATTACAAGGAAATGTTTCCATGTTCCAGGGAACAATTGCGGGATGTTTCTGTCTCTAACGGTTGCCGCGGGTATTTTAATGTATTCAGCGCGGCCAGTTCCTTAAAAATCGAAAGTCAAAATCGGAGTAAACGTCGAAGTAAAAGAGAAAAAATCCCAACCACTTCATCCTAGTATTCTCGTTTCCATTGCAGATCTGCGTCCATGTACATAGCGTCACTATGGCAACCATTCATTGTCACGTAACGTTCATGGGAATGAACTTACTTTTTTCCGGCTTACATTAAAAATTTCATTGAAAAATAAGATTCTGCTAGACAAAAATTTCATTTTCCCAATTATCTGCTTTTATGAACATAAACATTTTCTCGGTAAAAAAATGTTTTGCTCATTATTTGATGTCTATCTCATTTCTAACTGTGATTTTTTTTAAATCAGCACTTATTAATTATTTGATAAATTTCTGGCATTATGCAGCGAAATATTACGAAAGCTAAATTTTGCTATGGCAAAATAATTAAAAACACGAACAATAACATGAAGTAGGAAAATCCGTAAATTAAATGCTCTTTGAAAAAATAATAATCACCGATGCATTGGCGAATATTTTAATATATTAATTCCGAAGTGGTCACGTCGTAGATAGTGCAATCGTCGAAAGAGTAGACGAATAAAATAAAAATGGATCACATCCTGGAATGGATAGAGGGATTTTCCAGTAAACGCGGCCATTTTTACGTTGATCCGATCTGTAGGCTTATGGAAAGGGATTGTGGCCGAAACGGGATTAACTCGCAAAGGAATATGCAGCCACCGCATGACAATCAAAGAAATATTCGAATTATTCACCGTTAAACTAGGCGAAGAAGTGAAAATATAGGCCCTTATTATATAAATTAATAAATAATTCAGAATATGTATATATAATGAAATGGAAATAACTATCTCATAAAGCACAAAGGGTATGAGTAGGCAGAATAATTTATAACTAACCTCGAGTATGTGCGTGAGGGTCGTATATGTCCACCACCACCACCGCCGCCACCATGAGAAACACAACGTCAAACACTTCAGCCACGGACCATGCAAGTGCAGGAACTACCGCCGCTTATTCAGTCGGGGGCGTTCGCCCTCCACCTCCGCCAACACATGAGCCACCACCTTCCTTGCAGCTAACGGATAAGCGAAGTTTTCCGTTAAACCTCAAGCTGAAATTAATTTATAAGGTTCGGCTTATAAAACTGTGGGTATTTAAGGATAATAAGATGAAAAATATTAATCACATATAATACGGTCGATCAGTGAAAAGATCATTATACCTGACTAACTTGTAGCATGTGTGTATCGAGCTTATTCGACCACATTCACAACCAACGCCTCCACAACAACCTCGCCGCCGCCTTCGACACATCCTTTACCTCAACCGCCATCATTAACGCCCACCACGCCAAACGCCTCAGCCACGGATGTAGCTTGAGCCGAGCGCCTTATGGGCCCGTTTCCACCCTCCTACGCACTTCTGCCCCCACCTTCGTAAGTCAAATCGCTGGAGGGATTTACATTAACTACTGGTGACCGTTATTAAAATTTATCGGCCAATTGTGATATCATCTGTAAAATTATATATTTAAATAATAACTTGGTTACTGGACTTTATTAACAACACCTAATTTTGAAAGACCAAATTATTACGAGTTATAGATCAATGATAAAAAAATCTTTTACCTTTTGAATTGATCTTCGTCTGTCCATAATACGAAGAAAAGTAGATGTTCAATTCCATATAACACTTCAGGAATTTGGCTCCATACATACCGACCCCTGTTGAGATCTGATGCACATTTTTGGAAGATAATATTCCATGCAGAATCCTATTAACTTCTACGATGATTACTGCAGACTGTTCTTTTTTCACCCAAAAAAATACGTATATTCGCGTTCTTCCCAATACTGAAATAAAATTCTCATTAATTGCAGGGATCACCAGTGATCGATAATCTAATCTCATTTGTTTTTTTGAAGACCATTGATGTCACTTTATAGCGGACAATATAGCGTTGTGTCTGACCTTTCCTTTCCGTTCATTCAAATCTTCACACTTTGTCTTCAACAGTTTTCACCTGTATACATAAAATAACAGACACCTACCTGAGGTCGTGTAGGTATCCGCTCGTTTCTAGAAAGCGTTATCCTTCATAAAAAGCATTTTGTCGCTTATTCTGAATCGACCTACATGTATTTGGTCCATCGTCCCTCAGCCCGTCTATACCTGGGAAAAATTGATTAACAAACGACTGACGTCATTTTTCCTTATTATGTTTGATAATTATTTTTCAATCGAAGAAATTTGGTTTATAGTGATATTGTGAAATCTAAGTCTTCCGCTACACAATTGTCTAATTTTATTCTATTTTACATTTCGCTAATAATTAACTACTACTGCCACTCAAAGGCGGACCGTCCGTATTAAACATGCACATTTAAAGATAGCCTCGGTGAAAAAGCTAAGAAAAAGACTAATACACACAGTTACACTTCTAATGCCGTCTCATCTACATCTTTGTCTGACTCTGTTGAAATCGCATTGCGACCACATGATGACAGCAGCACAGACCGTGAAGTCCTGGGAATAAAGATGGACAATACTGAAAAAAGCGACTTTACATGCGATTAATATTCCAGTACGTGAAAGCAATGCTTGGAAAATCAGCTGGTGCTGCAGCACGTATAAAACGTTCAGCTCCTCATGTAATTCCTAATCTCATGTGCAACCATTTTCCTGATGCACTCGCAGCGAATGATATGCCACAATATCTGAACGATGTATCGAACGAGATTCTCGGAAGAGTAAGCCTTATAAAAGCAAGGTCACTTTATTCTCGGATATTCGCTTTGTTGTGCCGAAGACATGAGAAGGTTTTATAAATCATTACATCTCCTTGCAGTAGTGCGATCGCTACATTCTATGAATTAAGACATTAGATAAGGCACATTTTTGTCCAAAAATCCATTAGAATCGCCGGAAAAACTAAATTACACAGATTGGATGGAACGGAAGGCGTATTTGACACACACTTTTACTTACCGTAATGAAATTTACATTTCATCAGGAGGTACTAATGCGAACATATTCAAAGTTCATAGTAAAATAAAATCACTTACTTCAAAACACAAACCTTGGGCGTGTTTGTGTGAAAAGGAAGTTTTCCGAGTCTCCGAGTATTCATTTTACCAATAGTATTTTCCTCGAAGAATGGGACAAAATCTATGAAGGTCAACAAAGATCAGAAGGGTTTCCGACAATAAAGGTGTATTTTCCACCTCAGCCAGAAGCATTGAATTGGTTTCACAATCCTTTAGTTACATCATCTGTATCTAAGTCAGGATTATCACTGAAAGAAGATTAACAGCTAATTAATATCTAAAACGATTTAACGTTTAAAACTATGTTCAAAGAAATAGAAAATATTCATTGATGGGTTTGTCACGTAAATGTTTTTGCTGAAATTTCCATTCGCACTGTGAAATTACTGCTGGCTTTTGCATCCGCTTATCATTGTGAGAGATCCTTCACCCTATATGACGAGGTTCATTTGTTTCTTTGGTTGTTAGCGTAATTTTTTGAGGACAGTAGCTACGTGATTTTTTAAATATCCAAAAAAGCTTTGTATCTGGGTATTGTTGAATATTGAAAGATGAGTTTCATTATCTCATGCAACGTATAGGTAGAATTTGATTTGAAAAATATTATTCCTACCAATATTACATATCGTTAATCGAACATAAATGTCTAATGGGTGGATGCCTACAATACAGAAGAAATCACACTTAAATATAAAATAATTCTAATGCAATTCAATTTAATTCAAAATTTAGTTGGGAGAGCGACAAAACAAAGATATTTTTTTTTAAATAAAAGGATGATTTCCTGCATAACGAAACGAGACAGAGTTGCAGTTGTTAAAGATAAGAAGGTAAAATAATCACGAATCCATCAGTCCAGAAATTGCTGGAATCTACGGATCCATAGAATTATCTAACGATGCACACCTAGCTCCTCGTCAAATATTTGACCAAACTTATTCTCACCGACATAGATTCACTGTGGACAACTACCTTTTGTTCACCTTAAAATACGTGCGAATCAACGAACTCCAAACCAAACCCCTAAAACATTTTATTGAGTGAAAGATTTTATTTGAAGGGTTCTCCAAAATCGTTAAAGGATATCGGATTTTGCTTCATGATAGTGGAACATGAAATTAGATATTTTTTTATATCTACGCAACATAATTTACTATTGGTGGGATAATACATGCCTCGCTTCCAATTTCGAGACTTCAAATTCGTTCCTCAAATGTATCGCATTCTTTTATTTATCCTTTCGTCCATTTTGGATATTCCGCATTTTTAAAACGAGATCTTTTTGGAATCAATATTCATAATAACGCTCATCGCAAAGGTAAAACTGCGACTTGGAGAATTAAGCATTGCTCTAATACGATGGAAACGTTTTCACTTACACACGGACGACTTGCTTAAACATTTCAACTAACGTAAAGATTCCGGTGTTTCACGGCTTCGAGACTGCACTTTGAAAGTCCGTCACAGCATTGAACGTTGACGCTTCGCCTCTTAATCACTGTCTCGTCATTCGATTGCGATACCTCCGCAGAGCCCGTCTTTTTCATCAACATCGAGTCAGGTGTGCTTGTTCCGGTTTTCAGAAAAATGGGGGTGCATGTACATCCACACGGGTAAGGTAGAGTGAAGTGGTTTCACATATCGTAAAGGCATTCATCGTCGCTTCGAAAACAACACGATTACAAGGAAATGTTTCCATGTTCCAGGGAACAATTGCGGGATGTTTCTGTCTCTAACGGTTGCCGCGGGTATTTTAATGTATTCAGCGCGGCCAGTTCCTTAAAAATCGAAAGTCAAAATCGGAGTAAACGTCGAAGTAAAAGAGAAAAAATCCCAACCACTTCATCCTAGTATTCTCGTTTCCATTGCAGATCTGCGTCCATGTACATAGCGTCACTATGGCAACCATTCATTGTCACGTAACGTTCATGGGAATGAACTTACTTTTTTCCGGCTTACATTAAAAATTTCATTGAAAAATAAGATTCTGCTAGACAAAAATTTCATTTTCCCAATTATCTGCTTTTATGAACATAAACATTTTCTCGGTAAAAAAATGTTTTGCTCATTATTTGATGTCTATCTCATTTCTAACTGTGATTTTTTTTAAATCAGCACTTATTAATTATTTGATAAATTTCTGGCATTATGCAGCGAAATATTACGAAAGCTAAATTTTGCTATGGCAAAATAATTAAAAACACGAACAATAACATGAAGTAGGAAAATCCGTAAATTAAATGCTCTTTGAAAAAATAATAATCACCGATGCATTGGCGAATATTTTAATATATTAATTCCGAAGTGGTCACGTCGTAGATAGTGCAATCGTCGAAAGAGTAGACGAATAAAATAAAAATGGATCACATCCTGGAATGGATAGAGGGATTTTCCAGTAAACGCGGCCATTTTTACGTTGATCCGATCTGTAGGCTTATGGAAAGGGATTGTGGCCGAAACGGGATTAACTCGCAAAGGAATATGCAGCCACCGCATGACAATCAAAGAAATATTCGAATTATTCACCGTTAAACTAGGCGAAGAAGTGAAAATATAGGCCCTTATTATATAAATTAATAAATAATTCAGAATATGTATATATAATGAAATGGAAATAACTATCTCATAAAGCACAAAGGGTATGAGTAGGCAGAATAATTTATAACTAACCTCGAGTATGTGCGTGAGGGTCGTATATGTCCACCACCACCACCGCCGCCACCATGAGAAACACAACGTCAAACACTTCAGCCACGGACCATGCAAGTGCAGGAACTACCGCCGCTTATTCAGTCGGGGGCGTTCGCCCTCCACCTCCGCCAACACATGAGCCACCACCTTCCTTGCAGCTAACGGATAAGCGAAGTTTTCCGTTAAACCTCAAGCTGAAATTAATTTATAAGGTTCGGCTTATAAAACTGTGGGTATTTAAGGATAATAAGATGAAAAATATTAATCACATATAATACGGTCGATCAGTGAAAAGATCATTATACCTGACTAACTTGTAGCATGTGTGTATCGAGCTTATTCGACCACATTCACAACCAACGCCTCCACAACAACCTCGCCGCCGCCTTCGACACATCCTTTACCTCAACCGCCATCATTAACGCCCACCACGCCAAACGCCTCAGCCACGGATGTAGCTTGAGCCGAGCGCCTTATGGGCCCGTTTCCACCCTCCTACGCACTTCTGCCCCCACCTTCGTAAGTCAAATCGCTGGAGGGATTTACATTAACTACTGGTGACCGTTATTAAAATTTATCGGCCAATTGTGATATCATCTGTAAAATTATATATTTAAATAATAACTTGGTTACTGGACTTTATTAACAACACCTAATTTTGAAAGACCAAATTATTACGAGTTATAGATCAATGATAAAAAAATCTTTTACCTTTTGAATTGATCTTCGTCTGTCCATAATACGAAGAAAAGTAGATGTTCAATTCCATATAACACTTCAGGAATTTGGCTCCATACATACCGACCCCTGTTGAGATCTGATGCACATTTTTGGAAGATAATATTCCATGCAGAATCCTATTAACTTCTACGATGATTACTGTAGACTTCTTTTTTCACCCAAAAAAATACGTATATTCGCGTTCTTCCCAATACTGAAATAAAATTCTCATTAATTGCAGGGATCACTAGTGATCGATAATCTAATCTCATTTGTTTTTTTGAAGACCATTGATGTCACTTTATAGCGGACAATACAGCGTTGTGTCTGACCTTTCCTTTCCGTTCATTCAAATCTTCACACTTTGTCTTCAACAGTTTTCACCTGTATACATAAAATAACAGACACCTACCTGAGGTCGTGTAGGTATCCGCTCGTTTCTAGAAAGCGTTATCCTTCATAAAAAGCATTTTGTCGCTTATTCTGAATCGACCTACATGTATTTGGTCCATCGTCCCTCAGCCCGTCTATACCTGGGAAAAATTGATTAAAAATCGACTGACGCCATTTTTCCTTATTATGTTTGATAATTATTTTTCAATCGAAGAAATTTGGTTTATAGTGATATTGTGAAATCTAAGTCTTCCGCTACACAATTGTCTAATTTTATTCTATTTTACATTTCGCTAATAATTAACTACTACTGCCACTCAAAGGCGGACCGTCCGTATTAAACATGCACATTTAAAGATAGCCTCGGTGAAAAAGCTAAGAAAAAGACTAATACACACAGTTACACTTCTAATGCCGTCTCATCTACATCTTTGTCTGACTCTGTTGAAATCGCATTGCGACCACATGATGACAGCAGCACAGACCGTGAAGTCCTGGGAATAAAGATGGACAATACTGAAAAAAGCGACTTTACATGCGATTAATATTCCAGTACGTGAAAGCAATGCTTGGAAAATCAGCTGGTGCTGCAGCACGTATAAAACGTTCAGCTCCTCATGTAATTCCTAATCTCATGTGCAACCATTTTCCTGATGCACTCGCAGCGAATGATATGCCACAATATCTGAACGATGTATCGAACGAGATTCTCGGAAGAGTAAGCCTTATAAAAGCAAGGTCACTTTATTCTCGGATATTCGCTTTGTTGTGCCGAAGACATGAGAAGGTTTTATAAATCATTACATCTCCTTGCAGTAGTGCGATCGCTACATTCTATGAATTAAGACATTAGATAAGGCACATTTTTGTCCAAAAACCCATTAGAATCGCCGGAAAAACTAAATTACACAGATTGGATGGAACGGAAGGCGTATTTGGCACACACTTTTACTTACCGTAATGAAATTTACCTTTCATCAGGAGGTATTAATGCGAACATATTCAAAGTTCATAGTAAAATAAAATCACTTACTTCAAAACACAAACCTTGGGCGTGTTTGTGTGAAAAGGAAGTTTTCCGAGTCTCCGAGTATTCATTTTACCAATAGTATTTTCCTCGAAGAATGGGAAAAAATCTATGAAGGTCAACAAAGATCAGAAGGGTTTCCGACAATAAAGGTGTATTTTCCACCACAGCCAGAAGCATTGAATTGGTTTCACAATCCTTTAGTTACATCATCTGTATCTAAGTCAGGATTATCACTGAAAGAAGATTAACAGCTAATTAATATCTAAAACGATTTAACGTTTAAAACTATGTTCAACGAAATAGAAAATATTCATTGATGGGTTTGTCACGTAAATGTTTTTGCTGAAATTTCCATTCGCACTGTGAAATTACTGCTGGCTTTTGCATCCGCTTATCATTGTGAGAGATCCTTCACCCTATATAACGCGGTTCATTTGTTTCTTTGGTTGTTGGCGTAATTTTTTGAGGACAGTAGCTACGTGATTTTTTAAATATCCAAAAAAGCTTTGTATCTGGGTATTGTTGAATATTGAAAGATGAGTTTCATTATCTCATGCAACGTATAGGTAGAATTTGATTTGAAAAATATTATTCCTACCAATATTACATATCGTTAATCGAACATAAATGTCTAATGGGTGGATGCCTACAATACAGAGGAAATCACACTTAAATATAAAATAATTCTAATGCAATTCAATTTAATTCAAAATTTAGTTGGGAGAGCGACAAAACAAAGATATTTTTTTTTAAATAAAAGGATGATTTCCTGCATAACGAAACGAGACAGAGTTGCAGTTGTTAAAGATAAGAAGGTAAAATAATCACGAATCCATCAGTCCAGAAATTGCTGGAATCTACGGATCCATAGAATTATCTAACGATGCACACCTAGCTCCTCGTCAAATATTTGACCAAACCTATTCTCACCGACATAGATTCACTGTGGACAACTACCTTTTGTTCACCTTAAAATACGTGCGAATCAACGAACTCCAAACCAAACCCCTAAAACATTTTATTGAGTGAAAGATTTTATTTGAAGGGTTCTCCAAAATCGTTAAAGGATATCGGATTTTGCTTCATGATAGTGGAACATGAAATTAGATATTTTTTTATATCTACGCAACATAATTTACTATTGGTTGGATAATACATGCCTCGCTTCCAATTTCGAGACTTCAAATTCGTTCCTCAAATGTATCGCATTCTTTTATTTATCCTTTCGTCCATTTTGGATATTCCGCATTTTTAAAACGAGATCTTTTTGGAATCAATATTCATAATAACGCTCATCGCAAAGGTAAAACTGCGACTTGGAGAATTAAGCATTGCTCTAATACGATGGAAACGTTTTCACTTACACACGGACGACTTGCTTAAACATTTCAACTAACGTAAAGATTCCGGTGTTTCACGGCTTCGAGACTGCACTTTGAAAGTCCGTCACAGCATTGAACGTTGACGCTTCGCCTCTTAATCACTGTCTCGTCATTCGATTGCGATACCTCCGCAGAGCCCGTCTTTTTCATCAACATCGAGTCAGGTGTGCTTGTTCCGGTTTTCAGAAAAATGGGGGTGCATGTACATCCACACGGGTAAGGTAGAGTGAAGTGGTTTCACATATCGTAAAGGCATTCATCGTCGCTTCGAAAACAACACGATTACAAGGAAATGTTTCCATGTTCCAGGGAACAATTGCGGGATGTTTCTGTCTCTAACGGTTGCCGCGGGTATTTTAATGTATTCAGCGCGGCCAGTTCCTTAAAAATCGAAAGTCAAAATCGGAGTAAACGTCGAAGTAAAAGAGAAAAAATCCCAACCACTTCATCCTAGTATTCTCGTTTCCATTGCAGATCTGCGTCCATGTACATAGCGTCACTATGGCAACCATTCATTGTCACGTAACGTTCATGGGAATGAACTTACTTTTTTCCGGCTTACATTAAAAATTTCATTGAAAAATAAGATTCTGCTAGACAAAAATTTCATTTTCCCAATTATCTGCTTTTATGAACATAAACATTTTCTCGGTAAAAAAATGTTTTGCTCATTATTTGATGTCTATCTCATTTCTAACTGTGATTTTTTTTAAATCAGCACTTATTAATTATTTGATAAATTTCTGGCATTATGCAGCGAAATATTACGAAAGCTAAATTTTGCTATGGCAAAATAATTAAAAACACGAACAATAACATGAAGTAGGAAAATCCGTAAATTAAATGCTCTTTGAAAAAATAATAATCACCGATGCATTGGCGAATATTTTAATATATTAATTCCGAAGTGGTCACGTCGTAGATAGTGCAATCGTCGAAAGAGTAGACGAATAAAATAAAAATGGATCACATCCTGGAATGGATAGAGGGATTTTCCAGTAAACGCGGCCATTTTTACGTTGATCCGATCTGTAGGCTTATGGAAAGGGATTGTGGCCGAAACGGGATTAACTCGCAAAGGAATATGCAGCCACCGCATGACAATCAAAGAAATATTCGAATTATTCACCGTTAAACTAGGCGAAGAAGTGAAAATATAGGCCCTTATTATATAAATTAATAAATAATTCAGAATATGTATATATAATGAAATGGAAATAACTATCTCATAAAGCACAAAGGGTATGAGTAGGCAGAATAATTTATAACTAACCTCGAGTATGTGCGTGAGGGTCGTATATGTCCACCACCACCACCGCCGCCACCATGAGAAACACAACGTCAAACACTTCAGCCACGGACCATGCAAGTGCAGGAACTACCGCCGCTTATTCAGTCGGGGGCGTTCGCCCTCCACCTCCGCCAACACATGAGCCACCACCTTCCTTGCAGCTAACGGATAAGCGAAGTTTTCCGTTAAACCTCAAGCTGAAATTAATTTATAAGGTTCGGCTTATAAAACTGTGGGTATTTAAGGATAATAAGATGAAAAATATTAATCACATATAATACGGTCGATCAGTGAAAAGATCATTATACCTGACTAACTTGTAGCATGTGTGTATCGAGCTTATTCGACCACATTCACAACCAACGCCTCCACAACAACCTCGCCGCCGCCTTCGACACATCCTTTACCTCAACCGCCATCATTAACGCCCACCACGCCAAACGCCTCAGCCACGGATGTAGCTTGAGCCGAGCGCCTTATGGGCCCGTTTCCACCCTCCTACGCACTTCTGCCCCCACCTTCGTAAGTCAAATCGCTGGAGGGATTTACATTAACTACTGGTGACCGTTATTAAAATTTATCGGCCAATTGTGATATCATCTGTAAAATTATATATTTAAATAATAACTTGGTTACTGGACTTTATTAACAACACCTAATTTTGAAAGACCAAATTATTACGAGTTATAGATCAATGATAAAAAAATCTTTTACCTTTTGAATTGATCTTCGTCTGTCCATAATACGAAGAAAAGTAGATGTTCAATTCCATATAACACTTCAGGAATTTGGCTCCATACATACCGACCCCTGTTGAGATCTGATGCACATTTTTGGAAGATAATATTCCATGCAGAATCCTATTAACTTCTACGATGATTACTGCAGACTGTTCTTTTTTCACCCAAAAAAATACGTATATTCGCGTTCTTCCCAATACTGAAATAAAATTCTCATTAATTGCAGGGATCACCAGTGATCGATAATCTAATCTCATTTGTTTTTTTGAAGACCATTGATGTCACTTTATAGCGGACAATACAGCGTTGTGTCTGACCTTTCCTTTCCGTTCATTCAAATCTTCACACTTTGTCTTCAACAGTTTTCACCTGTATACATAAAATAACAGACACCTACCTGAGGTCGTGTAGGTATCCGCTCGTTTCTAGAAAGCGTTATCCTTCATAAAAAGCATTTTGTCGCTTATTCTGAATCGACCTACATGTATTTGGTCCATCGTCCCTCAGCCCGTCTATACCTGGGAAAAATTGATTAACAAACGACTGACGCCATTTTTCCTTATTATGTTTGATAATTATTTTTCAATCGAAGAAATTTGGTTTATAGTGATATTGTGAAATCTAAGTCTTCCGCTACACAATTGTCTAATTTTATTCTATTTTACATTTCGCTAATAATTAACTACTACTGCCACTCAAAGGCGGACCGTCCGTATTAAACATGCACATTTAAAGATAGCCTCGGTGAAAAAGCTAAGAAAAAGACTAATACACACAGTTACACTTCTAATGCCGTCTCATCTACATCTTTGTCTGACTCTGTTGAAATCGCATTGCGACCACATGATGACAGCAGCACAGACCGTGAAGTCCTGGGAATAAAGATGGACAATACTGAAAAAAGCGACTTTACATGCGATTAATATTCCAGTACGTGAAAGCAATGCTTGGAAAATCAGCTGGTGCTGCAGCACGTATAAAACGTTCAGCTCCTCATGTAATTCCTAATCTCATGTGCAACCATTTTCCTGATGCACTCGCAGCGAATGATATGCCACAATATCTGAACGATGTATCGAACGAGATTCTCGGAAGAGTAAGCCTTATAAAACAAGGTCACTTTATTCTCGGATATTCGCTTTGTTGTGCCGAAGACATGAGAAGGTTTTATAAATCATTACATCTCCTTGCAGTAGTGCGATCGCTACATTCTATGAATTAAGACATTAGATAAGGCACATTTTTGTCCAAAAATCCATTAGAATCGCCGGAAAAACTAAATTACACAGATTGGATGGAAAGGAAGGCGTATTTGACACACACTTTTACTTACCGTAATGAAATTTACATTTCATCAGGAGGTACTAATGCGAACATATTCAAAGTTCATAGTAAAATAAAATCACTTACTTCAAAACACAAACCTTGGGCGTGTTTGTGTGAAAAGGAAGTTTTCCGAGTCTCCGAGTATTCATTTTACCAATAGTATTTTCCTCGAAGAATGGGACAAAATCTATGAAGGTCAACAAAGATCAGAAGGGTTTCCGACAATAAAGGTGTATTTTCCACCTCAGCCAGAAGCATTGAATTGGTTTCACAATCCTTTAGTTACATCATCTGTATCTAAGTCAGGATTACCACTGAAAGAAGATTAACAGCTAATTAATATCTAAAACGATTTAACGTTTAAAACTATGTTCAAAGAAATAGAAAATATTCATTGATGGGTTTGTCACGTAAATGTTTTTGCTGAAATTTCCATTCGCACTGTGAAATTACTGCTGGCTTTTGCATCCGCTTATCATTGTGAGAGATCCTTCACCCTATATGACGAGGCTCATTTGTTTCTTTGGTTGTTAGCGTAATTTTTTGAGGACAGTAGCTACGTGATTTTTTAAATATCCAAAAAAGCTTTGTATCTGGGTATTGTTGAATATTGAAAGATGAGTTTCATTATCTCATGCAACGTATAGGTAGAATTTGATTTGAAAAATATTATTCCTACCAATATTACATATCGTTAATCGAACATAAATGTCTAATGGGTGGATGCCTACAATACAGAAGAAATCACACTTAAATATAAAATAATTCTAATGCAATTCAATTTAATTCAAAATTTAGTTGGGAGAGCGACAAAACAAAGATATTTTTTTTTAAATAAAAGGATGATTTCCTGCATAACGAAACGAGACAGAGTTGCAGTTGTTAAAGATAAGAAGGTAAAATAATCACGAATCCATCAGTCCAGAAATTGCTGGAATCTACGGATCCATAGAATTATCTAACGATGCACACCTAGCTCCTCGTCAAATATTTGACCAAACTTATTCTCACCGACATAGATTCACTGTGGACAACTACCTTTTGTTCACCTTAAAATACGTGCGAATCAACGAACTCCAAACCAAACCCCTAAAACATTTTATTGAGTGAAAGATTTTATTTGAAGGGTTCTCCAAAATCGTTAAAGGATATCGGATTTTGCTTCATGATAGTGGAACATGAAATTAGATATTTTTTTATATCTACGCAACATAATTTACTATTGGTGGGATAATACATGCCTCGCTTCCAATTTCGAGACTTCAAATTCGTTCCTCAAATGTATCGCATTCTTTTATTTATCCTTTCGTCCATTTTGGATATTCCGCATTTTTAAAACGAGATCTTTTTGGAATCAATATTCATAATAACGCTCATCGCAAAGGTAAAACTGCGACTTGGAGAATTAAGCATTGCTCTAATACGATGGAAACGTTTTCACTTACACACGGACGACTTGCTTAAACATTTCAACTAACGTAAAGATTCCGGTGTTTCACGGCTTCGAGACTGCACTTTGAAAGTCCGTCACAGCATTGAACGTTGACGCTTCGCCTCTTAATCACTGTCTCGTCATTCGATTGCGATACCTCCGCAGAGCCCGTCTTTTTCATCAACATCGAGTCAGGTGTGCTTGTTCCGGTTTTCAGAAAAATGGGGGTGCATGTACATCCACACGGGTAAGGTAGAGTGAAGTGGTTTCACATATCGTAAAGGCATTCATCGTCGCTTCGAAAACAACACGATTACAAGGAAATGTTTCCATGTTCCAGGGAACAATTGCGGGATGTTTCTGTCTCTAACGGTTGCCGCGGGTATTTTAATGTATTCAGCGCGGCCAGTTCCTTAAAAATCGAAAGTCAAAATCGGAGTAAACGTCGAAGTAAAAGAGAAAAAATCCCAACCACTTCATCCTAGTATTCTCGTTTCCATTGCAGATCTGCGTCCATGTACATAGCGTCACTATGGCAACCATTCATTGTCACGTAACGTTCATGGGAATGAACTTACTTTTTTCCGGCTTACATTAAAAATTTCATTGAAAAATAAGATTCTGCTAGACAAAAATTTCATTTTCCCAATTATCTGCTTTTATGAACATAAACATTTTCTCGGTAAAAAAATGTTTTGCTCATTATTTGATGTCTATCTCATTTCTAACTGTGATTTTTTTTAAATCAGCACTTATTAATTATTTGATAAATTTCTGGCATTATGCAGCGAAATATTACGAAAGCTAAATTTTGCTATGGCAAAATAATTAAAAACACGAACAATAACATGAAGTAGGAAAATCCGTAAATTAAATGCTCTTTGAAAAAATAATAATCACCGATGCATTGGCGAATATTTTAATATATTAATTCCGAAGTGGTCACGTCGTAGATAGTGCAATCGTCGAAAGAGTAGACGAATAAAATAAAAATGGATCACATCCTGGAAGGGATAGAGGGATTTTCCAGTAAACGCGGCCATTTTTACGTTGATCCGATCTGTAGGCTTATGGAAAGGGATTGTGGCCGAAACGGGATTAACTCGCAAAGGAATATGCAGCCACCGCATGACAATCAAAGAAATATTCGAATTATTCACCGTTAAACTAGGCGAAGAAGTGAAAATATAGGCCCTTATTATATAAATTAATAAATAATTCAGAATATGTATATATAATGAAATGGAAATAACTATCTCATAAAGCACAAAGGGTATGAGTAGGCAGAATAATTTATAACTAACCTCGAGTATGTGCGTGAGGGTCGTATATGTCCACCACCACCACCGCCGCCACCATGAGAAACACAACGTCAAACACTTCAGCCACGGACCATGCAAGTGCAGGAACTACCGCCGCTTATTCAGTCGGGGGCGTTCGCCCTCCACCTCCGCCAACACATGAGCCACCACCTTCCTTGCAGCTAACGGATAAGCGAAGTTTTCCGTTAAACCTCAAGCTGAAATTAATTTATAAGGTTCGGCTTATAAAACTGTGGGTATTTAAGGATATTAAGATGAAAAATATTAATCACATATAATACGGTCGATCAGTGAAAAGAGCATTATACCTGACTAACTTGTAGCATGTGTGTATCGAGCTTATTCGACCACATTCACAACCAACGCCTCCACAACAACCTCGCCGCCGCCTTCGACACATCCTTTACCTCAACCGCCATCATTAACGCCCACCACGCCAAACGCCTCAGCCACGGATGTAGCTTGAGCCGAGCGCCTTATGGGCCCGTTTCCACCCTCCTACGCACTTCTGCCCCCACCTTCGTAAGTCAAATCGCTGGAGGGATTTACATTAACTACTGGTGACCGTTATTAAAATTTATCGGCCAATTGTGATATCATCTGTAAAATTATATATTTAAATAATAACTTGGTTACTGGACTTTATTAACAACACCTAATTTTGAAAGACCAAATTATTACGAGTTATAGATCAATGATAAAAAAATCTTTTACCTTTTGAATTGATCTTCGTCTGTCCATAATACGAAGAAAAGTAGATGTTCAATTCCATATAACACTTCAGGAATTTGGCTCCATACATACCGACCCCTGTTGAGATCTGATGCACATTTTTGGAAGATAATATTCCATGCAGAATCCTATTAACTTCTACGATGATTACTGCAGACTGTTCTTTTTTCACCCAAAAAAATACGTATATTCGCGTTCTTCCCAATACTGAAATAAAATTCTCATTAATTGCAGGGATCACCAGTGATCGATAATCTAATCTCATTTGTTTTTTTGAAGACCATTGATGTCACTTTATAGCGGACAATACAGCGTTGTGTCTGACCTTTCCTTTCCGTTCATTCAAATCTTCACACTTTGTCTTCAACAGTTTTCACCTGTATACATAAAATAACAGACACCTACCTGAGGTCGTGTAGGTATCCGCTCGTTTCTAGAAAGCGTTATCCTTCATAAAAAGCATTTTGTCGCTTATTCTGAATCGACCTACATGTATTTGGTCCATCGTCCCTCAGCCCGTCTATACCTGGGAAAAATTGATTAAAAAACGACTGACGCCATTTTTCCTTATTATGTTTGATAATTATTTTTCAATCGAAGAAATTTGGTTTATAGTGATATTGTGAAATCTAAGTCTTCCGCTACACAATTGTCTAATTTTATTCTATTTTACATTTCGCTAATAATTAACTACTACTGCCACTCAAAGGCGGACCGTCCGTATTAAACATGCACATTTAAAGATAGCCTCGGTGAAAAAGCTAAGAAAAAGACTAATACACACAGTTACACTTCTAATGCCGTCTCATCTACATCTTTGTCTGACTCTGTTGAAATCGCATTGCGACCACATGATGACAGCAGCACAGACCGTGAAGTCCTGGGAATAAAGATGGACAATACTGAAAAAAGCGACTTTACATGCGATTAATATTCCAGTACGTGAAAGCAATGCTTGGAAAATCAGCTGGTGCTGCAGCACGTATAAAACGTTCAGCTCCTCATGTAATTCCTAATCTCATGTGCAACCATTTTCCTGATGCACTCGCAGCGAATGATATGCCACAATATCTGAACGATGTATCGAACGAGATTCTCGGAAGAGTAAGCCTTATAAAAGCAAGGTCACTTTATTCTCGGATATTCGCTTTGTTGTGCCGAAGACATGAGAAGGTTTTATAAATCATTACATCTCCTTGCAGTAGTGCGATCGCTACATTCTATGAATTAAGACATTAGATAAGGCACATTTTTGTCCAAAAATCCATTAGAATCGCCGGAAAAACTAAATTACACAGATTGGATGGAACGGAAGGCGTATTTGACACACACTTTTACTTACCGTAATGAAATTTACATTTCATCAGGAGGTACTAATGCGAACATATTCAAAGTTCATAGTAAAATAAAATCACTTACTTCAAAACACAAACCTTGGGCGTGTTTGTGTGAAAAGGAAGTTTTCCGAGTCTCCGAGTATTCATTTTACCAATAGTATTTTCCTCGAAGAATGGGACAAAATCTATGAAGGTCAACAAAGATCAGAAGGGTTTCCGACAATAAAGGTGTATTTTCCACCTCAGCCAGAAGCATTGAATTGGTTTCACAATCCTTTAGTTACATCATCTGTATCTAAGTCAGGATTATCACTGAAAGAAGATTAACAGCTAATTAATATCTAAAACGATTTAACGTTTAAAACTATGTTCAAAGAAATAGAAAATATTCATTGATGGGTTTGTCACGTAAATGTTTTTGCTGAAATTTCCATTCGCACTGTGAAATTACTGCTGGCTTTTGCATCCGCTTATCATTGTGAGAGATCCTTCACCCTATATGACGAGGTTCATTTGTTTCTTTGGTTGTTAGCGTAATTTTTTGAGGACAGTAGCTACGTGATTTTTTAAATATCCAAAAAAGCTTTGTATCTGGGTATTGTTGAATATTGAAAGATGAGTTTCATTATCTCATGCAACGTATAGGTAGAATTTGATTTGAAAAATATTATTCCTACCAATATTACATATCGTTAATCGAACATAAATGTCTAATGGGTGGATGCCTACAATACAGAAGAAATCACACTTAAATATAAAATAATTCTAATGCAATTCAATTTAATTCAAAATTTAGTTGGGAGAGCGACAAAACAAAGATATTTTTTTTTAAATAAAAGGATGATTTCCTGCATAACGAAACGAGACAGAGTTGCAGTTGTTAAAGATAAGAAGGTAAAATAATCACGAATCCATCAGTCCAGAAATTGCTGGAATCTACGGATCCATAGAATTATCTAACGATGCACACCTAGCTCCTCGTCAAATATTTGACCAAACTTATTCTCACCGACATAGATTCACTGTGGACAACTACCTTTTGTTCACCTTAAAATACGTGCGAATCAACGAACTCCAAACCAAACCCCTAAAACATTTTATTGAGTGAAAGATTTTATTTGAAGGGTTCTCCAAAATCGTTAAAGGATATCGGATTTTGCTTCATGATAGTGGAACATGAAATTAGATATTTTTTTATATCTACGCAACATAATTTACTATTGGTGGGATAATACATGCCTCGCTTCCAATTTCGAGACTTCAAATTCGTTCCTCAAATGTATCGCATTCTTTTATTTATCCTTTCGTCCATTTTGGATATTCCGCATTTTTAAAACGAGATCTTTTTGGAATCAATATTCATAATAACGCTCATCGCAAAGGTAAAACTGCGACTTGGAGAATTAAGCATTGCTCTAATACGATGGAAACGTTTTCACTTACACACGGACGACTTGCTTAAACATTTCAACTAACGTAAAGATTCCGGTGTTTCACGGCTTCGAGACTGCACTTTGAAAGTCCGTCACAGCATTGAACGTTGACTCTTCGCCTCTTAATCACTGTCTCGTCATTCGATTGCGATACCTCCGCAGAGCCCGTCTTTTTCATCAACATCGAGTCAGGTGTGCTTGTTCCGGTTTTCAGAAAAATGGGGGTGCATGTACATCCACACGGGTAAGGTAGAGTGAAGTGGTTTCACATATCGTAAAGGCATTCATCGTCGCTTCGAAAACAACACGATTACAAGGAAATGTTTCCATGTTCCAGGGAACAATTGCGGGATGTTTCTGTCTCTAACGGTTGCCGCGGGTATTTTAATGTATTCAGCGCGGCCAGTTCCTTAAAAATCGAAAGTCAAAATCGGAGTAAACGTCGAAGTAAAAGAGAAAAAATCCCAACCACTTCATCCTAGTATTCTCGTTTCCATTGCAGATCTGCGTCCATGTACATAGCGTCACTATGGCAACCATTCATTGTCACGTAACGTTCATGGGAATGAACTTACTTTTTTCCGGCTTACATTAAAAATTTCATTGAAAAATAAGATTCTGCTAGACAAAAATTTCATTTTCCCAATTATCTGCTTTTATGAACATAAACATTATCTCGGTAAAAAAATGTTTTGCTCATTATTTGATGTCTATCTCATTTCTAACTGTGATTTTTTTTAAATCAGCACTTATTAATTATTTGATAAATTTCTGGCATTATGCAGCGAAATATTACGAAAGCTAAATTTTGCTATGGCAAAATAATTAAAAACACGAACAATAACATGAAGTAGGAAAATCCGTAAATTAAATGCTCTTTGAAAAAATAATAATCACCGATGCATTGGCGAATATTTTAATATATTAATTCCGAAGTGGTCACGTCGTAGATAGTGCAATCGTCGAAAGAGTAGACGAATAAAATAAAAATGGATCACATCCTGGAATGGATAGAGGGATTTTCCAGTAAACGCGGCCATTTTTACGTTGATCCGATCTGTAGGCTTATGGAAAGGGATTGTGGCCGAAACGGGATTAACTCGCAAAGGAATATGCAGCCACCGCATGACAATCAAAGAAATATTCGAATTATTCACCGTTAAACTAGGCGAAGAAGTGAAAATATAGGCCCTTATTATATAAATTAATAAATAATTCAGAATATGTATATATAATGAAATGGAAATAACTATCTCATAAAGCACAAAGGGTATGAGTAGGCAGAATAATTTATAACTAACCTCGAGTATGTGCGTGAGGGTCGTATATGTCCACCACCACCACCGCCGCCACCATGAGAAACACAACGTCAAACACTTCAGCCACGGACCATGCAAGTGCAGGAACTACCGCCGCTTATTCAGTCGGGGGCGTTCGCCCTCCACCTCCGCCAACACATGAGCCACCACCTTCCTTGCAGCTAACGGATAAGCGAAGTTTTCCGTTAAACCTCAAGCTGAAATTAATTTATAAGGTTCGGCTTATAAAACTGTGGGTATTTAAGGATATTAAGATGAAAAATATTAATCACATATAATACGGTCGATCAGTGAAAAGAGCATTATACCTGACTAACTTGTAGCATGTGTGTATCGAGCTTATTCGACCACATTCACAACCAACGCCTCCACAACAACCTCGCCGCCGCCTTCGACACATCCTTTACCTCAACCGCCATCATTAACGCCCACCACGCCAAACGCCTCAGCCACGGATGTAGCTTGAGCCGAGCGCCTTATGGGCCCGTTTCCACCCTCCTACGCACTTCTGCCCCCACCTTCGTAAGTCAAATCGCTGGAGGGATTTACATTAACTACTGGTGACCGTTATTAAAATTTATCGGCCAATTGTGATATCATCTGTAAAATTATATATTTAAATAATAACTTGGTTACTGGACTTTATTAACAACACCTAATTTTGAAAGACCAAATTATTACGAGTTATAGATCAATGATAAAAAAATCTTTTACCTTTTGAATTGATCTTCGTCTGTCCATAATACGAAGAAAAGTAGATGTTCAATTCCATATAACACTTCAGGAATTTGGCTCCATACATACCGACCCCTGTTGAGATCTGATGCACATTTTTGGAAGATAATATTCCATGCAGAATCCTATTAACTTCTACGATGATTACTGCAGACTGTTCTTTTTTCACCCAAAAAAATACGTATATTCGCGTTCTTCCCAATACTGAAATAAAATTCTCATTAATTGCAGGGATCACCAGTGATCGATAATCTAATCTCATTTGTTTTTTTGAAGACCATTGATGTCACTTTATAGCGGACAATACAGCGTTGTGTCTGACCTTTCCTTTCCGTTCATTCAAATTTCACACTTTGTCTTCAACAGTTTTCACCTGTATACATAAAATAACAGACACCTACCTGAGGTCGTGTAGGTATCCGCTCGTTTCTAGAAAGCGTTATCCTTCATAAAAAGCATTTTGTCGCTAATTCTGAATCGACCTACATGTATTTGGTCCATCGTCCCTCAGCCCGTCTATACCTGGGAAAAATTGATTAAAAAACGACTGACGCCATTTTTCCTTATTATGTTTGATAATTATTTTTCAATCGAAGAAATTTGGTTTATAGTGATATTGTGAAATCTAAGTCTTCCGCTACACAATTGTCTAATTTTATTCTATTTTACATTTCGCTAATAATTAACTACTACTGCCACTCAAAGGCGGACCGTCCGTATTAAACATGCACATTTAAAGATAGCCTCGGTGAAAAAGCTAAGAAAAAGACTAATACACACAGTTACACTTCTAATGCCGTCTCATCTACATCTTTGTCTGACTCTGTTGAAATCGCATTGCGACCACATGATGACAGCAGCACAGACCGTGAAGTCCTGGGAATAAAGATGGACAATACTGAAAAAAGCGACTTTACATGCGATTAATATTCCAGTACGTGAAAGCAATGCTTGGAAAATCAGCTGGTGCTGCAGCACGTATAAAACGTTCAGCTCCTCATGTAATTCCTAATCTCATGTGCAACCATTTTCCTGATGCACTCGCAGCGAATGATATGCCACAATATCTGAACGATGTATCGAACGAGATTCTCGGAAGAGTAAGCCTTATAAAAGCAAGGTCACTTTATTCTCGGATATTCGCTTTGTTGTGCCGAAGACATGAGAAGGTTTTATAAATCGTTACATCTCCTTGCAGTAGTGCGATCGCTACATTCTATGAATTAAGACATTAGATAAGGCACATTTTTGTCCAAAAATCCATTAGAATCGCCGGAAAAACTAAATTACACAGATTGGATGGAACGGAAGGCGTATTTGGCACACACTTTTACTTACCGTAATGAAATTTACATTTCATCAGGAGGTATTAATGCGAACATATTCAAAGTTCATAGTAAAATAAAATCACTTACTTCAAAACACAAACCTTGGGCGTGTTTGTGTGAAAAGGAAGTTTTCCGAGTCTCCGAGTATTCATTTTACCAATAGTATTTTCCTCGAAGAATGGGACAAAATCTATGAAGGTCAACAAAGATCAGAAGGGTTTCCGACAATAAAGGTGTATTTTCCACCTCAGCCAGAAGCATTGAATTGGTTTCACAATCCTTTAGTTACATCATCTGTATCTAAGTCAGGATTATCACTGAAAGAAGATTAACAGCTAATTAATATCTAAAACGATTTAACGTTTAAAACTATGTTCAACGAAATAGAAAATATTCATTGATGGGTTTGTCACGTAAATGTTTTTGCTGAAATTTCCATTCGCACTGTGAAATTACTGCTGGCTTTTGCATCCGCTTATCATTGTGAGAGATCCTTCACCCTATATAACGCGGTTCATTTGTTTCTTTGGTTGTTGGCGTAATTATTTGAGGAAAGTACTTACGTGATTTTTTAAATATCCATTTGATTTGAAAAATATTATTCCTACCAATATTACATATCGTTAATCGAACATAAATGTCTAATGGGTGGATGCCTACAATATAGAAGAAATCACACTTAAATATAAAATAATTCTAATGCAATTCAATTTAATTCAAAATTTAGTTGGGAGAGCGACAAAACGAAGATATTATTTTTGACAATAAAAGGATGATTTCCTGCATAACGAAACGAGACAGAGTTGCAGTTGTTAAAGATAAGAAGGTAAAATAATCACGAATCCATCAGTCCAGAAATTGCTGCAATCTACGGATCCATAGAATTATCTAACGTTGCACTCCTAGCTCCTCGTCAAATATTTGACCAAACCTATTCTCACCGACATAGATTCACTGTGGACAACTACCTTTTGTTCACCTTAAAATACGTGCGAATCAACGAACTCCAAACCAAACCCCTAAAACATTTTATTGAGTGAAGGATTTTATTTGAAGGGTTCTCCAAAATCGTTAAAGGATATCGGATTTTTCTTCATGATAGTGGAACATGAAATTAGATATTTTTTTATATCTACGCAACATCATTTACTATTGCTGGGATAATACATGCCTCGCTTCCAATTTCGAGACTTCAAATTCGTTCCTCAAATGTATCGCATTCTTTTATTTATACTTTCGTCCATTTTGGATAGTCCGCGTTTTTAAAACGAGATCTTTTTGGAATCAATATTCATAATAACGCTCATCGCAAAGGTAAAACTGCGACTTGGAGAATTAAGCATTGCTCTAATACGATGGAAACGTTTTCTCTTACACACGGACGGCTTGCTTAAACATTTCAACTAACGTAAAGATTCCGGTGTTTCACGGCTTCGAGACTGCACTTTGAAAGTCCGTCACAGCATTGAACGTTGACGCTTCGCCTCTTAATCACTGTCTCGTCATTCGATTGCGATACATCCGCAGAGCCCGTCTTTTTCATCAACATCGAGTCAGGTGTGCTTGTTCCGGTTTTCAGAAAAATGGGGGTGCATGTACATCCACACGGGTAAGGCAGAGTGAAGTGGATTCACATATCGTGAAGGCATTCATCGTCGCTTCGAAAACAACACGATTACAGGAAATGTTTCCATGTTCCAGGGAACAATTGCGGGATGTTTCAGTCTTTAACGGTTGCCGCGGGTATTTTTAGGTATTCAGCGCGGTCAGTTCTTTAAAAAGCGAAAGTCAAAATCGGAGTCAATGTCGAAGTAAAAGAGAAAAAAGCCCAACCACTTCATCCTAGTATTCTCGTTTCCATTGCAGATCTGCGTCCATGTAAATTGCGTGACTATGGCAACCATTCATTGTCACGAAACGTACATGGGAATGAACTTACTTTTCTCCGGTTTACAATAAAAATTTCAGTGAAAAATAAGATTCTGCTAGACAAAAATTTCATTTTCCCAAGTATCTGCTTATTGGTTTAGGTGAAACAAATGAAAGGGGAGAAAGATTAATTGAGTTTTGTGAACAGAATGAGATGATGGTATCAAACACTTTCTTTGAAGTTCCCAAAAGAAGAAGATACACATGGGAGGCGCCAGACAGAAGAAGGTTTCAAATAGATTATATTTTAGTAAAAAGAAGATATAAAAACCAGGTAAAATCGTGTTATAGTTACCCAGGTCCAGATGTAGACAGTGACCACAAGCTAGTCATGGCAAAATGCAATATTAGGTTTAAGAAAATAAAGAGAACAGTTAAAAAGAACTGGCATCTACAGGGACTGAAAGAGTTACCAACGGCTAAGAATTACCAAGAAAAAACAAATGAGTTGATGAGAAATTATGAAGGACAACTTAGTTGGGAGGAATTTAAAAAAGGGTTTATTAAAGCTACAGAGGAAGTTATTGGAAAGAGAAAATTGGAGCCTAGAAAACCTTGGATGACTGAGGAGATACTGATTTTAATTGAAGAAAGGAACAAGTTGAGGAAGAATGGAAATGATGAAACTTATAAAAAAGTTAAGAATGAGATTATTAACAAATGCAGAGAAGAAAAAGAGAGATGGACCAAAGAGATAGTGAAGGAAATTGAGGAAGATACAAAGGGAGGAAGGCAAGACAAACATACTTCAAAATTAAAACTCTCCAGTACAAACCAAGAACTAAATCGGCAATAGTTAAGGATAAGGAAGGAAATATGTTATGGGAAAATGAAAAAGTATGTGCTCGGTGGAAAGAATACATAGAAGAATTATATAGTGGAAGAGATGTTGGAGATGGATGTAGATTTATTGAAAATGAAGAGGAAATAAGAAATGACGAGCTAGGCCCAACAATAACCAAAGAAGAGTTTTATAAAGCTATTAATAATCTTAATTCAGGCAAGGCAACAGGTGTTGATGGTATACCTGCAGAACTTTTGAAGAACTTAGGGGAGGAAGCAAAAGAACATTTCTTTAAAATTATAAAAGATTGTTACGAAAAAGGAAAATTACCTGATGACTTTATAAAAAGTAAAACTATAAGTTTACCAAAGAAGGGGAATGCAGTGGAGTGCAGTAACTACAGAACAATTTCACTACTTTCGCACGCCTCAAAAGTTTTAATTTATATCGTGAAAAACAGAATAAAAAGGAAAATAGAACATTATATTAGTGAAGATCAATTTGGATTTAGAAGTGGGAGAGGAACGAGAGAAGCTATATTAGCCCTCAGGGTGATAATGGAAAGATGTTTAGAAATGAACAGGACATTATATTTAACGTTTATTGATTTGGAGAAGGCCTTTGATACAGTTAATTGGGAACTGTTGTTTAAGACTATGAAAAAAATAGGTATTGATTGGAGGGACAGAAGATTAATTTTTAAGCTTTATCAAAATCAAACTACAAGAATAAATATAAATGGATTAGAGAGTGAAGCAAAGATAAGGAAAGGAGTAAGACAAGGATGTCCGCTATCTCCATATTTGTTTAATATGTTCATTGAAGAAAGTATAGAAGTTATGAAGGAAAAGACAAAAGGCATAAAAATAAATGGAGTTAGAATACACTGCATTAGATTTGCAGATGACATTGTAATATTCAGCGATTCAAAAAGAGAAATGAATAAAATGCTGAAAGTATTATCGGACACGTTAAAACAGTGGGAATTAAAGATAAATATCAAGAAAACCAAATTGATGGTTATAGGCAAAAGTAATGCAGGGACAATATCAAAGATCAAAATAGACAATCAGGAAATTGAGCAGGTGAAGCAGTTTTGCTACCTAGATAGTACAATTACTGAAGATAATAGATGTGTACAGGAAGTGAAAAGAAGAATAGCACTTGCAAAGCAAGCTTTTCAATGCAAAAGGAGCCTACTGACAAGCAGTCACATGAATTTGGAAGTAAGGAAATCCTTTGCAAAAGCTTTTGTCTGGAGTACCATACTTTATGGTAGTGAAAGTTGGACGTTAGGAAAGAGGGAGAGGTCCCGTCTGGAAGCGACAGAAATGTGGATATGGAGAAGATTGATAAAGACAAGTTGGACAGAGAGAAAGACAAACCTTGAAGTTTTGGAAGAAGTAAAAGAAGAAAGGAAACTGATCAGAGGAATGGAAGAAAGGAAGCCAAAATTTTTAGGCCATGTGATTAGACATAATGGATTAATTGTGAACATCTTGGAGGGGAAACTTTTAGGGAAGAAAGGAAGAGGCAGACCAAGAAAGAAATACCTAGATGACGTGGAGTCAGTGATGGGAGTTGAGAAGTACAAGATGTTGAAGAGAATGGCAGAGGACAGGAGTTCATGGTTGCAGAGACAAGGCTTAGCCTTTAGATGAAGAAGATCTGCTTATATGAACATAAACATTTTCTCGGTAAAAAAATGTTTTGCTCATTATTTGATGTCTATCTCATTTCTAACTGTGATTTTTTTAAAATCAGCACTTATTAATTATTTGATAAATTTCTGGCATTATGCAGCGAAATATTACGAAAGCTAAATTTTGCTATGGCAAAATAATTAAAAACACGAACAATAACGTGAAGTAGGAAAATCCGTAAATAAAATGCTCTTTGAAAAAATAATAATCACCGATGCATTGGCGAATATTTTAATATATTAATTCCGAAGTGGTCACGTCGTAGATAGTGCAATCGTCTAAAGAGTAGGCGAATAAAATAAAAATGGAACACATCCTGGAAGGGATAGAGGGATTTTCCAGTAAACGCGGCCATTTTTACTTTGATCCGATCTGTAGGCTTATGGAAAGGGATTGTGGCCGAAACTGGATTCACTCGCATAGGAATATGCCGCCACCGCATGACAATCAAAGAAATATTCGAATTATTCACCGTTAAACTAGGCGAAGAAGTGAAAATATAGGCCCTTATTATATAAATTAATAAATAATTCAGAATATGTATATATAATGAAATGGAAATAACTATCTCATAAAGCACAAAGGGTATGAGTAGGCAGAATAATTTATAACTAACCTCGAGTATGTGCGTGAGGGCCGTATATGTCCACCACCACGCCACCACCACCGCCGCCACCATGAGAAACACAACGTCAAACACTTCAGCCACGGACCATGCAAGTGCAGGAACTACCGCCGCTTATTCAGTCGGGGGCGTTCGTCCTCCACCTCCGCCAACACATGAGCCACCACCGTCCTTGCAGCTAACGGATAAGCGATGTTTTCCGTTAAACCTCAAGCTGAAATTAATTTATAAGGTTCGGCTTATAAAACTGTGGATATTATAGGATAATAAGATGAAAAATATTAATCACATATAATACGGTCGATCAGTGAAAAGAGCATTATACCTAACTAACTTGTAGAATGTGTGTATCGAGCTTATTCGACCACATTCACAACCAACGCCTCCACAACAACCTCGCCGCCGCCTTCGACACATCCCTTACCTCAACCGCCACCATTAACGCCCACCACGCCAAACGCCTCAGCCACGGATGTAGCTTGAGCCGAGCGCCTTATGGGCCCGTTTCCACCCTCCTACGCACTTCTGCCCCCACCTTCGTAAGTCAAATCGCTGGAGGGATTTACATTAACTACTGGTGACCGTTATTAAAATTTATCGGCCAATTGTGATATCATCTGTAAAATTATAGATTTAAATAATAACTTGGTTACTGGACTTTATTAACAACACCTAATTTTGAAAGACCAAATTATTACGAGTTATAGATCAATGATAAAAAAATCTTTTACCTTTTGAATTGATCTTCGTCTGTCCATAATACGAAGAAAAGTAGATGTTCAATTCCATATAACACTTCAGGAATTTGGCTCCATACATACCGACCCCTGTTGAGATCTGATGCACATTTTTGGAAGATAATATTCCATGCAGAATCCTATTAACTTCTACGATGATTACTGCAGACTGTTCTTTTTTCACCCAAAAAAATACGTATATTCGCGTTCTTCCCAATACTGAAATAAAATTCTCATTAATTGCAGGGATCACCAGTGATCGATAATCTAATCTCATTTGTTTTTTTGAAGACCATTGATGTCACTTTATAGCGGACAATACAGCGTTGTGTCTGACCTTTCCTTTCCGTTCATTCAAATCTTCACACTTTGTCTTCAACAGTTTTCACCTGTATACATAAAATAACAGACACCTACCTGAGGTCGTGTAGGTATCCGCTCGTTTCTAGAAAGCGTTATCCTTCATAAAAAGCATTTTGTCGCTTATTCTGAATCGACCTACATGTATTTGGTCCATCGTCCCTCAGCCCGTCTATACCTGGGAAAAATTGATTAAAAAACGACTGACGCCATTTTTCCTTATTATGTTTGATAATTATTTTTCAATCGAAGAAATTTGGTTTATAGTGATATTGTGAAATCTAAGTCTTCCGCTACACAATTGTCTAATTTTATTCTATTTTACATTTCGCTAATAATTAACTACTACTGCCACTCAAAGGCGGACCGTCCGTATTAAACATGCACATTTAAAGATAGCCTCGGTGAAAAAGCTAAGAAAAAGACTAATACACACAGTTACACTTCTAATGCCGTCTCATCTACATCTTTGTCTGACTCTGTTGAAATCGCATTGCGACCACATGATGACAGCAGCACAGACCGTGAAGTCCTGGGAATAAAGATGGACAATACTGAAAAAAGCGACTTTACATGCGATTAATATTCCAGTACGTGAAAGCAATGCTTGGAAAATCAGCTGGTGCTGCAGCACGTATAAAACGTTCAGCTCCTCATGTAATTCCTAATCTCATGTGCAACCATTTTCCTGATGCACTCGCAGCGAATGATATGCCACAATATCTGAACGATGTATCGAACGAGATTCTCGGAAGAGTAAGCCTTATAAAAGCAAGGTCACTTTATTCTCGGATATTCGCTTTGTTGTGCCGAAGACATGAGAAGGTTTTATAAATCGTTACATCTCCTTGCAGTAGTGCGATCGCTACATTCTATGAATTAAGACATTAGATAAGGCACATTTTTGTCCAAAAATCCATTAGAATCGCCGGAAAAACTAAATTACACAGATTGGATGGAACGGAAGGCGTATTTGGCACACACTTTTACTTACCGTAATGAAATTTACATTTCATCAGGAGGTATTAATGCGAACATATTCAAAGTTCATAGTAAAATAAAATCACTTACTTCAAAACACAAACCTTGGGCGTGTTTGTGTGAAAAGGAAGTTTTCCGAGTCTCCGAGTATTCATTTTACCAATAGTATTTTCCTCGAAGAATGGGACAAAATCTATGAAGGTCAACAAAGATCAGAAGGGTTTCCGACAATAAAGGTGTATTTTCCACCTCAGCCAGAAGCATTGAATTGGTTTCACAATCCTTTAGTTACATCATCTGTATCTAAGTCAGGATTATCACTGAAAGAAGATTAACAGCTAATTAATATCTAAAACGATTTAACGTTTAAAACTATGTTCAACGAAATAGAAAATATTCATTGATGGGTTTGTCACGTAAATGTTTTTGCTGAAATTTCCATTCGCACTGTGAAATTACTGCTGGCTTTTGCATCCGCTTATCATTGTGAGAGATCCTTCACCCTATATAACGCGGTTCATTTGTTTCTTTGGTTGTTGGCGTAATTATTTGAGGAAAGTACTTACGTGATTTTTTAAATATCCATTTGATTTGAAAAATATTATTCCTACCAATATTACATATCGTTAATCGAACATAAATGTCTAATGGGTGGATGCCTACAATATAGAAGAAATCACACTTAAATATAAAATAATTCTAATGCAATTCAATTTAATTCAAAATTTAGTTGGGAGAGCGACAAAACGAAGATATTATTTTTGACAATAAAAGGATGATTTCCTGCATAACGAAACGAGACAGAGTTGCAGTTGTTAAAGATAAGAAGGTAAAATAATCACGAATCCATCAGTCCAGAAATTGCTGCAATCTACGGATCCATAGAATTATCTAACGTTGCACTCCTAGCTCCTCGTCAAATATTTGACCAAACCTATTCTCACCGACATAGATTCACTGTGGACAACTACCTTTTGTTCACCTTAAAATACGTGCGAATCAACGAACTCCAAACCAAACCCCTAAAACATTTTATTGAGTGAAGGATTTTATTTGAAGGGTTCTCCAAAATCGTTAAAGGATATCGGATTTTTCTTCATGATAGTGGAACATGAAATTAGATATTTTTTTATATCTACGCAACATCATTTACTATTGCTGGGATAATACATGCCTCGCTTCCAATTTCGAGACTTCAAATTCGTTCCTCAAATGTATCGCATTCTTTTATTTATACTTTCGTCCATTTTGGATAGTCCGCGTTTTTAAAACGAGATCTTTTTGGAATCAATATTCATAATAACGCTCATCGCAAAGGTAAAACTGCGACTTGGAGAATTAAGCATTGCTCTAATACGATGGAAACGTTTTCTCTTACACACGGACGGCTTGCTTAAACATTTCAACTAACGTAAAGATTCCGGTGTTTCACGGCTTCGAGACTGCACTTTGAAAGTCCGTCACAGCATTGAACGTTGACTCTTCGCCTCTTAATCACTGTCTCGTCATTCGATTGCGATACCTCCGCAGAGCCCGTCTTTTTCATCAACATCGAGTCAGGTGTGCTTGTTCCGGTTTTCAGAAAAATGGGGGTGCATGTACATCCACACGGGTAAGGTAGAGTGAAGTGGTTTCACATATCGTAAAGGCATTCATCGTCGCTTCGAAAACAACACGATTACAAGGAAATGTTTCCATGTTCCAGGGAACAATTGCGGGATGTTTCTGTCTCTAACGGTTGCCGCGGGTATTTTAATGTATTCAGCGCGGCCAGTTCCTTAAAAATCGAAAGTCAAAATCGGAGTAAACGTCGAAGTAAAAGAGAAAAAATCCCAACCACTTCATCCTAGTATTCTCGTTTCCATTGCAGATCTGCGTCCATGTACATAGCGTCACTATGGCAACCATTCATTGTCACGTAACGTTCATGGGAATGAACTTACTTTTTTCCGGCTTACATTAAAAATTTCATTGAAAAATAAGATTCTGCTAGACAAAAATTTCATTTTCCCAATTATCTGCTTTTATGAACATAAACATTATCTCGGTAAAAAAATGTTTTGCTCATTATTTGATGTCTATCTCATTTCTAACTGTGATTTTTTTTAAATCAGCACTTATTAATTATTTGATAAATTTCTGGCATTATGCAGCGAAATATTACGAAAGCTAAATTTTGCTATGGCAAAATAATTAAAAACACGAACAATAACATGAAGTAGGAAAATCCGTAAATTAAATGCTCTTTGAAAAAATAATAATCACCGATGCATTGGCGAATATTTTAATATATTAATTCCGAAGTGGTCACGTCGTAGATAGTGCAATCGTCGAAAGAGTAGACGAATAAAATAAAAATGGATCACATCCTGGAATGGATAGAGGGATTTTCCAGTAAACGCGGCCATTTTTACGTTGATCCGATCTGTAGGCTTATGGAAAGGGATTGTGGCCGAAACGGGATTAACTCGCAAAGGAATATGCAGCCACCGCATGACAATCAAAGAAATATTCGAATTATTCACCGTTAAACTAGGCGAAGAAGTGAAAATATAGGCCCTTATTATATAAATTAATAAATAATTCAGAATATGTATATATAATGAAATGGAAATAACTATCTCATAAAGCACAAAGGGTATGAGTAGGCAGAATAATTTATAACTAACCTCGAGTATGTGCGTGAGGGTCGTATATGTCCACCACCACCACCGCCGCCACCATGAGAAACACAACGTCAAACACTTCAGCCACGGACCATGCAAGTGCAGGAACTACCGCCGCTTATTCAGTCGGGGGCGTTCGCCCTCCACCTCCGCCAACACATGAGCCACCACCTTCCTTGCAGCTAACGGATAAGCGAAGTTTTCCGTTAAACCTCAAGCTGAAATTAATTTATAAGGTTCGGCTTATAAAACTGTGGGTATTTAAGGATATTAAGATGAAAAATATTAATCACATATAATACGGTCGATCAGTGAAAAGAGCATTATACCTGACTAACTTGTAGCATGTGTGTATCGAGCTTATTCGACCACATTCACAACCAACGCCTCCACAACAACCTCGCCGCCGCCTTCGACACATCCTTTACCTCAACCGCCATCATTAACGCCCACCACGCCAAACGCCTCAGCCACGGATGTAGCTTGAGCCGAGCGCCTTATGGGCCCGTTTCCACCCTCCTACGCACTTCTGCCCCCACCTTCGTAAGTCAAATCGCTGGAGGGATTTACATTAACTACTGGTGACCGTTATTAAAATTTATCGGCCAATTGTGATATCATCTGTAAAATTATATATTTAAATAATAACTTGGTTACTGGACTTTATTAACAACACCTAATTTTGAAAGACCAAATTATTACGAGTTATAGATCAATGATAAAAAAATCTTTTACCTTTTGAATTGATCTTCGTCTGTCCATAATACGAAGAAAAGTAGATGTTCAATTCCATATAACACTTCAGGAATTTGGCTCCATACATACCGACCCCTGTTGAGATCTGATGCACATTTTTGGAAGATAATATTCCATGCAGAATCCTATTAACTTCTACGATGATTACTGCAGACTGTTCTTTTTTCACCCAAAAAAATACGTATATTCGCGTTCTTCCCAATACTGAAATAAAATTCTCATTAATTGCAGGGATCACCAGTGATCGATAATCTAATCTCATTTGTTTTTTTGAAGACCATTGATGTCACTTTATAGCGGACAATACAGCGTTGTGTCTGACCTTTCCTTTCCGTTCATTCAAATTTCACACTTTGTCTTCAACAGTTTTCACCTGTATACATAAAATAACAGACACCTACCTGAGGTCGTGTAGGTATCCGCTCGTTTCTAGAAAGCGTTATCCTTCATAAAAAGCATTTTGTCGCTAATTCTGAATCGACCTACATGTATTTGGTCCATCGTCCCTCAGCCCGTCTATACCTGGGAAAAATTGATTAAAAAACGACTGACGCCATTTTTCCTTATTATGTTTGATAATTATTTTTCAATCGAAGAAATTTGGTTTATAGTGATATTGTGAAATCTAAGTCTTCCGCTACACAATTGTCTAATTTTATTCTATTTTACATTTCGCTAATAATTAACTACTACTGCCACTCAAAGGCGGACCGTCCGTATTAAACATGCACATTTAAAGATAGCCTCGGTGAAAAAGCTAAGAAAAAGACTAATACACACAGTTACACTTCTAATGCCGTCTCATCTACATCTTTGTCTGACTCTGTTGAAATCGCATTGCGACCACATGATGACAGCAGCACAGACCGTGAAGTCCTGGGAATAAAGATGGACAATACTGAAAAAAGCGACTTTACATGCGATTAATATTCCAGTACGTGAAAGCAATGCTTGGAAAATCAGCTGGTGCTGCAGCACGTATAAAACGTTCAGCTCCTCATGTAATTCCTAATCTCATGTGCAACCATTTTCCTGATGCACTCGCAGCGAATGATATGCCACAATATCTGAACGATGTATCGAACGAGATTCTCGGAAGAGTAAGCCTTATAAAAGCAAGGTCACTTTATTCTCGGATATTCGCTTTGTTGTGCCGAAGACATGAGAAGGTTTTATAAATCGTTACATCTCCTTGCAGTAGTGCGATCGCTACATTCTATGAATTAAGACATTAGATAAGGCACATTTTTGTCCAAAAATCCATTAGAATCGCCGGAAAAACTAAATTACACAGATTGGATGGAACGGAAGGCGTATTTGGCACACACTTTTACTTACCGTAATGAAATTTACATTTCATCAGGAGGTATTAATGCGAACATATTCAAAGTTCATAGTAAAATAAAATCACTTACTTCAAAACACAAACCTTGGGCGTGTTTGTGTGAAAAGGAAGTTTTCCGAGTCTCCGAGTATTCATTTTACCAATAGTATTTTCCTCGAAGAATGGGACAAAATCTATGAAGGTCAACAAAGATCAGAAGGGTTTCCGACAATAAAGGTGTATTTTCCACCTCAGCCAGAAGCATTGAATTGGTTTCACAATCCTTTAGTTACATCATCTGTATCTAAGTCAGGATTATCACTGAAAGAAGATTAACAGCTAATTAATATCTAAAACGATTTAACGTTTAAAACTATGTTCAACGAAATAGAAAATATTCATTGATGGGTTTGTCACGTAAATGTTTTTGCTGAAATTTCCATTCGCACTGTGAAATTACTGCTGGCTTTTGCATCCGCTTATCATTGTGAGAGATCCTTCACCCTATATAACGCGGTTCATTTGTTTCTTTGGTTGTTGGCGTAATTATTTGAGGAAAGTACTTACGTGATTTTTTAAATATCCATTTGATTTGAAAAATATTATTCCTACCAATATTACATATCGTTAATCGAACATAAATGTCTAATGGGTGGATGCCTACAATATAGAAGAAATCACACTTAAATATAAAATAATTCTAATGCAATTCAATTTAATTCAAAATTTAGTTGGGAGAGCGACAAAACGAAGATATTATTTTTGACAATAAAAGGATGATTTCCTGCATAACGAAACGAGACAGAGTTGCAGTTGTTAAAGATAAGAAGGTAAAATAATCACGAATCCATCAGTCCAGAAATTGCTGCAATCTACGGATCCATAGAATTATCTAACGTTGCACTCCTAGCTCCTCGTCAAATATTTGACCAAACCTATTCTCACCGACATAGATTCACTGTGGACAACTACCTTTTGTTCACCTTAAAATACGTGCGAATCAACGAACTCCAAACCAAACCCCTAAAACATTTTATTGAGTGAAGGATTTTATTTGAAGGGTTCTCCAAAATCGTTAAAGGATATCGGATTTTTCTTCATGATAGTGGAACATGAAATTAGATATTTTTTTATATCTACGCAACATCATTTACTATTGCTGGGATAATACATGCCTCGCTTCCAATTTCGAGACTTCAAATTCGTTCCTCAAATGTATCGCATTCTTTTATTTATACTTTCGTCCATTTTGGATAGTCCGCGTTTTTAAAACGAGATCTTTTTGGAATCAATATTCATAATAACGCTCATCGCAAAGGTAAAACTGCGACTTGGAGAATTAAGCATTGCTCTAATACGATGGAAACGTTTTCTCTTACACACGGACGGCTTGCTTAAACATTTCAACTAACGTAAAGATTCCGGTGTTTCACGGCTTCGAGACTGCACTTTGAAAGTCCGTCACAGCATTGAACGTTGACGCTTCGCCTCTTAATCACTGTCTCGTCATTCGATTGCGATACATCCGCAGAGCCCGTCTTTTTCATCAACATCGAGTCAGGTGTGCTTGTTCCGGTTTTCAGAAAAATGGGGGTGCATGTACATCCACACGGGTAAGGCAGAGTGAAGTGGATTCACATATCGTGAAGGCATTCATCGTCGCTTCGAAAACAACACGATTACAGGAAATGTTTCCATGTTCCAGGGAACAATTGCGGGATGTTTCAGTCTTTAACGGTTGCCGCGGGTATTTTTAGGTATTCAGCGCGGTCAGTTCTTTAAAAAGCGAAAGTCAAAATCGGAGTCAATGTCGAAGTAAAAGAGAAAAAAGCCCAACCACTTCATCCTAGTATTCTCGTTTCCATTGCAGATCTGCGTCCATGTAAATTGCGTGACTATGGCAACCATTCATTGTCACGAAACGTACATGGGAATGAACTTACTTTTCTCCGGTTTACAATAAAAATTTCAGTGAAAAATAAGATTCTGCTAGACAAAAATTTCATTTTCCCAAGTATCTGCTTATTGGTTTAGGTGAAACAAATGAAAGGGGAGAAAGATTAATTGAGTTTTGTGAACAGAATGAGATGATGGTATCAAACACTTTCTTTGAAGTTCCCAAAAGAAGAAGATACACATGGGAGGCGCCAGACAGAAGAAGGTTTCAAATAGATTATATTTTAGTAAAAAGAAGATATAAAAACCAGGTAAAATCGTGTTATAGTTACCCAGGTCCAGATGTAGACAGTGACCACAAGCTAGTCATGGCAAAATGCAATATTAGGTTTAAGAAAATAAAGAGAACAGTTAAAAAGAACTGGCATCTACAGGGACTGAAAGAGTTACCAACGGCTAAGAATTACCAAGAAAAAACAAATGAGTTGATGAGAAATTATGAAGGACAACTTAGTTGGGAGGAATTTAAAAAAGGGTTTATTAAAGCTACAGAGGAAGTTATTGGAAAGAGAAAATTGGAGCCTAGAAAACCTTGGATGACTGAGGAGATACTGATTTTAATTGAAGAAAGGAACAAGTTGAGGAAGAATGGAAATGATGAAACTTATAAAAAAGTTAAGAATGAGATTATTAACAAATGCAGAGAAGAAAAAGAGAGATGGACCAAAGAGATAGTGAAGGAAATTGAGGAAGATACAAAGGGAGGAAGGCAAGACAAACATACTTCAAAATTAAAACTCTCCAGTACAAACCAAGAACTAAATCGGCAATAGTTAAGGATAAGGAAGGAAATATGTTATGGGAAAATGAAAAAGTATGTGCTCGGTGGAAAGAATACATAGAAGAATTATATAGTGGAAGAGATGTTGGAGATGGATGTAGATTTATTGAAAATGAAGAGGAAATAAGAAATGACGAGCTAGGCCCAACAATAACCAAAGAAGAGTTTTATAAAGCTATTAATAATCTTAATTCAGGCAAGGCAACAGGTGTTGATGGTATACCTGCAGAACTTTTGAAGAACTTAGGGGAGGAAGCAAAAGAACATTTCTTTAAAATTATAAAAGATTGTTACGAAAAAGGAAAATTACCTGATGACTTTATAAAAAGTAAAACTATAAGTTTACCAAAGAAGGGGAATGCAGTGGAGTGCAGTAACTACAGAACAATTTCACTACTTTCGCACGCCTCAAAAGTTTTAATTTATATCGTGAAAAACAGAATAAAAAGGAAAATAGAACATTATATTAGTGAAGATCAATTTGGATTTAGAAGTGGGAGAGGAACGAGAGAAGCTATATTAGCCCTCAGGGTGATAATGGAAAGATGTTTAGAAATGAACAGGACATTATATTTAACGTTTATTGATTTGGAGAAGGCCTTTGATACAGTTAATTGGGAACTGTTGTTTAAGACTATGAAAAAAATAGGTATTGATTGGAGGGACAGAAGATTAATTTTTAAGCTTTATCAAAATCAAACTACAAGAATAAATATAAATGGATTAGAGAGTGAAGCAAAGATAAGGAAAGGAGTAAGACAAGGATGTCCGCTATCTCCATATTTGTTTAATATGTTCATTGAAGAAAGTATAGAAGTTATGAAGGAAAAGACAAAAGGCATAAAAATAAATGGAGTTAGAATACACTGCATTAGATTTGCAGATGACATTGTAATATTCAGCGATTCAAAAAGAGAAATGAATAAAATGCTGAAAGTATTATCGGACACGTTAAAACAGTGGGAATTAAAGATAAATATCAAGAAAACCAAATTGATGGTTATAGGCAAAAGTAATGCAGGGACAATATCAAAGATCAAAATAGACAATCAGGAAATTGAGCAGGTGAAGCAGTTTTGCTACCTAGATAGTACAATTACTGAAGATAATAGATGTGTACAGGAAGTGAAAAGAAGAATAGCACTTGCAAAGCAAGCTTTTCAATGCAAAAGGAGCCTACTGACAAGCAGTCACATGAATTTGGAAGTAAGGAAATCCTTTGCAAAAGCTTTTGTCTGGAGTACCATACTTTATGGTAGTGAAAGTTGGACGTTAGGAAAGAGGGAGAGGTCCCGTCTGGAAGCGACAGAAATGTGGATATGGAGAAGATTGATAAAGACAAGTTGGACAGAGAGAAAGACAAACCTTGAAGTTTTGGAAGAAGTAAAAGAAGAAAGGAAACTGATCAGAGGAATGGAAGAAAGGAAGCCAAAATTTTTAGGCCATGTGATTAGACATAATGGATTAATTGTGAACATCTTGGAGGGGAAACTTTTAGGGAAGAAAGGAAGAGGCAGACCAAGAAAGAAATACCTAGATGACGTGGAGTCAGTGATGGGAGTTGAGAAGTACAAGATGTTGAAGAGAATGGCAGAGGACAGGAGTTCATGGTTGCAGAGACAAGGCTTAGCCTTTAGATGAAGAAGATCTGCTTATATGAACATAAACATTTTCTCGGTAAAAAAATGTTTTGCTCATTATTTGATGTCTATCTCATTTCTAACTGTGATTTTTTTAAAATCAGCACTTATTAATTATTTGATAAATTTCTGGCATTATGCAGCGAAATATTACGAAAGCTAAATTTTGCTATGGCAAAATAATTAAAAACACGAACAATAACGTGAAGTAGGAAAATCCGTAAATAAAATGCTCTTTGAAAAAATAATAATCACCGATGCATTGGCGAATATTTTAATATATTAATTCCGAAGTGGTCACGTCGTAGATAGTGCAATCGTCTAAAGAGTAGGCGAATAAAATAAAAATGGAACACATCCTGGAAGGGATAGAGGGATTTTCCAGTAAACGCGGCCATTTTTACTTTGATCCGATCTGTAGGCTTATGGAAAGGGATTGTGGCCGAAACTGGATTCACTCGCATAGGAATATGCCGCCACCGCATGACAATCAAAGAAATATTCGAATTATTCACCGTTAAACTAGGCGAAGAAGTGAAAATATAGGCCCTTATTATATAAATTAATAAATAATTCAGAATATGTATATATAATGAAATGGAAATAACTATCTCATAAAGCACAAAGGGTATGAGTAGGCAGAATAATTTATAACTAACCTCGAGTATGTGCGTGAGGGCCGTATATGTCCACCACCACGCCACCACCACCGCCGCCACCATGAGAAACACAACGTCAAACACTTCAGCCACGGACCATGCAAGTGCAGGAACTACCGCCGCTTATTCAGTCGGGGGCGTTCGTCCTCCACCTCCGCCAACACATGAGCCACCACCGTCCTTGCAGCTAACGGATAAGCGATGTTTTCCGTTAAACCTCAAGCTGAAATTAATTTATAAGGTTCGGCTTATAAAACTGTGGATATTATAGGATAATAAGATGAAAAATATTAATCACATATAATACGGTCGATCAGTGAAAAGAGCATTATACCTAACTAACTTGTAGAATGTGTGTATCGAGCTTATTCGACCACATTCACAACCAACGCCTCCACAACAACCTCGCCGCCGCCTTCGACACATCCCTTACCTCAACCGCCACCATTAACGCCCACCACGCCAAACGCCTCAGCCACGGATGTAGCTTGAGCCGAGCGCCTTATGGGCCCGTTTCCACCCTCCTACGCACTTCTGCCCCCACCTTCGTAAGTCAAATCGCTGGAGGGATTTACATTAACTACTGGTGACCGTTATTAAAATTTATCGGCCAATTGTGATATCATCTGTAAAATTATAGATTTAAATAATAACTTGGTTACTGGACTTTATTAACAACACCTAATTTTGAAAGACCAAATTATTACGAGTTATAGATCAATGATAAAAAAATCTTTTACCTTTTGAATTGATCTTCGTCTGTCCATAATACGAAGAAAAGTAGATGTTCAATCCCATATAAAACTTCAGGAATTTGGCTCCATACATACCGACCACTGTTGAGATCTGATGCACATTTTTGGAAGATAATATTCCATGCAGAATCCTATTAATTTCTACGATGATTACTGCAGACTGTTCTTTTTTCACCCAATAAAATACGTATATTCGCGTTCTTCCCATTACTGAAATAAAATTCTCATTAATTGCAGGGATCACAAGTGATCGATAATCTAATCTCATTTGTTTTTTTGAAGACCATTGATGTCACTTTATAGCGGACACTACAGCGTTGTTTCTGACCTTTCCTTTCCGTTCATTCAAATCTTCCCACTTTGTCTTCAACAGTTTACACCTGTATATATAAAATAAAAGACACCTACCTGAGGTCGTGTAGGTATCCGCTCGTTTCTAGAAAGCGTTATCCTTCATAAAAAGCATTTTGTCGCTTATTCTAAATCGACCTACATGTATTTGGTCCATCGTCCCTCAGCCCGTCTAAACCTGGGAAAAATTCATTAAAAAACGACTGACGCCATTTTTCCTTATTATGTTTGATAATTATTTTTCAATCGAAGAAATTAGGTTTATAGTGATATTGTGAAATCTAAGTCTTCCGCTACATAATTGTCTAATTTTATTCTATTTTACATTTCGCTAATAATTAACTACTACTGCCACTCAAAGGAGGACCGTGCGTATTAAACATGCACATTTAAAGATAGCCTCGGTGAAAAAGCTAAGAAAAAGAATAATACACACGGTTACACTTCTAATGCCGTCTCATCTAAATCTTTGTCTGACTCTGTTGAAATCGCATTGCGACCACATGATGACAGCAGCACAGACCGTGAAGTCCTGGGAATAAGGATGGACAATACTGAAAAAAGCGACTTTACCTGCGATTAATATTCCAGTACGTGAAAGCAATGCTTGGAAAATCAGCTGGTGCTGCAGCACGTATAAAACGTTCAGCTCCTCATGTAATTCCTAATCTCATGTGCAACCATTTTCCTGATGCACTCGCAGAGAATGATATGCCACAATATCTGAACGATGTATCGAACGAGATTCTCAGAAGAGTAAGCCTTATAAAAGCAAGGTCACTTTATTCTCGGATATTCGCTTTGTTGTGCCGAAGACATGAAAATGTTTTATAAATCATTACATCTCCTTGCAGTAGTGCGATCGCTACATTCTATGAATTAAGACATTAGATAAGGCACATTTTTGTCCAAAAATCCATTAGAATCGCCGGAAAAACTAAATTACACAGATTGGATAGAACGGAAGGCGTATTTGGCACACACTTTTACTTACCGTAATGAAATTTACATTTCATCAGGAGGTATTAATGCGAACATTTTCAAAGTTCATAGTAAAATAAAATCACTTACTTCAAAACACAAACCTTGGGCGTGTTTGTGTGAAAAGGAAGTTTATCCGAGTCTCCAAGTTTTCATTTTACCAATAGTATTTTCCTCGAAGAATGGGACAAAATCTATATAGGTCAACAAAGGTCTGAAGGGTGTCCGACAATACAGGTGTATTTTCCACCTGAGCCAGTAGCATTGAATTGGTTTCACAATCCTTTAGTTACATCATCTGTATCTAAGTCAGGATTCTCACTAAAAGAAGATTAACTGCTAATTGATATCTAAAACGATTTAACGTTTAAAACTATGTTCACTGAAATAGAAAATATTAATTGATGGGTTTGTCACATAAATGTTTTTGCTGAAATTTCCATTCGCACTGTGAAATTACTGCTGGCTTTTGCATCCGCTTATCATTGTGAGAGATCCTTCACCCTATATAACGCGGTTCATTTGTTTCTTTGGTTGTTGGCGTAATTTTTTAGGTAAAGTACCTAAGTGATTTTTTAATTATCCAAAAAAGCTTTGTATCTGGGTATTGTTGAATATTGAAAGATGAGTTTCATTATCTCATGCAACGTATAGGTAGAATTTGATTTGAAAAATATTATTCCTACCAATATTACATATCGTTAATCGAACATAAATGTCTAATGGGTGGATGCCTACAATACAGAAGAAATCACACTTAAATATAAAATAATTCTAATGCAATTCAATTTAATTCAAAATTTAGTTGGGAGAGCGACAAAACAAAGATATTTTTTTTAAATAAAAGGATGATTTCCTGCATAACGAAACGAGACAGAGTTGCAGTTGTTAAAGATAAGAAGGTAAAATAATCACGAATCCATCAGTCCAGAAATTGCTGGAATCTACGGATCCATAGAATTATCTAACGATGCACACCTAGCTCCTCGTCAAATATTTGACCAAACTTATTCTCACCGACATAGATTCACTGTGGACAACTACCTTTTGTTCACCTTAAAATACGTGCGAATCAACGAACTCCAAACCAAACCCCTAAAACATTTTATTGAGTGAAAGATTTTATTTGAAGGGTTCTCCAAAATCGTTAAAGGATATCGGATTTTGCTTCATGATAGTGGAACATGAAATTAGATATTTTTTTATATCTACGCAACATAATTTACTATTGCTGGGATAATACATGCCTCGCTTCCAATTTCGAGACTTCAAATTCGTTCCTCAAATGTATCGCATTCTTTTATTTATCCTTTCGTCCATTTTGGATATTCCGCGTTTTTAAAACGAGATCTTTTTGGAATCAATATTCATAATAACGCTCATCGCAAAGGTAAAACTGCGACTTGGAGAATTAAGCATTGCTCTAATACGATGTAAACGTTTTCTCTTACACAAGGACGACTTGCTTAAACATTTCAACTAACGTAAAGATTCCGGTGTTTCACGGCTTCGAGACTGCACTTTGAAAGTCCGTCACAGCATTGAACGTTGACGCTTCGCCTCTTAATCACTGTCTCGTCATTCGATTGCGATACCTCCGCAGAGCCCGTCTTTTTCATCAACATCGTGTCAGGTGTGCTTGTTCCGGTTTTCAGAAAAATGGGGGTGCATGTACATCCACACGGGTAAGGCAGAGTGAAGTGGTTTCACATATCGTAAAGGCATTCATCGTCGCTTCGAAAACAACACGAATACAAGGAAATGTTTCCATGTTCCAGGGAACAATTGCGGGATGTTTCTGTCTCTAACGGTTGCCGCGGGTATTTTAATGTATTCAGCGCGGCCAGTTCCTTAAAAATCGAGAGTCAAAATCGGAGTAAACGTCGAAGTAAAAGAGAAAAAAGCCCAACCACTTCATCCTAGTATTCTCGTTTCCATTGCAGATCTGCGTCCATGTACATAGCGTCACTATGGCAACCATTCATTGTTACGTAACGTTCATGGGAATGAACTTACTTTTTTCCGGCTTAAATTAAAAATTTCATTGAAAAATAAGATTCTGCTAGACAAAAATTTCATTTTTCCAATTATCTGCTTATATGAACTTAAACATTTTCTCGGTAAAAAAATGTTTTGCTCATTATTTGATGTCTATCTCATTTCTAACTGTGATTTTTTTTAAATCAGCACTTATTAATTATTTGATAAATTTCTGGCATTATGCAGCGAAATATTACGAAAGCTAAATTTTGCTATGGCAAAATAATTAAAAACACGAACAATAACGTGAAGTAGGAAAATCCGTAAATTAAATGCTCTTTGAAAAAATAATAATCACCGATGCATTGGCGAATATTTTAATATATTAATTCCGAAGTGGTCACGTCGTAGATAGTGCAATCGTCGAAAGAGTAGACGAATAAAATAAAAATGGATCACATCCTGGAAGGGATAGAGGGATTTTCCAGTAAACGCGGCCATTTTTACGTTGATCCGATCTGTAGGCTTATGGAAAGGGATTGTGGCCGAAACTGGATTCACTCGCATAGGTATATGCCGCCACCGCATGACAATCAAAGAAATATTCGAATTATTCACCGTTAAACTAGGCGAAGAAGTGAAAATATAGGCCCTTATTATATAAATTAATAAATAATTCAGAATATGTATATATAATGAAATGTAAATAACTATCTCATAAAGCACAAAGGGTATGAGTAGGCAGAATAATTTATAACTAACCTCGAGTATGTGCGTGAGGGCCGTATATGTCCACCACCACCACCGCCGCCACCATGAGAAACACAACGTCAAACACTTCAGCCACGGACCATGCAAGTGCAGGAACTACCGCCGCTTATTCAGTCGGGGGCGTTCGCCCTCCACCTCCGCCAACACATGAGCCACCACCTTCCTTGCAGCTAACGGATAAGCGAAGTTTTCCGTTAAACCTCAAGCTGAAATTAATTTATAAGGTTCGGCTTATAAAACTGTGGGTATTTAAGGATAATAAGATGAAAAATATTAATCACATATAATACGGTCGATCAGTGAAAAGAGCATTATACCTGACTAACTTGTAGCATGTGTGTATCGAGCTTATTCGACCACATTCACAACCAACGCCTCCACAACAACCTCGCCGCCGCCTTCGACACATCCTTTACTTCAACCGCCACCATTAACGCCCACCACGCCAAACGCCTCAGCCACGGATGTAGCTTGAGCCGAGCGCCTTATGGGCACGTTTCCACCCTCCTACGCACTTCTGCCCCCACCTTCGTAAGTCAAATCGCTGGAGGGATTTACATTAACTACTGGTGACCGTTATTAAAATTTATCGGCCAATTGTGAAATCATCTGTAAAATTATAGATTTAAATAATAACTTGGTTACTGGACTTTATTAACAACACCTAATTTTGAAAGACCAAATCATTACGAGTTATAGATCAATGATAAAAATATCTTTTACCTTTTGAATTGATCTTCCTCTGTCCAAAATAAAAAGAAAAGTAGATGTTCAATCCCATATAACACTTCAGGAATTTGGCTCCATACATACCGACCCCTGTTGAGATCTGATGCACATTTTTGGAAGATAATATTCCATGCAGAATCCTATTAACTTCTACGATGATTACTGCAGACTGTTCTTTTTTCACCCAAAAAAATACGTATATTCGCGTTCTTCCCAATACTGAAATAAAATTCTCATTAATTGCAGGGATCACCTGTGATCGATAATCTAATATCATTTGTTTTTTTGAATACCATTGATGTCACTTTATAGCGGACACTACAGCGTTGTTTCTGACCTTTCCTTTCCGTTCATTCAAATCTTCCCACTTTGTCTTCAACAGTTTACACCTGTATACATAAAATAACAGACACCTACCTGAGGTCGTGTAGGTAACCGCTCGTTTCTAGAAAGCGTTATCCTTCATAAAAAACATTTTGTCGCTTATTCTGAATCGACCTACATGTATTTGGTCCATCGTCCCTCAGCCCGTCTATACCTGGGAAAAATTCATTAAAAAACGACTGACGCCATTTTTCCTTATTATGTTTGATAATTATTTTTCAATCGAAGAAATTTGGTTTATAGTGATATTGTGAAATCTAAGTCTTCCGCTACATAATTGTCTAATTTTATTCTATTTTACATTTCGCTAATAATTAACTACTACTGCCACTAAAAGGAAGAACGTGCGTATTAAACATGCACATTTAAAGATAGCCTCGGTGAAAAAGCTAAGAAAAAGAATAATACACACGGTTACACTTCTAATGCCGTCTCATCTACATCTTTGTCTGACTCTGTTGAAATCGCATTGCGACCACATGATGACAGAAGCACAGACCGTGAAGTCCTGGGAATAAGGATGGACAATACTGAAAAAAGCGAATTTACCTGCGATTAATATTCCAGTACGTGAAAGCAATGCTTGGAAAATCAGCTGGTGCTGCAGCACGTATAAAACGTTCAGCTCCTCATGTAATTCCTAATCTCATGTGCAACCATTTTCCTGATGCACTCGCAGAGAATGATATGCCACAATATCTGAACGATGTATCGAACGAGATTCTCGGAAGAGTAAGCCTTATAAAAGCAAGGTCACTTTATTCTCGGATATTCGCTGTGTTGTGCCGAAGTCATGAGAAGGTTTTATAAATCGTTACATCTCCTTGCAGTAGTGCGATCGCTACATTCTATGAATTAAGACATTAGATAAGGCACATTTTTGTCCAAAAATCCATTAGAATCGCCGGAAAAACTAAATTACACAGATTGGATGGAACGGAAGGCGTATTTGACACACACTTTTACTTACCGTAATGAAATTTACATTTCATCAGGAGGTACTAATGCGAACATATTCAAAGTTCATAGTAAAATAAAATCACTTACTTCAAAACACAAACCTTGGGCGTGTTTGTGTGAAAAGGAAGTTTTCCGAGTCTCCGAGTATTCATTTTACCAATAGTATTTTCCTCGAAGAATGGGACAAAATCTATGAAGGTCAACAAAGATCAGAAGGGTTTCCGACAATAAAGGTGTATTTTCCACCTCAGCCAGAAGCATTGAATTGGTTTCACAATCCTTTAGTTACATCATCTGTATCTAAGTCAGGATTATCACTGAAAGAAGATTAACAGCTAATTAATATCTAAAACGATTTAACGTTTAAAACTATGTTCAACGAAATAGAAAATATTCATTGATGGGTTTGTCACGTAAATGTTTTTGCTGAAATTTCCATTCGCGCTGTGAAATTACTGCTGGCTTTTGCATCCGCTTATCATTGTGAGAGATCCTTCACCCTATATGACGAGGTTCATTTGTTTCTTTGGTTGTTAGCGTAATTTTTTGAGGACAGTAGCTACGTGATTTTTTAAATATCCAAAAAAGCTTTGTATCTGGGTATTGTTGAATATTGAAAGATGAGTTTCATTATCTCATGCAACGTATAGGTAGAATTTGATTTGAAAAATATTATTCCTACCAATATTACATATCGTTAATCGAACATAAATGTCTAATGGGTGGATGCCTACAATACAGAAGAAATCACACTTAAATATAAAATAATTCTAATGCAATTCAATTTAATTCAAAATTTAGTTGGGAGAGCGACAAAACAAAGATATTTTTTTTTAAATAAAAGGATGATTTCCTGCATAACGAAACGAGACAGAGTTGCAGTTGTTAAAGATAAGAAGGTAAAATAATCACGAATCCATCAGTCCAGAAATTGCTGCAATCTACGGATCCATAGAATTATCTAAAGATGCACACCTAGCTCCCCGTCAAATATTTGACCAAACCTATTCTCACTGACATAGATTCACTGTGGACGTCTACCTTTTGTTCACCTTAAAATACGTGCGAATAACGAACTCCAAACCAAACCCCTAAAACATTTTATTGAGTGAAAGATTTTATTTGAAGGGTTCTCCAAAATCGTTAAAGGATATCGGATTTTGCTTCATGTTAGTGGAACATGAAATAAGATATTTTTTTATATCTACGCAACATAATTTACTATTGCTGGGATAATACATTCCTCGCTTCCAATTTCGAGACGTCAAATTCGTTCCTCAAATGTATCGCATTCTTTTATTTATCCTTTCGTCCATTTTGGATATTCTGCGTTATTAAAACGAGATCTTTTTGGAATCAATATTCATAATAACGCTCATCACAAAGGTAAAACTGCGACTTGGAGAATTAAGCATTGCTCTAATACGATGGAAACCTTTTCTCTTACACACGGACGGCTTGCTTAAACATTTCAACTAACGTAAAGATTCCGGTGTTTCACGGCTTCGAGACTGCACTTTGAAAGTCCGTCACAGCATTGAACGTTGACGCTTCGCCTCTTAATCACTGTCTCGTCATTCGATTGCGATATCTCCGCAGAGCCCGTCTTTTTCATCAACATCGAGTCAGGTGTGCTTGTTCCGGTTTTCAGAAAAATGGGGGTGCATGTACATCCACACGGGTAAGGCAGAGTGAAGTGGTTTCACATATCGTGAAGGCATTCATCGTCGCTTCGAAAACAACACGATCACAAGGAAATGTTTCCATGTTCCAGGGAACAATTGCGGGATGTTTCTGTCTCTAACGTTTGCCGCGGGTATTTTAAGGTATTCAGCGCGGCCGTTCCTTAAAAATCGAAAGTCAAAATCGGAGTAAACGTCGAAGTAAAAGAGAAAAAAGCCCAACCACTTCATCCTAGTATTCTCGTTTCCATTGAGGATCTGCGACCATGTACATAGCGTCACTATGGCAACCATTCATTGTCACGTAACGTTCATGGGAATGAACTTACTTTTTTCCGGCTTACATTAAAAATTTCATTGAAAAATAAGATTCTGCTAGACAAAAATTTCATTTTCCCAATTATCTGCTTTTATGAACATAAACATTTTCTCGGTAAAAAAATGTTTTGCTCATTATTTGATGTCTATCTCATTTCTAACTGTGATTTTTTTTAAATCAGCACTTATTAATTATTTGATAAATTTCTGGCATTATGCAGCGAAATATTACGAAAGCTAAATTTTGCTATGGCAAAATAATTAAAAACACGAACAATAACATGAAGTAGGAAAATCCGTAAATTAAATGCTCTTTGAAAAAATAATAATCACCGATGCATTGGCGAATATTTTAATATATTAATTCCGATGTGGTCACGTCGTAGATAGTGCAATCGTCGAAAGAGTAGACGAATAAAATAAAAATGGATCACATCCTGGAATGGATAGAGGGATTTTCCAGTAAACTCGGCCATTTTTACGTTGATCCGATCTGTAGGTTTATGGAAAGGGATTGTGGCCGAAACGGGATTCACTCGCAAAGGAATATGCCGCCACCGAATGACAATCAAAGAAATATTCGAATTATTCACCGTTAAACTAGGCGAAGAATTGTAAAAATAGGCCCTTATTATATAATTTAATTAATAATTCACAATATGTATATATAATAAAATGGAAATAACAATCTCATAAAGCACAAAGGGTATGAGTAGGCAGAATAATTTATAACTAACCTCGAGTATGTGCGTGAGGGCCGTATATGTCCACCACCACGCCACCACCACCGCCGACACCATGAGAAACACAACGTCAAACACTTCAGCCACGGACCATGCAAGTGCAGGAACTACCGCCGCTTATTCAGTCGGAAGCGTTCGCCCTCCACCTCCGCCAACACATGAGCCACCACCGTCCTTGCAGCTAACGGATAAGCGATGTTTTCCGTTAAACCTCAAGCTGAAATTAATTTATAAGGTTCGGCTTATAAAACTGTGGATATTTAAGGATAATAAGATGAAAAATATTAATCACATATAATACGGTCGATCAGTGAAAAGAGCATTATACCTAACCAACTTGTAGCATGTGTGTATCGAGCTTATTCGACCACATTCACAACCAACGCCTCCACAAAAACCTCGCCGCCGCCTTCGACACATCCTTTACCTCAACCGCCACCATTAAGGCCCACCACGCCAAACGCCTCAGCCACGGATGTAGCTTGAGCCGAGCGCCTTATGGGCCCGTTTCCACCCTCCTACGCACATCTGCCCCCACCTTCGTAAGTCAAATCGCTGGAGGGATTTACATTAACTACTGGTGATCGTTATTAAAATTTATCGGCCAATTGTGATATCATCTGTAAAATTATAGATTTAAATAATAACTTGGTTACTGGACTTTATTAACAACACCTAATTTTGAAAGACCAAATTATTACGAGTTATAGATCAATGATAAAAATATCTTTTACCTTTTGAATTGATCATCGTCTGTCCATAATACGAAGAAAAGTAGATGTTCAATTCCATATAACACTTCAGGAATTTGGTTCCATACATACCGACCCCTGTTGAGATCTGATGCACATTTTTGGAAGATAATATTCCATGCAGAATCCTATTAACTTCTACGATGATTACTGCAGACTGTTCTTTTTTCACCCAAAAAAATACGTATATTCGCGTTCTTCCCAATACTGAAATAAAATTCTCATTAATTGCAGGGATCACTAGTGATCGATAATCTAATCTCATTTGTTTTTTTGAAGACCATTGATGTCACTTTATAGCGGACAATACAGCGTTGTGTCTGACCTTTCCTTTCCGTTCATTCAAATCTTCCCACTTTGTCTTCAACAGTTTACACCTGTATACATAAATTAACAGACACCTACTTGAGGTCGTGTAGGTATCCGCTCGTTTCTAGAAAGCGTTATCCTTCATAAAAAGCATTTTGTCGCTTTTTCTGAATCGATCTTCATGTATTTGGTTCATCGTCCCTCAGCCCGTCTATACCCGGGAAAAATTGATTAAAAAACGACTGATGCCATTTTTCCTTATTATGTTTGATAATTACTTTTCAATAGAAGTAATTTGGTTTATAGTGATATTGTGAAATCTAATCTTCCGAAACACAATTGTCTAATTTTATTCTTTTTTAAATTTCGCTAATAATTAACTACTACTGCCACCCAAAGGAGGACCGTCCGTATAAATCAGGCACATTTAAAGAAAGCCTCGGTGAAAAAGCTGAGAATAAGAAAAATACACACAGTTACACTTCTAATGTCGTCTCATCTACATCTTTGTCTGCCTCTGTTGAAATCGCATTGCAACCACCTGATGACAGCAGCACAGACCGTGAAGTCCTGGGAATAAGGATGGACAATACTGAAAAAAGCGACTTTACCTGGGATTAATATTCCAGTACGTGAAAGCAATGCTTGGAAAATCAGCTGGTGTTGCAGCACGTATAAAACGTTCAGCTACTTATGTAATTCTTAATCTCATGTGCAACCATTTTCCTGATGCACTCGCAGCGAATGATATGCCACAATATCTGAACGATGTATCGAACGAGATTCTCAGAAGAGTAAGCTTTATAAAAGCAAGGTCACTTTATTCTCGGATATTCGCTTTGTTGTGCCGAAGACATGAGAAGGTTTTATAAATCATTACATCTCCTTGCAGTAGTGCGATCGCTACATTCTATGAATTAAGACATTAGATAAGGCACATTTTTGTCCAAAAATCCATTAGAATCGCCGGAAAACCTAAATTACATAGATTGGATGGAACGGAAGGCGTATTTGGCACACACTTTTACTTACCGTAATGAAATTTACATTTCATCAGGAGGTATTAATGCGAACATTTTCAAAGTTCTAGTAAAATAAAATCACTTACATTAAAACTTTAAAACACAAAACTTTGGCGTGTTTGTGTGAAAATGAAGTTTTCCGTGTCTCCAAGTTTTCATTTTACCAATAGTATTTTCCTTGAAGAATGGGTCAAAATCTATATAGGTCAACAAAAGTCTGAACGGTGTCCGACAATAAAGGTGTATTTTCCACCTCAGCCAGAAGCATTGAATTGGTTTCACAATCCTTTAGTTACATCATCTGTATCTAAGTCAGGATTATCACTGAAAGAAGATTAACAGCTAATTGATATCTAAAACGATTTAACGTTTAAAACTATGTTCAACGAAATAGAAAATATTCATTGATGGGTTTGTCACATAAATGTTTTTGCTGAAATTACCATTGGCACTGTGAAATTACTCCTGGCTTTTGCATCCGCTTATCATTGTGAGAGATCCTTCACCCTATATAACGAGGTTCATTTGTTTCTTTGGTTGTTAGCGTAATTTTTTGAGGACAGTAGCTACGTGATTTTTTAATTATCCAAAAAAGCTTTGTATCTGGGTATTGTTGAATACTGAATGTTGACTTTCATAATCTCATGCAATGTATAGGTAGAATTTGATTTGAAAAATATTATTCCTACCAATATTTTATATCGTAAACGAACATAAATGTCTTATGGGTGGATGCCTACAATACAGAAGAAATCACACTTAAATATATAATAATTCTAATGCAATTCATTTTAATTCAAGATTTAGGTGGGAGAGCGTCAAAACGAAGATATTTGTTTTTGAAAATAAAAAGATGATTTCCTGCATAACGAAACGAGACAGAGTTGCAGTTGTTAAAGATCATCATTATCATGAGGTGTTCTGCCTCAAGGCAGGTCCCTGGCACCAGCGTTGTCTCCACTCCTTTCTGTTCCTTGCCATTTCTTTCATTTCCTGATACCCTCCACTTTCTTTCAGGTCATCAAACATTTTTATTCTTCTACGTCCCCTTTTCCCTTCACCTTCTACTGATCCTTCCAACACCATCAATAGTAAACCTCCTCTCACGATATGCCCTAACCAGTTACTTTTCCTTCTCTGAATTGTTTCAAGTAATCTTCTCTTCTCATTCACCCTTGTTAGTATTGCTTCATTCCTTATCTTATCCATCCACTTAACCTTCTCCATCCGCCTCCACACCCACATTTCAAATGCCTCTAGCCTTTCTTTCTCTCTCCTCTTTAGCGTCCTTGTTTCACACCCATAAAGTAATACACTCCAAACATAGCACTTCACAAGACGTTTTTTCAGATTTAAATCCATTTTACTACATAGTACCCGTTTTTTCCTATTAAATGTTTCTTTTGCCATTGCTATTCTTGTTCTTATTTCTTTTTCACTTCTCCAGTCTTCAGTTAGCATGCTTCCCAAATATCTACACTGTTTTACTTGCTCCACTCTTCCATCCTTTATTGACACATTCATAATCTCTCTATCCCCTATTCTCATCACCTTTGTTTTCTTTATGTTCATTTTCATTCCGTATTCCATCATCCTGTCTTCTAGCTTTGTAACCATTTCCTGAATATGCCTCGTTTCATCTGCCAAAATTACCATGTCATCAGCAAACCTTATACAATTTATTATTCTACCCCCAATACTAATTCCTTTATCATTCCCTATTCCATTGTCAATCATTTCTTCAGCATATATATTGAACAGGGTTGGCGATAAGCAGCACCCTTGCCTTACTCCTCTTCCTAGATCATACCATTCGGTCTGTGCATCTTTTATCCTCATAGCTGCTTTCTGTTTCATATACAGCTCTTTAATTAACCTTCTATCTTTCCAGTCTACTTTTTTTGCTTTTAGTATTTCCATCAGTTTTTCCCAGTTCACTCGGTCAAATGCCTTCTCCATATCTATGAAGCACAAACTAATTCCTTTACCCCTTTCTATATATCTCTCTCCACTCATTCTTATCAATCCTATTGCGTCTCTTGTACCTCTTCTCTTTCTAAATCCAAACTGTTCCTCTGCAAAATTTTCTTCCATTTTGCTAATTAGTCTCCTGTTCATAACCCTAAGTAGAACCTTAGCTGCATGTGTAATTAAACTGATTGTTCTGTGCTCACTGCATTTTCTTGTTCCTTGCTTTTTCGGAATTGGAATCATAATTGTTTTGACGAAATCCTCTGGCCACATCCCCTTGTCATAGATTGCATTACACAACTTCACTATTTCTTCCAGTCCTTCCTCATTAAGACACTTAAATAATTCTATCGGTATCTCATCTACCCCCATTGCCTTCCCATTCTTCATATCCTTTATTGCTTGTAGCACCTCTATTTTCAATATCGAAACCCCTGTTTCGTCATTATTTATTTCATCCTGCTCTTCAATACGGAGATCCATTGGTTTTTATTTGATTTGTACAACTCCTCCATGTGTTCTCTCCATCTATTAAGGACCTCCTCATCCTTATATAGAACTTTATCTTCTTTACTTGCAATCTCTTTCACACATGCACTTGTTCTCCATCTATCCCACGTTACATTTTTTACTTTCTTATACATTAAGTCATACATTCCTTTTCTCTCTAGATCTTCTATATCTGAGCATTCCTCCTCTAGCCATTTCTCCCTTGCTTTTTGGGTTTCTCTTCTTAGTTCATTATTCAGTTTCCTGTATTTCCTTTTTCCATCTTCATCAGTCCTGCTTTTGTATTGCCTTCTTTCTTCCATCTTTTCTATCATTTCCTTTGTCACCCATGGCTTTTTTATTCTTTTTCCTTTGAAAAACCCAATAGCCTGTTCTGCTGTTTTCCTTATAGCCTTCTTTATCCTATTCCATGCTTCATCCACATTTTCCTCCGACACATTTTCTCTTTTGATTGCCTGAGCTAATTTTTCTCCTATTCTTTCTTTTCCTACTGTGGCTATATTCTCTAAGTCCCATTTCCTAACTATCTTAGCTTTCTTAATCTTCTTCAAGGCTAGTTTTATTTCGGCCATGAGGAGCACATGATCACTGTCAATGTCTGCTCCTGGAAGTCCATATGCCTTTTTTACTCCATTTCTATATCTTTCTTCCACTAAAATATAATCTATTTGATATCTGGCTCCATCTCCTGGTGATTTCCACGTGTATAGCCTTCTCTTATGATTTTCAAACCAAGTATTTGATATGAACATCCTCTTCTCTTTACAGAACTCGACAAGTCTTTCACCTCTTTCATTTCTTTTCCCTAGTCCAAATTTTCTTATCACTTGTTCTTCTCTTCCCTCTCCTACCACAGCGTTCCAATCGCCCATCACTATCTTGCAACAGTTTTTACCTTCCTCCTCCATAATATTTTCTATCTTCTCGTATATTTCTTCAACAGCCTCATCTTCATGTTGGCTGGTCGGCATATAAATTTGTATCAACAGTAGATCTTTTGGGTGCATTCTTATTCTAAGACCAATTGCTCTATCATTTACAAATATCACCCGCTGTACACAATTTGCTATTTCCTTATTCAAAATTACTCCTACTCCATTCATTCCTCCAGTACCTCCTGAATAGTACACCGTGGTATCATCACTTTTTATTTCCCCTCTTCCTTCCCATCTCATTTCACTTAAGCCAATCATATCCATTCTATTTATTTTCATCTCTCTCTTTAAATTTTCCAAATTCCCTGGTCGTAGGAGTGTTTTAACATTCCACGTGCCAATTCTCAACTTCTTTCCAGCTTCCTTCCTTCCTTGTGTTAAACGGAACCTCTCGTGTTGTCCCCCCGAGAGATCCGAGCGGGGAACCATTTTACCTCCGGAATATTTAACATGAGAAGACTCCGTCATGATGCCTCTGCATGAGATATATTGTGGCGGTGGTTTCCCATTGCCTTCCGCCCATACATTCAGCCGCCCCCAACATGGGGAACAGACGCTGTTTGCAGCCGCCCCTAATATGAAGAACAGACGCTGCTGCCTGTTGGTCCGCGGGAGGTATTTTATTTCCCTCCTACCCTACATATCTGTAGAGCATTCCCCTATCCGCCACCCGGGGACGCGTCCTCTAGAGGTTACAGGCTCCTCCGAGGGTTGTTAAAGATAAGAAGGTAAAATAATCACGAATCCATCACTCCAGAAATTGCTGCAATCTACGGATCCATAGAATTATCTAACAATGCACTCCTAGCTCCTCGTCAAATATTTGCCCAAACCTATTATCACTGACATTGATTCACTGTGGACAACTACCTTATGTTCAATATATAATACGTGCGATTCAACTAACTCCCAAACCAATCCCCTAAAACATTTTATTGAGTGAAAGATTTTATTTGAAGGGTTCTCCAAAATCGTTAAAGGATATCGGATCTTGCTTCATGATAGTGGAACATGAAGTTAGACATTTTTTTATATCTACGCAACAGATTTTAGTATTGCTGGGATAATACAAGCCTCGCTTCCACTTTCGAGACTTCAAATTCCTTCCTCAAATGTATCGCATACTTTTATTTATCCTTTCGTCCGTTTTGGATATTCCGCGTTTTTAAAACGAGATCTTTTTGGAATCAATATTCATAATAACGCTCATCGCAAAGGTAAAACTGCAACTTGGAGAATTAAGCATTGCTCTAATACGATGGAAACGTTTTCTCTTACACACGGACGGCTTGCTTAAACATTTCAACTCACGTAAAGATTCCGGTGTTTCACGACATCGAGACTGCACTTTGAAAGTCCGTCACAGCATTGAACGTTGACGTTTCGAATAAATTCCTCTTAATCACTGTCTCGTCATTCGATTGCGATACCTCCACAGAGCCCGTCTTTCTCATCAACATCGAGTCACGTGTGCTAGTTCCGGTTTTCAGAAAAATGGGGGTATTCAGCGCAGCCAGTTTCTTATGAAGCGAAAGTCAAAATCGGAGTAAACGTCGAAGTAAAAGAGAAAGAGTGCAACCACTTCATCCTAGTATTCTCGTTTCCATTGCAGATCTGCGTCCATGAACATTGCGACACTATGGCAACCATTCATTGTTACGTAACGTTCATGGGAATGAACTTACTTTTCTCCGGCATGCATTAAAAATTTCAGTGAAAAATAAGATTCTGCTGGCCAAAAATTTCATTTTCCCAAGTATCTGCTTATATGAACATAAACATTTTATCGGTAAATAAAGGTTTTGCTCATTATTTGATGTCTATCACATTTCTAATTGTGATTTATTAAAATCAGCACTTATTAATTATATGATAAATTTCTGGCTTTATGCAGCGAAATATTACGAAAGCTAAATTTTGTTATGGCAAAATAATTAAAAACACGAACAATAACAAGAAGTATGAAAATCCGTAAATTAATTTCTATGTGAAAAAATAATAATCACCGATGGATTGGCGAATAGAAAATTGTATAAATAAATTTATGGTTTTTGAAGAAATGAAAATTAGACGATAATAATGATAAATCTAAGTCTGTGTCGACATTTACTAGTGATAAAATCAGGATAAGCAGTGTTGTGCGCGACGTAAATCTCGGCGAACATTACCCAAAGAAACGCAGCATTATATTCTAATGAGAAATTGTGACAAACTTTCGATATTGAATTAAATACGATAGAAAATTTATCGAAAAACAGAAAATCGTTCTGATAAAAGACACTTGTGACAATGTTATACATGATTAATATAGAATGTTCTTCCCTTAATAAATGTTTTTCTGATCATAGAGAATCGTAGAAGAAATAGTCGAGGGGTGGTGTACCGTAATTTTGTACGCGATTTAAACGTGATATTCACCAACATATAGGGTAAAATTTGGAGATATAAAAATTTAATTAAAAGAAATAATTCGCTCCATTAATATAATTTAGTACTTTCCGTTTAACTTAATCCTTTAAGAACTAATGGTTTGCATATGACGTCCATGCTAGAGGGCGTGGTGTGTCTGGCTCCGAAGTGAATGTTTCTTGAGATTTCCCTGGTAAATGAGCTAGAGAATGCAGTGGATGTTATGAATGTGCAGGTTTTGTAAATTTAGACGGCTCCAGATTTGCTGCTGGGATCTTTTGGTATCACTTCAAATGTACTGAAACGAACCTGAGGACGTCCGTTACAGAAGGGTGGAGATACTGAAGTTGCGGAAGTAATGTCGGTTGCAAGTTTGATGCAGCCGAAAACGAGGACACTACAGATAAATTATCAAACGTACTAACTATAATCAGAAAAAAACTTGAGTTAATCGCGACCCTTGTAGATTTGCATGGGTTGAAATCTGAATTACGAGTGAATGACCATAGCAATGGCGAATGCGTGCAAGTGTATAAAGAGACGTACGAGAGGAAATGCTCTCCATCCTCCGAAAAATAAACAGAAGTGCGAGATGGAAATATATATCCCGGGAAATGTAGATTCTTCTGTGTATCGGGCAGTAAACTAGGTCATGAATTGAAATATGTCCCGGAGATAATAGATGATCAATTGGAAATGAAAAGAGAAGCATAAGATGACGAACGTAAGGAGGATGTCTTCATTGTTCAAGTATGCAGTAGCGATTTAAATGAGCGAAGATTGAGGATCGGGCGATCGGGTTATAATGGGTTATATTCCCGGCTGCAAATTATTAATTCGAAAGTGGTCATGTCGTAGATATTGCAATCGTCGAAAGAGGAGACGAATAAAATAAAAATGGATCACATTCTGGAATGGATAGAGGGATTTTCAGTAAACGCGGCCGTTTTTACGGTGATCCGATCTGTAGGCTTATGGAAAGGGATTGTGGCCTAAACGGGATTCACTCGCAAATGAATATACCGCCGCCGAATGACAATCAAAGAAATAATCGTATTAATCACCGTTAAATTAGGCAAAGAAGTGTAAATATAGGCCCTCATTATATAAATTAATAAATAATTCAGAATATGTATACATAATAATATGAAAATAATTATCTCATAAGGCACAAAGGGTATGAGTATGCATAGTAATTTATAACAAACCTCGAGTATGTGCGTGAGGGCCGTATATGTCCACCACCACCACCGCCACCTTAAGAACCATAACGTCAAACACCTCAGCCACGGACCCTGCAAGTGCAGGAACTACGGCCGCATATTCAGTCGGGGGCGTTGCGCCCTCCACCTCCGACAACACATGAGCCACCGCCGTCCTTGCTGCTAACGGGTAAACGATGTTTTTCCGTTAAACCTCAAGCTGAAATTAATTTATGGGTTCGGCTCATTAAACTGTGGATATTTAAGGATAATTAGAAGAAAAATAGTAATCACATATAATACGGTCGATCAGTAAAAAGAGTATTATAACTAACTAACACGTAGCATGTCTGTATCGAGCTTATTCGACCACATTCACAACCAACGCCTCCACAAATACCTCGCCGATCCCTTCGACACATCCTTTACCTCAACCGCCACCATTAATGCCCACCACGCCAACACCTCAGCCACGGATGTAGCTTGAGCCGAGCGCCTTATGGGTCCGTTTCCTCCCTCTACGTACTTCTGCCCTCACCTTCATAAGTCAAATCGCTGGAGGGAATTAAATTACGTACTGATGAACGTTATTAAAATTTATCGGCCAATTGTGATATCTTCTGTTTAATTATAGATTCAAATAATAATTTCGGTAGAGGACTTTTTTTAACAACACCTAATTTTGTAAGACCAATTTATTACGAGTTATATATCAATGATAAAAATATCTTTTACCTTTTTGAATTGATCTTCGTCTGTCCATAATACGAAGAAAAGTAGATGTTCAATCCCATATAACACTTCAGGAATTTGGCTCCATAAATACCGACCCCTGTTGAGATCTGATGCACAATTTTGGGAGAAAATATTCCATGCAGAATCCTATTAACCCCTACGATGATTACTGCAGACTGTTCTTTTTTCACCCAAAAAATACGTATATTCGCGTTCTTCCCAATACTGAAATAAAATTCTCATGAATTGCAGGGATCACCAGTGATCGATAATCTAATCTCATTTGTTTTTTTGAAGACCATTGATGTCACTATATAGCGGACAATACAGCGTTGTGTCTGACCTTTCCTTTCCGTTCATTCAAATCTTCCCACTTTGTCTTCAACAGTTTACACCTGTATACATAAAATAACAGACACCAACCTGAGGTCGTGTAGGAATCCGCTCGTTTCTAGAAAGCGTTATCCTTCATAAAAAGCATTTTGTCGCTTTTTCTTAATCGACCTTCATGTATTTGGTTCATCGTCCCTCAGTCCGTCTATACCTGGAAAAAATTGATAAAAAAACGACTGATGCCATTTTTCCTTATTATGTTTGATAATTATTTTTCAATAGAAAAAATTTGGTTTATAGTGATATTGTGAAATCGAAGTCTTCCGCTACACAATTGTCTAATTTTATACTTTTTTACATTTCGCTAATAATTAACTACTACTACCACCCAAAGGAGGACCGTCCGTATGAAACAGACGCATTTAAAGAAAGCCTCGGTGAAAAAGCTGTGAAAAAGAAAAATACACACAGTTACACTTCTAATGCCGTCTCATCTACATCTTTGTCTGCCTCTGTTGAAAACGCATTGCGACCACCTGATGACAGCAGCATAGACCGTGAAGTCCTGGGAATAAGGATGGACAACACTGAAAAAAGCGACTTTACCTGGGATTAATATTCCAGTACGTGAAAGCCATGCTTGGAAAATCAGCTGGTGCTGCAGCACGTATAAAAGTTTCAGCTCCTCATGTAATTCCTAATCTCATGTGCTACCATTTTCCTGATGCACTCGCAGTGAATGATATGCCTCAATAACTGAACGATGTATCGAACGAGATTCTCAGAAGAGTAAACCTTATAAAAGCAACGTCACTTTATTCTCGGATATTTGCTTTGTTGTGGCAAAGACATGAGAAGGTTTTATAAATCATTACATCTCCTTGCAGTAGTGCGATCGCTACATTCTATGAATTAAGACATTAGGTAGGGCACATTATTGTCCAAAAATCCATTAGAATTGCCGGAAAAATTAAATTACACAGATTGGATGGAACGGATGGCGTATTTGGCACACACTTTTACTTACCGTAATGAAATTTACATTTCATCAGGAGGTATTAATGCGAACATTTTCAAAGTTCATAGTAAAATAAAATCACTTACTTTAAAACACAAAACTTGGGCGTGTTTGTGTGAAAAGGAAGTTTTCCGAGTCTCCAAGTTTTCATTTTACCAATAATATTTTCCTCAAAGAATGGGTCAAAATCTATATAGGTCAACAAAGGTCTGAACGGTGTCCGAAAATAAAGGTGTATTTCCCACCTCAGCCAGAATAACCATGTTCAACGAAATATTAAATATTCATTGATGGGGTTGTCACATAAACGAATTTGCTGAAATTTCCATTCGCACTTTGAAATTTCTCCTGGCCTTTGCATCCACTTATCATTGTGAATGATCCTTTACCCTATATAACGCAGTTCATTTGTTTCTTTGGTTGTTAGCGTAATTTTTTTAGGACAGTAGCTACGTGATTTTTTAATTATCCAAAAAAGCTTTGTATCTGGGTATTGTTGAATATTGAAATTTAGTTTCATTATCTCATGCAATATATAGGTAGAATTTTATTTAAAAAATATTATTCCTACCAATTGCTATATTATAAATCGCTAATCGAACATAATTGTCTTATAGGTGGATGCCTGCAATACAGAATAAATCACACTTAAATATAAAATAATTCTAATGCAATTCAATTTAATTCAAAATTTAGGTGGGAGAGCGTCAAAACGAAGATGTTTGTTTTTGAAAATAAACAGATGATTTCTTGCATAACAAAACGAGACAGAGTTGCAGTTGTTAAAGTTAAGAAGGTAAAATAATCACGAATCCATCAGTCCAGAAATTGCTGCAATCTAAGGATCCATAGAATTATCTAACGATGCACTCCTAGCTCCTCGTCAAATATTTGCCCACACCTATTCTCACTGACAATGATTCACTTTGGACAACTACCTTATGTTCACCTTATAATACGTGCGATTCAACGAACTCCCATATTAAACCCCTAAAACATTTTATTGAGTGAAAGATTTTATTTGAAGGGTTATCCTAAATCGTTAAAGGATATCGGATTTTTCTTCATGATAGTGGAACACGAAATTAGATATTTTTTTATATCTACGCAACAGAATTTAGTATTGCTGCGATAATACATGCCTCGGTTCCACTTTCATGCCTTCAAATTCGTTCCTCAAATGTATCGCATTCTTTTATTTATATAGATGAGATAAGGCACATTTTTTCCAAAAATCCATTAGTATTGCCGGAAAAATTAAATTACAGAGTTTGGATGGAACGGATGGCGTATTTGGCACACACTTTTACTTACCTTAATGTAATTTACATTTCTCATGAATTATTAATGCGAACATATACAAAGTTCATAGTAAAATAAAATCACTTACTTTAAAACACAAAACTTGGGCGTGTGTGTGTGTGTGTGAAAAGGAAGTTATCCGAGTCTCCAAGTTTTGATTTTACCAATAATATTTTCCTCGAAGAATGGGTCAAAATCTATATAGGTCATAATTGTCTGAACGGTGTCCGACAATAAAGGTGTATTTTCCACCAGATGCATTGAATTTGCTTCACAATCTTCTAGTGTCATCATCTGTATCTAAGTCAGGATTATCACTGAAAGAAAATGAACAACTAATTAATATCTCAACCGATTTCACGTTAAAAACTAACTTCAATTAAATATAAATTATGCATTCTTGGGGTTTTCACATAAACGAATATCCTGAAATTTCCATTCGCACTTTGAAATTTCTCCTGGCTCTTGCATCCACTTATCATTGTTAGAGATCCTTCTCCCTATATAACGCAGCTAATTTGTTTCGTTTCTCGTTAACATAATTTTTTATGAGCAGTAGCTACATGATTTTTTATATTATCCAAATAAGCTTTGTATTTGTGAATTATTCTATACTAGCTGAAACGTCCGGCTTCGCTCGGGAATTAGCTTTCTTTTAATAGCAAACGATTTGTATTATTTATTATTTTTATTGATTTATCACTTTTGTGGTCATATTACAAAAAGCTATTACAATTAATTCTGAAATTGACTTACTTTTGCTTTTGTGTAATGCAAGTTTGTTAAACGTTCTCCAATACTAAATTACGCAAGCGATGTTTACTTTAACATTTACTAGTTTGTAAGTTATTGTAAAGATTTATCATAAATATATAATATAATGACGCATTAACTTCTTATCTAATATTCACCTGGATAGCTGCATCGAAGTCTTTATGGCAGAAATAAATATATGTGGATTATGTTAATACTATTAGCCAAAACGTAAACAATAAACAATATCTTGGTTACCGAACAAATGTAAGTAAACGTATCGATTTTTGTTGCGATATATCTTTCAATGCTATTGGTGAAAATATCAATGTTCCAATATTCCTTTAAAATACTTTTACACACTTGAAAAGTGTATTCGTAGATTATATTTAGGCATAAATCCATTTGTATCCTTTATTTTTGTGCTGGCTTTTCTTCCTCTCGGCGCGCCACGGCGTGGATATTCCTTGCATTTATCATTACGTGGCTATCTCCCTTTGAAGAGGACAACAATAAAGAAATTTAGCTTTGTTGCCGCCTGGAAAATGATAATAAAGTTTGCGCTTAAAGGATAATTTCGAGTGATTTAACATGTAATACGACAAAACATGAATATAATTAAAATATTCAATATTTCTTGCGTAAAATGAGTCATTTCCCGTGATCGTTTGTTAATATTTAGGTATATTTATATCCACATCAGTGAAGGGTTGTATGGCATTTTGAGGCTTTTCCATGCCATTCCCTATGCATTCTTATGAAAACAGTATTTCGTTGACCCCATGGAATGTAAGAGACCCTGCGGTCTGTAAACCTACACCAAGTCATTTTTTTGGTTCACAAGATAGCCGATGAAACACTTGAATTCGATAGCATCAACGGTGAAAAACGTATAAAGAACATATATACATACACACAATCTAAGACATTTATAAAACTATAAAATTTTGTTTCATTATTTCTTGCAATCTACCAGTACAATTTGTTTTTAAAAATATAATTCCCACCTTTGCTATATTTTGTATCGGAAATCGTGCATAAATATCTTGAGGAGTGAATGACTACAATACAAGGAAATCACATGTAAATAATAAATAAAATTAATGTAAAACAAAATTAATTGCAATATGTTTATCACTTCTGGGTTCGGATTCCTCGAAAAAAGATAATTTCCTGTAAGTGTTACGCGACTTAACAAAATTTGGAAGCGAGAGCATTAAACAACGATATTTGTTTTGGAAAATACACAAATTACTTACTGTATAACAAAACGAGACAGAGTTGCAATTGTTAAAGATAAGAAAGTAAACTAGTCACGATTCTAAAATTCCAGAAAGTGCTGCAGTCAATGGATTCAAAGGATTACCTAATGATACTCACGTAGCTCCTCGTCAAATATTTGCCTAATCCTATGCACATTAATAATGATTCTATGGATGTCCTCTACCTTGACCAACGAACGTAACTCAGTTCGCCTTCATCTTAAGACTACTGAGGACTACAATACCATCCGAAACATGCTCCTTGAGTAAAGAGCTCAGCTCTCCACCTGGGGCGACGGCAATGAAAAACTTGTCAGCTTCGTCATTCGAGGATACGACGCGACCATCGAAGCTGATGACGTGTTTGAGGACCTCGGAATATCAGTGAATAAAGTACGCCAGATGCAGAAGAAGGAAAAGCGACGGCTGGATGTTTTCGTCGCTGGCATCCTCTCCGACGCGGAATGGTCCGTACATGACATCGCCAAACTAAGGACTCTGGGGAACTGCCTGGTGCAAATTTCGTCATACCCCCAAGACGCCCCGATGTGCTTTAGATACAATCGGTTCGGTCACTCCTCTGCCCACTGCTTTTCGGCGCCCAGGTGCTTCTGATGCGCAGGATCCTACGAGAGGAAAGACTGTACAATCCTGGATAAGTCCGCTGCTGTCTGCTGCAATTCCGGACGGACGGAAAGTTGGCTCACTGAAGATATCGCTAGCCAAGAAATTTTTCCGAAAAGCTATAGAGTATACAGAAAAGACCGTGCCAATAGAATAGGTGGCGGAGTATTTTTGGCAGTAAGTGAAAAGTACGATAGTTGTCAGATCCCTATTATCGATGAAACGACCGAGAGCGTGTGGTGCCACCTAGGTAAGGATAATTCGACAAAGATATATTTATGCTTATTTTACAGACCACCTAATGTCAAAGTTGATTATATTTTAAGTTTAGAGAGGCAATTAGCCGAGCTTAGACCTTTTATGAACGACGGTTATGTGATAATTGGAGGCGATTTTAACTTACCGTCAATCGATTGGGAAAACCTATGTTTCGTTACGGGAGGTAAAGAACGCGAATCGTGTAAAGCCTTAATTGACACGTTTCATGAATATTCCTTAATCCAGATGGTACGAAAAGCCACGCGTTCGGGCAATGTTCTTGACTTGCTTGCTTCTAACATCCCGCATAGGATAACTAAGGTATCCACAGAGGAGGGAATTAGCGACCATCGAGCTGTGTATGCGGAGTGCGAATTAAAGCTCAAAAGACATCCTAAGCCCCTTCGGAATGTATACGCTTTCGCCAAGGCCAACTTTAAAAGTTTCAGCTTACATCTCAAAAAGTACCTTTGTCAGCTATCGTGAAAAGACAGAACGATTAGGTATGGAGCCATCATGGTTATTATTTAAGGGTATACTAGGAAAAGGTATCAATAGATTTATCCCCAGTAAGTTAAAATCTGATAAGAAAGAACCTCGTTGGTTTAATAAGGAAGCCAGGATTTGCCTTAAGACGACAGAGGCGTAGCCACGCAAAATTGAAAAACATACCTACCACCGCTTCCGATGAGTATCGCACAGCTATAGCCCATGAGTATAACAGTGCCCGCGTATTAGCGAGAAAAACCATGCGTAACGCATTTAACACCTTCCGGAATGAGGTATTAAATACAAAATTGAAGGAGGATCCAAAAGCGTTCTGGTCCTATGTAAGAGAAGTCAAGGGAGGGAGTCCTTCAATACCCTCCCTGCGATGTGATTCCGGAGACATCCTTCACGATGGGGAGGATAAAGCTAATCTACTAAACGTTTACTTCGCGAAGGCGTTCACGGCAGGTGGAGATAGACTTGAAGATAATCTTATTCCCAATGGATGTACTCGGATGGATAATATTTAAATCTCTGAGGCAGGAATAGCAAAGCAACTGGGTGCGATAAAGCCCAACAAAAACCCAGGACCAGAAGGATTTCTCGCGCGTGTATTAAAAGAACTAGCAGAAGAAATAGCTCCCTTCCTTCGGATAGTATTCGAGAAATCCCTTACCCTCTGTGAGGTTCCCGATGATTGGAGACTAGCACACGTCACACCCATTCATAAGGGAGGTGACAAAGAAAACCCCGAAAATTATAGGCCGATTTCTCTAACATCATTATCATGTAAGATTTTGGAGCACATTATTGTTAGCAACACAATGCGTTATCTCGAGAGTAGATCGCTGTTAGTCAGCTGTCAACATGGCTTCAGAAAAGGTAGATCCTGTGACACCCAACTCGGTCTGTTTGTGAATGATGTTTTATCATGCGGCGAAAATAATAGGTCGATGCAGTGTTCCTTGATTTTATAAAAGCTTTTGACAAGGTTCCCCACCGTAAGTTGTTATTAAAATTGGGAAATCTTGGCGTTAATGTTAAAGTCATTAACTGGGTTCGCGCTTTCCTTTGGAATAGAAAACAAAAAGTAGTCATCGATGGTAAGTACTCGAGTGTGGCAGATGTAGTCTCTGGAGTGCCGCAGGGTAGTGTGATCGGACCTATGCTTTTCTTGCTTTATATAAACGACATCAGCTCAGTTGTGAAAAGTAATATCAGGCTTTTTGCGGATGACACCGTAGTCTATAGAGAAATTAGTGGTCCTAGCGACCATCGTCAGCTTCAGGATGATCTGGATGCGTTATCTGTTTGGTGCAAGGAATGGCAGCTATAAATCAATCAGAAAAAGAGTAACGTTCTAAACTTTTGGAAATCTAGAAGCCCATCGACCGTGTTTAACTACTCGATAGATGGTGAGAGCATTCCTGTTTCGGAATCCGTGAAATACCTCGGGGTAACCTTGAATCGTGACCTGTCTTGGGACACCCACATAAGACGAGTGATAGGTGCGGCTAATAAGAAGTTGGCTTTTGTGCTTAGAATAGTCAGGAAAAGCACGGAAAAGGTGGGAGAATCCTGTTATTTATCCTTGGTTAGACCTCAAATGGAATACGCAGCAGCGGTTTGGGATCCATATCAGAGGGGACTCATAAAGGATTTAGAAAAAATACAGCGGCGAGCAGCTAGATTCGTGAAAAAGAATTACGATAAAAAAACAGAGCGTTACGTTACTCATTGAAGAGTTGAGTTGGCCATCGTTGAAAGATCGTAGATTACAGGCGAGACTTAAACTTCTAGATAAATATAGGTCGGAGATATTCGTAAATTAAATGAAGGATATTATTCGACAACCAACGTATATCGGACGGAGGGATAATGAGGACAAGATTCGCGAAATAGAAAGTAGGACGGAGAGGTATAAGGAGTCCTTTTTCCCTAGGACAATACGTGACCACAATAGATAAGTGAATAATAATTAGTTATGAACTTGGTGCGCGGCAACCCCTGCCATCCACCGTCAAGGTGACTTGCAGGGTAATATGTAGATGTAGCTCCGGGCCCCAGGTAATTTTCTCCGATATCCAGTATCCGTTGACGGATGACATTTAACGAGACCAGGGGCGCGATCACGGATCTTTCCTGCGCGTTATCGCTATCGCTATCGCTACCATAACGCGAATCCCCTCTTGTAGCGCTTTGTTTGCGATCACGGATCTCGCGTTAAATAGCGACGCGCGTTACAATGGGAAGTTTAGAGGTATCGCTATCGAAAAATCATACCTCGGCGCCTGTGTGAGAGGCTAGGATTTTCGACTAATGAAAATCTTGGAAACATTTGAATGAGCCTAAACGAAGTTTGTTTACTTGACTAAAGGAAGAGAGAAAGAGCGGAAAATTGGAATATTGGAAAATTGGAATATTGAAAAATGGAAGAGAAGAAATTCGCCCGGTAAGTAACATTACTTACATTTTTTAACTGTTAAAGGAACATGTCATTTTGTAATTACGGAATCAATAAATAGGCATCATAAATGATGTTCGTGGATTGCGAAAGTGTGTCTCTTGAATATAAAATGTCGGTACGAAACGGGAGTATGTGACGTAAATCTATTAGTTTTTCTGTTTTCAAACAATTTTTACCTAATTAAAGATTTCGTACTAATAGTTGTAATATGTTATAAAATTAGCATTCATTCAAATTACACTGGCGGAATATGAAAAAAATATTCGCTATTAAAAATGAATGAGATTTTAAGCATTTATTTCTAACATTTCTATTTTATATCTCTCAATATTTGAAACACAGTAAGTTACATAGTATTGTTTATTTAATTCTGAGGGTTGATTTAGTTTTAATTCATTACTTATTATACACTACAACTAATAGGAGTCGCAGCGCCAAAATTTTATTGGTGCAGAAAGAATTCTTAGCGGAATTCATGATGCTCAATAGCGATTTTGCGATTTAGGGATTGTTTTAAACTATTATTTTTACATGTGGGAAAAACGAAATTCGCTTCAGAGGTGAAATCTTTAGAATTAAAAGAATATTTGTAATGACGAAATGTCTGTCTGAAAAATGAATGTTTTTTCAAGGTGAGATGAAATGCTTGCAGTATGCAAGCACCAACTACTAGTCTGTTATATGTTATATCCTCCTCCTCCTCCTCTGTAAGGAACGTCTATATATAATGATGTTTCATTGCTTTTCTGAAGTTGTAGACATCAGAGGATGTGGCATTAATAATATTTCTAAGCTTGTTTCCGAACATTTAGATAAACTTGAGATCGAATTCAATAGATATTTTCCTTTTGAAGGCGATGCAAGAATTGTTTTTTGTGGGTACTAGATCCATTCATTCATTATGAGTCTGAGACAAATAAGCTATCTCTTTCAGTATCAGAGCAGGATAGCATGATTGAATTAGCAAGTGATCCTACATTGAAAGCGTTATATAAGAGTCTGTCTTTGGAAAGCTTCTGGCTTAAAGCTAAAAAAGAATACGAACAACTAAGTGAAAAAGCAGTTAAGAAGCTTATTCCATTTCCTTCCACATTTCTTTGTGAAACGGGTTTCTCTGCATGGCAACTGTAAAAACAAAGGAAAGAAATCGTCTTAAACTTGAACTAGCACTTCGACTTGCCGTTTCCTGTATAACGCCAAGAATTGACATGCTTGTCAATGAAGTACAATCCCAGGTTTCTTATTAATAAAACATTTGTCATATTTCTGTCAAAGTCATAATTTTGTTTGTATATCCATAATTTATGCTTTCATATTTGTGAAATAAAGTCATTTTAAATTATGACTACATTTTTTAAATCCTTAAAAACGTCTACCAATAATTAATATATCACTTATATGCTTATAAATGTAGAAATACATCTATAAGAAAAAGTTAGGTTTTCTTTATAGGTGGGACTTGGATATCTTGAGGAGGTGATAGGTGGGACTCAAGAGGCAAAAGGTTGAGAACCACTGGTCTAGTGTAGTACGATTTTTTCGGAAAATTTTTCGACATGTCACACAGTAGAAGCGTAAACATAACAAAACGTTACGTTTTTCGTTATAGTTATTTTGAAATTTTAGCCCCTACGCGCGTCAACCCCGTGCCTCACTCCGCGAGGTGAATTCCTCTGCTGCCCGTGTACAACCATGAACCTCCTCATTTCGGTATATATTTAAGGTAGAAAATTATATTTAGCCCTATTTTCCTCCCATTTCCCTCCATCTCCCCCTATCTTTCCCTCTCTCTACCTCCCTCTCTACTTCCCTGTATCCCTCCCACCAAACCTTCCTCTTTACCAAACTTCCATTTCCCCTCACTCTCTCCCCCTTTTCCTATTTCTCTTCTCTCTCCCTCTCTCCTTCCTTCTCTCTTTCACTCTCTCTTTTCCCCGCACTCCCGTCTTCCTCCGTTTTCCCAATAGGGTCCTATATAACTTTATGATTACAGCAACAATGCTGGTTGTTCTTGGCAAAGAAATATTTTATTCAAGAAGAACTAAAAATTTTCGTGTTCAAAACAATTTTCTGAGTCAATTCATTGTATTTGAAAATCCACTGTAGGAAAATAAACTTGCGCTCATTTGCACGTACTATGGTTCACGTTTCTAATTTCTAGGATAATTATAAGCAGTGCTGGCATACGAAAAAAAAGATTCGTTACGTTTTTCGTTACAGGCAAAAAAGCGATTTCGTTTTTCGTTACGCTAAGAACTACATTTCGTTTCCCATTGCGTTCAACATTATAACGAAGCAATTCGATAAAAAATAATTAAGTGTTGTTACACTTTTTTTGTTTTTTTTTATCAGAGGTTACGTATGTGCCTTAAATACGTGCTTCTCATTTAGAATACTAAGTTATAGGCACTTCTAAATATATGCTGCAGATCAGGAACGTTCTTAAGATTTCAAAGTATTCGGCACATTTTTCGTTTTTGATGATCATGTATTAAAATTCGGATTTTTATATTCAAGTTAATCAACTTAACACATATTTAACACTAATATTTTCTATTAGTGTTGTAACGGTCATGGAACCCGTAATTAAAGATAATAAAAGGAACCCGTCGCACAGTGGCGAATTTCCTCGAAATCGTGGCCAAAACTCAAAATGTAAAATTTGGTTTGAAGTGGTTCAGTGTAAAGAGGAATGACCTTGGAACACTGTGACGTAGTTCCTAGCATGTCTCTAAAGTGCGTTGGACGGTAAGATTAGTCTAACTGGGGCGGTCGAGAGCGTTGCATGTACGCGCTGTAATAATGGCAATATTCTGCGCCCAATATTCCGGATATTTCGTACTGCAGTGAAGTGATAATAATATGGATTCAATTCCTGGAGGTATATAAAATATTTTTACATTGTATATACGATAGACTGATGGCAATAAAGCTAAAAGCAGTCCCAGTGGACATGCTGATAATCCAGGTATATATGCCAACGTCAGCTCATGACGATGAAGAAATAGATGAGATCTATGAGCAAATTAATGAAATTTACGAAGAAGACGGAAGAGGAAAGGTAAACTGCATAATAATGGGAGATTGGAACAGCATAGTCGGAGAAGGACAGGAAGAAAATGTTGTCGGGCAATACGGACTTGGGAAGAGAAATCGAGGAGGGGAGAAACTCGTAGAATTCTGCATCAATAATGACCTTGTAGTGACTAATACATGGTTCAAAAACCATAAACGAAGGTTATACACATGGAAAAGCCCAGGAGATAGAATGAGATGCCAAATAGATTACATCCTTGTAAAACAAAGATTTAGGAACAGCATAAAGAACGCCAAGGCATTGCAAGGAGCAGACATTGATTCAGATCACAGCCTTCTAATACTTGACGTGAGTACAAAGCTCAAACAAATAAGAAAAACGAGAAGAGAAAGACAGACCTGGGACCTAGAAAAACTGAAAGAAAGGCAGGATGTAGTCAGCATGAAGTTGGAAGATAACCTAAGAAAGTTGGAAAACAAACCGAAGACCGTCGATATAGAATGGGATGAAATTAAAACCAGTATCAAGGATACCTTGGATAAAGAGATTGGAAAACAAGAGAAGAAAATCAGAAAACCATGGATCACGAAGGAAATGCTGGAGAAAATGGATGAGAGACGAAAATGGAAAAACGTTAACAGTGAAGAAGGTAGAGCCAACTATAGGCGTATAAACAATGAGTTGAGAAGGGTAACAGATAAAGCTAGAGAAAATTGGCTAAAAGGAAAATGTGATGAAATAGAACAAATGGAGAAATTAGGACGGTACGATATGATGTACGCTAGGGCACTGGAATTAGAAGATAAGAAGTCTAATGGAATTTGTGGTAAAGGAATTATGAATACGGATGGGAAGATAGTCTCAGAAACAAAGGATGTAGCACAGGTATGGGAAGAATACATTAAGGAATTATACAGCAAACAGACAGGAGCGGCAAAAATAGAACTGGAAAATGAGGAAAACATTGAAGAAGACAACTTAGGACCAAGTATTATGGAGAGCGAAGTAGAAAAAGCGATAGTGGAACTTAAGAAGGGGAAAGCCACGGGCAGCGATGGAATACCGGCTGAGATACTTAAAGTCATAGGATCAGAAGGACTAAAAGCGATCACGAAATTAATTAATAAGATTTACGACACGGGAGAGTGGCCTCAGGATTTCCTAGAAGTAACAATGATCCCTCTAAAGAAGAAGCCAAAGGCAATGCAGTGTAAAGATTACAGAACTATAAGCCTTCTGTCACACACATCGAAGATCATCACGAGGATTCTTAATAAAAGGCTGGAGAAAAAGGCAGAAGAAATAATAGGGGAAGATCAATTCGGTTTCAGAAAAGGACGAGGAACTAGAGATGCTATAGGAGTAGTTAGAATCATATCAGAAAGGGCAATAGAATACAGTCAAGATATCTGCGCATGTTTCGTAGACTGGCAGAAGGCCTTTGATAGAGTAAATTGGGTAAAGTTGATGAAGATATTAAAGGATATAGGTGTAGACTGGAAAGACAGGAGACTGATTAGGAATCTATATGAGAATCAAGTTGTAAAGGTCAGGTTTGAGAATGTGGACACCTGCGGAATAAATATCGGTAGAGGAGTAAGACAAGGCTGCTGCCTATCGCCAACCCTATTCAATATATATGGAGAAAGTCTAATGCAAGAAGCTTTAGAAGGCACAGGGGATTTCAAAATTGGAGGAAGGATTATAAGAACAGTAAAATACGCAGATGATCAAGTACTTCTAGCAAGAAAGGAAGAGGAGCTACAAAAAATGATAAATAGACTAGTGATAACAGGTAGAAAATACGGTATGGAAATAAATACAGAAAAATCCAAGGTCATTCGAATATCGGGTAAAGAAGAGAATCTGAACATAACTATTGGGGGAAATCCATTAGAACAAGTTTCAGAATATAAATACCTTGGAAGTATCATAACACGAGAGGCAAAATGTACGGATGAGATCAAAACTAGAATAGGAAAAGCAAAAGCGGCTTTCAGGAGAAAGAAACAACTACTTACAGGGAATATAAGGGAAGATATCCGCAAGAAGTTGATAAAATGCTACGTATGGAGTATAGCATTGTATGGGGCAGAAACATGGACGCTAAGGAAAAATGACATAAAATACTTGGAAAGCTTTGAAATGTGGACTTGGGGGAGAATGCTGAAGATAAAATGGACAGATAGGATGAAAAACGATGAAGTGCTACGAAGAATAGGAGAGAAGCGAATGATTATACAGACTATCAGAAAGAGGAAGGCTAACTGGGTTGGACATTACCTGAGGAGAGAGAGTATGATTAAAGACGTGTTAGAAGGAAAACTAGATGGGAAAAGGGAAAGAGGTAGGAAAAGGTTTCAGCTGATAGACGATTTGAAAGGGAAAGAGAGTTATCAAGATATAAAGAGGACAGCGGAAAATAGGAGTATATGGAGAACCAGGTTTAACCATGAATAATCACGGACCTGTCTACGGACAGACTACCTATGATGATGATGATATGTTTACTGTTTTCATTTATTTTAATAGTTCACATGCCGATTTTCCCAAACGTGCTATTTGGTTAGTATTTTATATTTTGCCTATTCAGCGCTATTAAGCTAGGTTTTGGGCATGGTGGGATAGAGTATTTAGTTTTTTATAGAATAGCGTAAAAATATTCTGCGAATATTTGCGATTGTGGCAGCAGAGAGAATTTGATTGGTGACTTTCCCTAGATGTTTTTGCAAATCCCATAATACGTGTTTAAGTTTCCGGTAGAAAACCATAGATAACCATAATGATAAATATTTTTACAAGTACAGCAAGCAATTGTCTTAGAAATCAGTTTGCCCTTTTCATCTAAAATTTAACAGAACGTTTGCCAAATTTTTGATTTGGTATTTTCTTTTCTTCTTAGAGTACTTTAACCTCAAAAGCTTCCTTCCTATCTGATTAGTATTCATTACTCAAATCTGAAGGGCAGATAAAAGTAATATTTTGATTAAAATTAAGATTTATAATTGAAAGATGCATTAACTTATAATTGACGATTTTACATACCCTTCAATCAGCTGCTATTGGTTTCCTTTTAAGGATGTGGTAGAATGATATTCTGTCACAAACGCCGAGATCACATAAAACTCACGTGAATTTTATAAAATAACTGTCGTTCCTTTCTCTCGCAAACAAAGTATAAAATAATACAACTCACTATATATTTGAACGATAAATAACATATAAAGAATGCTCATAGGCACTCTTATATGTAACCACGTCTCTTCAAAAGTGAATTCACAAAGATAGATGTTACTTGCACGAATGGGCAAAACCAACTGGTTAAAAGGGAGAGTTCTCGGACAAACCAATCCGTCATAATTACATTGTACTACATAATCCCCCTCTTTGCTCTTTCTCACCCCCCTCCCCACATTCTCTACTAAACGTAATCGACAATCGTTTCTCAATTGCAACTTTGTATCTATTTATATAATAAAAGGAATCGTTTTTTCGTCAGACACATTTCTTGACACATGATACACAAAGCCTGCGATCTGCTGACCTGCATAAATTACAAATTTGTATCTCCATATATAACGCTACTTCGGACCGCGAGGATGGGCTTTACTAGCAGTAAAAGGCTTGTGAAAAGTTCCTGTGCCTACATTGGCGATGCAAATTGAATTGTAATTAAAACTAGTTTTCGTACCCGCTCTTTACCTGCACTGGTTCCTTTTGTGTCCGAACACGACCCGTACCCGCATGGAAGCACTATATGGGATTATTCGTTCGGCACCCCTCGAGGAACCCTGGGGGGTCCACTAGACCCCTTCCCCCCCCCTTGTAACGCCTATGTTATCAATTATAATGTATCATTATTACAAACTGATGCGGGTGTTATAATTGATAAGTTATAAGATTTTTTAATATTATCTTGAGGATTTTAAATGCGAGGCCCTCATTCGTTTATTTGCTTACCCCCAAAGGGAATGGCGTGGTATTTATTTATGTATACATGCATATCTTAATATATTTTTTAATACCTGTCTATTAAATATGTTTTAAATTGATTATTAATGTATTTTAAGCAGATATTGGTCGAACAAAAATAAACATTCATTCGAGGGTCGCTGTCTATAAAAAACAAGGCCTATACGTTAATTATGACAAAATAATGATGTGTCGACATTGTAACAGCAGAGTAAAATAGGAAAAAAAGATAATCTCGAGAAACATGTGAACAGTGTCGGTCATAAAAAGAAAATTAAGACTTCTTCAAATCAGAATCGGCGACAAGGAACGCTATGTGAAATACTTGCAACCCAAAATCAATCCAGAGTTTCAAAATCCAATTTCATTGAAGAATCAGAAAAAATGTGCCTTAAAGCAAGCATTCCTTTGCATAAACTGGATAATCCATAAGTAAGGGAATATTTTTCCAAGTATATTATGGGGTCAGGAGATCTGCCTTCTTCAGATTGCTTGAGAAAACTTTATCTGCCGAAGTGTTGCACAGAAATGAAAAATGACAAAATGTATATAGATTGTATTTATCTAGCCTTCTTTTCGAATTACACAGTGTGTTTTTGTTAAGGTATAAATGCACAAAAAAGTTCCATAATAGAAAGTGGTTTTGTTTTCTTGTCGATTGCTTTTTACTGTTAATCTAACAATAATAAAAGGCTACTTCTGTCCCTTTGTAAAAAAACGACTTTTTGACTTGCAGACTTTTATTCTTTTTGAGATCTAAATTAGACAGAATTAAGGTATGATCTTTGGATATAGCCCATTTTAAAGAAAAAACTATGAAGTTTTTTATTCCGTTCATCTATTCCCGCCTACAGTTCGAAATTCCTCATGTTAAACGTTTAATTCACATATTTTTGGGAAATCCCGCCATTTTTACGGCAATGCCAACCCATTATAATGTTAAACCTCGAAATCTTATTGTTATTTCAATCCTTATGGGTGAAAGCGGGCTTTGAATGCTCTTACAATTAGTACGAGAGAGGGAGGAGAGAGAAATTCTTTTCATAGCAACCAATGTAAACAACATTTGTTGCATTATTTACGAGGAGTACATTTGAATATTAATCATTCGCATATTAAAATTAGGTACTTAGAATCATCGTAGGAGTTCAAAACTTGAATCAACGAACGCCTAAAAGAACGAAAGTTTGTTTTCCAGTCATCGTAAGCAAAAGGCATATTTATGTTCATTTTTTATTTCACATAAACCTTTCACGTTAAATTTCAACGGGAATCTCCCTAGTTGCATAATAAATCTCATCCATCAATGCAAGTGGTTTTTTACCTTTTTCCTGCAAAGATACCTATTTTTATATGTATTTATTACAGTGGAATTCCAGAATTATATAAATAGATTTTGTGTAGTTAAAAATTGCGAAAAATGAAATAACTCATTGATGTTAAAATTTATAAAAATAGATGCTGATTACCGCTAAAATCTGGAAATTAAAATGCGAAAATTCTAAAGTTTTGATGATAAAAATTCGTATCCCTAGTGATAATTCTTTTATGAATCGATATTTCCTTATCGAAGCGCAATAATGTTTCGATCGTTTCAATATGCGATTTTGTTTTTGTCTTATTGGTTGCTTTCTCTTATGATGGTTATATTATCATGTTCGAACTTTCTTTGTTAATAAAATTGTGGCTGTATAGTGACTATTGCCTCACCCTGTATATATAAGTAGACGCAGGTATCTTCTCCTATTCTAATTCCTATTCCTTAATGCTCCTGCGCGATTTATTCAGCGTGATATCAACATATGTTCCGTAAAATGCATTCTGTTCTTCATTTATATTCAAGTTTGTACTGTTCAATGTTAAATATCATTGCAATACAAATGACGACCTATTCTACGCTACGTAATATGGTTAACAATGAATACTTGGGTGTATTATTTATATAATACTAGCTATTTTCATTTCCATTAATAACATCTCGGGAGCGAATTAAATCTTATATCGTCACTTCTTATGGAAGTACGTGTTCCGAATAGCGCTGTTTCAGTTAGCGCTCAATTTTCCGGGCACCAATTAAAAGCGTTAATCGGGGAGTGGGTGTAATTCTATTACATTTCTTCTATTAAAATCTTCGAATGAAAGGGTAACATTAGTTTTTATAGAAATTCTGAAAAATGGTACAATGGTTTAACATGAGAGAAGTGCCCTAATGTCAGTATGACATCCTTTGGTGTAAGATTTCTAATTTGATTCTCTTGATGTTTCAGAAGTGAGACAGCAAAAATTAGCTACCGCACAGCTGACATCCTGAATCTGCCAGGACTTGTTGTCTATTGTGATACCAAGAAATGATGTAGGTGAGAGCAATCAATTTATGTTATGAGTAGAGCGAATAAGCTTCCTACTTTATATGTTGTATTTATTTATTCATGAAGAAGTAATAGTTTTTGGAATGTAAAACATTTTAGGATATTTTCCAAAATGATTTTTGCATATATATACAGGCAGAAGTTGAAGATGTTTGGAAGTAGCAATTCTACTTAATGAAAATAATAAAAAATGTAGTATAATTTTGATCACCCGATACAATAAATAGCATATACATTTATGCTATACAATCATAAGTAGGTAAAGTATTGATAAAGGCAGGCTACAGTAAAATCTGCAAGAGGGACCAACCTATTTTTTTGTCTTTTGCAAGTTTTCCTCCTTAGACAGGTTAAAATTATTTATACAACTTTTTATTTCTGGAAAATTTTAAATAGAAACGAATGATTTGTGAGTCTTTATGGAAATAAAATCTTTAACATCACAACAACAATCGATATAGACAATAAATAAGCATGAAATTGCATGCATGTGCGATTCTGAATTTATTTGAAATTAATAATCCTACATTAAAAATGCTACAAACATTCGGAAGCAGAAAAATTAAATGTCATACTGTTCTATTTTATAATATAGGTCCGTTGAAATAATAAAATGAACTTTAATGACAACTTTATTAAAAAATTTAAATAAACTTTCACAAGCTCTGATGATGTAATGACTTTTATGATGCTCACACGCAACAACAACAACAGGCTGCCAACAAGGAAGCAAACCTAACATACATACAACATCTCTCCCTTTACCCTCTTTATAAGTCCATCTTGGTGAGTTGTCTCACCACTCTGGCACTCCTGGTACAGTATTCACCATCCCGGCGCATCAATAGCTGGGTTGGTGAAGGTTATGGCAGCAGGTGCATGGGTGGGTCAGGGACTGGCAGACCAGCTGGAGGGTCCACTACTGACTCAGGTTGAGGCCGATGATCTGCTAATGGCTGACCATGGAGTGAGGTGACCTCTGTAGCTCGCCTGCATGGAACCATCCTTTTCTGTTGTCAGATGTCCTTCACATCTTGGTCTCTTTGCTTTCTTAGATGTACCACATTGCATCTATACATAGTTCTTTTCAACTACAAAGTATGATCTCGGAGTTTGTGCCCTTCTGACTACTCTGGTCGGTGCCCAACAAGTATTCTTGAATAACAAAATTTTCACACCTTCTTCAAATGATGGGCAATTTTTTTTAGCAGTCTGATCATAATGTGACTTTTGTTTGTTCTAATTAGTAAGCATTTGTTCATGAACCTCAGGGATCACAGACTTGAGTAATTTGTCATCAATGGGAAGTGTAGTTCATAAGTTTCCAGCCATTAACAGTTCTGAAGGTGAGACATTTAACCCAGCAACCAGACTGCTTTGGTAATTTAAGAGGTATAGGTTAATATCTTGACCTGTATATTGAAATGTGTTAAACATGGCTTTGTCAAAGTCTACATTCTTCTCACCAAGTTCATTGCTTTTTGCATACCCAGGACTCAAAGTAATTACATCCACTGACCATTCCATATCAAGCTGATGGAAGTTTTACTGTTAAAAGGCATATAATTCGCATTGCAGGTTTTCAGAATATCAAACATTGCAAACACAGGTTTAAGTACACCTATAACCACATCACTACTTTTCCCATTTAATTTAAAAATTTCATGCCATCTGGAATAGTAGTCATACAGTATCAAATAATCCCTCTCAGCAAACTGAGCTGTCTAAACCTACTTTAAAGAATGGATACGGAGGAATTTGATGACTCGACAGTGTCTTTTTTATTACGAGGTTTAAACCTGTCACACATGGAGCAACTACCAATGAAACTCTTGACGTAAAACCTTAAACTAACTCAATAATAGTATTTGATAGTATTTTTAAAAATTTTGTGATTCCAATATGATTTTCATTGAATAATTTTAATGTGTGTTGCCTAAGCTTAAAGTGAACTGCTAATTTTTCATCTACATAAACCAAATAGTCATGAACTGTGATATCATTATGTTACTTTCGATAATGCCTCAATTCCCCTTCCTCAAGTTTTTTTTGTCACTTGGCCAACCAGTATGGTAATAGTTAATAATTTTATTAAAGACTGGGTCAGTAGCTGTTACTGTCTTGAATTTCTCAAGGCTATCATTTTTAACTTCTTTTACTGGGGCTGAGATTGTATGCATTACCTCTAGCATGCATGCATCATCAACAATAGGTGCTTTAAGATAATAATATATCATCAAAGTATACTACAACTTCGTCAATATCCCCAAAATACTTGGTATTGAAATGCTGGAGTACTTCAGGGCTGGCGTTGAGACCAAACAGTAACCTTTAAAAATGGAAAGGACTAAAGGGTGTGGAAAACGAACATAAATTATTTCAAGACTCACCCAGCTCAAACTGCACAAACCATCTTTTAGGTCTGGAAAATAAAAAATATTTCTTATTAGATGATTTAAGTATATAATTTCTTTTGTGTAGGGATTGGAAAATGGTCTTTTTTATTTAAAGCTGATGGATTAAGACAAATTCTTAGACTTTTGTCAGGCTTCTCAATGACTAATATATTACTAAGCCATGGTGCGGGCTCTGTCAGAGGAGCAATTATTCCTTGTTTAATCGATTTATACAGTGTCTCCTCGGTGGATTTATGCATATTTAGAATGAAAGTGCTCGGTGCAATATAAATTTGTCACAAATATAGTATGTTGAGAGAATAGCATGTTAAAAAATTAGTTGTATTTTTTGTATAATTCTTAAATATCTCTTAACAAGATCTGAAACATTATTTATTTAATTTATAATAAGTACCTACTTCACATCATAAGCATTACTAAAATACAAAATTTTACTGTTGTGTTAATGACCATTGTTATGTAAATTTAGCAATGTTTACAAACATGCCTTCGAATTATACAGCACCAGTTCTTCCTACATATGTTCATGTGCAGTGTTTATAAATTTAAATATCATACGATTTAACGAATTATTATTTACATTTGAAATTTATTGTGTTTTCTGATCGATTTAAGTTTTTCAAAAATTTAAAGCTACAATTTTGCCCATTTTTCCGAGATCGGTGAATATTTTAGTTGAGTATAGTCTTCAGTCATTAAACTTTGCCTGCACCAAAGTATTTTCTTGTAATGTTCCCACCTGTTGGCCAGACTGTGCTTTTAAAGGTAGTTCATAAAATTATTTTTGACTCCGTGGCTTAGCCCATCATACTGTTGATGTTTTACAATCATTTCCATTAATTAATTAGCCATTATCAAATGCTTATGTATAAATTATTTAATTCATTATAAATTTTTTGCAGCACGAATTTCCTCGGTGCATTTTGATGAAAGTTCATTTTTTAAAAGCCTGCAGCAAAAGCTGTTGAAATATTCACCAAAAAATAGTAGAAAACTGAAATTTCATGCTGTACCTTCCCTCAATTTGCCTTTATTCATGGGTGAAAAGGAAGTATGTCAAAAATGAAGAGAGAGGCTTAATAACAGATCTAAAAGGAATTTATTAAAATCACTTTTAGAAAATGATGAAACATTGCTGGATGCATCAAACATGTCAGTACTCCATTTTCAAAAGAATTTATTACACAGTGTATATTTAATTTTTATTAAAATTCATGCAGTTGGGTAATATACTTGTACAAATAAATTATATTTTTAATACAGAAGTCAGTCTTACTGCTAGACTTATTATTTTAAATTTGTCTTTTGAACTAGTATGGAGAGCATCTTAATGATTAAAGGAAGGGACTGGTAACATTAAGATGTAAGCAATTAATGTTCAGGCAATACTTTATATAGCATAGTGTTCTTCATCCAGCTGTATGAAACTTTGTATTACAAAGAATCCGTAATTAGCTACATGGTTCTGCTACATTGTCGTGGTGGATAGGCTTGTGTGTCTCAATGATCCCAAGTGTAATGCCATTGTGAGAGTATGATATTAATATGGCTCTCCATGTCAATAACACAAAGTGAGTGACCAGACTAAAGCAGATTACCAGATTAGGGCTAGGTAGGCATGCACATAACCAGAAATTTACTTCAGGGGGGTCTGAGGCCAAAAACAAATTTCCAGCAATTGATTAAATAAGTCCTATTCAAATAATATAAACTTGTATAACTTTTTTAGTTCTCATAACTCAATGCAGCAAGTGGCAGCATAGCAAGAGGAAATGTAGCAAGTCTGTAGTGTGGTTATCACATATTCCACAAATGTCTGAAACAAAAAACTGACGTCAATTCCTACTCAAGACACGTGGAATACTTGAAGCTGGGGAAACCCCTTCATGACAGGGGTAGCTAACCTTTCTGCATCAGGCTCCAAATAAACTGGAATAAGATTCTACAAAAGCAGCACATTTGCCATACTTACGATTTGAGACGTAAGGGAAATACCCCCATGATAATCCTTGACTGATCACCGACTCAGTAGACATATATGTACTCAGTTTAGAGTTGTGACTGCTATATTGTAGCGACTCGGTAGTTGTGTCCGCGCTCTGCAAGTCTGCATCCAGAGTGGTTATGGCCATACGAAGAGGGCTTATTTTTTTGCAATAATATCGAAGTATGTTGGACAAATAAAATATTATCTATATACTAGCAAATTGCCCGTCAAAAATGACAGGATCTTCATAAAATTATTCCATAGATATATTTCGATATAAAAATCATTCAAATTTGCTATGATCTGGTTTGGCTTTCATGCGCAATCAAATCAGTGTTTTAGAAAGTTATGTTTATATTATATTATATTATATTATCTAAATAACTATTACTATCCAAATATTTTCTGAAAATAAGAGGGAAATCGAAATAAAAAGACAAAACGTATGAAGAATCAGCAGAAATTTACTTGAAATATTTGAGAACATTATCTGTTATTTAAAACTTATTGAATTCAACTTAATAATTGAATAATTTTACTAACTCTTTTTAATACGTAAAAACAATAACGCGCAAATGAACAATCAATTTACCATTAAAGGAAATTGTGTAGTAACTTACTATGAACTAAATACTTGCATGAATTGCAATGAGTTCCAACTATTTAAGATGGCACGTTTCTTTTGACTATAGTCGTTTTTTCCATCCATTTTTTGTAAAGTAGGCTAAAAATGCTAATTTATTTTTCCCAGCGCTCATTTCATAATTTTCTTATGGGTGGTAGAATTTAAACTATGAGGTCGGAAAAAGACTTTGATTACTTCCCAGCAGATGATCCTAGACCTACAAAATTTATTCCACGTGTAACCCTCATATAGGTTTATCTACAACAACAACACACCTTGACGCTTTCCCTTGTGTGGTAGTGGAGGTTTAAAGTACTGGAGGGTTGTCTTGGCCCAGCGCAAGTTCCGCAAGCAAGGAGACAAAACTTCTGAAATGTGCTCAAATTGTATCACGCGAAATCTCCGTCTGATCTCCACTGTACAATATCCACTCCACTCCACTCTCATCTCTTTTACTGTAGTACTAATACGCACAGCATAAGAAACAATGAGAGGCCGAATGGTCGCCCTGTGGTGTGGTGGAGAACTTTCTTGCATTTGTTTGTCGCATAATAGCGAATTCGCATAACAGCGAATTCGCATAAAGCGAACCCGCATAAAGAGAGAAAAACCTGTATTCTGTTCATTTTAGGCTTATGAAATTAATTGAATCGTAATACAAAGCCCAAGACGAAGCCTACAGTGTGCGTAGCATGTCTCACAGCTTAATACTTGAGGAGAAATGACGGTCTCATAAATTAAATATCGTAAACGAATAAAGATACCAATTTACAATCTTGCACACGTAATAATAAGACTATGACTCGTATTATGTAAAGATTTAGTTGCAATCGAAAGAACAGTTCCTTAATAATGAACAGGTAAAGTGACGCCTTCCGTCTTAAAGCTCAAAAAATGGGGTCATTTTTCCTTTTCACCTCAAAAAGACCATTCGAAAAATTCAAAATTACCCTCATTCGACGCGGCATTAAACAAGCTACACGGTGATATGCTTCTCACCAAAATCCCTGTCGCCGTTTTTGAGATATTTAGCCTCAAACTCGAGTCTACCATCTTTTGGGGCCGATAATGGTACATAGAACTGTCCTTGAGGTTTGGGGGCGCCGATTCCATGGTTCGCCTAGGGCAGTCAGTGGTTCTCAACATTCTTATGCTTGCGTCGCCCCATTTCAGTTCTCCGTCACCCCGTTTACAGTTCCATTTCCTTCAAGTCACCTTTATAGATAAATTGAGCTTTATCTACCAAATAAAGATAAAAAATTATGCATTTAAAGAAGCAGAGGAAGATATTCTTCTGGTTTTACTTATGTTTATAAGGCAGAATATCGTACACTGTGAATTTATCAAATATTTGCGTCACCCCTCAACAACTCTCGCGTCACCCTGGGGTGGTATGTCACCCCGGTGCCCCGGTTGAGAATAACTGGCCTAGGGCGTCAGCTGCTGGCAGCTAGTATAGGGCCGGCCCTACGTTCCATACGTAATTCCCATTAAGAACGCCTTTCAAATCTCTGTTTATTCCATTTATGGAATATACTTTTCCATCTTGTTATGAACATGAGGAAGACATCGGTAATAGAACATTAATATCTATGAAACATCGACCGAATGATTCCTGTGTATTAATCTTCTTTACGACCACCCTATTTAAATTTCATTCCCGCATAGGTTTAGAACACGGATCAGAAATTTTCTCACAGTAACAGATTAGTCGGTTCGAGATAGAGCAATGATTATACGAGGGAATTTTCTATTCTCTACTCGAGTTATTTGGTGAGCGCAGCTACAAACAACGTGCGACAGGAATCATAGTTAAACCGTTGAAGAAGTTTCGGAAAACATATAACCGAGATATCTGGTAAAATTGGAGAGTGTTTGTTATTGGTTTTCGATGAGTGCTTATAAAAGAGCCTTGTGGAAAATATGGTAAATTTAACCAAAACTAATATTAGATGTTCCTGATAATCAAGTCGTAATATGCGAGAGCGGGGAAAAACATGGAAAGCTTAGCGTCGTAAATTACCACAGAGAAATAGTTATAGATGGGGCGATTCAGATGATTCGCGAATTTGTTTGTCCCAGTAATTTATCTGGATCTCAGTTGAGTGCATATGCTGAAATTCATGGAATTGATGACGCAAAACATTATTGTGATTCACATGTACCTCCAGCAATGAAAAGAAAATCACAGAAAAAAGGATGTAAATGTTTACAATTAGACCTGCCCTTAGAAGTGAGTGTGTAGCCTTCAATGTACACTGTAAACAATGAAATGTCACCTTTACATTTTTTCCTTTTCTTCGATGAGAATGTTATGAATTTACTTGTAGACAAAAGTAAAAGGTAGGCAGCAGTGATGAATAAATTTGGTGATATCAGGTTAGATGAAATGAAATGTTTTATTGGTATTTTACTTCTAAGTGGTTATATCAAATTGCAAGGCAAGAGAATATATTTTGAAAACAGCCCTTACGTAAAAATAATGATTTGGTTACGAGAGCCTTTTCTCGTGACAGATGCCAATTTATAATGTCGAACATTCAAATAGTTAATGGTTTCAGACGTCACTTGGTGCATTTTTCTTCATGATGAAAAAATAGAGTTATTGTAATTCCACATAAATTTTATTCAAAACGACCTAGGTTCCGTTGAAATGCAACATCATCAGGTGAAATAAATTCAAAGCCGGTAGCAATTTATAGGAATAGGTACAATGGATGGGTGGGGGAGGGTGACTTTGGGGAGAATAAAGAAAGGAATTGTGGAGCGAGCGATCATTGGAGGAAAGGAGTGAACGTACGTTCGTTGTTTCTAGTATCGAACTCCTATTCTAAGTGCCTAATTTTAATATGCAAATCATTAATGTTCTACATTCAAATGTATTCCTTCTCGTAAATAACGCAACGAATGTTGTTTACATTGTTTGTTATGAAAATAATTTATCTCTCTCGTACTAATTGTAAGAGCATTCAAAGCACGCTTTCACCCGAATGGATTGGAATATCAATATGATTTCGAGGTTTAACAATGTAATTGGTTGGTAAGGCAACATCCGGTTAAAATGTCAAAATTTCCCCAAAATAAAATTAAAAGTTTAACATGAGAAACTTCGAACAGTAGGAGGGAAAAGATATGTACTGAATAAGAAACTTTATAGCATCTTCTTTTAAATGGGCTAAATCCGAAAATCATAGGTTAATTCTTTCTAATGCAGATCTCAAAAAAAAATATTAACCTGTATGTCCAAAACTCCATTTTTACGGATATTTGGCTTAATTTCACGGAAAATTATAAATATACTTCTTTTATTCTCGGAATTTATTATCTAATACATATAGGTTCCACGTGGCTGAAGTGTTGTTGCTCTGAAGATCGCGTTGGTTTATTTACGAGTTTAGATCTTGGTGTATGGTGATTTTTTAAAGCTTACAGTATGCAAGCACCGACAACTCGTATACTATATCCTATCTAAACTGATGATTGATGATTCTTACTCATGATATGTAATTATTAACATATAGGAGGATACTAAAGTTTAGGTATAGACTTGAAATTTGGCGCGATTATAAATTTTTATTCACAACCAACCAGAAAAATCGAAAATTTGAAAAAGTTCATATTCATGGGGTGTTGTAACCCTAATTTTTCATTTTAATACCACATAAGAAAAGCATAGGATTCAGTGCAAAGCTTTCTAAAAATGCATTTTTAATTACTTAAAATCGAACAGATCCATAGGGCGATGACGCCTACCCACAATGGATCTCATCCTCACACACCCACTATTCCTGCATCTACCCCTCCACTCACTCTTACGACACTTTTCCTTCCTGGTATCCACGAAGCTCTCAAAACAATCCTTCATGCTGCCCACCCAATTCTTACCTCTTCCTCCCATCAGTCCCTCTTTATCAACCTTTTTGCCAATTCTCTGCTCCTCTCCTTCCGCCGGCCCCCAAATTTGGGAAATATCTTGTGGAGGAAGGAACTTCCCACTTCTACCACGCTTCTTGCAATAGGCTCCCACCCCTGCGGAAAACCTCGCTGCCTCACTTGCCCTATCCACCTACCATCATCTTCTTTCTCGAGTCCCTCCACCAACATCACCTACCCCATCACCTCCAGAAGCAACTGCACCACCCGTAACGTCATTTACCTCCTTACCTGCACCCTTTGTCCCGCGTTTTACGTAGGCCTCACCAGCAATCCGTTAAACATCCGAATGAACGGTCACCGGAATAGCGTTTCTCTCAGACGCCCCCTCCCAGTTGCATTACATGCTAATACCCACAATGTCCCCTTCAATAGTTGCTACAATGTTAGGATTATTCGCGCTTTACCCTATGACACTCCTGCCCCCCTTCTCCGACACTGGGAACTAGCACATATCCATCTTCTCGACTCTTTCTCTCCGCCTGGCCTCAACCTCCGCTAACCCTATTAGCCCCCTTACAATGTCTCCTTGTTACTTTGTAGTTATTCGCACTTTCCCTTACCACACTTCCTCTTTATTGGCTATCCACCCCTCCTACTCCCCACCTCCTCCAATCATCAACCTTCCCACATCACCCTGTCATTCCCCGCCCAGTGTGTCACTTTACGTTACTCTTTCGCTGAAGAAGGGCATAGGCCCGATAAGCTTGCGTGTGTTTTTGTGTTCGTGTGTTTTACGTGTCTCTTCGACGCCCCCAGCAGCCTACCAGCTTGGTCCTCAACTTGGTAAGTGTCCGCTGGGCTTCCCTCAACACCTTGTTGCCACCCTTATCACTACCTTTTCTTTTCCTTTAGTTAATATATATATATATATATATATATATATATATATATATATATATATATATATAACAACAACTTACGGAAAAGGAAAGGTAAAATGAATATATGGATGTTCTCTCTCTGTAGCTGAAGAAGGAGTAGTTCCGAAAGCTTTACGTTTGTGATGTTTCTGTGTTTTTGTGTTATTTTACGTGTGTCGCTTCGACATCCCCGGGGCCTCGCCAACCTGAAGTCGTCTGATTGGTGAGTGCTCACTGGGTTTCCTCATCCCAACACCTTGTTGACATCCATGTATATATATATATATATATATATATATATATATATATATATATATATATATATATATATGTAGAATTGCACTGGTGGTGTAGTGGTTAGCGTGTCGGCTTTCTATTGCAAAGTTCGGGGGTTCAAACCCCTCGAATGGAGGTTTGATTTATAAAAAAAACTATCATCAGTGCCTGGCAGTAGGCAGCAGTACTGTCAGTATGGTATAGAGCCGAAAACAAATGATGTTGGTTGGGTCTATATCCAATACAGCTGTAGGCGTGATCAGGACGATTTGAACGGCTACAGTACTGCGATGTGGAAAGCAAGAGGGAAACTACCACATTACAATCCCTAGTAAAGATTATATGGTTGGACAATATGAGTTCTCTCGAGGTAAAACAATCCGGAGGTAAAATAGTCCCCCAATCGGATCTCCGGGCGGGGACTGCCTTGGGGAAAACATTTGTCGAAAGTAAATTACGAATAGGGACTTGGAACGTAAGAACTATGAGAAAGGCAGGAAAGCTTGAAAGAAGAAATGAGAAGAAATAGAGTTGACATTATAGGGCTAAGCGAAACTAGATGGGAGGGAGAAGGACAGTTCGACTCGGAAGAATTCACGGTAGTTTATTCTGGAGGAAATAGTGGGGAAAGGGGAGTAGCTCTGGTACTTAGGAAAGATATGATGAAAAGCGTGACAAAGATAATAGCAACGAACGATAGACTGATGGCAATAAAGCTAAAAGCAGTCCCAGTGGACATGCCGATAATCCAGGTATATATGCCAACGTCAGCTCATGACGATGAAGAAATAGATGAGATCTATGAGCAAATTAATGAAATTTACGAAGAAGACGGAAGAGGAAAGGTAAACTGCATAATAATGGGAGATTGGAACAGCATAGTCGGAGAAGGACAGGAAGAAAATGTTGTCGGGCAATACGGACTTGGGAAGAGAAATCGAGGAGGGGAGAAACTCGTAGAATTCTGCATCAATAATGACCTTGTAGTGACTAATACATGGTTCAAAAACCATAAACGAAGGTTATACACATGGAAAAGCCCAGGAGATAGAATGAGATGCCAAATAGATTACATCCTTGTAAAACAAAGATTTAGGAACAGCATAAAGAACGCCAAGGCATTGCAAGGAGCAGACATTGATTCAGATCACAGCCTTCTAATACTTGACGTGAGTACAAAGCTCAAACAAATAAGAAAAACGAGAAGAGAAAGACAGACCTGGGACCTAGAAAAACTGAAAGAAAGGCAGGATGTAGTCAGCATGAAGTTGGAAGATAACCTAAGAAAGTTGGAAAACAAACCGAAGACCGTCGATATAGAATGGGATGAAATTAAAACCAGTATCAAGGATACCTTGGATAAAGAGATTGGAAAACAAGAGAAGAAAATCAGAAAACCATGGATCACGAAGGAAATGCTGGAGAAAATGGATGAGAGACGAAAATGGAAAAACGTTGACGTTGAAGAAGGTAGAGCCAACTATAGGCGTATAAACAATGAGTTGAGAAGGGTAACAGATAAAGCTAGAGAAAATTGGATAAAAGGAAAATGTGATGAAATAGAACAAATGGAGAAGTTAGGACGGTACGATATGATGTACGCTAGGGCACTGGAATTAGAAGATAAGAAGTCTAATGGAATTTGTGGTAAAGGAATTATGAATACGGATGGGAAGATAGTCTCAGAAACAAAGGATGTAGCACAGGTATGGGAAGAATACATTAAGGAATTATACAGCAAACAGGCAGGAGCGGCAAAAATAGAACTGGAAAATGAGGAAAACATTGAAGAAGACAACTTAGGACCAAGTATTATGGAGAGCGAAGTAGAAAAAGCGATAGTGGAACTTAAGAAGGGGAAAGCCACGGGCAGCGATGGAATACCGGCTGAGATACTTAAAGTCATAGGATCAGAAGGACTAAAAGCGATCACGAAATTAATTAATAAGATTTACGACACGGGAGAGTGGCCTCAGGATTTCCTAGAAGTAACAATGATCCCTCTAAAGAAGAAGCCAAAGGCAATGCAGTGTAAAGATTACAGAACTATAAGCCTTCTGTCACACACATCGAAGATCATCACGAGGATTCTTAATAAAAGGCTGGAGAAAAAGGCAGAAGAAATAATAGGGGAAGATCAATTCGGTTTCAGAAAAGGACGAGGAACTAGAGATGCTATAGGAGTAGTTAGAATCATATCAGAAAGGGCAATAGAATACAGTCAAGATATCTGCGCATGTTTCGTAGACTGGCAGAAGGCCTTTGATAGAGTAAATTGGGTAAAGTTGATGAAGATATTAAAGGATATAGGTGTAGACTGGAAAGACAGGAGACTGATTAGGAATCTATATGAGAATCAAGTTGTAAAGGTCAGGTTTGAGAATGTGGACACCTGCGGAATAAATATCGGTAGAGGAGTAAGACAAGGCTGTTGCCTATCGCCAACCCTATTCAATATATATGGAGCAAGTCTAATGCAAGAAGCTTTAGAAGGCACAGGGGATATCAAAATTGGAGGAAGGATTATAAGAACAGTAAAATACGCAGATGATCAAGTACTTCTAGCAAGAAAGGAAGAGGAGCTACAAAAAATGATAAATAGACTAGTGATAACAGGTAGAAAATACGGTATGGAAATAAATGCTGAAAAATCCAAGGTCATTCGAATATCGGGTAAAGAAGAGAATCTGAACATAACTATTGGGGGAAAGCCATTAGAACAAGTTTCAGAATATAAATACCTTGGAAGTATCATAACACGAGAGGCAAAATGTACGGATGAGATCAAAACTAGAATAGGAAAAGCAAAAGCGGCTTTCAGGAGAAAGAAACAACTACTTACAGGGAATATAAGGGAAGATATCCGCAAGAAGTTGATAAAATGCTAAGTATGGAGTATAGCATTGTATGGGGCAGAAACATGGACGCTAAGGAAAAATGACATCAAATACTTGGAAAGCTTTGAAATGTGGACTTGGAGGAGAATGCTGAAGATAAAATGGACAGATAGGATGAAAAACGATGAAGTGCTACGAAGAATAGGAGAGAAGCGAATGATTATACAGACTATCAGAAAGAGGAAGGCTAACTGGGTTGGACATTACCTGAGGAGAGAGAGTATGATTAAAGACGTGTTAGAAGGAAAACTAGATGGGAAAAGGGAAAGAGGTAGGAAAAGGTTTCAGCTGATAGACGATTTGAAAGGGAAAGAGAGTTATCAAGATATAAAGAGGACAGCGGAAAATAGGAGTATATGGAGAACCAGGTTTAACCAAGAATAATCACGGACCTGTCTACGGACAGACTACCTATGATGATGATATATATGTAATGGAAGTTCAATATCTCGAATCTGATGGTAAAGCAACAATTATTCGAGTTATGGAAATATATTTTTTCATTTTTCTTTAAAATAATTAACATCAAGTTTATTCCCTTAAGTATATAAGTTAACTTATTCTAAATTTCAATATTATGCATAATATGAAAATATCATTATATACATAATATTCTTATTATGTTGGTCCGTCCGTCCGTTGGTCCATCGAAACGCTCTATAGAAATCCCCATAAGAGAACACTAATAAATACCTTATTTTCATTTTCAGGCTTTTTCTTTTGCAAAATTAAATTAGAAGTAATTGACCTACGATCTCCTGACCTTGACTATTATAAAGAAAAATAAACGTAGATTCTTATTCTTACCGTCGACTTTTGCCTTCGGTTCGAAATTGCCCAAGTTATATCTTTAAAACACATTTATTGGAAAATTTTAAGCTTTATAAAGATATGTTGTATTGCCATTCCTTAACATGCAGATCTTTTTCGTTTACATTTTAATACATCGTATTTCAAAGATGAGGTATTTAACTTACATTAATTATGCAAAGAGAAGAATTTAAATCTCATTCGTAAATCTCCGAACATTACGTTTCAATACGATTTTACACGTTTTCACGCATCTTGTTCATTTTGGACAACTGTTGTCCCAATTATTTAATTCTATTCTTGGGCTCTTAATAAATGCACCAATTTAGTGATTTAACATGGGTCAGGCTTTTATACATGGGTATAGCATATTTACTGAATATATTAAGTAATTAGAGGCAGGAAGGAAAAGAGAATGGGAATGGTCATAAATTGAGAAAGAGGAAGAGGACGTAGCATTTGTATAGGATTAAAAGGAGCTGCAGTACAAAAATAACAATAATAAATTATTATTTATTATAAAAAATGTTATACTATTGAATCATGCGCCATTGTCTAATGGTAGGAATTCATTAAAATAAATATAGGTGATGTAATTTTCAATGGATTTCTTTAACTGAAAATACAGCAAATATTTCGAACCGAATATCAAATAGGAGTAAAAAATAACATTCTATGACTTTTATTTAAATTTCTTTAACTAAAATGGTTTTTCTGGAAAATTTTCATAACTAATATAATTAAAAGAAAAGTGCGATCTTAAAATATTGTTAAACTCGTTGCAGTTCATGTAAGCATTTAGATAATAGTCAGTAAGTTACTACACATTTTTCCTTTGATGGTAAATTGATGGTTCGTTCACATTTTATCCTGTTTTTTACGAGTTAATAAGAGTAAAATAATTCATTTATTAAGTTAAATTCTATACGTTTTAAATAACTTATAATTTTCTCATATATTTCAAATAAATTTCTATTACTTCTTTATGCATTATATCTTATTATTTCGATTTTCCTCATATGTTTAGAAAATATTTGGATAATCATTTGGCCTATCTACTAATAATTCCTTAAACAGTATAATTAAAACAAATATAACTTTCAAAAACTCTGATTTGATTGTGCATGAAAGCCAAACCAGATCATAGCATATCTCACTGTTTATTCATATAGAAATCATGTATATTTGGCATACCTTTATGACAATCCCGTCATATTTAACGGGCAATTACGCTAGTCACCAATATAATAAAATAGGCCATGTTCAAAAGTTAATAGGGGGGACGGACAGACAAACAGACACAACGGCGAAACTGTAAGATATTTCCAAGTGTGGATTAAAAATTTACCCCTGGCTTGCACAATAGCATTTATCTTTTTCTATTAGATATTTCTACAAATTGCTTTTCACACGCACTGTACACTTGGATGGCGGGATTTCAACGATTTACTGAAAGTAGATTCTAAACATTATACGAGTTAAAAGAAGGAAAATGTGCAACAGAATCTATACAGAAAGGCGTTGAGTGATAAAGATTGGACTGGGTGTGCCAAAAACCTACCGAAATGTAAAATTAATATGAATAAATGAAGTTTCTCACCGGTAGTATGATCAACAGAATTGCAGTTTTTTCTATGTATTTTATTTGGGGCTGCCTCTGAAGTAACAGTTAAATTTCATTCAATATAACAATGCGAAAAGGATGTGAAAGAGGAATAAGTCAGTGAAGGTTACTGCCCTTCGTAGAAACGATTTTCTTGGCAGACACGGGAGTTCGAAATATCCTTACCTCGAGAAATTTCGACTACTCGTAATCGTGGTCGGCTCCATGAATATTGGAGTTTAATTCGAGTTAACAGCAATAAGTCCTTATATGAGGAAGCATTTTGAAGCCCTTGGGAAGATAAGTTTGAAATTTAAAAAAATTATGACAGTAATATCACAGAAACCTTTTCGAGATGTTGAAATTTGAACGACTCATTTGGGGAAAACACTTCTGCAGGTTGCTTAGAAATAGATTTAGACTTGAAAGGCCTAACAGTAAGTATAATTGAAGAAAGGATGCATAATTTAAAAAGTCCTTAATTTTTGAAAGACAAAGTAGTATCTTGCTAACGAGAAGCCGATTTCAGTAAGAGCGGTCGAGCTGCAGAGGACGGACGCTGAAAATCAACAGCGGGAGAGGTTACTCCACAGAAATGCTCATATCACGGTCGCAAAACTACGCAATAGCGACGACCAAAATTTTGACTGCTAGCTCAGTGAAAATGCAAACCACGTAAACAGTATAGCTAAAGAAAATATGTATAGTTAAAATTAATGGATCAAATTTCTCGTTAGTAAACCGATACAAAATTATTGTATCCATTTAAGGTTCAACGCACCGTTTTATATCCCAACGTTGAAAAATCTATTGTCACAATTCTCACTTCAATTTCATAATGAGCTGTCATAGTTACTATTAAGCTCAATAACACAATAGGTGTTATCCGCCGATAATATTTTATGCTTGAAACCTATTAATTACTGTTGTTACGGTAATCACTATGAAAATAAGCGCCATTTAAGAAATCCGAATCAATAGATAGGTGGATTTATATAAAGGAATCCGAAAATTTACATGGCCGATCGGTTATTACTTATACTTTATAAAACTCATTCATGTCTTTTTTCACTTAAGGCTTGTTTTCATTTCAATCTCTTCACCCCATCTGTAATTGCGACGTACTACAACTGCAAATTTAAGCACATTAACATTCGTTTGAATCGGATGCCTTTTACGGGGACGGCCTTAACGCCATTCAACCAGAGCTGGAGAAGGTGGAAATGTGGGATTATATGACGTTTCTTTTCACCTTTGCTGCGATTTCAATGTTCCAGCGGTGGGAAAAGGCATCTTCCAGCGATGAGAGAAACTCCTCTTGACACACTCAAACGCACACACACACGTATAGCACTTGATCACAAAATGATCACTTCACATGGGCGTGAAAGATTAAGACTGGAAAGGGGGAGAAGTGGAGAGCACTCAGGGGACACAAAGGAAATGGTAGAATCCGTGGGATTCACACCTGCAACAGGAAAAGGAAATCGTCATTAGTCCCTTGACGATGCATAAGAAAAGGCGTCTTAAATAGACTTGACGCGAGCTAAATCTTTCGAAAAGCTTATTTATTACGATTCTTAAAATGCTTTGATTCTCTCGAGAATTAAAAATTTGATTAACTATATGACAATATATATCTTTGACAATTTTTTTGGAAAACTGGGGAGAACCGTTATTTACGTAGATATCGTTACTATTCTACATCAATGAATAAATTTCTAATTATTGAGTACTACTGCAGAAAATTTCTATTCTCTATTCGAGTTATTTGGTGAGCGCAGCGATAAACAACGTGCGACAGGAATCATAGCTAAACCGGTGAAGAAGTTCCGGAAAATTTTTAACCGAGATATCTGGTAAAATTGGAGAGTGATTGTTATTGGTTTTTAATGAATCCTTGGGGAAACTACCGTAAATTAAACTAAAACAAATATTAAATGTTCCTGATAATAAAGTCGGTATATGCGAGGCGGAGAATGACAATGAAAAATTGGCCACAGAGAAATAGTTATAGGTGTGACGATTAATATGATTCACGAATCAGCTTTCGTATTGATGGCAAATGGAAACATTCCAACGAGGCCATAACGTATGTACGAGCCGGCCTTAAGATGTTAACATTATTCACTCCAGGTTTGACAAATTTATCCATGTCATCGTCATCACGTGTATCTAGTCATAGGCCATCACAATATGAGATATTTTGTATATAGAAGAGTTTATCCCTGAAACTATGGATCTCATAGGTTTGCCTGATTTGTTTAATTTTGGAAAGCAGTTCTGATGACAACCGGATTGGAGATATTTAATTGAAGATTGTGTCGTTTATTTGTTTATTATTTACGAACTGTATGAAAATTGTTCCCAAGACAAATAATCCATCTGCCTCCAAAGCCTTCTAATTTGCTAAACAAAAGTGGGTAAACTTCGAAATCCGACATCTATACAGAAAACGCAACACACTTGAATTACAAGCATATAATCAGCATTTAAAAATCACCAAACACTTAACATGCAACAAACAAATCACTTGAGACCACTTTCTCGCTGAAATGCACACTGTTATACAACACAAGACTGAATAAAAAACAAAAAATACAGAAAAACCTACATTCACTCAAACAAAAGTTATACGCGAACGCCGATTACCAACAGCAAAACCTCAGACAGCAATGCTGTCAACCTTTCACATAAATCCTTCAATGCAGAAGAAATTGCTCTCCTCAACAAAGGACTAAAATACGCCCTTCCACACAGAAAACCACCATTGGAAGACGCAATAGCCGACACCGAATCCTCTATTAAATATATCTCAGAAAATACCAAAAACATTATAAGGAGTGCTTGTTAAAGAGCCTTGGGGAAACTATCGTAAATATTATTCAAAATAATACTAGATATTTCTGATAATCAATTCAGTATCTGCAAGAGCGGAGAATAATATTGAAAACTTGGGCACAGAGAAATAGTTATAGGTGGGACGATTAATATGATCCACAATGAGCTTTCGTATTGGTGACAAAGTCGCCTCTCGCTCTAGGATGAGTACCTTCCATTGTCTTTTTCGCATTGTATCCGTAAGAGGAGGTCATTTAGGATTCCTCGGACATGTCTAATCTAATTGTCTTTCCTTCAACGTAAATGACTAAATGTAGAAATATCGCACATTTATGGAAATTTGAGTATTTATGGACGAATGCCTTACAAAACCATACTATCAAACTAAATAAACGGACATAATATTTTTTAAATTCAGATGTTTTTGTCTCTAAAAAACGAAATTCATGTGCTTCTCTGAAGCTCTTTAGTAAAGAAGGTACTGTTTCATAGGATGTAGTGAACACAGAAATCCTCGATCGCGTGTATCCAGTCATAGGCCAAGACAATAATCTCGTATAGCGAGTAAAGTGGCTGTGTAACATGGCCACTTTACCATGCCTTCCCCTAATTGGTCTTTACAAATGATTTACTATCTGCTTCATGGACAGGAATCATGAAATTATCCTTCCAAACATCTGGAAATGGCCATTCTTAAGTGACTTATTAAAAAATATAGTAAGAGGATAAGTTAAATAGTTAGAGCAGTGCTTCGGCAAGAGAGGAGGCCCCGAGCTCTTATTTACATCAAGCATGCTAAAGGCATTAAGAACACTTAATTGAGTCACACCACAAGAGTGTAGATTAACTGTATGAGAATACTGGTATTGTGGTATTATGTTACTTGGAGTAGGATATACACTGGAAAGATTTTCAGCAAAGAGATTAGCAGATTCCTGAAATGAACATAATTCCACAATCTACTTGTATTCGATGGAATGGAATCTTGAACAGAACTAGTATAAGAGAGGTAACAAACTTTTGACAATGACTTCCATTTAGCATGAAGAGATGCAAAAGAATTGTAATCTACACCAGATCTACTATTTACAATATCATAAAAATAACAAACAGCATCATCTAATTGTAATTCAGTCAATATTAACCAATCTATAGAGCTAAAGTAATCTATCATTGCAGAATAGTTTCCTTTCCTAAAGTTGAAAGTTTCAAAATAAATATCTACACGTGGGGATACACCTACATGAAGTTCACACATAAGAGGAGGATGATAGGCATTACACGGCAAAAGTCACATCAACATCATAAACACGGTTCAATGAGCACTTTGTAATATCTGTTAAACACAAATCCAGAATCTCGCCATATTGTTTGGTAACTAAGTTTTTTGTACAAAATTCAGATATTGGCAGTGAGGTAAACTTCAGGAAAGAATGTTGACCAATTATTACCTGGCAAATTAAATCGCCAAACATAAGCGAATGGGCGTCTGTACACAAATATGCAAGACGCTTGACTTCTTCACGATATTTTTGGTATATGCTTTGGTCAGATTTGGGAGGAATGTAAATACATCATTAAATAGTTTAAGAGATAGAGATGACACCATGAGAAAATTGTATCCAATGTTACACGAGAATGTAGCTTAAAGTTGATAAGATTTAAATATAAAATTAACACCAATTAGCACTCCACCTTACCTTTTCTTAATACTAGTACAGTCACTGCAATCAGTTCTCTAAATTTTATAAATAAAAAGTGCCAAGTCTCATAGAATAATGTGATATCACACTCGATATTAACAGCTGAAATACGCATGTCCTTTAATTTAGTCCGCAAACCGCGGACATTCTGGTAGTATGCGGAAATATTAGTTACAAATTTTTTAAATGTTTATCTACCACTATTTTGGGAACAAAGGAGTAATCTCCGCTCGTCATAACATTTTTATAATGATAACAGTTTATTGATTTTAGTAGGATTGTCGATGTAATTATTTAATTTTGAGGCATGATCTATTCCAGGCGATATTTTAAGCATGTAAACAATTTAAAAAATCGTTTCACTGTATATATGAAAATAGTTTTTAACTTGAACGAGAATTTCTAAATTTACTAAAAGTTCCTTTAAAAATGAAACCAAAAGGAATTTATGATTTTATAAATAAATTTAAAGTTATTTTGATTTATACAATATCAACAAAATAAACATTAAAGTTGCGAAAGAAATGCAATGTGCTTCGCGCAGGCGAGTGCCACCAAGTTCTGCGATGCCTATACCCCTTGCTTCCTCCTTCCATTAAGTTCATTATATGGTTCACTGATGGCGCTGCCAGTCGTTGACTCGAAATAATTACACAGAAAACTGATAGAAAGCGCTGTTGCTAATACAGGTGTCGTAGCCCCCTCCCCCCATCAATTATAATTTTAAACCTTTACGCATTATTTATTGGTTTCCCTATATTTACTACTGGGATATATGCATTAAATAATTAACAAATCAAAGAATTTTAGACATGTATTTATTTCATCAGGAGAAATAATTTCAAATTGAGAAGGACAAGTCAAACAATCATTTTTATTTATAATTTTAAAAAGGAAAGAAAGAACAATGACATGAAACAGTCAGAATGGAAGTAACATTCAACTTCTACCACAAATGCCTCAAAGCATTCTATGAATGTCATTAATTATTTTACAATAATTTTTAGGATTCAGAGAAATTTATTAAATAAAGCACACTATACTCAACGAATACAATGGATTTTTTGTCAGTATGGCAATACATCAGTTGAATACAATGAATTTCTTGCCACATAATGTACACAGGGTGGCCAGACGCACCCCATTTATTAAAACAATTTTTAGAAATACTCCTCGTCTTATTTGCCTACCTAATTCTAAATTTATGACATTGTTGGGTACAATACCCCATTTATTGAATCAATTTTTAGAAATACCCCTTCTCGTCTTATTTGCGTAGGAACCCAAATCTAAATTTATGATCTGGCCACCCTATGCTCCCACCTTAATCCGGCTATGCCCATAGCTTTCCCGTTGTTAAAAAATCAGATAAGAATGACTCTGTTATTAAAATTTTCCATTTCAAACACTGGCTACATTACAGTTTTCAATTAATTTCCCTAAGGTTGATGAAAAATTCGGTGCTCTTTTTAAAAGTTATAGTCACACTCCAAATGCACTTTTAAATTTCCCATGTCAGAAAATATAGTATTTTGGTTTGGGTTTAAAAATCTCCGGGTTTGGGACCAACACGTCCAAAATCTCAGGATTTGAACTCAGTGCAAGGTGGTAACTCTGGTTAGACGTCATGACCATGGAAGACTCCTTCCATGCCATGACGTGTCAAAAGAATGTCGAAAGTATGTCCAGTCGATGAAACGTAAGGACGTATGTCTTCGCTAGGATGTTAGTGTGTTCAAGTTGTTATTGATGTGGTTCTAAAATATACATTGTCAGTGCGATTATCTTTTAGCGATAACACTTTTGGCCTATCTGCTATCGTCGCTTCAGATAACACATTCGCGTGGTAAGTTTGCTATCGGTAATAGTATTATGCTTCAGATATACTGCTCAGTAAAATATTGTAACCTATATATTTGTTATAATGGATCGGAATTTTTCCCAACATAATTTCATAGTCAAACAAGCATTGAATTTTACCAAGAAAATGACAGAAATGCGTCCTGCATCATCGATGAATAGTAAACATGTGGAAAATAAGCCATCCAGTTTACTAACTCGGGAAGAAAATGAGGTGATATTTAGATTACTGGGCACTCGCTGTCAGGTAAGTAAATTTAGTTTTCGAGAAGCAACTTATTCCACGGTTACATCCGTTTGAATAGACCATTATCGTAATGGGTAAGCTTTAGTATTTTCACAGATACTTATCCCAAAATAACTTCCTGTCAAAAGATATCTTCCTGCAATGTTTCCGTTTTATTAGTCATCCAGTTTTTTCTTATTCGTTGTTAATATGATTTTCCAGCATTCGTTCCGGTATTCACTGCTATGTCCCTGTTTTCCGAAAAAGTCTCGGAACACTGTATTTAAGTAATCATTAGTACTGTTTGAATTGAAGTCACTGTGTGACAGTATTATCTCAGTAATTTTATGAAATCAGACAAATATTTGTTCCGATTAATTTCCTGTTTAATTCTGTAATAATGCTGTCCGCGTAATGTTGGAATTTATCAAATTATCAATCAACGATAACAAGCCAAACTTAATTTCGAATACAGTATATTCCCTATGTCTAAGTTCTAAGTCATTATTGTTGGAAGGGTAAAAACAAAAGTGGAATTACCGTTTTGGTTGTGGTTACATCTTGAAAAGGAGAAAGTTTTTAGAATCTCATTTTAATTTTTACATCCTAGCAACTAAACTAATTTGTCATTATTTTTTTTACTTTCAGACTCTATCCACAGCAGTTGTACAATTGTATTTGAGCGAGGCACCAGATCATCGAAGTTGGCGTAAAAGAGAATGTGGAGTTCTTTGTTTGGTTAAAGATAACCAGCGAAGGTCGTATTTTTTTCGTTTATTCTGCCCACTGAGACGCACACTAATTTGGGAACATGAAGTATATAACAATATTGAATATAAAGCACCCCTTTCATTTCTGCACACCTTTGAAGCTGAGGTGAGTGTATTTTTTTTGTAATAAAAAACATTGTTTAACATTTGACGAGAACTTGCATATTAATGCCGGTAAACTCCCAATAGAATAAAGGAACTGAACTAATGACAAACATTTTAAAACGTGAACCATTTATGTAGCTACATATGACTATCGCATGGGTAGGAAACCTTTTGTATTAGCAGATGCAGTTGCTTAGGCAGTCTGCATAAACGGATGCAAATGTCCACATTGACTTTTTCTATATGTACATGTATTTACCATGTCTTTGGATAAAATAAATTATTATTATTATTATTCATTACAATACCACGTTAAGGTCCACATTAAAAATTGCTTGAAATATTGCAAAGGATTCGATCAGTATAATCAGTAATTAACATTAATATTATAGTGTCAAAACTTCACTAGAAAAGGATTTCCAGCCCTAATTTTAACCAGCAAATACAAAATTATTGGTGTTACATCGCATGGTTCACTGTTATCATGGCATCGCAGGCTGCATAAAATGTTTTCGTGGACTATAGTTTCCACACCCCTGGACTACAATATAATACAAAAGTGTCAACTGGTCAATTTAATAAATTATGAAAACTAACCATGTGTTGAAATAATAATGAATTTATTCATCCAGAGATCATACAGACATGATATAGGATATGTCAATTTGGGATACAAAGCTATATGATAAAAGACACAAAATATCAGACCCAGGGTCTAGGAAAATTCACAGACCACAATTCATCAATACACAGTTCATCGAATCACAATTCATCGAATGTATTATTCATCAAAATTTCAAATTCACCTTATGGAGATGGGAGAAGGGGGAGAGTGGACTGATTATAACCATTGCAAAATAATAATTAAGAATAAACGTTTAAGGAGGCATTGGTATTGAGAGGAAAGAAGGAAAATTAAACATAACAAAACGAAATACTGGCATTATGGTTGTCTTTCGAATTCAAATAACTCACAGATTAATAATAAACTATAAATAAACAAATTAAGCTCACGAGGGTGGGGATAGAAGGAGGAAAGGGGAAAGGTTAAACATTTCAAAACGAAATATTGGTATCATGGATGTCTTTCAAATGCAAATAACTCGTAGATGAATAATAAACAATAAATAAACATCAATCACTCAAGGATTGGGGTAGGGGAGGAGAGGGTTAAGGTTTACAACATTCAAAATGAAATATTGGCATCATGGATGCTTATTGCTTTTCATTATATATATATATATATATATATATATATATATATATATATATATATATATATATATATATATATATATACACACACACACACAGTAAAACCCCGATTTAATGTTCCCGCATTTAGTGAAATCCCGGATTTAGTGAAGATTTTTTTCATGTCCCGACAATAGCTCCATATAAACAATGGATTATTTTCCCGTATTTAGTGAAACCCAATTTAGTGAAAAACCCGCATTTAGTGGAAAAATATTATGTACTCGTACTTCAATTTTTATTTGACGTTTCCCGCATTTAGTAAACTTTTCATGAGCAAAAAGAAACATATTGTACGTAAAAATTACGATATACGCTCAAAACATTGTGAATGGCTCATCACGCGCAAGCGGCTACATTGTCTGCTAAGACGGTAGCGGCCGCAAGGAAACCGTAAATCCTACACTGTAATGAATTCCGCTCGTATGTTCCTCATTTCTGGTATCACGATCGGTTACCTGTTGTCATAGTGTGCTATATACTCGACGTCGTTTACGAGAAAATGCCCTTTGAAAATCGCGATCCGAGAGTCATCGAAATAAGAACGTTCAAGGTCCTTTCCTTATTATCTAGGAGCATTGGTCTAGGGTAAATGAGTTGGATTTCAAATATTATTTGTGACAAATAAATAAATTATTGCCGGGGTTCGACTTGCGCAACATTTAAAAAAAATTATTCCATGCATTATAACTAATATTTTCTTCATCGTAATTCTTCACGAACATAATTTTACGGATCACTACCCATTCGCTTTACCATCATGATCAATACATGGCGAGATTTGAAAGAAGGACTACAGAACAAAATGTACAAAATACTTTACAATATTTTTACACACTCTAGAAATTCATTTTATTGAAAACCCATATTAGGAAAGATGTTGTGTACAATCTTTAGGGTGATATTTACCATAAAAACATTCAAAACAAACATTTTCGTCACCATGCACATCTTATGAATGAATATTGTCCACAATTACATTTTGTTAAATTGACCTCTGCAGGGAAAGCCACGTCATTGACATTTAAAAATACTTCACGCTCCTTTGATAATTTTGAGGCGTACCATGCATATCGAATCATCTTACAATAGATTGGTGCCTGCAATTGGTTGTGTATAATGGATTGTATTTTAATGGTGTCCTCCCTACTTGTTAAAGACCTATTTTGTGTGTCTTGTTTCCCAACATCGCTTTTGATGACTGACAAAGTGTTATCAGCAACTGCGGAGCCAGAATCAAATTCTTCGGTTGGTACGGATCACGAAGTTCCAGGCGCTGGAGAAGTTGATTCTCTAGGATCCATTTTCATCTTCTCACTTTCAAGAGTTTTGAATAACAGTAAATGATGCAGTTTTTATTGCCCCAAAAACTGAAGATCACTCACAAAACACGAACAAAAACAAACAATTCCAATCGCCACTCCAAAATGTGCCCTCTAACAATAAATCGCTCGGCAATATACTGACGTTGACTGTGGTAGAGAGACAAGGACGTCTGCTAACAAGGCCACGAAAAACTGCGCCTAGTTATCTTATAATGTTGTTATTAACGTTACGGTGTTGTTGTTAAAGGGATTCGTTATCAGTTGCAGGTGTCAATTATTGTCATTATAATTATAATTGACATTATGTCACAATACGGTTGGGTTATTTCGATGCATTCTTTATTCCTCCTTTCAAATCTCATGTATGGTTCATTATGATAAATCGGTTGCTGGTGTCAATTATTGCTATTATAATTATAATTGGCATTATGTCACCATATTGTTGGGTTATTTCGGTGCATTGCTCTGCATTCCTCCTTTCAAATCTCGTCATGTATTATTCATGATGGTAAGGCGAATGGGTAGTGATCCGTAAAATTATGTTCGTGAAGAATCCTAACATGTAAAATAATTATAAAGTGAATATTTAGCAAGGATAAAACTTTTAATTAAAAATTAAAATCTAGAATAATAAAAATAAGTTAAAAATAATTATTTGATTAATAATAATGAGTAATATTAAAACCGAATTTTCCCCCCCTCCTTTTTTTAATACTAAAGGAGGGGGTCAATCTCCTTCAATATTTAAATTAAAAAATGAGTTATTATTAAGAAAATTAATGTAAAATAAATTATTTATATACATTAAAATTAGTATTATTTACTAAATATTTTAATAAAAAGTTTAATTAACCTTAATATAAAAATTATTAATTATTAAATGTTTCTAATTAAATAATTATTATGTTTATTAATATTTATATATAAATAAATAATTATATAATATAATATATAAATAATTTATATTAAATAAATAAATATTATTAATAATAATTTAATTTAAGATAATTAAATAATTATTATGTTTATTAATATTTATATATAAATAAATAATTATATTATATAATATATAAATAATTTATATTAAATAAATAAATATTATTAATAATAATTTAATTTAATATAATTAAATAATTATTATGTTTATTAATATTTATATATAAATAAATAATTATATAATATAATATATAAATAATTTATGTTAAATAAATAAATATTATTAATAATAATTTAATTTAAGATAATGAAATAATTATTATCATTCAAGAAGTGGAAAATAACCCAAGCATGCCTGCGATAGAAATTGCACGCAAATTCAATCTTGCACCTTCTTCAATGTTTTGTATAATGAAGAATAAACAATTAATACTAGATGAAGAAGTGAAATGTGGGGGTAAAGCCATCAAAAGAAAAAATATTAAATCATCACCATATGATGAAATGGAGAAGATATTGATAGAGTGGTTTGAGGGAATGCGCTCCGCCAACCTCCCAATCAATGGTGTACTGTTGAAGGAGAAAGCAATTAGGGTAGCAACTAGGCTTAGAGTAGAAAACTTTAGTGGTTCCAATGGATGGCTGGACAGATTTAAGAAGCGCCATGGACTTGAATATAAAAGTGTTTGTGGCAAAAGTGCTAGTGTTGATGAAGGAACTGTTGACTACTGGAAGAGTGTAACATTGGTAAGGTATTTAGAAGGCTATAAGCCGAATGATATTTTTAATGCAGATGAAACGCATTTTTTTCAACCTTCTTCCATCACAAACTCTTGCTACTAGAGGAGACGAGTGCCATGGTGGAAAGAGAAGTAACAATAGGATAACTGCACTTTTATGTGCAAATTCAGATGGCAGTGAAAAGTTGACGCCTCTAATAATAGGTAAATTTGCCAAGCCAAGGTGTTTTAAAAATGTCCGGCCATTGCCATGTAAATATGCAAGTAATAAAAATGTATGGATGACAACGGATATATTTAAAACATTTTTGAAATCATTAGATGCAAAGATGGATGGTGCAAATAGAAAAATTCTTCTATTTATTGATAAATGTCCGGCCCACCCTCCAGATACTGATTTTTTTTCTCAATATAAAAGTGGTGTTTTTTCCAGCTAATTGTACTAGCCATCTGCAGCCACTTGACTTGGGCATTATTCACGCCATGAAAACGAAGTACAGGAAGGCTTTGGTGCAGAAAGCAGTATCCTACATTGAAATGAATAAACATTTGAAACTGAGCATCCTTCAGGGTATGCATATGGTAACAGCTGCATGGAATTCAGTTAAACCTCAAACAAGATCAAACTGTTTTCATAAGGCTGCATTCAATTGCAACAATGCTATGGAAATTGATGTAGATATCAATGTGATTGACCACGAAAATTGGTTGAAAATTGCACCTGACATGGACACAAATTTTGAAGAGTTTGTCCGGTGTGATGATCTTGAGAGTACGTCTGGTCCTCCACAAAACGTGGAAGAAATCTGTGATGCCAAAGAGGCAGAGGAAGAAGAGGCAGTAGTAGAAGAAGAAGAAGAGGCAGTACAAGAAGAAGAATCAGTTCCCACACTTGGTGAAGTGGTTCAGGCACTTGAAGTGGTGCGAAGATATTTAACTTCTTTTGATGTGGACAGCACTACTATATCAAAAGTAAATTCTTTGGAGCGAGAAGTTCTGAATGTTCAGAGCACCCACCAGAAGAAGCGAACAAGTTTGCTGGACTATTTTAATAAATAATTTTCTTGTAGATATGTATGCTTGGTTTTTGAATAATTTTGATATTTTTTGTGAAATGCCAAATATATTTTAATATTTTCTATTTAATGTTGTATGATGAAGCTTTTTAAAGGAGGGATGAAAAATTGTTTCAAGATTTGTCAATTTTGAAAATACTTTTAAAATTTTGAAATTATTTTTTGTAATCATATGAATGAATCATTACAGAAATTTTCATATTCAATAGCAATAAAGCTTGTTTGTCACTGGAATTTGTTTATAAATGTTTATTTTAAAAGTATTAATATGAGTATTGTTCATACAAAATTGAAAAATGGATTTTTATTATAGAGACCATTTTCAGTGGCCTTATTCTGGTATTGTATAATGGAACTAATACACAAGCAAAAAAGATAAATTTAACTAATTTTAATTGAAAACCTCCATTTAATGAAAACCTTGATTTAGTGAAATATATTCTAATCCCCCAGCGATTCATTAAATAGGGGTTTTACTGTGTGTATATATATATATATATATATATATATATATATATATATATATATATATATATATATATACACTAGTAGTTGGTGCTTGCATGCTGCAAGCATTTAATCTCACCTTGAAAAAACATTCATTTTTCAGACAGACATTTCATCATTACAAATATTCTTTTAATTCTAAAGATTTCACCTCTGCATCGATCTTCGTTTTTCCCACGTAAAAATAATAGTTTAAAACAATCCCCAAATGTAAAAATTTTTAAAATTTTACACTATCTTCATTATGGGGTACTAATGCTACACATTTTAGCCAAATTTAAAAGTTGTAGCACTTCTAGAAGTGAAATAATATTTTTCTTAGTGTTTAAATTTAAATAATTTTTAACGGCCGCCGCAATTCATATATGGTAAAATTGAAATGTTTGTATGGACAAATTCAATACTATGTAAATAATTTGAAAATTTCAGCTTCCTAGCTCATCCCGTGGTACCTAAAGAGTTATCCATTTGTTTAAACTTTAAGAATTTTTAACTGCCAAACAAATTAAAATATCAAAATTTGTATAATCCCTATTTCGTTATTTTAGGAATTCTACTAATAAAAAAAATTTCAACTCCGTAGCACATTTGGAAATACATAAACCTTGAAAATGTGTTTAAACAATTGCGAATTTTTAGCGGCCGCATTGCTGCACTTTTTCAAGATTTTCGTTTTTTCTAGTCGGTTTTGCACAAAATCCTACCTAAGGAAAAAATTTCGAATCTCCAGCTCATCTGGAAGTTCCTAAACATTAGTATCCTCCTGTTATCATTATATATCGACGACTCTTACAGAGGAGGAGGATATAACATACTAGTAGAAGGTGCTTGCATGCTGCAAGCATTTCATCTCACCTTGAAAAAACATTAATTTTTCAGACAGATATTTCACCATTAAAATTATTCTATTAATTCTAAAGATTTCACCTCTGCAGCGATTTTCATTTTTCCTACATGTAAAAATAATAGTGTAAAACAATCCCCAAATGTTGCAATTTTAAACATTTTACATTTTCTCCATTATGGGGTACTAATGCTACACATTTGAGCCAAATTTTAAAGTTGTAGCACTTCTAGAAGTAAAATAATATTTTTCTAATTGTTTAAAATTTAAACATTTTTAACGGTTGCCGCAATATATATATGGAGAGATTGAAATGTTTATTTGTGCAAATGCACTGTTCTGTAAATAATTTGAAAATTGCAGCTTCCTAGCTCATCCCGTAGAACCTAAAAAATTATTCAACTTTAATGTTCAAATGGGGTTAAAACAACCCCTAAAAATTAACAATTTTAAAATTTTCCATTTTTATAGTTGGTTATGAGAAAAGTTCTATAATCTTGCAAAATTTCAGCTTCCTAAACTTATTAGATTGGTCTACACACTAGATTACGTTTTCCCATGCTAACTTATGGGAGATATTCCGGGGTCTCTGGAGTCGAACCCAAGACACTGTAAGCAAAAGTAACAATAATTCCTAATAGATATTGCGGCCATCTAGCAACACTGATAATTTCATTTTTCTAGTTTACCGGTAAGTGCCCATAATTAATTTACAAAAATGGCGCAATGCTTTTCTTATGGAAAAAAACGCAACTTTCGGAATTTCTGGAGTCGAACTCATGTCACTTAGGTAAGAAGTCTCATTTTATCTGTAGGTTTCTCCATCATATCTACAAAAACTGAAACTTTGAGCTCTCTAGCTCTTGTAGTTTGGGCTTGACATTAGTATCCTCCTGTTATATCCTCCTCTGTAAGAGTCGTCGATATATAATGATGATATATAACAGGAGGATACTAATGTTTAGGCACTTCCAGATGTGCTGGAGATTTGAAATTTTTTTCATAGGTAGGATTTTGTGCAAAACCGACTAGAAAAAACGAAAGTCCTGAAAAAGTGCAACAATGCGGCCGCTAAAAATTCGCAATTGTTTAAACAAATTTTCAAGGTTTATGTATTTCCGCATGTGCTACAGAGTTGAAATTTTTTTAATTAGTAGAATTCATAAAATAATAAAATAGGGATTATACAAATTTTGATATTTTAATTTGTTTGGCAGTTAAAAATTCTTAAAGTTTAAACAAATGGATAACTGTTTAGGTACTACGGGATGAGCTAGGAAACTGAAATTTTCAAATTATTTACACAGTAGTGAATTTACACAAATAAACATTTCAATTTTACCATATATGAAATGAGGCGGCCGTTATAAATTATTTAAATTTAAACAATTAGAAAAATATTATTTTACTTCTAGAAATGCTATAACTTTAAAATTTGGCTAAAATGTGTAGCATTTGTACCCCATAATGAAGCAAGTGTAAAAAATTTTAAATTACAACATTTGAGGATTGTTTTAAACTATTATTTTACATGTGGGAAAAACGAAAATCGCTGCGAAGGTGAAATCTTTAGAATTAAAAGAATATTTGTAATGATGAAATGTCTGTCTGAAAAATGAATGTTTTTTCAAGGTGATATGAAATGCTTGCAGTATGCAAGCACCAATTACTAGTATGTTATATCCTCCTCCTCCTCTGTAAGGAACGTCTATATATAATGATATATGTATAACACTAAGGCAATATGTGGCATACAATAACATTGTGTTGCTAATCAACAGGATATATAAACAGCTGAAACACCTCTCACTGAAACATATTAGATCTTTGTATCATAATGTTAGTATTGTATTGTAAAATCTGTATTAAAGATTATTATTATTAAGTAGATATTACTTTTTAAAATTAATTTACATGCAATCTTATATGGTAGATTATATATCATTAGGAGCTGTAAGCCCGTATAAAATTACAAAACTTAAATGATTAAGCGTTTGCAGCTACTTAATAACCCGAATCCCTCTTGGTTGGTCAAAGACATTTTTGTTCAATGCGAATTTATAACACATAAATTATATTATTTAGCATTTCAAGTGATACAGAATTTTTCTTACCATTGTAAAGTACATAATGAATAAGCAGCATTGGACGCTATCATTACTTTTCTTCTACTAAACAAAATATCAGCAACTACATCAATTTAAATGACCACACTATAACTTACCATTTCGGCAGAGGTACATCACAATGCATCACATTTAGCCAAATCTTACATGTTCAATTATTAATAACAGTAAATATTTATTTTTAAATGCATATCATTCGATATAGATACACAACAACGAAGTAGAACTAGGTCAATTTAAATAAAAACAATATACTTACCACTTTAGAAGTAATACATGATATTACTCTTCCGTATTAATATCGCAACCAAATAAACAATGTCTTATGTTTATTTACTCAACGTGATAAACAGCTTCTGTATATCGCATTGAAATACAATATAAAGTTAAACCATTTAGATAATGTTTATATGCAACTATATATTAATTAATTTAATTAAAATTTAAATTGTTTACTCAGAATAAAAGTAATGGCTTCAATAGCAACAGGTTATGCTGATTATAATGTGAAAAGAAGATCGGAACGAGCCAATCAATCTGTTGAAGCAAATCGAAGAAGAACGAAGAAGGGAGGGAGACAGAGGTAGAGAGAGAGCAAGGGAGGGAGAGAGAAAGGGAGAGAGGAAGGGAGGGGGAGAGAGGGATGGTGAGACTAATAACTATTGTATCAGCAAATCAAGAGATCAAAAATTGTGTATATAAAGAAATTTATGATATTGAGCAATAAAGTTCTAGCACGCAGATGCTCTGCACGGGTAAAGCTAGTTTAATAATTATTATATTTATGCTTATTGTTTTAACCATCATTTCAATAATTAAAATTTTAAAAATAATAAAATATAACTTTAATTAATTAGAGAATAATAATTATCTTTTAATTTTGCAATTTTAATTTAATTTATTTAAAAATTTACTTTTTATATTTTTATATGGTGAATTGGAAATTTCGATGAATAATACATTTGATGAATTCTGATTCGGTGAATTGTGGTCAATGAATTGTGTTTCAATGAATTGTGGTCGATGAATTTTCCATAAGCCGTTGTACCCAATGACCTACCATCATGTCCAATTTCAGATCTGTAGTCCTAGAAATCCCTTAGTTTTTATGCCATATATATGTGAGAACCAGTTATTTATAATAGAGGCTAAACAAAGGGGAAATTATAAGACAGGCCATAAAAAATTGTTAGTAAAATGTTGCTTTATTTTCCATTTACCTCAAAATTAATTAGTGAATATGATTTCATTTTAGGAATGCATGGCAGCTTTCAATTTTGCCAATGAAGGAGAAGCACGTTCACTAAGAGGTGTTCTATTGGAGAAGCTAGAGACCAAAAAACAAAAAAGATTGGGTAAATTTCATATATTTTAGAGTGTGAAGTGCACTGTTTCCATAATCTTTTTTATTTACCATTAATTTACGTGAATTGTGAATTAATAGTGAATTTATTACTGCTATTTCATTTTGAGATAATATGATGCAATTCTCTCTCTGCAGATATGCCTTAGATAATAGCATACAGTAAAATTCGAGTGCCAGTTAAACATTATAAGCATGATTTTCTGATTTTGTTTAATTTAACCAAGTCATCCCATAAAATGTGAATCACTGCCTTAAAGTTTTTTTTCACAATCTCGCAAAATTAAATGTAACATACCAGATTAGATTTTCTGGTTTAATTTAAAATTTCACAAATAGATATTTAGTCATTAATAATTATTTGTCATTTCAAATTTTTTTTTACTGTTTTATTTTTTAATTGATTAGCACCCATTTTCCAACTTTTGAGCACTTTTCAATTATTCAATCTTTGTGACACAATTTATTTAATTTTAATGACTAGGGGTATTGTTTAAAGATTTATGTCATAACCAAGTTATATATTTCAAAATTTAATCAATTTTTCTATGTTGTTCCTAGAAATGAGTGAATAATTTTATTCTTAAATACATAGAACATAATAAAAATCATCTGTTCTATAAGATATGATGATTCAACTCGGAGCATTCTCTGTCTAATACATGTCCCAGATCGACGAACTCGTCCCATTAGTCAGGGCCAACCCCCAGGGCAACCTCAACAAAGAAGCCAAGATGTTGGAGTCATTCAACCCCAAGGACCATCTGCCGTTAATGGACTGCCCGAATCTCCATCGCTATCAGGCGGACAGAGGCGCAAAGGGCGTAGAGAAAAAGATAACCGCAAAAAAATCACCAAGGCAGATATCGGTTTGCCTCAGAACTTCAGACATGTCTCCCATGTGGGTTGGGACCCAAACAGAGGCTTTGACTTGGACAATGTAGAAGATCCACAACTTAAACAGTTTTTTGTTATGGTCAGTATTCATTGCACATATTTGCAAAGTTATTTACAACATACAGTTAAGTCTTTCCACAATAACAGAAGTTTCACGGTAACAAAATAATTCTAGGCCAAGTTTTATTAATTACCATTTATAATCATGTATAACGCGCACCCATAGTTTTTGCCAAAAAATCCCGACTTTTTCATATGTCCCGTTTATAACGCGCACCCTAGATATTGAGGGGTATAAGAACAAACTTGTAGAATTATATTGTCATGGTAGGTATTAACTAGAGTATCATAAACAAATAAATACAGATCCATCCCGGGTAAAGCAAGACTCGATTTATGCAAATGTCTTGACGTAAAAACCTCCAAAAATTAATTTTTAAAATCGGAAAATTCTGCGTTGCAAATATTTGCTTACAAGGCAAAACGCTTCAGGCTTAAAGGTCAAATATTGAATGAAGTTTAAACAAGTTAATTTATTTTAAATTTATCAAAGTACGCGTAACACATTTGCGGAATATTAAATGGCTCGAGATATTTAATGACAGTATTTTATACATTTTAAATTTCATTGTATATCACGGTCGCCTTCTTCACATAGTTATTTGGTGCTGAAGATGATGAGGAAGATGAATTCTATGGGTATTAAATTACTTATGTTGTTAATTATATATAATATATTCATTAACTAAAAATGTTATTTCACTTTGCATATACATATACAGTAATCCCTCTCCAATCGTGGTGGATACGTTCCCGGCTTGACTGTGGTTGGAGAAACCTGTGGTTGGAGAGGGCCAAGGCTTATGGAAATTAGAGGGTTAGGGGGAGTGATCCTTGAGAGACACCTTAAATCTTATAATGCATACAAAACATGCTTAAAAATTCTATTTATCATATTTGTTATCATTATAATTCTAATATATAATAAAATTCTTCACGGGAGGTCCTCCTGCTCCCTTCTTTTTCGAAGAGGTCCACAGATTACAGTCCTCTTCTGCCCATGCATAGCCATAAAGTTGGGTTCTATTCCAGCAGCTAAGCCCTCAATATTGCCTTGCCAACCAGCGCTCTTACAATATTGCATATAATCATTAAAATCGTGGAAACTATTGATGATAATGGTATGCAGTCTTTTTAAAAATACCACAACCTTAATAATTATTTTAAAAACTGAAGAGACCCTCTTCATTAAATAAGAAAGAAGTTTCGTGCAGATTAGCATTTTTAAGTGTCGACTGGAAATTTAAAATAATTGATACGTTTCTTATATTTGTTTATGGATTAAAGAAATTTTACCATATTTAATGCCTTCTATACTTTCTGTGTTTGATATTTTTACACGTCTATAAGTTCAATTTAGTAATTTTAATCAAATATATTTGAGTCTTTTCTGGACAGGAATCCATGATTAAAATACGCACTCGGCTTCAACTAAAAAATACCTATAAAGGTATCAACTTTATAAAATTTTGTTAGGAAAATTCAGTTATATACTTTCACTTGTTTTTCCTCCACTTTGGTGAAGATAGTGTTTTGGCAAACGATTTAATAAAACTTATGTGAGAAACTAAAATAAAACTAATTTATAGCCAGTTAAGTGGTACAGATAATGTATACACAACAAATAATGTTATAAAAACCGTGGTGATCAGGAGCCATTACAGGAATTTTTTCCAAAATACAAAATTGAGAAAGACAAACTATTACCAATGCAAACAAAATAAAAAATAGCTGTAATGAGGAAAGGAGATAGTAGCAGAGGGATGTTCAAAAATTACGAGGATTAAACATTAATGCAAAAAATTATGCAGGGTAAATAACTGTAAAGAGTAAACAGAGAGATGTAAATACATAATAATGCAATCAGACAGGAGCACCATTCATTGAGTGAACTAATTACACCTAGTAGAGCTTTCAGCCTCTTCTATAACATAAGTTTTAATAATGACGATATTTGTTCATTATTGATGGCCGTGTGGAGAACTGTGGACAATTAAAAGGCCTATGGATTTTCTCCATTATTGTGAGTGTTCAGTTTGATCAAAACTATAGGTTTAACATAAAAGAGGCCCAACACTTAAAAAATAATTTAAACTATAAAATGTTAGCGACAACATTTTTCTAATTGTATAGATTATATTTATCCCCTTTTCTATTAGACTGAGATATCGAAATTCACACCGCGCACTTATGTAGGGAATCAGACTGAAGAATTTGGAGCGGTTTTGCATACATTTAGGTGCGAGCCGAAAAACCACATATACTGGAAACCGCTGTTGGAGAGGAACTGCTGTACTATGTTTTTTTGTTTTCAATATGTTTTGCGGAAAGTCTACCTGGCGATTTTGTGGGAGATTACAGCAATCAGCTGATTAGCTAGTGAAATATTTGGAGGGGATGGAAATACAATTGTAAGGAAGTAATTAGGTGTTTTATACATTTAATTAATATATGTATAAGTTGGAGCCTGTAACCTCTAGAGGGCGCGTCCCCGGGTGGCGGATAGGGGAATGCTCTACAGATATGTAGGGTAGGAGGGAAATAAAATACCTCCCGCGGACCAACAGGCAGCAGCGTCTGTTCTCCATATTAGGGGCGGCTGCAAACAGCGTCTGTTCCCCATGTTAGGGGCGGCTGAATATATAGGCGGAAGGCAATGGGAAACCACCGCCACAATATATCCCATGTAGAGGCATCATGACGGAGTCTTCTCTTGTTAAATATTCCGGAGGCAAAATGGTCCCCCGCTCGGATCTCCGGGGGGGACAACACGAGAGGTTCCGTTTAACACAAGGAAGGAAGGATGCTGGAAAGAAGTTGAGAATTGGCACGTGGAATGTTAGAACACTCCTACGAGCAGGGAAGTTGGAAAATTTAAAGAAAGAGATGAAAATAAATAGAATGGATATGATTGGCTTAAGTGAAATGAGATGGGAAGCAAGAGGGGAAATAAAAAGTGATGACATCACAGTGTACTATTCAGGAGGTACTAGAGGAACGAATGGAGTAGGGGTAATTTTGAATAAGGAAATAGCAAATTGTGTACAGAGGGTGATATTTGTAAATGATAGAGCAATTGGTCTTAGAATAGGAATGCACCCGAAAGATCTACTGTTGATACAAGTTTATATGCCGACCAGCCAACATGAAGATGAGGCTGTTGAAGAAATATACGAGAAGATAGAAAATATTATGGAGGAGGAAGGTAAAAACTGTTGCAAGATAGTGATGGGCGATTGGAACGCTGTGGTAGGAGAGGGAAGAGAAGACCAAGTAGTAGGAAAATTTGGACTAGGGAAAAGAAATGAAAGAGGTGAAAGACTTGTTGAGTTCTGTAAAGAGAAGAGGATGTTTATATCAAATACTTGGTTTGAAAATCATAAGAGAAGGCTATACACGTGGAAATCACCAGGAGATGGAGCCAGATATCAAATAGATTATATTCTAGTGGAAGAAAGATATAGAAATGGAGTAAAAAAGGCATATGGACTTCCAGGAGCAGACATTGACAGTGATCATGTGCTCCTCATGGCCGAAATAAAACTAGCCTTGAAGAAGGTTAAGAAGGCTAAGATAGTTAGGAAATGGGATTTAGAGAATATAGCCACAGTAGGAAAAGAAAGAATAGGAGAAAAATTAGCTCAGGCAATCAAAAGAGAAAACGTGTCGGAGGAAAATGTGGATGAAGCATGGAATAGGATAAAGAAGGCTATAAGGAAAACAGCAGAACAGGCTATTGGGTTTTTCAAAGGAAAAAGAATAAAAAAGCCATGGGTGACAAAGGAAATGATAGAAAAGATGGAAGAAAGAAGGCAATACAAAAGCAGGACTGATGAAGATGGAAAAAGGAAATACAGGAAACTGAATAATGAACTAAGAAGAGAAACCCAAAAAGCAAGGGAGAAATGGCTAGAGGAGGAATGCTCAGATATAGAAGATCTAGAGAGAAAAGGAATGTATGACTTGATGTATAAGAAAGTAAAAAATGTAACGTGGGATAGATGGAGAACAAGTGCATGTGTGAAAGAGATTGCAAGTAAAGAAGATAAAGTTCTATATAAGGAAGAGGAGGTCCTTAATAGATGGAGAGAATACATGGAGGAGTTGTACAAATCAAATGAAAAACCAAAGGATCTCCGTATTGAAGAGCAGGATGAAATAAATAATGACGAAACAGGGGTTTCGATATTGAAAATAGAGGTGCTACAAGCAATAAAGGATATGAAGAATGGGAAGGCAATGGGGGTAGATGAGATACCGATAGAATTATTTAAGTGTCTTAATGAGGAAGGACTGGAAGAAATAGTGAAGTTGTGTAATGCAATCTATGACAAGGGGATGTGGCCAGAGGATTTCGTCAAAACAATTATGATTCCAATTCCGAAAAAGCAAGGAACAAGAAAATGCAGTGAACACAGAACAGTTTAATTACACATGCAGCAAAGGTTCTACTTAGGGTTATGAACAGGAGACTAATTAGCAAAATGGAAGAAAATGTTGCAGAGGAACAGTTTGGATTTAGAAAGAGTAGAGGTACAAGAGATGCAATAGGATTGATAAGAATGAGTGGAGAGAGATATATAGAAAGGGGTAAAGGAATTAGTCTGTGCTTCATAGATATGGAGAAGGCATTCGACCGAGTGAACTGGGAAAAACTGATGGAAATACTAAAAGCAAAAAAAGTAGACTGGAAAGATAGAAGGTTAATTAAAGAGCTGTATATGAAACAGAAAGCAGCTATGAGGATAAAAGATGCACAGACCGAATGGTATGATCTAGGAAGAGGGGTAAGGCAAGGTTGCTGCTTGTCGCCAACCCTGTTCAATATATATGCTGAAGAAATGATTGACAATGGAATAGGGAATGATAAAGGAATTAGTATTGGGGGTAGAATAATAAATTGTATAAGGTTTGCTGATGACATGGTAATTTTGGCAGATGAAACGAGGCATATTCAGGAAATGGTTACAAAGCTAGAAGACAGGATGATGGAATACGGAATGAAAATGAACATAAAGAAAACAAAGGTGATGAGAATAGGGGATAGAGAGATTATGAATGTGTCAATAAAGGATGGAAGAGTGGAGCAAGTAAAACAGTGTAGATATTTGGGAAGCATGCTAACTGAAGACTGGAGAAGTGAAAAAAAAATAAGAACAAGAATAGCAATGGCAAAAGAAACATTTAATAAGAAAAAACGGGTACTATGTGGTAAAATGGATTTAAAGAAAGACTAGAGGCATTTGAAATGTGGGTGTGGAGGCGGATGGAGAAGGTTAAGTGGACGGATAGGATAAGGAATGAAGCAATACTAACAAGGGTGAATGAGAAGAGAAGATTACTTGAAACAATTCAGAGGAGGAAAAGTAACTGGTTAGGGCATATCTTGAGAGGAGAAGGTTTACTATTGATGGTGTTGGAAGGATCAGTAGAAGGGGAAAGGAAAAGGGGACGTAGAAGAATAAAAATGTTTGACGATCTGAAAGAAAGGGGAGGGTATCAGGAAATGAAAAAAATGGCAAGGAACAGAAATGAGTGGAGACAACACTGGTGCCAGGGACCTGCCTAGAGGCAGAACACCTCATGATGATGATGAAGTTGGATAATCGATAATTAGCATGGTTTTCCCCTCAACCCAAAAAGCAAGAATCTGATGTGAGGTAGGTGCACTTTAATTTTTTATTTTAGCAGCACCAAAGTGTTACCTGTGTATAACGCGCACTCCTACTTTATGACCTAAAAATTTGGTCTTCAAACTGTGTGTTATACATGAGTGTATACGGTATGTTATTAATTTTTAGCTAAATATAAATGTACAGTGAGCTCTTATTCAGGTATTTGATATAATATAAGGAGAAAAGGAAATATTTGCAACACGAGCCACCCAACTTTTATACAAAAATTGTGATTATTTTCTTGTTTTTTACTTTTAGTGCACTTAAACATATAGTATACCCCGTGCACCCCTATTTTTGGGCCGGTCCGGAGGGAAAACAATTAATTTAAGCAGGAATAAGTTTTTAAAAATAAAATCAGGCTCTTCAACGGTTACCACTCCCTGAAACAAGTTTCGCTCAAATTAAATATCTTGACTTCAAAATTCAATTCAAAAAGAAAATTCACCGATCCACGATAGATTCCGAGTTGAGAATTATCTCCCTCTCCCCCCTACTAGGTGACGTAATTTATTGGGTGATCTCTTTATGCCGATACTAGCAGAAATCTCCTCATCTTTGATAGTCTTCTTTTCTGTTAACCTCTTAATAGTTTTTAATGTAATATTACGCAACTTTCTCCACAATTTACCCTGTTTGAGATAATATCAAAGATAACTTTTGCATATGACGCACTTTATCTTTAGTAAAATTACGCACCGATGGGGAGCTTCGCGTATTGCTTATTTTTGACGTAATATGGCGCTCAGCATCGATAGCCTGTACAGTAAGGTTCTCTCTCATACCAGCAGCGGAGTGTAGACTGGCAGCATACCAGCTGTGGCGGTTGAGAAACACTGACCTAAACATTTGTTGGTCGCATAGATACGCATATACTTTGTAGAATTCAACATCTTCTGCATATATAGACATAGATGCAATCATATTGCAGAAAATTTACTATTGATAATATTTATATTACTTGTTCAGAAAACCCTGTGTAAGACGCACACCCCGTTTTTTTGCCGGTGTTCCAGGTAAAAAGGTGTGCAGGGTATACAATAACATTTGCTATGAAAAAACATTATAAAGTAAATGAGATATACAAAACATCATATATATTTCTGATGTTTATGTACTTGGTAAAATATCAATATAGTGTATTAACTTGACATGTTCCTAAAATTCTTCATGATTACAAAGATCTTTGATGATGATTGACCAGCGCAAAAGTAAACAAAAATGGAATACGAGTGTTATTACAATTCAGCGGCGCTGCTGCAGCTTCAGACATGTAACTGTAGCATAGGTACCAACAGCAATATAACATCAGAATAACAAATGACCAACGATCACAAAAGTTAAAGTTGTCATGAACCTAATCTAACCCAATCCCAAGCAAAAACCCATCCAAAGCTTTATTTTAAAAATTTTCAAAAATTACAATTTTTGTCCCAAGATGTCAAAAATACACTAAAAGAGCATGCACTAAATGAGGAATTCCTGTATATGAAATATTTATTAAATTTTATAAAATTCCATTTTTATTCAATGTTTGTTAATTACTTGAGTGACAGGTGGATAATATCACAATCTTTTTATTCTTATAAAGTGTCTATCGTTTTCTTTTGTGATATAATTTTTTTCTCTAAATTATATACAGGCAGGGGTGTCTGAGAGTCAACTGCAAGACCGTGAAACAAGGGAATTTATCTATGACTTCATCAATAGACATGGTGGCATTGATGCCGTCAAAGAAGACATCCATGCTACTCCTTCACCTCCTTCTGGGCCTCCCCCGATGCCAATTCCATCAGCTGCTGCCCATCCTTCTCTCCAAGGGCCCCCTCCCCCAGTCCCAGCCAGATATGTCAATGCTCCCAGTGCCACCCGTGCCACGCCTCCCCCTCCTCCTCCACAACAACCCCCTCCACCTGTCAGAACAGGACCATTGCCACCCCCTCCACCACCACCTCTACGCTCTGTTCCGAGAATGGAATCATCTCCTTCGTCTGGATCTCGACAGACAGGTAGGTTCCACTTTGGCATTACAGTGCCTGGGGCAGGGTACCCCAATCTTTTCCCGACCATGAGCCACATTTTAAATTCAAAATATCTGACTAGCCACATATTAAACAAATAAGCCTTGATTTTAAAACTAATGCACATACGAAATAATTATAAAACATTTATTACAAATTATTTTTAAAAGTTTAATTAATGAAATTATAATATTTTACATTAATAAATTTGCATATTCTGGGATGTACAAAGATATAGCAATATATTAATTATATATTATTGATAATATTTGCCTTGCCTTGGTGGACAGTGATCAGAAGAGAAAATAATGAATGTTGTGAATTTCCTTGAAAATTTTTCATATGTTAACGTGAAAAAACACGAAGTTAATTGTGGCGATATTAATAAACAATTTAAATGCTCATTATTATGTTTCTGCATCCATTACCTCCAAATAAAAATTATACAGCATATTTGTACCGGAGAATATTACTTTTCAAATAATGCTTGGATAATTAAAAAACGAAAATATTTGGGATCAAACCCAAGCCTATGCTGTAGAATTTAGGCACGCTATCTGCTCAGCCATTCCCTTTCTAGTCAACAATACGACAATGAAGCCAATTAAGTTGCATACGATGTTTTTATATATTTTCAATGCCGATTTCTCAAACCCAAGGGCCCATTCAAAAAAATCCCAAGACATGGGTCTCCTTATATTCGATTTAGAATCACCTGGTTGCATTTCATCGTAATCTGTGAACCTAAGGTCATAGCCTCTCCTTGTCAGTGGTATTAGTAGTACCATATTTGAATGTAATAAATTACAAGCGCTTCTTTTTTTAGATGAATTGAAATTAATATAATATCCATTGATTTTCAATGGGCAAATCTCTAATTATCTAAATTTTTTATTATTCAAACCAAAATTGATCCTAATTATTTTGGGTAATCAGACTTCTTATGTATGTATACTGCATTCTATATTTGGTAAATTTTCACTAATAATTGCCAAATAAATACTATGACCTGTTGAATCCTATATGAATGCTTTTTAAACAGTACAGTACCCACACATTGACCGCATGAGGCAAGCAGGGTTGCCAACAGTACCACTTTGGGTCAAATGACCTTTCTCTGGGCTCAGGGTTTTACACAGTTTTTGGGGTCATCAAACTTATCCAACAAAATCATAATATAATATGTATAAAGTGGTAAATATGTCAGCATTTGTACCTAAACCATGTACATTTGTAACTACACAGTGTAAAGGTTATATACTTAATTCCTTTGAAATTCTTGAAATCCTAGGTGGTCTTAATTTTTGCATTGTTGTTATCAACTACGTTTTTCCAGCCTACTCCCTGATCATGGATATTCAACCCACTGAGAATCCCACCAGTCTCCCTTTCCTAGTACTCACCATCCTGTCCCTCGCTTCCGTTGTTGTAACTTTGTATGCTAAGAATCTTATAAATTTATCCCAATCTACAATGGATTTCCACAAAATGGCAGCCAAATCAGTTGAACTTTCTGGTCAGTTGTCAAGTAGCATGTGGACAGTCCAATTTGAGTGCTTGCGATTGTGATGTGTTTGTTAGGAGCGATACACAGACAACATGGGTACTTACTCTTATTACTTTATACAAATTTTTACTCAGTAAAATTCCCCAAAGACAGAAAGCTGTGAATGCCAGACAAATTCCCAATCTAATTTTCATACACATAGTTTAATTTCACTTAGGCATATGCATAATACACTTACACTACTTAAATATAACTAAATAAATAATATTGTAATTAATAAATGAAAATATATTCCTTTAATCTACATTATTTTTTTAAATTAGGCAACTTGTGAATAAAAACCCTGTGAAAGCCACTAGATTTCAAACCAAAATCTCCAAGTCAAAACAGTCTTAATGTTGCAACCCTAGAAGCAAGAAGTAGAACCTAAAGCCCTGAAGTCACTTCATTCCTGAAAGGCATTCAATACAATTATAGTCAAAAAAATAAAATTTTAATATAAAGTATGTAGAATGCTAAATTGAGAATATGTGTCACTCAGATATCTATGATGATAATAAGTGCAATAGGAAATTACTCACCAATATGTTTTATTCACAAATTTATGACATCCTCCTCTATTCCCACGCAACACGTTGCTTCTAGAATGCACATCCAAACATGACAAATAAGTTTTAGCTAACTGAGCATACACACCCAAACAGCCTTTCAAGATCTTATTGCAGCCTGGCGACTGACATATACAATGCATTAAATGATGCCTGATGTCAAAACAAAATGTAAACTGTAGTCTATGGTAGTTGCATAGATTTCTGTTACAAAGATGTCAAGTTTTGTGTCTTATTACGTTACATTGACCATACAAATTGTTGCTTGAACCAATATTATTTTTCATTTTTTGTCATGCAAATCTGCTAAAGATGACTCTGTGAATCACATACAATAGACGTGTGTTGGGGACCTCTGACCTAAGGTTTCTTATTTCATGTTTGAAGAGTACTTTAGTTTTTTGAGCCATGAATATCATTTTAGATAGGACCATAATCCTCTAGTCATTGGTTGTTATACTTAAATTAACTGATGTGGGTAACACATGACTTTCTCCATATTTATATGGCAAATTACATGTTGTTAGCTCTGGGACCGTTGTCAATATTTACTTCCGGTTGACAATTAAGAAAAGAAAATGGAGAGTTATTAAGACGTAACTAAGCGTCAATTGTTAACAATAGTCTTCGGTAGGTGGCGTGGTGGTGGCAGCTAAAAATATAAGATATCTCTTAAACAATGCATTATATGGAAAAATGTATCAAACAAAGGTTGTAGAAAATGAAATTTCCTACAACTTTTATTCCAATACATTTATCCAATATTAAAGCAAATATTTCAAAATAACGGATAAGTGACAAGAGTAAACACCCACTTCCGGTCGACCAATTTTTACCAAAAACTAATCAGATCTTCTAACTTTTATAAAAATGTTAATTATAAAATTTTGCATTGACCTGATTAATAGTTTTTGAGTTAGAGCGCCCACAAAAATCTATCACATACAGACAGACACACAGACATCATCGAGAAAATAGTCAAAACATGTTCAGGGGACCTTAAAACATGTATTTCCATTGAAATATCGAATTCGATATTTTTCATGAAAACAATACTTTCTCTATACTTTGTATATGGAGAAAGTAACAATGGAATGAAGATAGGTTTTAAGAAATTAAAAACCTTTGTTAGATTATCCAAACATTTTGCAGGACCTTTCATCCTGGCCATTTGTGCCCAACTCGCTGAAAATTTTCTATTTTGGATGTTCTCTTGCTTCTCATAAGAATGATACTGAATATATGTTGTTGTAGAATAAGAACTTTCAAAACGGTTTATATATTGGATAAACTGATAATAATGTTTTCCTCTGATTTCTTGGCATATTTACTGGAGTTACTAATTTATCTTATTTTGAATTCTCTGGTTTCATCTTCTGAAAATTCAATAACATACCTATTAGGTACTATGTTTCTTAATGTAACTCTTTTATGGATTTTTTGGGTGCCCTAAATATCATGCCTAAAAATGCTGAGGAAGGGTCAAAGTAGCCAAAATTCATAAATCTTGCATTTTCACAGGTATGGAAGCAATTTCTTTGACTCGCACTCTTTTTTTTCAGTGAGTGGGAGTTCTCCTGTAGTGGCTCCCCCACCTCCTCCTCCTCCCCCACCACCTCCCCTCGAGCCTCCAATGCCTCCTCCCCCTCCACCGCCTTCCACAGATGGGCCTGCAATTGGTGGAGGAGAGGCAGGGGCACCACCCCCATTGCCTCCTGTGCCTGATGTACATTCAACACTAATGGATGCCATCAAGACTGGGAAAACTCTCAAAGTGAGTATTGATTGAAGTGCACTTCATTGTTCAGAAAATGTGATCATTAACAGAATATAGCCAAATGTTTAAGTTGTTAAAGGCTTGGTGAAAAGATATTGATAAGATTATTTAACCAATCGTTATCTGTATTTATACAAGTTAAAGTTATGAACTCAAATAGTGCATTTCTGGAAGGAATGCATATTTCTTTATCTCCATTGTGAATACTCCTGAAAATGAGCTTAGAAGCAGTATTTTTCAGATATCAAAATGCTAAAGTAATATTGCTATCTTATTGGTTCATTTTTACAATATGTATTTAAATATTTCCTTACCAATACATCCACTCTCCGATTAACGCTCTTACTTGGTTCCAGGAAAATTGAGCGCTAATTGAAACCGCTCTTTGGAACAAATACTTCAATAAGAAATGTGATTATAAGCTTTAATTCATTCCTGAGTTTTGCAGTTTTCTAAATAATCCATTATAGGATGAACACATTATTCTGCAGACTTCAAGAGAAAAGTGATAACACATATGCAGAAGAAACATCTAATCTTGCTGCACAAGTGTTATGGGATTCACAAGTCAAATATGAGACGTTGGATGAGACAAAAAGAGAAGCTACTTGCCTGCTCAAGCAAAGGATAAACTTTTGGAGGCCCCAAATAAAGACGCCATCATGCAGTCAAGAAGATTCTAAATGAGTTTGTGAATGATCAGCGAAAAAACTGTTTGCCGGTGAATGCAGAGATTATTCAAACAAAAGCTTGTGAAGAATCGATAGCAAATTTAGTCAGCACTGGATACGGCTGTTTATGAAATGTTGGGAATTTACCCTTCATCATCATACATCAATTGCCCAAAAACTACCAGCAGACTATGAAGAAAAGCTGATCTCATTTCAACGCTTTGTTATTACATTGAGATATGAGAAGTACTACCTGCTTTGAGTTGAAGGCTTTCGCAGCGTTGCTGAATGCTGGTGGAGGTTTTCGGGTTTCGCTGCTTTGGCGGCATTTCTGGCTCTCGACGTTTCGCAGACATTGCAGTCTGCATCTTCAGGAGATGAAGTGAGATCCGATGGTAGGGATCTGCTTTTATATCCACTCGTGCCTTCCTAGTTTAACCGTTGTCCATCGCTGATTGGCTCGTTCGAGTTGCTATCCTTTTCTCTTTGGTGGTTGCTCCAACGTATTTTTCCTCCCTTTCACTTTTCCGTTGGAAGAGTCGCTTCCATGTAGCGCTGATGTGCAAACTGTCGTCCTGGTTGAAATTGACTGGATGTTTTTCGATTTCAATAGCTTCGCGAATTAACCTAGGAAAATATCGATCTTCTTTCGCGAGCAATTTCGTTTCCTCGAGCGTGATTTTATGTCCCGGGTCAGAGATGAAGTGCTCCGCTATGGCCGACTCCCTCCATTTCTTGTTCATCATGGCCCGTTTATGCAGATCCCTACCATCGGATCTCACTTCATCTCCTGAAGATGCAGACTGCAATGTCGAGAGCCAGAAATGCCGCCAACACAGCGAAACCCGAAAACCTCCACCAGCATACTACTTGCTTGTTCAGATTGGAAATGCTGAACAAACTCTCATATATTTTGACATGCCCGTAAACTACCATCGAACAGAAAGGCAGCACTGCTCACTGGATGCGAAAAACAATGATTGACTGATGCTGGCTTGCATGGCAGATGGTCATAAATTTCTGTCAAATGTAGTATTTAAAAGTAAGACTGGCAAAAAATGAAACATTTCTGAGAAACTTGATAGTGCAAGCAAGTGAAAAGTTTGGAGGACAGGAGATAGAATAAAAGAGTGGTTAGATATCAATTGGCAGTGTTGCCCAGAAGCTCTATTATGGCATCCTTGCCTTTAAGTTCTTGATGCATATGCAGGCCATCGCAATGATGACATAAAAAAATGTTGCAGCGGTATGGTACAGATTTGGCCATCATTCCAAAAGGAATTACTTCTGTATTGCAGCTGCTTGATGTTTGTATTAACAAACCTTTTAAAGATAAAATACGAAAGTTTTATATGGACTCGTTGAGCAGTAAAGACCATATGCTTACGCCAAGTGGACATGTTAAGAGAGCCAGTTTGTCTCATGTGTCAGCCTGGGCTTCAGTTGCTTGAAAAGACATTCCAAGTGAGCGAATTCTGCACTCATTCAAAAAGTGTTCAATTACAAACTTACTCAATGGTATGGAAGATGATATTTTGTGGGATGATGAGAGCGAAAAAGAGTTGTCTTAGTAACACTCCTTTTTATGCTTAATTGTTGCAGCTTCATGGCTATATCCAATATCAGAAGGCTACGGTATGAGTTCATGTACCATATCTGCCCAAATAGAAGCCGATCCCCCAAAACTTTCCTCCATTTTTTGACAAAAAAGTAAATTTCGTAGATTTTATGCTGAAGTGTGCCGGGCATGCATGCATGGCCTAGAATACATTATGCGAGATCGAAAAAAAGTGGGAAATGGCTTAGTTGTTGACATATTGAAATATTACTCCAATTAATAATTTCTCATTGCTGAATAATGTTCTGCGTTCAGTGATGATAACTTCATTCATCTTCATTTTCACAAAAAGTCAAATAAAGCAATAATGATCTCGCCAAGATAATTTTTAATCCTAGTCTATTTCCAATGAAATTAACATTTACATTGCCTTAAGAAATTGCATTTATAATTATACACATTCATGAAAAGTTTTACTAAAATTCAAACAGTTGAGCATCAAATGCCATCATTGCACTTTGCATAATTGTCTGCGTAGTCAATGTATGTAATTTTAATAGATTCCATGAATGAGGTTTTAACATGCATACAAACATTGCAATTGCTATAGCAATGACTACAATAGCCAAGTAAAACTAATAGGAACTTCTTTTAATGGATAATGAAAAACAATACAAATTGCTGCTAACTATTCTTAATGATACAAATGCATAGCCCTGAGAAACAAAAGAAAATATGCAATAGCATTTAGAAACAAAAGAACATATAACAACGGTAACAAAACACATTTACTGCTAAATTCAATATTCTAGCTTTATTATTTATTCATTAATATTCATCTTAGGTCAGATATTTACTTTACTAAAAATATAGTACTATCATTTGAATGTGATGGCAATGAGAGATGTGCTCCCATCTATTTTATTTATTTATTTATTTCCATGCGGCCCCTAAACAGCCGTAATCGGCCTTTTACAAGGGGCTCATTAACATAATAACAAGGACTATCACAAACATCCATACCCTAGGTGAAGAAAAACCCACCTAGGCGGGATTCGAACCCGCGACCTTCGGATTGGCAGGCGAGGACGTTACCCTGCCACCACCGAGGCCGGGACTACGAGACTTAACCCTAACCCCAAATTTTTTCTCGTACTTGCATTTAAGCCAAGGGGTGATTTTTAGCCTACTTTCCAAAAAATGGAAAGTAGTCTTTATGAGATCACCTCGGTGTCCATGTGTGTGTGTGTGTGTCCCCCTAACATCTTCTTCATGAATGATCCTATTTCAACTAAATTTGGTACATAGAATCTTCACATGAATTAATAACCAAAATGACATTTGAACTGGATCAACTAAACAGGGGTGCCACAATTTTTGGTAATTATGAATTTGGAAGGAATTGGCCCAACCGATTTCAATGAAATTTTGTATGTAGTAGGCATGCAACATAAAATAACAAAATCAAGATGTTTAGTATAGATATAGAAAGCAGGGTTGCTACAATACAAGGTATAAAAAAATTATTTTTAAATGTATTTGTGTTGAACTGTTCACATCAATTTTAACCAAATTTAATACTTATAATATACACAAAACCATAGCATATTTTAACCGAATCAGCCAAACAGGGGTGCCACAATTACAAATTAAACTCTTTCAGTAATTAAAGATTTTGAAGGAATTCGCTGAACGAATTTCAATTAAATTTTGTATATAAGATTTCTACAACATACCATAATGAAATCAAGATGTTAAAAGCAGAGCTAAAGAGCAGGACTGCCACAGTAAAAAGTTAAATATTTTTAGATGTGTTTTTAGAGACCTGACCTAATGGATTTTAACCAAATATAGTATATTTAATCTTCATATAATTAAATAACCAAAATGTCATATTTCAACCGGGTCGACTAAACAGGATCACCATAATATCAAGGTTAGAATTTTTCTGTAACTATGAATTTGGAAGGTATTGGGTGAACGGATTTCAAAGAAATGTCATTTGTAGGGCGAGTATAGAATGGCAAAACAAGATGAATATGTTTCAAATGGATCAAAAAAGTAGGGTTACCACAATATGAGGAAAAATAATTTTCTGATTTCAAAGCAAATGCACTATACCAGTGATTGCAACTATGGTACGCGTACCACTGGTGGTACGCGAGTTTAGTGTCAGCATTCACCCATGGAACTGCACAACGAGTGACCACAGTGGCTCACAATCAACTGTCGATGTATTGTTACTCATCTGTTTGAGTTTTCACGTTGCTATTTTAAACAACATTATTCTGAACTGAATTAGGTGAGAAACTCGTCTGTTTCAATTAATTCCATTCCTGAAAATATGAACGTGAGGGAAAAAGACCAGCATATTGATTTGGCTTGTGATGGAGCACTACAATTTGGATTCAGCTTCTACAAACTCGAAGAATTTTGGTTAAGGAGATCAGCTAAATATCCCACTCTTTCTGATATAGCGTTGAAAATTCTAATCCCATTCTGCACGACTTTCCTGTGTGAAACGGGGTTTTCTACTATGTTGGTTATTAAAAACAAAAATTGAACAAGAATGAACCTTGAACCGGACCTTTGCTGGAAGTTAACTAACATTGAAACAAATATTAAAATGCTATTAACATATATCCAAGCTCATCCATCACATTGACTGATTTTCTTTGTATTTTAATTATGATAAATGCGAGAAAATAAATAATTTTTCAGTACTAGCTATTTTATCTGCCTACCTTATATTTTTTTAAATGCCTCTTTCGTTAGTAAAGAATTTTTTTTTAAGTTCATACTTACTATGTGGTATGAAGAAATTTTGCCACGTTTTCAGTGGTACGCTAAAAGAAAAGTTTGGGAACCGCTGCACTATACGATTATACTATGGCAAATTTGATGAAAAGTACTTCTGTACCATGGGAAACCTGTGTACACCCTTACTTATGATATATTAAAATTGTATTTAAAAGAAAGTAGGCGGATTAGTTCTTTCCAGAACTACTTGTTTCATGATGGATTTTGACAAAAAACATCAGCTTGTATTCAGGTAGATACAGTATGTTCTTTCTAAGGTCTTGGAATTTTTCTCGCAGTTCCTTAAAATATTTATTATCATTTAATGCATTTGGAATTTTTAGAAATTTTACTGGTATGGAGAAAGTCATGTGGTAGCCACATCTGATTTTTTCTGATCAGTTTTAATCAACCAAACAATCAAAAATTATTTAAAACATACCTCACATGAGTTCAGTTGTTGTAATATGTACATTTACATTCTTTTCTTTGTCATAGATAATCCATTTCCTTCGACTTGCAAAATCTTTCATGCACACGTAAGGAATTAAATGTACTGTATTTCTCGGCATATAAAATGATTTTTCAGGAAAAAATTATTTTGGTTCACCAAGGCAGTTAGAAAGGGCCACGTCATGTATCATTTCCAGCCATAATTAAGTCCGTATTTGGCAACATTTACAGGTAATATTATGGTGTGATAACAATTAAATATAACATTTTAGATAAAATTAATTCGTAAAGTAAATAGGGATGATCTAAAACATAAATAATTGCTTCAAGACTTGTATAGCTGAATGTGAAGATGTCAGAGTGTACCACACTCTTGACCAATAGTAGTAACTTAAACTTAAGTGCAAGATGGTATTTTAATTCCTAATAAATTGAATGCATATCCAATACTGATAAGTGCGCATTTCAAATCTACTGCTCACTTATAGATGCATCTCTGTGATCTTTCGATAGATGGCACTAGTCCTTGGCAATAGAATTTGTATCAGATGTTGACAATTATCCACACAAGGTAGTAGAAAAAATTGTTTCTGTGTAACTGTTGTTTCACTTTTATTGACTTAATTTCCGTGCATTTTTGCATATTCAATCACCTGAAGCTTATAACTAGTAGCATAGGTGTATCTTTTCACTTTTGTAGCCATTAAGATCTCAATACACATAACGGTATTTATAAACTTTTTATCACATCAACCGCAATTATAATGTTCCATGGCATTAATCACGTTATTCAATGGGCCCATTAAAAACTAAAACATATGACTAACATCAAAAGCACACTGAAATTGTAAGTACTGTGAGCGACATGCAATAAAGTGCAATAATGAAGTTATGTAGTTGCAATTCATGTTGCATTAGGTATTACTGTATATATTAACAAAATTTTCACCATCAATTATTAGTAATGTATATTTTAATGTTTTTGCCACAAATTACTGCTAATTATTCCATTTAACTTAAGTTTAAGTCTGTACCATCAGTAAAGGGTATCTATCTATACATGTGGCATGTGTAGCGCACTCTGACAGCGTAATTGATACGACTGCCAAGTTCACGCAGGTCACATTTATCTATACAAGTTTCGAAGCAATTGTTTATGTTTTAGATCATCCTTATTTACTTTCACGTAACAAGTTTAACTAAAACAGTATATTTAACTTATCATTCCATAATATTTTCTGTAAATGTTACCAGATACGAACTTAATCACAGCTGGAAATGATACATGACGTGGCCCATTGTAAATGCCTAGGTGAACCAAAATACATTTTTCCTGAAAAATCTTCTGAAAAACCAGGGTGCGTCTTATATGCTGAAAAATATGGTAAATTGACTTAATGTTTTTATATTTCCACCAAAAGTAGAAATAAAATTAAATGAATTATTTCAAAATGCAATTTATTTATTGGTTTAAGGAAAGTATAGGAATTGACAAAAGCTAAATTTGTGCTATGAAAATATATTAGTCATTTCTTTAAACCTTCAAATATTTATGAAAAATATAGAACCATGAGATTTTTTAAGTTAAAAAAATATTTTTAATTTTCTCCTTAAGAAAAAAGTAAACCCTCGATTCCCTGGACTATATGTGGAGGAAAGGGTATTCGGTTTGGGCTACAATCCAGTAAATCATGGAGAAAATCAAATGGTCATACAAATTGCTGAAATATATTTATAAAACCATTTCGTACTCTTATTAGGGAGGCCTTTTCCTGAGGAGGCAAACTAGAATACCAAATTACACAAATATATTAGTGAAAATAAGTTCTTAACCTTTATCATACAACATTTAATTGCTGCCATGGTGTCTAATGGCTGTATTGATTATGGATATTTACCGTATATACTCGTGTATAGTTTGAGTTTTTAAGACCAAATTTTTGTGCGAAAAATTGGGGGTCGAACTATACACGAGTAATACTTTTGAGGGTTTAAAATCTCGGATCTAAAAAATTATCTTTTTAAAAATATCATAATAAAAATCAAGATATTTTTTGGTCACCCACCTCGCTGACTTAACTTCTATGATATAGCTCCAAAACTTCCTATTTACCTTTAATTTTATCAATTTTCATTAGAACTATGTTGTTTTTCATTTTTTTCTTTTTCGAAGACTTATATACCTGTCCTGTATTATCTCGAAATTCTGATTTGATTGCGACCCAGTAGTATTTTTCATTATTTTTTTATACGTTCTGTGGTGGGTTATAGTGCATTTTAACCAAAGTTCGTAATGTAACCATTATACTGACCTTTTGTCGTCGTAATGTTGTTACGTGAATACTAAAGCCTGTCTCATATTCACCGATTGTTTATTGATTTCTATGCATATCTTTCTTGCGTCTTATAACAACAGATGAGTTGGAATGAATTATATTTTTCTTCTCAAGATCGTGCAATATGTTTACGATGTTTACAGTTTATTATTAGTGTAGTATCATTATGATACTAAAAGCTGTTGAAAACCAAGATCGTTCTATATGCCTCGATTGTGAGCTTCGAGATATCGAAATGAAAAATGTCGATCCTGACAGAAATCTAGGGTAAAAGAGTAAGTAGAAAGCTAGGGTCGAATTATACATGAGATATATGAAAAAATCTAATTTTTTCGCCGAGAAATCGGAGGTCGAACTATACACGAGTATGTATGGTAAATACAATATTTGAATAAATTCTCATATTTCAGGGACTATTAATGAAAAAACCTTCAAATAAAAAGCATTTTGTAGAAAAATTATTGAAAAGCTACTTGGGCATCGTTAATAGAATATTAATGTGGCCTCTCATGGCCATGCATACATTTAATTGGACCCTGAGTCTGCCTATATGAATTCATAGGTGCACAATATCTTCCAGACTTTGAAAGGATGTGTTGTTTATGGAACATGATAAATATCGCTCCAGACAGATGAATAAACAATGTAAAGATTCAATTATCTTGGTGATTTGTTTATGGCATTGGAGAACAGAATGAGGCTTAGTAGTAGAAGCACATAGTCACGTGCACAATTCTCTGGAGAATGCGCAACCTGTCCAGTACCATTAAATCAGAAGAGATCACTTCTCCAGATGCTCTCCAGGGACTCTGAAATCCAGTAAATTTGGGGGTTTACTGTACGCAGAAACTGGAACCTCACAAGGTGAAAATAAAGGGGTTTTATTTTTAGAGAAATCTAAAAGCCATGACTAGAGTCTCTCAAATGAAATTCTAAACTGATAATACCTAAATTAGTGTTGGTGTTATTTAAAAAATTAGTTGATGCCTTTTTTCTTTTATTTTCCTTTAATGTGTGTTATAACAGCTGAATTTTAAAAAGACTCTTATTTGCTAAGTCATTAAAGTATAATAAGCCCAAAAATTTCTCTTTGACAAAATTAGAGTAAATCCTTGGCAATCATCATGTTTTGAAGACTTGCCAAAAGTTGTTCCATTAATTCAAAAGCATCTTTATCAGATGTACTGGGATAAAATCACATTATTATGAACATTTTTATCTTATAAAAAAAGGAATATAAGCTCCAGCAAGTTTTCAATGTGGAGGAGACTGGGTTATTCTGAAAAAGGATGCCATCCAGACTCCTGTCCCAGAGCAGTGTTTTCATCTCAGTTCTATCTGGTTATGTGGTAGCTCAAAAACTTTTGGCTCAATCGATGTTTTAGTAAGGGTGAACTCCTTAAGCCAAAAAACCAGGGGAATATAAAGCCCAATGCATTTCGCCCACAACGTGGGCATCTTCAGGGGTGACCTGTGTACGACAGTGACTGAAGATGCCCACGTTGTGGGCGAAATGCATTGGGCTTTATAATCCCCTCGTTTTTTGGCTTAAGGAGTTCACCCTTACTAAAACATCAGTTCTATCTATTGTTAAAATGCAACTTTTAGGATTTGAATTAATACCCAATGCCATTCCTATTGTAAATTATAAAATATTAATTACTTCTAAACTGACTTAATTTTTTTAAATATCAATCCGCTTTACCATACCAAATTTAAACTTTGACTTTCAGCTTCAAACTAATTAATTCTCAAGTGTGACAAAAATAAAGAAAGATAGACATAGCTTTAATTGTATTATAGAGGAATAATGGAGTAATTAGCTATACGGGTATTAGAATTAAATATTTTTCACAAAATGTGGTCTCGTAACAAAAATAAACTTCTTTTTACCAAACCTGATCCCTAATCTGTATTTTTCATTAACCCGTCAAACATTTACATTGACATATGACATCCTGTGTAGCATCAACTTCTATGGTCATTTAGCCTTTACGCGATGAGCTTTTTTCGCAAATCACAGATGTCTCGAAGCTCCTTGGATCAGGAACCTTTCTATACAAATATTTCCTCTCTAATCTCACTTAAAGAATAAGAATGATAATTATTTCACTGCCTTCTCAAGTACTAATCAGCCAAGTAAATTGATTAGGAAAGGATGTTTACATTAATGAAAGAGTTATTCATTACACATTTGTATGAATATTAATTCATAAAGAAACTTGTTCAATAAATTTTCCATTTTGCATGGCAGCATGTGGAGGTTGATAGGAGGCCAAGTACTTCAGATTCGCGAGGTGAACTGCTGGACCAGATTCGCCAAGGCGTCGAACTACGATCAGTAAGTCTGTATTTTTAGTTATTGATTGTACTTTTTTTTAAATCTTTCAACAAAATTTTATTCCCTATCATTGAAATTGGGCTACACTTTGTGGAATTTACTCAGCATGGCCACAGAAACAAATGCTGTACCTGGGAGTTAGTGTATTTTTTACTGTGATAATGAGGCTTCTCGGCCATTTCATTGGACTCGGTTACCGTAAATACCCGCGTATAATGTGCACCCTTGTATAACACGCAGGGTGGTTTTCAGCCTCGTAATCTATGATTTTTCTATATACCCGCGTATAGCACGAACAGATTTTTTACTGTTGTTACTGTTCCAGAATAAAGTAGATGGTGTAACGTCGTCTAAAGCAATGATCGAATTATTGGTATTATGTATAGGTAACATAATGAAAGTGCAAAATGAAATTTTAGAATAATGTTCCAAAAGAATGTCAGCTAACTCAATCATTACATACTCTTATGTTTACTTACAAGGTGATATTAGGATATACACAGTAAATCGAATTATATTAATTTCATAGTATGGCATATGACATTGTTTGAGCTAATAAAATGAAGGAATGCCGATAATCCTATGTCGAAGTTTTTTACATAGTTTTAGTCACGTCTGAGGAGGACGGGTTCACCCAACCTTCAGTTTTATCCTTATTAGAACACTCTGGAGCATGTAAAAACGATAGCAAATAACCAATATTAACTACAGACTCTAAGAATCAATAATAAATCACATGAATGCTGAGAGAAAAGTAGGGAACGATAACTTCATGGTAGTTCTACAAGAAGCATCAACTCCCAGCGTACTCAAAGGCATCAGCTGTCATTGTTTCTAATTGTAAGTAGTACCAGTACCTCACCACCAGGCCGGGCACCGGTGTAGGTTGACATCATGCATAAATAGCGCATCATTGTGCTAACAAAAGGAAAGGTGAGTTACAATGTAGCAAATCATATACAGTGAAATGCGAGAATACGTGGAATGAATTGTCCACGGATGTTATTATAAGTTTTAAGAAATGTTGCATCAGTAGTGAAGATGATATGGTGTGGGAGGACAACGATGACAGCACCACGGCAACGGAGGATACAAAAGATAACGAAGATGACGATTCTGATAACAACATCGAAGAAGAATGGTCCAGTGACGAAGAATTTCTTGGCTTTAAAAATGAATAAATACTGAATTGATTATTTTCATATCTAATTAATGTATGTTTATAGAATTAGTTAATAAATTTTTACTATTATCTATCTTACTTTTTGTAAAAATCACCAATAAAAATGAGGATACCCGGGCAGTAATTAATGTGCCGAAATTGTGGAAATATGGGGTCAAATGAAAATAGGAAGATTATGTACCCTTGTATAACACGCATCCTAATTTTTAACTCAAATATTTCAAAAAAAAGTGCGCATTATATGCGGATATTTACGGTATTTGAAATAAATGTGCGTTGGAATTCATAGTTGAAATTATAATTTAACTATGACTGTTTAGTGGATCTCATAATACTTTTGCTCTTTTGACGTGCTGAAGGTCTTAGTCATTCTGATTGTGATGTTTCAATCTACTATCCCATGTTTTTGATCAGTGATGCCCAACCGGTAGCTCGCGGGTGCCTGGTAGCCCACAAAGCTTTTTTCAGGCACCCACGGAACTAATTTTATAATTCAGTTGGTCAATGCAAAATATCATTTCACTCAAAAAATTTTTTTTAGTTAAGTTTGGAAACAATCTTTGCAATATCATCAGTTCCTCTCCCCTCCTATCAACAGAACCATGGAGGAAACCCTCCGAATTATGGGAGGGAGGGGGCCCGCCATGAGTTTTGGGCAAGCTAAGTAGCCCCTGTGCCTGAAAAGATTGAACACCAGTTATAGATAGTGGTCCTTTTCAATGAGATTCCTTGATATTAGATCCCAATGCACAAGGAATATAATCGTTTTCTATCCAGTTATGCATGGCAATCAATTAACTTTTATTCTCTAGTGCTCTAGTGTGCTACAATAATCTTTTATACATAATTACTCAATGTCTGTCCGTCCCCCCTTTTATCTCTTGAACATAGAGGAATACCGTAATGCCATTTTGTTTCTGCCAACTAGGAGAGCCCAGGAAAACTATTTTCATTTACAGGAATGTCTCAGGTTCGACACCAGGAGACAAAAATATTTTCCCATGTTTACACAGGAGTTACAATTTTTCAAGGTGCAAGGTTTATTTCCTTCATTCATTAAAATACGTAAATATGGACTGAATTCTGTTTTTGCCTTATTCAACGACTAAAACTATAAAATATCTTATTCTAGTAATGTTTAGATGTTACACGGAAGAATTTGTCAGAAATATGCATTTATTTTCGAAATTTTATGGCATTTTTGTACTCTTTCCGGATGTTGGCAAGGCGAACTGCATTGTTGCCTCCGATTGAATTAGCATCTATTAAGCCTTCAAATAGATAAAAGAATTTCGTTATTTGCTTTGTGCTTTTTATGAAGCATCGAAATTATAGTTGTAGCAATGTCAAACTTAATAGATTGCAACGTTAATAATTGCAGATAATTATTATTCAGTAAACTGCATGTGGAGTGGGCATTTTTAATGATCGACCAAAAGAAAAAATCTTTCTTTATTTCATTACTGGAATATTACCTTTTTCGTAAGGGAGAAGCAATTAAAATTGCATATATAAATTATAAAAACAAACAAAATTCAAAATGTCAGTTGTCTCATTTTATAAGGAGAAATGGGCTATTATTATTTTTAAACATGCAGTTTTCTGACTGACTTTGCAAAAGTTTTTGCTGGTATCACTAGTAAATAATAATAAAACAATAAAAATAATACTATCCTGCATTGAATTCAAGTGAAGTAGTACCTGTGCTAAATAACGTGTATAATCGATTGTAAACCAACATTTTTTTGCCTTATTACCTTCTTATAAATTGTCACTCGGCTTAGAATCGGTATGTTAAAAATCAATGAACGAAAAAGAAAGTAATCAAAGCATTAAGGAGCATTTCCATAAGAACAGTAGCGCTGAATGGGCAGATAGTTGGCACGGCAAGAGCCCTATGCTGTTCTTATGCAGAAGAAGAATGCATGCGAAAAACAATTGAATTAGGATGAGCGTTGAGTGCCTTCAAAGACAATTTTTAATATCATTTCGACATAGAAGCATATGTACCCTATTATATTATGTTCTGATATGTTCAATGCACTTTGGGATATCTTCTTTCATTTTTTCCTTTGTGCAGTAAACATCTTCCTTACCACGCACGGAAAGGCAGCAAAATGTCCATAGTTACATTATAACTCAAGATATAAGTGTATTAAAGTGTAAGAAAACAATCTACTTAAATGTATGAAAAAAGAATCAAAATGACAACACGAAAAAATAAATTATGTAAAAAGTGTGTGCCGCATCAAAGTCGTCTAAATCACTGCGATACCTAACACTCGTATGCATAAGAAGCTGTATACTCTAGATATGTACACAATGTTTCATTTTACTTTTTCGAAACATTTACATTGTTTACTATGTTGATTCAGTGTGTCTAGCATGCGCATACTGGCATTCCCTGAGCCAGTCGTCACTACCTCATGCCTTTGCAAGTGTAAATTTCAGTTCTTCAGTATGGCGAGATTATTTAATTATGAACTGAAACAACCGAGGCATTTACACTTTTTAGTATGTTTTATTTATTTATTTATTTCTTAATACGGCGAGGTTGAGGCCATATGGCCCCTTCTTCCACCTAACCATTATGATACATAATATGATTAATTTAAATGTACAGAATTAAATTCAAATCAATATAGTGAAATGAAAATCATTTCAAGGTATTCATAAATAATAAAAAATTAAGAAGAGTACAGCACAAATATACACAAAGTAAAATAATATAAAATCATCATAAAGGAAAGACTGCCCAGTTTGCTGATGGATATAGTGATGTGCTGGTATTTAAATGAAGGATAGAAGGAAAAATACAGAGGAAGTATTACATTTTTATGAGGACCTAATGCTGGCTAAGTATTTAGCACAATGTTTCTTAAATTGGTTAATATCATTAACAGATTAAAAGTGAAAGGGGAGAGAGTTCCAAAGATTGCAGGCGGTAACAGTGAAGGATTTATTATAGAAACTGCTACGATGAATGGGAATAAGTAGTTTGGATTATCCTCGGGTATTCAGGGAGTGGCCAGAATTAAGGGATTTGAAGTTGTAGCTTAGGTATTTAGGCGAGGAAGAGGTGAGGATACTTCTTAGTTGCATTAGGATATGCATCTTCCTACGTTCTTCCAAGAACAGCCAGCCCAATTCTTTGAATGCGTTCGTTATATGGCCTCAAAAGATCTGCGAAAACCAAAACGTCTGTACACCCTACAAGAAATTTTCCTTGTGTGCCCTTGTGAAAAGTGGGAGTCGGCTTACAATCGGTATCGGCTTACATTTGATTATATATGGTGTACAAGTTTTGTTGGGAGATTTGACATACTTCTCAAAACTGGGACATCTGGTCACCTTAATATAAAAGTCTGTGCGTATTTCATCTGTGGCAGGAACATACTAGACTGAGCCTGTCGAACCCATAACTCGCGGGCAGCTTGCTGCCTGCAAGAGACCTAGATGTTGCCCATGAGGTGGATAAAGTTCCAAGTACTATTGTAACATACATTTTCAGACTTAAGTTGTATGAAATGTTCGATGACATTCATTTAAAATCTCTTTCAAGATGATCATGTTAGTGATACTCCCAGTAAAGTGTCGAGTGTTTCCAAACAAGGTGAAACTTTCTAAGAAATATAAATCATTAAGTTTAAAACAGACATCATTTTGATCAACATCATCACATCCATATGTTTGACCTTTAATTCTTATTAAGAAGTCTAAAATACACTTCTCTTAGACTGAATTTTTGATGTTTCTATGTAATTTATTAATTGAAAACTTCAAATTTTCACCGCAGTGTCCTATATATTGTTTCTATGTATTTAAGTACCTAAATCTGGCTTATGTAGCATTAAAATTAAATTAAGTTGCAGTTCAATTCTGATGAGTAAAGATTTAAATGACAGTTTGAGAATAAGTTAGACAAAATGTTTCTTCATACACTAAGATACCTGATAAAATTCAATGCCAGATTTCACATAAGGATTCTGAAAACTAAAGTAACTAGTTTTTCCATAAGAGTATTTTTATGTTTATAAGTACATTTCATTTTTAACAACATTAATATGTTGAAATGAGCAAATGTAACGTATGTTGCTCGTGTATTGAAATTTTTTAGTTGAAGTTGCCTGCTGACCTTGAAAGGTTGGGTAGGCCTGTACTAGATGCTAAACACTTAGATGTATGCACCCTTGAACCCAAAGAACTCTAAAAAATAAATAAATCCTCTCGGGAAAGTATGGTAAGCAATTCAGTGCCAGGGACCTGGCTGTAAGTCTGGTGAATACTTGTCTTTTGACAGTGACTGGGACCATCTAGATACAAATGTTTGTGGGCACAATTAACTATTCTTATTGACAAAAAATGTTATTTAACTAGGTTTTAAGGGTTACCTGATATTTTATACAATTGTCTATATTTGTTCATTTTATGACTACAACAAAGAACTACTATTTACCCCTACATCCACTCCATTACCACCCAATCCATTATCACCTGTAGCTTATGTAGATATTTTTGTTCCTAGTGTGGAATTGTTTTATATTCTTTTCTTCCTATTTAACAGCTTACAGTGGTTATATAAATAACAAGACTTGATGGCTGAGGAGAATTCTTTCTGTATTTTAAGCATAGTGTTCTTATTACTTTTTGTACTTTTAAAAATATCCATAAAATTTGTATAAATTCTGAACTAGTAACTCCTTATATTCGGTAATTGCAAGACTGTTTTTTAGAATATTTTATAGTTTTTTAATGTCTGAGACAAATAAACAGAAACCTATTTTCATAATACACTCAGTCCCCAACTAACACAAATTCTATCAACACTATTTCGGTTTAACATGATTTTTAAAGTAAGGCTGGTTTTCAACTAACACGATTGGCCGTTTGGTTTAACACGATTTCTCCATGACTTCCCTATGATCAAGAAAAAGGTCTAAAATGCAGAAATGGAAACAAACTTAAGCCCTGCTCTTCATTAACCCTTTAACTGCTATGCACATCTAAAGACATAAGGTGTGAGACATGCTTCCACTGCTATACATGCCTTGAGACGTAAGCTCAGTGCTGTGACCCCACTGTTATGCACGCCTAAAGACATCTTAGATTTTCTCATAACTGCTACGCATGTTTTGAATCCTGAAGCAGTGGAGGCATCTTGCAAACTCTCCCTAACTTGATGAAGCTATGAATAGGGTTTGTTCCCAAATATACCGCTTCTTTCAAAATACTATGTAAATGCAATCTTTGTTTTCCCCTTATGGGAGAAACAAAGGGTACAGGGTAACGGGTATTTTTCCATGGTCATTCAGTTTATTTCTAACGCTTGAAGAGTGAAGACCTGTAGTAATACAAATATTTTAGTTAAAAGTGGGAAGCTTGAAAAAATTATTCAGCAGTGAGGAGCATATTAATTGTCTTATTGTTAGCTTATAGCACCAGGAGCATGGCAAGGAAACTAACAACAAAGCAGTTAAAGGGTTAATTGCAGATGACAATGAGCCCATTATTGTAACATCTGTTCCAGGGAATGAATTTGACAATTTCTATGAGTCTGATGCGGAAGGTGAGGGATTTCATGGTTTTTAAACTGGAATGTAGAAAAATACCATTCTTGAATGTTTTTTAAATTTCCTTTGACCATTTTTGTAATTTTCTATAGATCGTATGTTGTTATCTTTTGAAAAATTATTTCATGTATTAAAACAAAAATGTTTAATTCTTAGTAATTTGTTGCTTAAAATTATCATTTTTACAAATCTTCTAAATAACGTCTGCTAAATAAATGGTGAACAGTTGAACAGCTGATTCAAAATGGCGGTCATCTACATTGAAATACGCTGGAGTTTATAGTTCACATTTTATTATTATTATTGGTGGTGGGTGTAAGAAAGTGAGAAAAGTTATATTGCTAGAGCAAAAACTACATTTACTTAAGTGCTATGAGAACAATGAACAAACACGAGATATTGTTCGTCATACAGGTCTTAACAAAGCAACGCTACGAACCATCCACGTTATCACTGTTTCTTTTTTGTAAAAATGAGTTAAATACATATATGAAATATACATAAATAAAAAACACAAAGCATTAACCAAAGTATTGCAATAATAAAGGAATAAAATTTAAAATGTCAATCAGGTTAAGATACTGGAATGCATCCCTCCCATTTACATTATTTCTTATGAGAAATTCATGTCCGACTAAAACTATTTCACTTTACATGAATTTTTTAAGAGCTCATCTATCTTGTTAGTCGGGGACTGGGTTTACTGAGAAATTGGAAGATTTTGTCAAATCATAGTTCACATTTTCTGCTCTATTCATGTCAGGTTCAAGCTGCACCCCGGACAGAACGTCCTCTCTCCAACGTAGGAGTGTCTGATGGCCTAGCTGGGGCCCTTGCACGTGCCCTTGCTGAGCGTTCACGAGCCATTCATTCCTCATCTGATTCCTCTTCCGATGGAGGTGAAGATGGAGAAGAAGCTGAAGATGATGATGAATGGGAAGACTGACACTATCTATCAATAGAGCTAAAACTCTCATGTTAATACCCGAACATACTGTAATCCTTCATATCTTTGCTGAAATGACAGACTTTTAGTAATGTTTCCCATTTGAATATATTGCCCAATTGATAAAAATTGCCTTATCTATAATCCAAATATTAAAAATGGTTGTATAGTGTAGCAACTACGCACTAATTCTATGAATGAAAAATCTATAGAGGTGCATTGAATATGTGATTAACTGAGAGGTGATAAGATGATATATCTGCTAATTTATGCATTTGTTACATTAGTATTGAAATAGTAAATTAGATGAATAACACTATTTTTTTATATCTAATCACATTCAATGATGTGATATTCATATGATAGCCAACTTTTTTGGATCAGTATCTTCAGATGAGAAAGACACCATTAATTTTAATTTTAATCCATGGGATTAATACATTTAGCTGCGTAAATTTACTGTTGTAAATATAAAAAAGTTACAGTGAATTTAGGGCCATTATTTATGTACAGTTTATTGCAATGTGAATTTTTTCTCGTGCCAAAAGTATTAATACTCCTAATTTGGTGTGACTTTGAAGCAGATGTTCTAAGTTTTTTGGTGATAATAATTTTATAATGCATTGGACCAGAATTGAGTCATTCTTTTGAAGCACTTACCATATTTAATCTATTGTTAATAACTTTATATAAATTAATTAATCAAGCTTATAACAGGTATTTTTTGCTTTATTAAAATATTATTTTATATTGCTATAAATATTTTAATCTACCAAGCAGTACAGATTCTAAGCTGATAATTGCAGATTTAGTTGATGAGAGTATGATTATTGTCAATGCTAATATTATTGTGGGCACTATGACATTTTTTGTAGTTTTTAATTTTATTTAATATAGTTGAGAGCACAAGTAATAAATGTGTCGATACCATTTTAGAGGAAAAATTGTTTCAGAATTCAAATTATACCGTTATATGTTTAAAAGGTGATACATCAAGAGTTAGATAGAAAACACATACTGTCAAGTGATCGGAATTTAAAAACTGTTTTGGAATGATTCATCAGAATAAAGAAAATCTGCAAGGTACTAGATGAAAACAATTAATGTAACAATTTTTGTAAGATGGTAAATTATGAATAAATTTATTCTCTAATTATCAAGTAATGTAGCCTGTAAAAGAGAAATATAAGTTAACATTGTTATTGCCAAACAAAAGAACCATATCCAGTTGAATATGTATTCCAAGTTAATAAATTATACATTTTTCATTTGTTGTACTTTGTTAACGCTTGATGCTAAATTGTCTGTTGATTACTAAGATGGAATAATCAACAATGATATACGAGATGTGGTCAAAAAGTTTTCGGACCGGCTGCAAGATAACACTATTGTAGTTAGTACAGAACTCATCCGCTAGATGGTGGTAGAGTAGAATCTGCTGAATCATTTGCCGTTTATCACAAAGTTCTAGCATGCATCATTGAGAAGTAATGCCGTGTGACTGTGTGTTGTGCTCTTTGCGATTTCCGCTCCATCAGAAAATGTCAGACTTCAAAGAACAGCGCGTGCATCAAGTTCTGCTTCAAACTAGGCAAAACTGCTACAGAAACCTTTGAGATGTTAAAACTTGCTTTTGGAGAGGAAACTGAGCAGAACTCAAGCATTTGATTGCTTTTCCAATTTAAGAAGTGGAGTGACATGTGTCGAGGATGCTGAACGTTCAGGACGTCTGTCTACGAGCAAAACAGATGGAAATGTGGCACGAATCAAGGAACTTGTTCATGAAAACAGACGATCACTATCCGCAAGTTGGCTAATAAGTTGGGAATCTCATTTGGATCATGCCGAAGCATTTTGACACACGATCTGAACATAGGATGGATTGCTGCAAAATTTGTGCCTCGTCTGCTGAGCAGAAGCAGAATCGTGTCAATGTGTGCCAGGACCTTCAGGAAAAACTTCAAAGAGACCTGCAATTCCTTTCAGAGGTCATCACAGGTGACAAAAAATGGGTTTATGGCTACAACCCAGAAACAAAGCAACAGTCTTCTCAGTGGAAGAGTCAATCATCTCCGCGCCCAAAGAAGGCCAAACAAGTTTGTTCCAGTGTGAAGTGCATGCTGATTGTTTTTTTTCAACATTCATGGAATTGTGCATCACGAATGCACTTTCCCCTCCTTGGAAATATTTAAAAAAAATTTATTTGAAATACAAGGACTTTTACTTTAGAGACCTCTAAAGCTATTTAATATCTTATTAAAGTTATTTAAATTACCCTCAAGGGAGATGAAAATGATGAACAGGCCGGTATTAATTAATTTCCTTTATAAAAGAAAATCACAATGGCTTGCAAAAATATCAATGTCCTCCTATATTCACTGAGCGAAATCGATAAATATGCATTATTACCAGGTTTTAAAATCAGCAATGTAAATTGTGCTACTTTTACCTGTAACAACGTGTACCATCAAGTAATCCTTTAAATACTTCCTCAGAATGAAAACTAGACTTTAAAATGGCTGAAGATAGATTTAGTGGACTGTGAATTTTAAGTGCTCAGAAAAAAAATTTTGAAAAAATATTTTATTGAACGAGTAATAGACATTTATGGGGAAAAACAAGGGAGCTTTTGTTTGTCTTTACAAATGAATAAATATTCTTCTATCTCATATTTTTTAAATATAAAGATGTAATCAATAATGCTGACAATTTTTTTGCAAATTTTTCGCATGGGTTCTGCTAGTTATTATATAAATTTTTTATATTTTTGCATTGGATTGTACATATTTGTAATGATTGAAATAGCAATTTCAAATGAATTTTTAATTTATACCATTTGAATTTTCAATAAGCAATGGTCTAACGTTACTCAATTTGTAATATTAAGTTAACCCTTCAATGCCGACCTCAGTGAAGGGTACTGGTCCATGCCATGCTTGTTTTAATTTATTCTTGTGAGAAGTTTTTGATCAATTTTCAAATGGTTTTTTAATTGTGAAAGGCAAAGGTTTTCCCTTTTATATAACCTAAAATATTTATTTTTTAACATACTTTCCAAAAAATGGAAAATAGTCGTATGATGACATCGCCTCAGTGTTGGTGTGTGTCTCTTCCCCCCCTAACATCTTCATGAATTGACCGATTTCCACGAAACTTGGTGTAAGGCTAGTGCTCTTGGAGACTATTTCTGGACCATACTTTATATTCCGAATTTACAGGTCCCGAGTTTGATTCCAGGTTAGTTCTTTCCCCATTTATTTTACATGGTTAATCTAAAATCCGTCGTGCAGAGAGTTTTTATTTTGCATTGTAAAATATTTCAGAATTATGATATCAGAGTGGAATTTGTACTGTTCTACGGGGAGAAAAGTGACAATTCTTATTTTTATCACACAATTTTGATTTTAGGTTGTATTTGTGTGATTTTTTCTCAAAAACATTTGCTTCGGTGTTTTGAAAGCCATTTTTTCGATTTGTTGCTATGGTGATGATTAATGCAGAACTCGACTGGAGCATAGCCGAATGCACATTCCAGCCGTGTTTCGATTCATAACTATCGAGGTAACAATCGACCTTTAGGTTGATTCATAGCTATCGGAATCGTGGCGAAAAATATGAATATTACATATTGTTGTCAGTAACCATATCGACACTATAAACAAAACGGTGCTTCTTCTTGGGTAATTCTCATGACATCTTTGGTGAGAGAATTTTGGTTTTTGTTGGTCTTGAATTTTTAGTGCTTTTCATCTTTGCTGAAAAGCACTATTATCTTCGTGATGTCCATACGCATATATTAGGGAAGAATTGGATTAACCGATTTCAACTAAATTTGGTACGCAGAATATGCACATATATTAATGACCAAAATGACATATTTGGACCGGATCAACTTAGCAGGGGTGCCACAATTGCAAAGTTTAACTTTTCGGTAATTATGGATTTGGAAGGAATTGGCCAAACCGATTTCAATGAAATTTTGTATGAAGTAGGCACACAACATAAAATCACAAAATCAAGATGTTTAGTATAGATATAGAAAGCAGGGCTGCAACAATACAAGGGAAAACAATTCTTTTTACACGTATTTGTGTTGAACTTTCCCCATCAATTTCAACCAAATTTAATACTTATAATATACACAAAACCACATTAGCATATTTAAACTGAATCAGCCAAACGGGTGCCACAGTTACAAATTATACTCTTTCAATAATTATGCATTTGGAAGGAATTGGCTGTATATAAGATTTGTACAACATACCATAATGAAATCAAGATGTTTAAAGCTGAGCTAAAGAGCGGGGCTACCACAGTAAAAAGTTAAATAATATTTCCTTATACAAGTATTTCTAGAGAACTGACCTAATGGATTTTAAGCAAATATAGTATTCAATCTTCATATAAATAAATAACCATAACAGCATATTTCAACCGGGTTTACTAAACAGGGCTACTACAATATCAAAGTTAAAATTTTTCTGTAGCTATGAATTTGGAAGTTATTGCGTGAACGTATTTCAAAGAAATTTTGTTTGTAGGGCGAGTAGAGAATGGGAAAACGAGATGAATAAGTTTAGAACAGATGAAAAAAGCAGGTCTACCACAATATAAGGAAAAATAATTTTCTGATTTCAAAGCAAATACATTAGTATATTATAATACTATGGTGAACTTGAAGAAAAGCACTTCTGTACCACGGGAAACCTGTGTACACTCCTACTTGTTATATATTAAAATTTTACTGAAAGGTGGATTAGTTCTTTCCAGAACTACTTGTTGCGAATACAAGAATTATGCAACATCAAATTTTTTGTGCCATGATGACATGTACTCAACAGATTGACGTGAGCAGAGACAAAGTTTTTACAAGTTTTCTGTTTTCACTCTCGTGCATATTCGATTCTAATTTATTTATTTTTTCGTCTGAGTTACTTTCTAAAAGCAAATCCATCATTCTTTTATTAATTTCCACAGCATTTATAAGGAAAAATAATATGAAAAAAGAAGACTTGTAAATACTGTTAAGAAATTCGGTCAAGAATGAACACACAAAATGTGAACGAAGCAAATCAAATCTCTAAAATAAGAGCAATATAAACTGTCCAAAAAACTTCATTAGTCTCTCCCTTTGTAAACTAGTAAGATGCGGTGGCAAAAGGAGGGCCTAATGAACCCCAAGGTTCTCCAGACTTTCATGCATCAGTCACGCCTGTCAGATATATGAGGGTATGGGAAGATATGGCACTGGTCATGAAGAGCTAACGGACAGAACTCAAACCAAGTGGGATCACCCATATCTATTATTAGACCATTTTGATCTTTGCTTGTGGAAGGAATCTTCACCAAGTATGCAATAACGGGAGAAATGCACCAGGATGACATTCATTAGACAATACCGTTCCAAGGCATTTTCAAAGAAGAATACCACCAACAGGGACTAAATCGAGGCCACAGAGGAGATATGTAGTGTGCACAAAGCATGGGAAAAGAAGGAGACCCTCTACTACTGCCAGGAGTGCGATGTGGGGTTGTGCTTTGAGGAATGCTTCAAGGCTTAACACAAAATTAAACTATTGTCTTACCTCACTTTGCTCGACATATCATGTGACAGCATGTGGTGTCAGTATTTTCACAAGTAATAGCATTCAGCAGTAATTGGGTGAGGGTTACAAGGCAAAGAGAGACTCCAGAAAGCAGTATTATCAAAATAATTTTTTTTTAAGGCTGTGGGTTTAAAACCGAATGTCACAGCAAAGGAGTATTTGAATATATTTAAGTGTTACAGTGTCATCGTTAAAAAATGCTTTATAAATTCCCTGCGAGGGTGTTGGATTTGCATTTTATTTACTTTTGCCTCCCTTTACATACACATTTAATAGACAATGAAATATTTTAAAATGTCATTTCATAAAGAATTCACTTTTTGTAAATTCGTGCTATAATGAATCCACACAAAATGGGGTCATGCAAAGCAATGTATCCCTGTATTAAGGTAATAAAAATAAGTTTTTAATCTCTATAGTTGTACGATCCTTTTCATAATGTTTGCTATTGATTCATAGTATTTCTCAAATAGTAGAGCTGAAGGGACTTGTCAACTTTTAAAAATTCAGTTCATGATAAGACAAGCTTTATTTCTGCAAAAAGATCGTGTAAGAGGAAAGAAAATATAGACTAGTTTTTGAGAGGTCTGTCACTCTCATTCACACTATAGATCCATGTGGTGTTATTTGTAAATACTTCTTGAGTGCGATGAATTGTGTGCGTGAGAATGTGGGGCACAGCCAGAGAGAGGGAAGGACTGCTCAGAGATGAGACTGTGCAGTCATGAGAACAAAGAAGAGATAATAAACCAACATCTTGACCATGCTATTTAGGGTTACCAACTGTAAGACCTTCTTGACCCGAAGATTTTAGTCTGCAACCCGGAGAATTTGAAGGAATGCGCTTTTTTCTTTTTTAAGAGTTTTCAGTTGCTCACTAGTTGTTAATTAATTAGTATGATAAATTGCATCAATACATTTTAAAATATCAAAGAAATATTATTTATTTAGTTATGCATAAATATAATAAATGATTAATTAATTATTTTGGCATATTTTTGAGACCAAAGTATACGAGTATGTGTACTACAATATGTACTTACAAACTTCAGTCCTTTCTGGTCAGGAAGAAATATATTTAGGCCCTAAATAAGATTTTTAAAGGGGTAGGGAGGTGGGTTCGTTATAAAAATTATGAACTAAAATAACTTCAATTTTAAATTTTATACACAATACAATACACAAATTTTATAATATTCTTATTGATCACAATAAACGAACTTTTTAAATTTCTGCAAGTAAAATAAAATTAAGAAACATTTATTTCTTAAAATTATACTTATTTTGGCTATGGGCTTTTTCCACTAAACCCTTTTGTGCTGGCGCTTTTAAATACGAATAAAATTGTTCACAGCTCATGTCAAAATTAATTCTAATCGCCAGCTCAGCTTTAACCAGAGGAACATGCATTTTATTACGATCATTCCTCCATACTGACTCCATAATAGAAAAAAACACGTTCTATAAACGCATTACTGACAGGAACACTCATTACTTTGGAGACAATTTCTTTTAATTCCGAGACATTTTTCTCATTTTTAAAAATTTCAACCCAAATTGTCTCATTTACGCCATTTTCAACTTTTCTTAATTCTGGTAAATATTTTGTAACTATGTTTATTTCGTCATATAACCGATCTTCATTGATCTTTATATTTAACATTTTTGCAACTTTCAGTACACCGTCATATTTGAGATCATATTTCCTAATATTTAACGCAGCCAAATACTTAAAACAACTATTTTCAAAGTCATAATATTTTTTTAAGTAATTTACAGTACGAATATAAACCTCTCTAGCTTCCGCTGCAAACTTATCTTGTTGCAGTTTATTAAAATGCCTTAAAGAAGCTCGAACTTTACTTCCAAAAAACTATCCCTTAATCGGGATTATAATTTTTCTTTTAGAGATGTCATTATGTCATGTAATTCTGTTGAAGAAAATTCATTTTCTTCTAATATTAAAATTGACCGCTCATAAAATTAAGGAAATGAGACAAAATACAAAAATAATTCAGGAATAGAAGGCACTGTCATATCATCTTCCATTTCATTTTCTTGCGGATTACAAATTTACAAATAAGGGCATCACAATTGTCTTCCCCGTTTTAAAAAGTACTGCTTTATTGCAGGCCAAGATGACAATATTCGGTCTACTGCCTTGGATAAACTCAACCATTTTGTAGGTACATTTCTTAACATTTTGGCATAATCCATGTTAAAAAATTCAAAACAATATTGTAGCTCCCTTTTGCACACTGTACTACTTGAAAATTCCGAATCAATTTTGACTAACGTTTCTATATCATAAGTTCATTTTTTACACGCGTTTTGCTGGATTGTGTATCACATGACAATTACAATTATCCTTTAATATGTACGCACTTGAACTACACAATTTTTGATAGACAGAATTGAATTGTCCATAATTTACGGCCGCATTGCCTCCTGAATAAGCTGCAACATTGTCAATTAATAATTCATGTTCGTTGAGAAATGTTAGAATTTTATTTGTTATTGCATCAGAAGATTCAAAATCATCAGTATAAAAATCCAAAATTCTATTTTTGATGCCCTGTTCTGGTACAAAGTAGCTGACAATTAACGGATATAATTTCATGTTTCCTTTATTGGACGCGTCAGATGAAATAGAGAAGGCTTTTCAACATCTTTTTGAAGGTCACACAAAACTAATTCAATTGCTTTTGGTTCTAGAATCTTTTCCGTTAGACTTGATGCTTTTGTTCGTCCACAGTGTAATTGTTTTGACACCGAAGAATTATGAAAAACAGTACAGTTTAACTTCATACCACAGTCAGTGCTATTGTAACTATGCTGGTGCTTCACTGCATGGTACACCAATGTTAGCTCGGAAATTGCAGTTCTTAAATGAGCTGGGCTATTTTCTTGAACGAGAAACTTGGTTAATAATTGATTACTTGTCTGTGCACTTATAGTTTGTTGGTGACGAACACTATTTTCATGAGTTTTAATAGCCTTTTCTCCGTCATGTCTCACAACAAAAGTAACACCACATAATTTACATTTACCAGTGTGCTCATTTTCTTTCACTAACTAATTTTTATACTCCGGTCGTTTAAGCCATTCATTATTAAATATGGCAAAATAATATTTTTTTTCTTTTTCATCGGTGTTTGATCTTCAGAAGCGGACATTTTCACGGTGCTGTAAATCAAATAATATATATAAATTAAAATATTTAAATATAATGAATATAAAAAGTAATTTTACTTACGAAATAAAGCTCAATATCAATAAACAAATCACATAAATACTCCCTACACAGAAGCAAAGAACAGCCGCCTATCTTTTATGTAGAACCTGCATTCATGCAAACTGAACAGATATGCAAATCGATTATCGGTAGGTTCTGAAATAGGACATTTAACGCCACGCTATGTCAGGCCGGAACTAATAGCAAATTTTAGAATTAATAGCAGATTTTAGAACCAGCTGCACAGAAGTACCTAACCCGAGAACGGTGCTTAAATAAACAAACATTATTTCTTCGAACTCAAAAACAATTTGTAGCTGTAGACCCGAAGAAATTTATTACAAACCCGAAGCCCGAAGAAATGTCGCTAAACCCGAAGTCTTCGGGTCAAAATGACACTGTTGGCAACCCTAATGCTATTAGAATGGAGTTGAAGGTCACACAAAAAATCTTGCATGCCTATAAGCAATACTATTACGCTAATCATTTGTTTTTTATGAAACGATATTCTATTCGCTGAGCGATATTGTAATACTTTTAAGAATATCGCACTGAAAAAATTTAGGCACAGTGTGTCCTCGATTAACGTCGTTAATTCGTTACGGAAAATCGCGATGTAGAGTGAAACAACCTTAAATGGATCAATATTTCCCATAAGAACCGATTTTATACGATATAATTGTTTCCAAAAATTCGAGTTCAAAATCTCTTGAAATGAAAAAAGATGTTAAATACTGTATTTTACGGAGTTTTATGGTACTACATATGATATGAACGGCATCAGAACACACATAAATCAATATAAAATTATTATTAACAGAAATGTAGAATAAACATGACCCGACTTCATTTCAACATGCCCAAAATCAGAAAAAGCTATATTTCACAATATAGAACGTTGAGTTTTTACTAGACACTTTATAAAGGGCAGAGAACAATTCTGTAAACGTGTGTTCAGTTATCAGTTATTGTGTAATTAATTAAAATCTAACATAATAGAGGTAAATAAAACATTTATTTTGTTTTTATTGAACTGCGAATTTCATTAGGACCAAAGTAGGATAACCACTCCGTCAAGCCACAGCTGATACATAGTTGCCAATTATTTTTGTCAGTAAGTTGCTAGATCACTACTCGTTGGTTGCTAGAAATTTGCTAGAGAATAAACAATAGTCCTCTCTGCATCTGTGAGTCGGAAAAACCGTTACATTAGGCCATAGATTGCTTCGTAACTTACGTTTAACGCGAAACGTGCAGAAAAAATAAAATTTTGGGGCATTTGAAAATACGGTTGTTATCTTACGACAAAATTTTTTCCGAATATGATATTAGTCTCCAGTTGCCACCTCTCCGGGTTTGACCCGGAGTCTCCGGGTTTTGACACCTTGTCTCCGGGCTCCGGGTTTAGATATTATTTCTCCGGGTTTGTGAGTTTTATTACATATTTTAAAATTATTCAAATTTTTTATATTAGAAACTTTGCTTGGCACTTTTTAAAATATGAATCAGTTAAATTTTCATATATTATCAAATCCTGTGAGACTGAGCCAAACCAGGGAATCCCCTGAGTAAAACTCAGTATGAATTGGCTACGACCATGTTTATGGTTTTTATTTAACTGATAGCGTCCGCGTCAAGAATATAGGCTAGTGTTAGAACTCTTAGATTCAATGAATTTTGTGATTGTCATTATTGTGAAGAAGTATAAGAATATGTGAGTACTATAAAATGTAACACTATATGCACTATTGTAGTTTTATGGGTAAATGATAAATACATTGCTTTACTTGGCTAAATTGAACAAAGGTTTCGTTAAAATAACATTTAAATTGTTGATCAATGACTTTTTACTATCAAATGCTCATAACACAGTATTAAATTTACAAATCTTGTAATAAATTTTTAATTATAAATTCAATAATTAATTTTGAAGAAAAGACTGGTTTATTTAATTTATTTATTATAATTTTGGGATATTTTTAGAAAAAAAATTATTCGGATCAAGATGAAGCGCAGCCAGAAACTTCAGGTTTACCATCAGAAGTTCTGAATAAAAAAAGGAAAACATACCATAATTACGAGTGTACATTTCAAGAAGATTGGAGTAAAAGAAGAGAGTATTGCAAGTGGCTTAAAAGGTCGACAAAGTTACTGCAATATGTACCATATGCAACGTTAGATTTACTGTAAAACATGACGGTGAAAAGGCGGTTAAGACGCATCTCAATAGTAAAAAAACATGAAGCAATGTCAAAAATTCTCACTAAGAATTACTTATGAACTACATTTATTCCTATAAAAAATACGTCTGATGAACTGAAGATTGCTATTATAGAAATAACAAAAGTTTATCATGGTGTAAATCACCGCCATAGCTATGTTAGCATTGATTGTGGCATGAAGATTAATTCAAAATTATATTTCGATTTCATTATCAGGAAAAAAGTTTATTGCGGAAGAACTAAAGCCAAAGCAATGAGTCCATTTACGAAATTTTATTTTCGAGCGAAAATACTTGAATCCCAAGTGTTATAGTACGGTGATTTAAAAAAATCGTACTCCGAAAATCCAATTCTCAACATAAAGGTCATTATTTTCAATTAAAAATACAGATTATCCTAGGAAATGGTACCTTATCTAAAACGAGTCGTGATTGGTCAGAGCTTAGCGTGACGTCACCAGTATATTATAGTTTCGGCATCCCGGCATCAGGGGGAGGGAACTCTTATGGGGCGATTTGGTTCTCGTCAGATACATCAAGTTGGTGCAGGCACCGTGAAAGCGAAAGGTTGAGCGCTGTGCCGGCATTGAGCGCTCAGGTTCCGGTGCGACGAAAAGGAATACATTGAATGCTGAAGTGTTGTTGAAGAGTTCAATCTGTGCACTTTTATTTAAACGAAGCAGACCTTCGTGATGACTGAGGAAGGTTTTGTTAAAGGTCAATCCGACAATTTGCCTCTAGTTGATTCTATGATGGTAGCGAGTTTTTTTAGCCGAAACTCGAAATATGTGTCGGCTGAAATCCGAGGAATAAAAACTGCCAAGTAAGTATTATTTTTCTTATTCATTTAAAACTATATATGTTCTTTGGTTGTGTACTATTTTTTTAAGTAATCAGATAATGTTAGTTATTATTCAGCAGTATGGAGCCTTTCCTTTCAGTTGTTAAACTGCTACACTTAATCTCGCTATTTCAGTCATTAAATGAGTAAACCGAACCTCATTCTTTTGTCTGTAGTTGGAACTATTGAATTCATTTTATATGCTGATGAACTAAAACTTAAGTACTAATCTTATAAACTAATTAAACTACGGAGCAAATAATGAGTTGAGTGGAATAATTTACTAACTGAAATGGCGAAATTAAGTGCAGCAGTTTAATAACAGAAATACAAGATAAGTATCATTGTTTATGAACTAAAATGCTTCAGTTAGATCAGCACTACATTCATTATCTAATTTAAGGTACAGTGTAATCTGTATGTTTTTCTCGCAGAGCTGGTAGATCAACTTATGGAGACAATGCCATTGGATATGTTCAGTTGAGAAGGAGTGGTGGTTGTGTTACTATAAAAGCGAGAATTACTCCTGAACATCGAGTTCGTCAAAAATGTTACTCTGTTGTGGCTGTAATTGATGAAATGCAGAATGAAGTTATATCTACTGAATGTTTAGATTGTGCAGCATCTATTGGTGAGATTTTATTATTCTTTTCTTTTTCCAAATTTTATCTTGTTGTAAATGAGTTGAACATAATGTATGCAAGGGCATCATCTTATTTAAGTTACTCCTATCCAGGAAGCTTTATGGATTAAGAAATCGTTTAGAAACTTACTCATAACAAAAGACATTTTCAATGATTCTGAGTTGATTCCTACCTTAATTTCTACTTAACATTATTTGCTTTTATGCACTTGTTACAGGTGGATGAAAACATGCAATTGCCTTCATAATGTGGCTTCACAGAAGAAGTGAAGAACCTTCTGTGACATCTAAAGTTTGCTACTGGAAAAAATCTAAACTGTCGAGAGTGGGGTCATCAGTGAAGTTTGTAAAAGCAAGTGACTTTGAGTTAAAAAAACCGATTGTGCAGCCTGATGTAGATGACAAGACTTTTTTTTAAGAGATGTGCTGCCAAGTTTCGGAAGGAAGGCTTAAAATGTCAGATCAACAAGTATCTTATACCAACTGCACATCCTATTTCTTTACATTATTTAGTTATAGAGTTTAAAAAACAAATTTTTGATGATAGCAGTTTCCAGTCCTTCATATATTACTGTTCTAATGCTATTGCATTAGATTTATGTCATCAAATACAAAGTGAGACCAAAAATCAAGCTGACAATTCTTTGTGGTATGAGCTGCGATATGGCAGAATAACAGCATCTAAGCTGTATGAGGTCGCTCATTGTCGTACACCTGAGGGAGCACTATGTGAAATAATTCTGGGTGCCAAAAAAATAAAAGAGTTTCCATGGCTAGGGGCCGAAAATTAGAAAATTTTGTTTTCCAGGCTGTTGAAAACAAGCTTGGGAAAAGGTTCGAAAAATGTGGACTATTTATTAATCCCAAATTTCCATTATTGGGCGCTTCTCCTGATGGCATCAATGCTGATTACGTTTTGGAAATTAAATGTCCATCAAAGGCAAAAACTTTCCAAAATTATATAACCTGTGATAAGAAAATACAGGACAAGTATCTCGCTCAAACTCAATTGCAAATGCTCTTAGCTGATAGGAAAAAGGGATTATTTTGTGTTGCTTTTCCTGATTTTGAACAGTCAAAGCAAGTAGAAATAATTTGTATTGATTTTGATCCAACATTTTATCTGAGATGATTGAAAAAGCTTTAATTTTCTGGGCTAATGCCATCTTTCCTGTACTTATGGGTGACAAAAAATTACCATAGGATTTTTGAATTTATAAATATCTGTACAAAGGAGAAACAAGTACAAAATATCATCAATCAAGTTAAGGCTTGCAAATAGACAAATATTTTTACTAGTTTTCAGAAAAAAAATTATTTAATTAAATACCTTTGACAATTAATTATTCCACAAGCAATTATTATTATATAATCTGTTGTTGAAATCAGCTGGTAGTTAATACAGGCATGGGGTCCTAATAAACTAAAGTCTCTCAATCGTCCAATTACTCTTTCTATATGAATGCGCAAACTTGCAACTTGCTTGGTCAGCCTAACTTCTGCTACACTGCTTTTCCCATCATTTGATACAGTAGGTGGCCTAACTAGTACACAATTTTTTTCATTTAATTTAGACTCAATATGTTTAAAACCTCTATCTGCCATTATAGCCATACCAGAAGACAATTTGTCCAAGTAACCACAGTCGATAACAATTTGTGTGTCACTTGTTCTGCCTCCATAGCCTTGTGAGATAAAAGTTATTAACCCATCTGGAGTGCTTGCAATCAGATATTTTAGTGTATTACACTTCTTATAATAAGACCATGTTAATGCCTGGTTCATTGGATTGCTTGGTTTTTCTATTTCCAGGCAGTCTATTAATGACTGAACATGGCTATACCGAGCTCGGAAAGGAATTGGTAAATTTATTTTTACCTCATCATTAGTAGGCCAAATAATAAAATTTTTGAAGCATTTTGCCAATGGAGGAACGAGTTTTTGGAAAATTTGACACACTTTACTTGGACTTATTGCAAAATCATGCCCTAGTATTTCATGTGAGGGGTTCATCCTAATTATTTTTAGTACCATCAAAATATTTTCTTCTTTGCACTTGAGTACTTCAGAAAGCTCATCTACTATAAATAAACATTCTTCAGGCAAACCTGTATATAATTTGGGATGTTTTTTCATGGTAAAAATTGTGGCCTTTAGCATAGATTGGCCTCATTGCTTCACCATTTCCATCTTCATATTCTGATAGCTCATTCTTGCCATCTTCATCTAATGTGTAACTCTCATCACTTGGTGATTCAATAACAGAGTCACTATGTCCAGAATAACTGGCTTCTATGTCATCCTTTTCTTTTGTTAATTCTTGCTGAACAGGCATTGTATTGGTTGCACTACTTTTAAGAATACCTTTTTTTGGTGAACAACTTTGTTGAACCATTAATGGCCCACATTGTACTGCTTTGCTTCTGAAATTAGCTCGAATATTAACCTGTTAACAAAAGAAATTAGATTTATTATTTTCATTGTATTAGTAGTTTTTTAAGTTGTGTACCAAAAACCTTTTTCATTTATTAATTTAATACTTTATAAAAATCAGAGCAAGAGCACTCAAAATATTTTTATATTTACCTGTATGCTGACATCACAGACATCCACCTTCTGTTGTGTGGTATCTTCAAACATTTTTTCATCAGCAAGTTGATTTGAAATATCAGTTGAGTTGGCATCCACATCACTCATTTCAAATTCTGTGCTTGCAGGTTGTTGTTCTACCATCTTCAGTGCCTCCTGTATGTCACTCATTCTTTTTCTTTTAATAGCAGCTGATCTGGGTGCTTCAGTTCTATGCATTGTTTTACGTGTTTCTTGGCAGTTAAATACATGAGGAACAATTTTACTTTTTAAAGTGAGTCTAACATTTTGTTGTAGTTGCACTCTCATTCAATTGTTGTTGTCCTCTTTCAGCTGGAATATAATAATTGTGATATATTAATGCTTGTATTATATAACTATTTATTTATACTACTAAATGGAAATAAATGACTATTATTATTGTTACTGTTAATATATCAGTATTTATAGATCTACTAGCTTCCAATGAGCAAAAACAAATTATCAACTATAAATCTCAAATGCTTGTATTCTGAAATGATAGGTATTTAATTTATAATTATTATGGAATTTCTCTTTACTGATAGAAACTATGTTCTTTAAAATATGTCTGTCTCTAAAGTATAACATTAAAAAAATGGAGAATGATGCTCTCGTAGTCTACATGCTAGATGTACTCATGCTTATTTTCCACTTATTCCCATAACTATCCGTCAAAACTTACTATTATCGCCAAATACAGAACTTTACTTACCACAAAATGGTCTTCACAGCAGTAAACATTTTTACTGTTGGCAGAAATCTTGAATTTTCTTCCTGCTGCTTTACACCAGGCTTCCCTTTGAAACTTGTTGCTTGGCAAATGAAAAAACAACTTTTCCGGCATGGTAACCGATGTATTACTGCATTGTGGTACAAAACAATACTTATAGAGTATTTTTTTACCACTATCATCCATGTTTGCGCTTTAAAAATTACAAAAAACACGTTTAAAACAATCGTGAGGTGTTACGAGCGTTCACTTGAGACAGCGGTGAAAGTTGCCAGTACTTATTATATACAAGTGACGTCACATCAAAATGGCGGAGATACTGCGCGTTTTCGCGCCAAACGATTCGGTTCAAACTTCTGATGTCATTTTCTCAGCGAAAAATTTTCACACAAATTCGCGGAAAAAACATCATTTTAAGAAAAAATCGAATCTAATAATGTATTAAAAATAAATTCGTAAATGGACTCATTGTAGAAAATGCCCTTGCACCCAAATCTATAGAACTAACACTTAATGAACTGGGAACAAGCACTAATACTGCTATTCCTTTTTTCTAGCATGTGATGCTTCGAACAAAGGAAATCGTAAACTGTTTCCAGTTCCTGTCAAATATTTTGATATTAACAAAGGTGTTCAGAACAAAATTATAGATTTTTACAATACGATGAATCATCTGCAGCAATTACCAAACAGTTGACTGCTTGCCTTAAGAAACATTGACTTGATATCGCAAATGTAAGTTCGTACACAGCAGACAACGCGTTAGTGAACTACGGAAATCAACTCGGTTTTCCAAAAACTATCTACTATGAATTCGTCAATTATGAAAAGTAACTGTAATTGCCACATCATTCACAATGCCGCCAGAAATGCCTGTAATGCATTATCATTTGATGTTGAAAATTTAATTTTAAAAATATTTGCGGAATTTTCTAACAGTGTAAAAAAATCAGAAATACTGAAACAATGTTTCGAATTCTAAGAAATGGAATATGAGGACATACTATGACATGTTGTAACAAGGTGGTTATCGTTGTACAGAGTTCTTGAGTGGATTTTAAGTTCTTGGCCGGCAGTAAAAATGTACTTTATGCAGCAAGGAGAGGAAGAAACCAATAAGACAATTTGGGCATTTGTACAAGATCAACAGGATGATTTACAAGATTATATCAAGCCACAATTATCTTTTCCTGAGTGCTATCTGTATTTTGTACATAATTTCATGTACATTATGACACAAAGTGTTCTGCTACTTAGAAAGTAACACAATCATGAGTTCAGATATACATGAAATAATGTGTACCTTGAAAGACAAGCTTAAAAACAGACTAACTGATCAATTCTTTGGAAGTAAAGTGAACTCAAGTTTAAGTTATCTTAATGTATATGAAAAAGAAAATTTTGTTAAAGAAGCAACAGAAGTCTACTCTAGAGATATTAACTATCTTAAGAAGTGGTATAATTTTTAAAACAATCCTTTCCAACATTTTTCCGTTATTAATTAAAAAAACTTGAATACCAAGACTTTTTAAATTCCGTAAATTCTGCCAAAGTTCAACTGGATGAGGATAAATTGTATGATGAGGTACATTTGCTTAATAACATACTTCTGCAAGTACAAGCACTTGATTTGTCGATTGACAAAAAATGGGTGAAAATATTATCAGATCGGGATGCATTTACAGAATTAACAAAGCTTGTGGCAAAAATTCTCTCAATTTAACCTTATTTCTTATTTTTGTCGCCATCAAAACAAGTGTGGTGGGGTAGCCGTGTACTCCAGATCTGGTTTTGATCTTTCATGCATAGACTTTCAAGAAAGCAGCGAGAAACTTTTTGAATGCTGTATTTCTACCTTAAAAGTCAACTCCTCCTCTTACGCAGTTTTTTGCCTGTACTGTGCACCGAGTGGTAGTTTCAGTGACTTCCTTAAGCACCTGCATGATGCTATCTTATCAGCATTACTCAGAAATTTTGATGGACTTTTGCTATGTGGGGACTTGAACGTAGACCTTCTTAAAGATACAGTTGATAAAACAGACTTCTCCAACTTCTTAGGTAGTTTTGGTCTGAAAATTATTAATAATGAGCCCACAAGGATATCTTCCCGCTCATGTTCTCTCATAGATTTCCTAATATCTGATATCCCCACCTCTAAGTTCTCTTGCAAAACATTACATACAGGCCTCTCGGACCACATGGCACTAAACTTCACTTTAAAATTTCCCAAGACATCCATAGCTGTAAATCCTATGTACATATTTAAACAAATTTTTAGGCAAAACTCTATTGAACAACTCTGTGTTATGTTATCCAATGAAAGCTGGGAGGATGTATCAAATGCTCTAGGCACCAATGCTAAATTCAATGCCTTTATGAATTATTTTATGATGTACTTCAATGCTGTTTTCCCATTAAACGAGTTAGGCAGAGAACCTTAAATCTAAATAAAAAATTTTTATTCTAATGATTTAATAATCAAGGGTCAATTTCTATGGGATTTCCACTATAAATGCAAATACATTGACCCCAATCTCTCCGGTTCTTACAAACAATCTCTTAAAAAATTCAAACAATGTGTTTCAAATTACCGGAAACTAATCAATGAAAACTATATTTATTCATCCAATAATATTATTAAATCTGCCTGGGACGTAATTAAATGCAATACCAAAGCCACAATGATTAACCCAAACCAAAATAAGATTAGTTTCAATAATTGCCTTCTCTCCAACCCTGATGAAATAGCTCAGCACTTCAACTTACAGTTCTGTCAAACCACTCCCGTTGCAACTACCCCAACTGTTTCTTATCATTCCATGCCTACTCCTTCTAAATCACTATTTTTAGCTCCTACTAATGTTCATGAAATAAAAAATATTGTTAGGTCCTTTGACAACTCATGGTCATGTGGTCTTGATGAGATCCCAATGCCTATAATTAAAGCTGTCATTAATTATATTGCTCTTACTCTAGTTAATATAATAAATTCATCTTTCTATGAGGGGCGATTCCCCTCTAGCCTTAAGTTTGCTTGCGTTCTCCCCATTCCTAAAAAAGGCTCTCTCTCTAACTCAGATAATTATAGGCCTATATCAGTATTATCGGTATTTTCCAAAATATTTGAAAAAATATTTTATAACCGAGTAATCCATTTTCTTGAATCTTTTCTTCTACTCCATGAATCTCAACATGGCTTCAGGAAAGCTAGATCCACTATATCAGCTTCCTTCCAATTAATTAACCAGGTCCATCAGACATTAAATAAGAAAGATTTCACTCTTGGTGTCTTCTATGATCTGACAAAGGCATTTGATAGCATTAACCATGAAATACTATATACTAAACTTCGCAATGTGGGAATAAACGGAAATGCCCTCAATTGGATAAATTCCTTTCTATCTGGCAGGCAGCAAATTGTAAAATACACACATCAGACTTCTAAAAGTGTGGAGTGATGTCCCTCAGGGTTCAATACTAGGGCCACTGCTTTTCATTATATTCATGAATGACCTTCCCCATAATATTGCTAATAGCAAACTCCTAGTATATGCAGATGACACATCATGTGTATTGCACTCCGAAAATCTGCCTGATTTAATTAATATTTCAAACTCTTCTGTGGACAGCATGCTTCACTGGTATCAATCCAATAATCTTAAAGTGAATAGTAATAAAACCCTTTACCTTCAATTTCACACAAAAAAGTCACCTCCTTCCTGCAGTCCATTACTAAAATTGGACCATTCAAACATTGAACGTTCTACCTCGGTAAAATTTCTAGGTATACATATTAGTGATGACTTAGATTGGTCAATCCATATTAATTCTGTTATGAAAAAAGTGGCCACTGGTATTTTTATGCTAAGAAAATTGGCACCCATTGTCTCTATCAGTACCCTAAAACTTTTCAATTTTGCTAAAATTCATTCTTTTCTGTCCTATGGCATCATATTTTGGGGCAATGTCAGCTACTCCAACTAAGTCTTTCCTTTACAAAAGCACGCTATCAAGGCGATGTTGCAATTACCTTACCAAACTCCTGGCAAGCCATTATTTCACTCCCTTAGTATATTAACTCTCCCTTCAATCTATATTTTAAATTGTGCTACTTTTGTTAAACAACACCCTCACCTTTTCCTAACAAATTCCAACTACCACTTGCACCATACTCGCAAAAGACTAAACATTCATTTAAATGAGTATCACTTGTCCCTTTCCCTGAAAGGACCTCACCTCTATTATATTTAATAACTTACCCTCTAGGATTAAGTCAACCTCCTGCACCTTGTCTTTCAAGAGGCAATTGAAGTGCTATCTAATAAGTAAAAATTACTATAGTGTCTCTGAATACTTGTCTGATAGTGATTTGTAATGTGACAATAATACCAGCTAATTGTCTTCTCTGTTTTCATTTCAGTTTTTTGTATTGTATTGCCTGTGCTTTTTTATGTTTTATTATGACCTATTTCATGTCTATGTAGACCTACGGAATCAATAAAATTTCAATCATTCATTCATCCAGTAAGTAATGCCTTTGTGGAGTGAATTTTCTCCATAATGGGCAATGCATGGAGCGATAGGAGAAACAATGCGAGTGGAGTTGGTGAAGGCAGAACTACTTACCAAACTCAATTTTGATATGAATTGTCAAGAATTTTACGACTTAGTCACTAAACCTGAGCAGGTCAAACTACTTAAATGTACAATTAGTAATGAAAAATATTCTTGGAAGAAGCTGTGACTGTGAGAAATATTAATAATAAAAATTAATATTACTATAATCAATTATAGAGATATATTCATTTTTGTTAATAATATTTATTTATATGATTAATATTTCTGTCAAGTAGTATTAAAAAAGATATTTTGATATTGTGTACTGTGATTTGATGTGTATAGTTTAACATTTTTTGTATTATACAAAATAAAAATAACTATATTATATATTTTATTTTTAGCCTGCCCTCATAATATCTTCGGGTCAGAAGAATACAGGAAATTAAACAGTACATACTGTATTTTTAAATTTCCCATGTCCGAAAATATAACATTTTAGTTCAGATTTAAAAATCTCACATTTTTGACTTAAAAATATCAGACATTGTTTAAAATCTTCGGGTTTGAGTCCAAAATCTCCGGGTTTGGGTCCAAAATCTCCGGGTTAGAACTCAGTGCAAGGTGGTAACTCTATATTAGGCCAATGTTGTTCCAGCAAATTTTAACCATAGAAATATAGTTCAATATAAGTTCAAGATCCCCAAAAACTTTTTATTCGAGAAAATCCCATAAGATTAACATCGAAGGATTGTTGCCATAATATCCTATTTGAAAGCATAAGACATAAATGAGTGTAAGGCATCTTTCATCTTATAATATATTACCGTAATCATCGTAGTCGTACTTTTTGGTAGGTTGGTTATAGCCTATTGGGAAGCTTATATCTCCGCCACTGTTTGGGCTATTTTCGTACTATAATGAACTATAATTTGTAAATGTGGAAATCTCCTGTTCTTTAATGGTACTAAATTCAACTGGAAACGTTAAATTCTTTCTTTTTACTTTCTCCATATACGAAGTATAGAGAAAGTAGTGTTTTCATGAAAATAATCGAATTTGATATTTCAATGGAAATACATGTTTTAAGGTCCCCTGAACACATTTTGACTATTTTCTCGATGATGTCTGTCTGTCAGTCTGTATGTGATAGATTTTTGTGGGCGCTCTAATTCAAAAACTATTAATCAGGTCAATGCAAAATGTTATATTTAACATTTTTATAAAAGTTAGAAGATCTGATTAGTTTTTGGTAAAAATCGGTCGACCGGAAGTGGGTGTTTACTCTTGTCACATCCGTTATTTTGAAATATTTGCTTTAATATTTGAAAAATGTATTGGAATAAAAGTTGTAGGAAATTTCATTTACTACAACCTTTGTTTGATACATTTTTCCATATAATGCATTGTTTAAGAGATATCTTATATTTTTAGCTGCCACCACCACGCCACCTATCGAAGACTATTATTAATAATTGATGCTTAGTTAAGTCTTAGTAACGCTCCGTTTTCTTTTCATAATTGTCAACCGAAAGTAAATATTGACAGCGATCCCCGAGCTAACAACATGTAATTTGCCATATAAATATGGAGAAAGTCATTTGATCCAATGGTTTCGGTAATTCTGACAATCCACAAAAGTGAATATAGGGAACGCTTGATCAAGATCAACGGAACTAAATAACTATACGCATTATTTTCTATATATAATTAGCCGAAGTACAGGTGGTAGATGGTCTTGGTGCTTAGCTGCACATGCTTACTGCATATTGCCAAGTGTGATAGAACTGTGCAGATGGGTAAAATACCGGTAAGAGACGGCGATTTCCAATCATTTGTTCCCAGCGACCTGTGGTAGGGGTGTTAGCGAGGAGAGCGAGAATTAATGTGGCTACATATACTATCACATTGTACTACATTGTAGCTAACCGGCCTGTCAGAATCTCGAAGGTTTGATTCCACCAGTATTCGTTGGCCATTTCACTTTTTGTTCTTTTTATTACATAGAATTCCCGTGTGTTCTACTAGTTTGAGGGAAATGAGAAGTAAAGACTCAGTGCCGTAACGAAGGTACTGCAAAGATTGCATTTGCAAAAGGCACAAAACGTTCCCACAAAAATGCAGTTTATTTTCCCAAAAACATATTAATTTAATACTCCAATGTTCAAGTCATTGTTAATAAAATGTTTCTATTCTATTTTAAAATGCAGGAAAAATAATACTACACATAAATACAGTGTTTTCTAAAATGTTGCCATTGTGTTCTGTAGAGAAAACATTGACAAGCTTCTAAATGGAAATTTAAAAGAGCCACATACTAAGCTAAAAGAGCCGCATGCTAAGCTAAAATAGCCACATGCGACTCGTAAGCCCCGGATTGGCCATCCCTGGTCTATACTAATGGTTTAATATTTGCAAATATTTGTTTCTGCATTTATCGTGAGGGCATGTAGCGCATTGCCCACGTACACAGAGTACACACCCCTACCCAAGATGACCCAAAATCTAAGATGACCCCCACTCCTTTTAGCAGATTGTCAAAACAGAAAAAGATTTTATGACCTAATTTCTCACTGACTCTAATTGGTGTATATTTCAAACACACGAACTAAGTATAGGTATACTAGTTCATTCATTAATTGAAATCGTTTGTTACAATTTTTTCTAAAGTAAAATGGATTTTTAAAAGTTAAGACTTTATTAATTGAATACCAGATCGTAAGTTTACAATAAAAAATACAATTATTTTATCTTGTTTCATTTGTTTAAAAAAAACATCAATTAAACGCATAACCATACTTCCTACAGTTCTATGACAACTCATCGCGGTCATTTCCCCACGCATCAATTCGTCATGGTTAGTTCATCGCGCATCAATACATCACACGACAAACTCATCACGTGTCAATTCATCTCTCGACAAATTCGTCATGTTGTCTTGCCTTCCAATTTATCTCACGACAAATCTCTTGTAACGAATGTCTCATGACGAATTTGTCTCACAACGAAATTGTCATGGGACAAATTTGTCTAATAATGAATTGATGCGCAATGAGTTTGTCGAGCGATATTGACAGGTGATGAGTTTATCATGTGACGAATTGGTGTGCCACAAATTGAAACACGGCGAATTGATGCACAATCAACTGACCGTGATGTGTTAATGGTATATGACTTGAATTTAAGATGACCCCCAATTTTCACAAGCTGAAATTTGGAAGAAAACCTCGTCTTGGATTCGGGTAAATACGGTACTATGTAATTTCTTCAAGCAGTAAATAGTACATGTTTCCACAGAGAGCGCACACTGTATTATCATGAGTTCTTTAACTATTTTATCACTAAGTCATAAAAAAACGGAAAAATGTATCAAAATAAACTATTCAGATATCTTTCCCCAACCCATCTCAAGCTCCTTTGTGACCCACCAGTTGAGAAAGCCCAATTATTACTATTTTGTGATTGTTGAATGTAACATTCAGGGACCTGGAACGTAACCCTATTTTTACCATAATATCAAAATCATGCGCAGTGCAGAATCAGTGCGTGAGTTTTGGCTGGAATGTAACCCCTGCATTCGGCAGAGGTTACACATACTATTTTAACCCCTAATTTAGTAATTAAAAGCAACATCCATTTAAATACAGGCATGCCCCGCTACAACATACAGATGCATTCCAGGGTTTTGGTACGTAAAGAGAGTATAGGAATTACATATTAAAAGTGGGTCAGGTTCCTGACTCAAGATGGTTTTTTGCCAATAAAACCCCAAAAGTGTTATATTAAGTACTAAAAGCATTAATTAATACATAAGCAGTTCATAAAATAGTTTAAAATGCAAAGAAAGTCACGATAGCCACTGAGGTGGTTTCTCGAGTCGCTTTAAATTTGAGTGTTTCGAAATCCTTGGTCCAAAATTCTTGATGAGTTTATAGCCGAGGAGAAATTGAATGGAAATAAAATAAAACTTCAACAATAGTATTATCTGCAGCCATAGCCGCCTTAAGGGGGAGGCCACATGGGCCCTGGCCCAGGGCCTCACTTTAGAGGGGTACCTCAAAATTTGGAAAGGAGAAATAAAACAGAGACTCATAAGTCAGAAAAACTTATGACCTATTAGACATGAAGAAAGAAACAGAAAAAATAGCCAATTTGGTTTTTATATTGAATTTTTAATAAATATATAATATGAAATTGTGTTTACTTTATACTTTTTGTTTATTTAATAGTATAATTTTTCCAGTATTTCTTTATACCCCTCAGCCAACCACCCCCTAAATAGTGTAATAATTTATATTGTTATTCTCTATGAATTCACACAGGTAGTGACTCACATTTTACAATCGATGCAAAAATTTGATAAATAAATAAATGGGACAACATCCCCAAAAAGGAGTTCCAGGAGTGATTCGCGAAGTTGAAAAGGCGCTGGAATCACTGTATCGTTGCCCAAGGGAACAACATTCAATAGGACCTGCGGTAAGCCAATTTTTTTATTATGGCTGACCGGAAACTTTTTGATTGTACCTCGTATGTTGTACAGAGATCTAGCTATCAATGTTATAAGTACGTTATAGCGAAAGTACGTTGGTAGAGCGTACGTAAAGCGGGGTATCCCTGTACCATACATAGCCGCATACAAGTCAATGTCGATTTTTCAGCTTTCAAATGTATTTAGACATATGAGTCGTCCTTGTTCTTTCACCTTACAAGTATTTTTTTGGAAAAAATCCAACTCAAATCTTTGAATAAAACACAAATATAACCATCTCAATCATTTGTTGAGTGAAAAATACATGTGGAATCCTAAGTGTTCACAAGACATATTATTGACAACAAACATCCTCATCATGGCTCTGCTATTGAAAAGGATAAATATGTAGCTGATTTCAAGCTAAAACTCATAGGATTCGCTAAAGAAACTTTCATTGACCAACAATGAAATCTCACAGCATATTGCAGTTTGTAGAATTAAGAATGCACAAGGTCATAATCTATTTCTCCAATATGAGCATGCCAATTGGGAATTTAGAATATATGATAAATAAAATCCATTTAAAAGTCATAGAAAAATATATGTATTTACAGATAAATGATTGAAAAAACATCCTGATATGAAATATCTAATACCAATATTTAGACTCCATATAAACATTTTATGTAAAGATCATTTCAATTAGAAATTGCAATAGAAAGCATGACAATTAAAAGAACATACATACAAAAAAGTACAAATCATAATAAATATGATATCATATCATGTTTATTAAGAATAACCTGGCTTTTGGAGTCGAATTCTTTCTTGCCGGTCCACAGATTCAAGAATGAGCAATGATTGCTCACTGCTATCAGAAAGTTTGCCCACAGAAGTTCTGCTATAAGAAAAAACTTTCATAATACTAAGGTTGGCACAGCAGATAATTGTCAATTCCCCAAATTTTCAGAAGGAACATAAAGGGAACAGATCCAAGGATGACTCATGACATCGGTGAGAGATAATCTGTTGGGGGGGATGCGTTGCAACAACTGAAACAGAATCCAATTAAAATCAATTACCAAAATGATGGTACTTTATAGTACAGGTAATATATAAGGTAACACGAATAAAGTAAAACCATTCATATATATAATAATTATTGAAATTTTAAAGGGGCAGTATATTTTCCATTAAAAATTGTTGGTACTTGCCCTTTACCTACCTGCACAATTTTCTTGTCGGGAGTGGTTCCATAGGTGACAAGAAATGGAACTACATTGAGGTTGCGTTTGCTGCTTATTCAAAATTCTTTTGTTTAGTGTTGCTATAGCGCCATTGTTGAAGCTAGCTAGTAAAAGTGAATAAGTAATGAATCACGAAGACTATGAATCTGAAAGAACTACCGTATATACTCGTATATAGTTCGACTCCGTGTATAGTTCGACCTCCGATTTCTCGGTGAAAAAATTAGATTTTTCATATATCTCGCGTAAAATTCGACCCTAGCTTTCTACTTACTCTTTTACTCTAGATTTCTGTCAGGAACGCCATTTTCCGTTTCGATATCTCGAAGCTAACAATCAAGGTATATTGAACGATCTTGGTTTTCAACAGCTTTTAGTATCATAATAATACTATACTAATAATAAACTGTAAACATCGTAAACCTATTGCACGATCTTGAGAAGAAAAATATTTATTACTTTTTAACTACGAGATGTGACATACGAATGGTGGCAGAATTTCTAGCAAATAGACGAAAATTAAGCTTATATAACGAAAATTAATAGACACATATTACTAGTAAAATCTTTAATAAAAGTTATAGTTATAAGTTATAGTTGAACAAGATGAAATAAACTCAATATAATATAATTCATTCCAACTCATCTGTTGTTATAAGACGCAAGAAAGATATGCATAGAAATCAATAAACAATCCGTGAATATGAGACAGGCTTCAGTATTCACGTAACAACATTACGACGACAAAAGGTCAGTATAATGGTTACATTACGAATTTAGGTTAAAATGCACTATAACCCACCACAGAACGTATAAAAAAATAATGAAAAATACTACTGGGTCGCAATCAAATCAGAATTTCGAGATAATACAGGACAGGTATATAAGTCTTTGAAAAAGAAAAAAAAGAAAAACAACATAGTTCTAATGAAAATTGATAAAATTAAAGGTAAATAGGAAGTTTTGGAGCTATATCATAGAAGTTAAGTCAGTGAGGTGGGTGACCAAAAAATATCTTGATTTTTATTATGATATTTTTAAAAAGATAATTTTTTAGATCCGAGATTTTAAACCCTCAAAAGTATTACTCGTGTATAGTTCGACCCCCATTTTTTTGCACAAAAATTTGGTCTTAAAAACTCGAACTATACACGAGTATACACAGTATTTAAAGGTAGTTCAAAGATGAAGTGTCCATTTTATTAAAAACTGAAAATGGAAACAACAGCAGTATTTTACAAAACAGTCGAAGGTGAAGTCACCTAATGAGTTCTCTTGTCAATAAATTTAGTGTAATTTCAGAGATTAAAGTCATGCTGGAGATTGAAGTCACATGAGATGCCTGAGGCATCCAGCTTGAACCATTCTCACCCCAGCGGAGATTGGGAGCATGAAGCAAAGCAAACAAACACATAAAGTACCTAATTCCATTTTTCGTGCACTACATAGTTCCATTTCTCGTCATCTACGGCGCCACTCCCAGCTAGAAAATTGTTCAGGTAGGTAAAGGGCAAGTACCAAATCTTTACTACAGTAAAAGCCCAATATTGTGCTGCTTGTTATTACACAGTTTCAGAAATAATATGGAGTAAACCATATCCCCGAAAACACAAATTTAAATTTCTAGAAAATATAGCGAATGTTATATGTACACAGTACTAGTACAGAAAGAAGTGTGTTAATTGTTAATATGTTTGTAGTCTTGTGTGGGTTTTTCAATTATGCATCTATATAAAAATTGGTTTTAATAGTTCAGCAGCTTGGCAGTACTAATCTTCCCTATACCACAGATAAGCTTATAATGAGCAAGCTTGGGACTGGACCGTAGGATTTTATTGATTTTTGGGTCCTTAGTGTATAACTAGCTAATTAACCAGGCTTTGTCCTGGGTTTTCAGTTTCAAATTTTTCATGCTTATTTCACTTGCCATTATTTTAATTCAAACTCAAGGTACTCTTGAGATAGGTGACCAATATTTCCCCTTAATTGGCATGAACAAATTAAATAATTTTAGAAAATATTAACACGGGCCTCTAGTCAGAGTATGATTTGTTATGACTCCCCGCTCCCCAAAAAAAAACAAAATTCTGGCCCTGGCGTGTATATCCTCAAAGTCGTTTTAGTATGTGTACCAAGTTTTAAGTCTCTAAGTTTCTTGGTTTTCAAGAAATGCTGTAGGGTTTGATTTGTATAGCATCCTCCTCCCTTCCTCAACTGCCCAAAAATCAAAACTGGTCGCTGCATTTTGCATTAACACATAAGTAAAATGTACATTAATTCTTGTAGTGTATAAAATCTCTGCTTTCTTGGATGATTTCTCTCTCCCTCAAATGCATATCTATCACTTTCTATGTCGCTACTTATTGTATTTATGCATTCGCTTAGCACAACACTTTTTAGGAACGTATCTTTTGTGTTAAGCAGAGACTACCTGTGTGTGTGTATATATATATATATATATATATATATATATATATATATTAACTAAAGGAAAAGAAAAGGTAGTGATGAGGGTGGCAACAAGGTGTTGAGGGAAGCCCAGCAGACACTCACCAAGTTGAGGACCAAGCAGGCAGGCTGCTGGGGGCGTCGAAGAGACACGTAAAACACACGAACACAAAAACACACGCAAGCTTATCGGGCCTAAGCCCTTCTTCAGCGAAAGAGTAATGTAAAGTGACACACTGGGCGGGGAATGACAGGGTGATGTGGGAAGGTTGATGATTGGAGGAGGTGGGGAGTAGGAGGGGTGGATAGCCAATAAAGAGGGAGTGTGATGAGGTAGAGTCCGAATAGTTACAAAGTAACAAGGAAACATTGTAAGGGGGCTAATAGGGTTAGCGGAGGTTGAGGCCAGGCGGAGAGAAAGAGTCGAGAAGATGGATATGTGCTAGTTCCCAGTGTCGGAGAAGGGGGGCAGGAGTGTCATAGGGTAAAGCGCGAATAATCCTAACATTGTAGCAACTATTAAAGGGGACATTGTGGGTATTAGCATGTAATGCAACTGGGAGGGGGCATCTGAGAGAAACGCTATTCCGGTGACCGTTCATTCGGATGTTTAACGGATTGCTGGTGAGGCCTACGTAAAACGCGGGACAAAGGGTGCAGGTAAGGAGGTAAATGACGTTACGGGTGGTGCAGTTGCTTCTGGAGGTGATGGGATAGGTGATGTTGGTGGAGGGACCCGAGAAAGAAGATGATGGTAGGTGGATAGGGCAAGTGAGGCAGCGAGGTTTTCCGCAGGGGTGGGAACCTATTGCAAGAAGTGTGGTAGAAGTGGGAAGTTCCTTCCTCCACAAGATATTTCCCAAATTTGGGGGCCGGCGGAAGGAGAGGAGCAGAGGATTGGCAAAAAGGTTGATAAAGAGGGACTGATGGGAGGAAGAGGTAAGAATTGGGTGGGCAGCATGAAGGATTGTTTTGAGAGCTTCGTGGATACCAGGATGGAAAAGTGTCGTAAGAGTGAGTGGAGGGGTAGATGCTGGAATAGTGGGTGTGTGAGGATGAGATCCAATGTGGGTAGGCGTCATCGCCCTATGGATCTGTTCGCGGGCCAAGACTGGAGGGTATCCACGTTTGAGAAGAGCATCCTCGAGGACAGAGTAATACTCTAGAAGGGATGCTCTATCGGAACAAAGCCTCCATCCTCGACGAGCAAGGGCATAGGGGATAGAGGTTTTGGTATGAAGGGGATGGCAGCTATCAAAGTGGAGGTATTGGAGGCTGTTGGTGGGTTTGATGTGAACACAGGTGAGGATTTGGCTGTCTTGAAGGTAAAGATCGACATCCAGGAATGTGATGTGGGAGGTAGAGGATTGGTGGGTGAAGGACAGTGAAGGATGGGAGGAGAGACGCGAGAGAAAGGAAAGGAGAGAGTCAGGTCCATGCGTCCAAATGAGGAAGACATCGTCGATGTATCTCAGCCACAAAAGTGGTCTGAGTGGAACGTTGAGGAAGAGTCTTTCCCATTCTCCAAGGTAGCAATTGGCGTATGAAGGCGCCATTCAGGTGCCCATCGCAGTGCCTCTAATTTGAAGGTAGTGACGACCATCGAAAGAGAAGTTGTTCAATTTGAGCACCATTGCCGCCAAGTCTAATAAGAAATGGGAGGAAGGTCTTGCATCGGGTGGTCTTGAGTCCAGGAGTTTACTAAGGGCAGAGAATCCATCATCGTGGGGGATGTTTGTGTAGAGGGAACAGACATCGATAGTGGCCAAAATGGTATTGGGTGGGAGAGGAAAGGGGAGGTGTTTGAGACGTTTGAGAAAGTGGTTAGTGTCTTGGATGAAGGAAGGGAATTGACGAATGAGAGGTTGTAGGTGGGAGTCAACGAAGGCGGAGATGCGTTCTGTAGGGGAATTAAAGCTGGCAACAATGGGGCAGCCGGGGATGTTGGGTTTATGGATTTTAGGGAGAAGGTAGAATGTGGGTGTGCGGGGTTTGTTGGGGATCATTAGAGCAATGGCGGAATCGGAAAGGCCTTCCTGTTTGCCTGAGGAATGAAGATAGGACGAAATTTGGTAGGAGTGGTGGTCTGTGGGGTTGGAAGTAAGGTGATGGTAAGAGGTTTCGTCAGAAAGTTGGCGCTCGGCTTCCTCGTTATATTTGGCGCGATCCATCACAACCGTGGTGGTGCCCTTGTCGGCAGGGAGGATGATGATATGGTCAAGATGTTTGAGTGTGGAAATGGCATGCCTTTCACGTCTGGTAAGATTATCTGTATGGTCGATAAGATCGGAAAAGTTAGGTTGGGAGATTCTGGAAAGGATATAATTGAGGTATTGTTCGACCGGGTGTAGGGAAGGAAGGGTGGGTGGAATGTATTGGGAAGGAGGTTTGAAGATGGAAAAGGTAGGTGGGAGGCCGGGAGGGAGTTTTGGGTTGGCAGAGGTGAGAGTCTTCTTTGGGAGGGTTAGTTTTTAGACGTAGTGTGCGGGCAAAAGACTGGACGTCGGCAAGGAGGTGAAAATGATCAAATTTGGTGGTGGGACAAAAGGAAAGGCCGCGTGAGAGGAGTTCATTCTCGGCAGGGGTAAGTACGTGGGAGGAAAGGTTCAAGACTTCATCTGGTTGGCAAGATGAAGAGGTGGTGGCAGGAGTGTGCGAAAAATATGAGCGCTTCAAAGGTTTGCGGGTTAGGAAAGTGTGGGTCTTTTTCAGGATATGAAGTGATGGTGGCGTTGGGAATCCCAGGAGGTCCGCAAGACAGGGAGTTTGACCGATGAGTGGCGGGGAAGGAGGTGGTTTGTTGACCTCGCCAGCTGTTATGAACGGAAGGGGAAGACCAAGTTTGAGGTGCTGGACGCAAAGCAGAGAGAGTTTACGGAGAAGTCTGTTGCGATGTGCGGTGATATCATTAGCCACTTGAAGGAAAGCGGCACGAAGGTCGGATATGGATTGCGAAGAATGACGAAGATAAAGAACGAGAGATTTACAAGGGGGGCAGGAGTGTCATAGGGTAAAGCGCGAATAATCCTAACATTGTAGCAACTATTAAAGGGGACAGTGTGGGTATTAGCATGTAATGCAACTGGGAGGGGGCGTCTGAGAGAAACGCTATTCCGGTGACCGTTCATTCGGATGTTTAACGGATTGCTGGTGAGGCCTACGTAAAACGCGGGACAAAGGGTGCAGGTAAGGAGGTAAATGACGTTACGGGTGGTGCAGTTGCTTCTGGAGGTGATGGGGTAGGTGATGTTGGTGGAGGGACTCGAGAAAGAAGATGATGGTAGGTGGATAGGGCAAGTGAGGCAGCGAGGTTTTCCGCAGGGGTGGGAACCTATTGCAAGAAGCGTGGTAGAAGTGGGAAGTTCCTATATATATAGGATATATATATATATATACGATATATATATATATATATATATATATATATATATATATATATATATATATATATATATATATATATCGTAAAACCCCTTATTTACACTTTTCTAGGGACCTGGGAAAAGTGTAAATTGCAGGAAAGAGTAAATTGAGGGAAAGTGCAAATTGAGGGAAAAGGAAAAATAGCTAAACTGATTTTACTTTTAAACTCGCTCATTTGTTACAGTAAGACTAAAAATAAAATCAGTGTTAAAAGAGATAAGTTTATAAAGAGTATATTTATTTATTCATTTACTTAACCAACACACTTTTTAATAATAGTAATATTAAAATATATGCCGAATTAAAATGCTAGTATAATATGCTTTGGTTCCCCTTAGAATCTCCAAATTACATTTGTCTGAAAAATTGTACATAGGCATAGGTATATTTACTTCAAGAACATAATACTTTTTCAAAGCTTGAATAGTGTTCGTTTTTTCCACCTCTTGAGCTACGACTATTTTAAAATTCATGTTATAAGTTCATCGGATTCCTTTGTTAACTTGGGATTTGGAAGAACCTTTTTTCTCAACATGATCAACATCCTTTTTGTCACCCATTGTTAAAATAACAGATGGGTAAAAACTTGCTAAGATAGGTACAAAGAATACGCCGATGAACTGATAGCTTCAATTCAATGACTAATGAGGAGTTCAGCCGTCGACTGAACTCCATCTATTTTCGCCTCATATGCTTTTCAAGTACATTGTAATATGTACGCCTAATGTGTTTACAATGTAACAAATATTTTGTATCACTTAACAGATGTGCGGAGTGTACAGTGATTTTTTGAAACACGATTTTACGATCTTTTAAAATTACTATTACTCGAATATGACGCAGGGGCTACTTATAAAATTTCATTTTTTGGAAAAAACATTGCATTATATTCGGGACAATACGGTAATTTAAATTATAACAAATTACAAATTAACTTAAATTTAATTACAAACTGTGGGAGCCAAGGGGCAGAATTTGAGTGGAAAAGGTAAAAACATGATAGCGCCAACTCGAACATCTTTTCAATAGCATTCATACTTGGTTCAAAGAGTAAATAGCATAAATAGTATTTCCCTACCTAGGTGCACTGTTTATGCTCTGCTAGTGTGATTTATGTATGAGGTTTTGAAGTTTTCACCCAAAGGAGTTCATACGTATTTCCGTCTCTAAATATGCTGTTCCCGAGTAGCATCTGTTAAAGCAAGTGCTGTTTTGAAAAGAAAGAGTTCATATTTCTGCCTCTAGGGGTGCTGTTCCTACTCAGCCACCATTTTTGAAATCTTTGCCCAAAAGAGTTCGGATTTATTTGCAAAGCTAAATCGAAAAATGTTAAAAATTGTTGGGAATCACATGCTAAATTCTTTTTTTTAAATTGGAAATTCTAACGGAAAATGACGCAAATAACGGAAAACTTCAAATTAAATAACATAAATACAGGGTTTTACTTACATTGGAATCATAGGAAAATTGATGGGACCCATATAAAATGTTGTAAATAGTGGGAAAACGTACATTCCGATAATGTAAATACAGGGTTTTACTGTATATACTATATTGTTTTTATTTAGCAGAGAGAAAGGAATAATGGGAGAGAAGGAAAATTATAGGAGGGAGGATAATAGAAGGGAGAGAGGGAAGAGAAGAGGAAGTGACAAAAGAGATGAGAATAGAGGAGAATGAGAGGGAGAGGAAAATGGGAGATGGAGGAGAATGCGAAAGAGAATGGGGGATAGGGAGGAGAATTAAGGAGAGAGGGAGGAGAATTAAGGAGAGAGGGAAGAGAATGGAAGATAAAGAGGGCGAAATGGGAAGTGTCCTAATTTTAATTTAATACCTTATTCATGCATACCCCTCACTGTCAACAGTAAATTACACTAGTAAATGAATCAATAGCAGTTACAAGTTACGCTTGCAATTAAGGTGCAACTAGACTGAATGTACCCATAACATGAGTAAAATACAGCTTGATTTTATTATATAGAGTCTATCTGGGGATATTTATAAAATGGCAAGACCTAATTTTCTGGAGTAAAACCACCAAGTCTCCAATGGCAACATCAGCTGTCTCTTAACCTCACAATCCAAAACTTACTTAAAATGGCTATGAACCAACCATCTACTTTCATTCCTTCCAATAATTACCTTAGAAATGAGATTCCTTGGTCCGGGGCTCATAAAAGAAGGGAATTTCAAATCCACACGCCTTATCCTCAAATAAGTTGTATTGGTTTCCTTACTCTCAAACGGTGGATGACCAACTAGAAATTCGTAACACAAAACTCCAAGGCACCAATTGTCAACATGCTCAGAATACCGGTCACCCACAATCATTTCAGGAGGTAGGTAATCTAAAGTTCCACACATGGTTTTCCGCCTGAAATAATAAACAAAATGATGGAATTATTTGAGATTCAAGTTTGTTAAGACTACAAAATAGATTATGAAGGGAAAAAAATTCATAATTTAGCATTATAAAATATTACAAATACATTTGAATGGAAAACTAAATTGATCATGCGTATTTGTATGGAAAAAATAACGCGTGTAAGCTAAGCTGAATCAGAGTTCAACAATAGTCATTACAATGCTCTTGTAATAAATGATAAAAACTGCATAAATGCCAATATTTATGCAAAATTCAAAGAAATACGCATGATAAGCAAAATTCCACAATAAAAATTGGAATCTCCATTCCTTTCCAAAGAGAATACATAGTATAAATCCCACTCCGATGTTACAATTCTAATATATTTTAATGTGTAAGAGAAAATTACTCTGCACGATGGATATCAGACCTCCCATGTAAATCAAATGGGAAGGAGAGTTCCTGGAATCAAGCCCAGGACTTTCAATCTTCACAACAAAAACTATCCTCGGGAGATCAGCCTTGATAGCAAGAGATTTCCACCAAGTGTCATGAAAATCAGTCTATTGGTTCAAAAGTTAATGGGGAACAGACAGACAGACAAAATGGCAAAACTATAAGCCTATTTCCATTCTGGAAAGTAAGCTAAAAATATCTGGGATAACATGTGATGTAAATTTGAATAATTTTAGGAAGGTATATTGACTCCGAAATTAGTAACTTGTATAGAAAAGAAATGAAAGCATGTTTATTCTTGGAGTGAGGGATTCACTCACCACACGACCAACGGCGGGTTAAATTTCTTCTTTCCATTTGATTAATGTATATATGGGAGCAACATATTTTTATTTCCATTTTTAAAATTACCTTAAATAAACATGAGCGCAGAAATTGGACACACAACAGCCTAAGCAAATTAAAAATAATTTTAATGATGCTTAAATCTATAAGATTTTTCAGGAAAAAAGTATTTATGTTCACCAAACCATTAGAAAGGACTACATCGTGCATCATATCTAGCTGTGATTAAGTCTGTACAGGGCAACGTTTAGAGAAAATATGGGGCAAAAATGGTTAAATGTAACACTTTACATAAGATAAACTTAATTCGTCAAAGTAAATAGGGATGATCTACAACATAAATAATTGCTTCGAAACTTGTATACAGTGGAACCTCGGTTTACGAACTTAATTCGTTCCGTAAAACTGTTCGTAAACCGAGTTGTTCGTTAACCGAAACAATTATTCCCATAAGAATCAATGTAAAATGGATTAATCCGTTCAAGACCCCAAGAAAATGGCCCTTTATTATCTTTATTTTCTACTTCATGCTTGAAATCCTATACAAAACAATGGAAATTCATAGTTTTAACTGAAAAGGAATTGGAAGTAATAAAACAAAAAGAATAAACGTAAAAACAAACTTTATTTCAACTTATCTTACAAAATAGTAAAGTGTTATTGTTTGGAAGGTGAGTCCCCTTCCATGAAAACATCGGCTGCTTGAAGTTCATCAGGTTTCTGTCTCACTAAAAACCTATCCAATGAGATTTGTTTCTTCTTGCTTTTTATAATGTTGCGGAAATGAGACATGACATTATCATTGAACAGATTTATAACGCGATTTGATAAAGTTTTATCGGGGTGATATCTTTCCACAAAACTTTGCACCTCACTCCATTTCGCACACATTTCGTGGATCGTGGACCTAGGAACATCTTCCATTCGTTCATCAATCTCTGAAAATAATATTTCCTCTGTCACCGTCTTTTGCTGCTCATTAAGAAGCTGTTCCAGTTCTTCCGTAGTGAGTTCATTGCTGTGGTCCTCCACTAGCTCCTCCACATCAACATTATCAACTTCTAATCCAATCCTATTGCCTATAGATACAATATCATCGACAATATCAACAGACTCAGTCTCATAGCCCTCAATGCCAGATATACAGTCTGGCCACAATTTCCTCCAGGCTGATTACATAGTTCTGTGAGTCACTAGCCCCCAGGCTTTGTCAATGAAACTTAAACAATGGAGGATATTCAAATGTTTTTTCCAGAATTCTCTGAGTGTTAATTCTGTGTCAGAGGTTGCTTCGAAACACCTTTGAAATAATTCCTTGATGTACAGTTTCTTAAAGTTTGAAATGATCTGCAGGTTTATAGGCTGGATTAGAGGAGTCGTGTTAGGGGGCAGGAACTTCACTGTGATGTAACCAAACTCCTCAACCAACTCGTCTTGCAAGCCTGGAGGATGAGCAGGAGCATTGTCCTTCACAAGAAGGCATTTTAGTGGCAATTCGTTTTCTTGGAGGTATTTTCTCACGCTTGGGACAAAGGCTTCATGGATCCACTCAATGAACAGTTGCCTGGTTACCCAAGCCTTACTATTTGCCCTCCACATAACAAACAGTTTACTTTTCATTACATTATTTTTCTTAAACACCCTCGGATTCTCAGAGTGGTAGACAAGCAATGGCTTGACCTTGAAGTCCCCACTTGCATTTCCACATAGTAAAAGAGTCAGCCGGTCCTTCTTTGGCTTATGTCCAGGCAAAGTCTTTTCTTCCTGAGTGATGTAGGTCCTATTTGGTAATTTTTTCCAAAATAGGCCAGTTTCATCACAGTTGAATACTTGCTGGGGAAGAAAACTCTCAGCTTTTACATAGTCATTAAATTCTTGTACATATTTCTTAGCAGCTTCTTGGTCTGAGCTTGCAGCCTCTCCATGCCTATTTACATTATGTATTCCAGTTCTCTTCTTAAACTTCTCAAACCATCCTCGGCTAGCTTTGAACAGTTCAGTATAAGTACTCGTACCAGGGTTTGTTATTAAAAGGTCATCATGTAATCGTTTCGTTTTTGCACAAATTAGAGCTTCAGAAACACTATCACCAGCTAACTGTTTCTCATTTATCCAAATCAACAGCAATTTTTCCACTTCGTCAATCAATTGTGGTCTTTGTTTACTAATAACTTTTACTCCTTTCGTGACATCAGCTTTCTTGATCGTCTCTCTTTTTTAGTATAGTACAGATCGATGATTTCGCCATACCGAATTGCGTAGCAAGATCCGAGACACGAACACCATTTTCATATTTAGATATAATTTCTTTTTTCACCTCTATCGTGTTTTTATTTCTTTTCAATTTCTCTTTCATCATTCTTTGGCTTCATGGTGGTCTAAAAAGATAATTTAATTAAGTGTAAATTAAACTTCGAAACAATAGCAACACGTATACAAAAACAATATAAGACTCACTCGAGCAGCAGTCCAATAAATACGACGCACTCGAACAGCAGTCTATCCTGAGTGAACGCTACCGCGAAATTAATACCTTCTCAGTTCTCAGACTCAACGGCGCCAGCGCCGGTGTGTCTGTCCGGGGTTTTGCGCAGCGGCGCGCCGAGATGTCAGTCCATGGAGCACGTGACTGCCTGTTCGTAAGCCGAAATTCTGTTCGCAAACCGAAGCATTTTTTCGTCGGGATTTTTGTTCGTAAACCGAATTGTTCGTAAACAGAGTCGTTCGTAAACCGAGGTTCCACTGTAGCTAAATGTGCCCTGCATGCACTCGGCAGTCCTATTAATTACGCAGTCAGAGTGCGCTGCACATTATATGTATAGACACACCTTACCAATAGTAAACCCTTAAAGTTAACATGAAATGATAACACTGTAATTTTCCACTATTTATTATAATAACATGACCTAGGTTTCGATGCTTAGCGTCATCATCAGGTGATACACAATATATCGACACAGTATATATAGGAGAAAAAGATGGAGTGGGGGGGTGGAGAAATGTTGTAAGGGTGAGAATACATGCTCATTGAGAAGTAACACATTGTTTCTAATATGTTGCACTATCTCTAGCTGCTCCAAGGCATCCAGCCGGGGTCCTTTGTTTTCAAAATGGAGGACCTCAGGGATAAAATGACAGGCATGCAAAGATTCGAAGAGGTGTTTGGCCAATAGTGAAAATGTGTTATTTGTCTGAAGACACTTAAAATGTTCTTTAATCCCTATCTCGAAATTCCTCTCAGTTTGGCTGATGTAAACTGCTTTGCAACTGTCACATTTTACTTTATATATCCCACTTTTCTGGGAAGAGTCAATTTTGTCCTTAGATTGACACAAGAGTTTGGCTAGTGTTAGGTGGGTATAAAAGAAGGTATGCTAGTTCTCTTTTAGTAAAACATTTGCTAATCTATAGGAGATTTTGCCTAGAGATAATGCAACATATTAGAAACAATGTGTTACTTCTCAATGAGCATGTATTCCCAACCCACCCCTCCTATATTAAAATTACTAAAAATCATCGTAAAAAGTTGGGGCGAACTTGAGAACGAAGAAAATAATGAAGTTTCATTTTCCTACAGTGAAATTTTAAATACAGACCGAATCTTTCCAAAATTGAACTTTAAACTACAAAATCTCGAGTTTTTTTAATGAAAAGGTTTTCCTTTCCATGGCGACCGCTATTGTTGCCAAACTCAATATCCTAAGCCTTTGACATTGAAATGAATTAATTATCCATGTAAATAAGATATGGCATAACAAGGTATTTCTCCAGTTTCAAATATAAAAAGGAATGAAGAGAGAGGGAGGAAGAATGAGGGGAAGGAAGAGAGAGAATGGGAGGAAGAGAGAGAGAATGGGAGGAAGGGAGAGAGAAAGACAGAGGGAGAATGGGGGAAGGAAGAGAGAGGGAGGGAGAAAGAACGAGAATGGGAGAAGAGAGGAGAATGGGGGAGAGAGAGAGAGAGAGAGAGAGAGAGGAAGAAAACAGGAAGTGAAAAATGTATTTATTTGTTGTTAGGCATTGTAACTAAATGGTTTGTCACACACTATCGACATTTGACTATTTTTTTCTCTTTGCTTTGTTTGTTACTGATTTTATCATTTTTGTTCATCTTTGCGGTTCTTTCTTGGTTCTTATTTGTTTGTTCCTCATTTTGCCACTCTCTCCCGACATTGGATTCTTTTTTCTGTTCGTTCTTCGTTTATTATAATAATTTTTGACGTTTCTCAAAATTTCCTGCAGTAAAAATAAAGTGTTTGTATGTATGTGTGATTCTATAATTAATAATAATAACTAAATGATGTAGAAACAAAAGCAAGGTGTCATTTTAACCACAATAAAGAGTAAAGTGGTGTGGCAAGGTTTTTAAACCGATTGCATTTACCTTTTTAATTGACAAAATTATTTTCTTTATTATTAATCTCCCCCATTTAAATAATATGGGAGTGGGTGTACCATAATTATAAATTGCATTTAAAAATTATTTATATTCGTTGTAAGAATTTGGGATATAAACCCAGGAACAAAAAAAATTAAGTTTTATTTTCTTACCATAAAATTTCAAATTTTCCAAAATTGAGCTTTTAACCACAAAATTTTTTGATTTCATGGCAACCCAATTGTTGCCAATTTAAGAATGCAGTAATCCAAATAATATAGAGGATGATTCACTTATGAAGTACAGAAAATATGCTGTGAATATTATTTCTTGAGTTTCAAACATTAAAAGACAAATCATATCAGAATTATGGTTATGACTGATATTTATATTGCCGTTGAAAAACATCCTAATTTTTAAAAATTTCTATCGTTAGTTAGTTAAATGTTAAACATCTAAGCGAAAAAGTTTTGTACATATGATTTCATATTTTGCTTTTGTATAATAACGTCATTTAAACGGAGGAAAGCAGAAAAATTAAGCCTCTCAACAAACATGTGAGTATATTTAAAAGGGAACAATACAGCTGGGGAATTCATGGAACTATTGTAGCAAATAGGTCATGGAAATATTCCAGATATAATTGGCAATTTGGAATACCAGAATAACTAAGTGATGTAGTAAAATAGGCTGATGAAATGGAATCAAAAGTTTATCCAAAATTTCTCATTTGAGTGAAAATTCAGTTTCATGGTTATGTGAAGGAGCTATTCTCACCCCAAATATGAAATGGTGGCTTCATTCGGTGAGATTCTTATGAATCAATTTGTTGCTGAAGAAATAGTTTATAACTCTGTGGATACCGTAACAAATGTGGACAAAGCAGTAAATTAAGTGGCTGATTTTTTTAAATTCACTGAACCCTCCAGGGATGCCTCCTTATAAATTGGTTTTAATGGTTCATGCACTGACTATATTACTTCAGAATTTAAAGGCTTCAAAGTTTTTTAACGGAGCCTGTTTGCAGGTTCAAACTTTATACCCCAATGCTTTGAAGCAGTTATTTTGACAGAATGTGCAATAATACGGTGTTTTATACCATGTATCCCTATGACTCCTAGCAACTATCCTTTTCACTTCAAACATATTCAAATTCCGATAAAGGTTTGTTCTGCAATGACTATTAATAATGCCCAAGGTCAATCACTAAATCTGCTGGGTCCACTTATATACATATTGCTTTTAACATGCTCTGCCATTATGTTATTAACCCTAGAACTACCAAAGGGGGGGCCTATGAGGTCCACAATTTATTTTTTCATGTTCCTCTTTTAAAAACAAAAGAAAAGTCTGGTTATTTTATTACATTGTGCAGAGACTTATGTAAAATAATTACCTGAAGTTTCTCATCAATGTACGTATATTTCAATTTGCTGCAAATTATTTCATAATCGCTACATGCACATGCGGGTGGCCTAACTTATAGGGCACCATGTGGAAAGCATGCTATTTGTTTAAATTGTTGTGTCAGATGAATCAGATTAAATCGTTTTTCTAATCAATTTGTTATTATTTTTGTAAGAACATATTTTTGGTACTTACGGACTAACTGCAAGGCACTTACGTGGTGCACGAGTAACGAGAAATGGAACTACGTGGCGTTTGCTCTGCTTCATAAATCCAATCTCTGCTGGAGTTCGCTCTGCTTCGTGCACCAGATCTCTGCTGGCATGGAGAGGGTGACATTCATGTAGGCAGGGCACCACAGGTGCCCCGCATCCCTTCATTCTCCGGCTAACCCAACCTGGACAAAGTAGAACGAACCCACCAACCAACCTTGTCAGTGGAAATTGGTTTGGTGGTTTCGTTCTATTTCCTCTGCCCAGGTTGGGTTAGCTGGAGATTGAAGTAGGGCGAGGGCTACATCCATGTCACCCTCTGAGATTGGGTGCATGATGCACAGCAAACTCTAGCGGAGATTCAGTGCACAAAGCAGAGCAAACAAACACCATGTAGTTGCATTTTTCGTCACTCATGGCACCATGCAAGTGTCCTGCAATTAATCCTTAAGTACCATATTTTCTTTTGTATTTTAATATTGTTTTCTTAAGAATAGTATATTCATTTTTAATCATGAAGTGTGCACTTTAGCATCTTAGGTATGTCTCTCAGAGGTCACTCCCCCTGACCCCCAATTTCTGACAAGTCCTGGCCCTCGCCAACTTCAGTTTTGCCAAACATGGGTCAAGTCAGGAGCGTAACCTCTGCAGTTGGCAACAAAAACACATTACCAAAACATGACATTTATCTTAAAAATTTAAGGGTATTAATAATAAGTCAAGAAATTTGAGACTATTAATCGTTGGTAATAAAAATAACATTATATAATTAGTTATTAGGTATTCGATAGAGAATAATCAGTTATTTGGAAATATAAAAGAGAAAAATAAACTCACACGAGGGATGGTGCATGTACAGACCACCCAAAATCTGCAATTTTTATGTTTCCCCAGGCTGTTAAAAGTAGATTTTCGGGCTTTATGTCCCGATGAATAACTTTATTTTTATGACAATAATGAAGGGCATCCGCAACTTGATACACATATTTGGCAGCTCTGTGAATGAACAATCAAATTTATTACACATCCTATATCTTTTCCTTACGTAAAAGATTGAAAAACATTTTTACTACGTCAGTGATAAAATAAAAAAGAATTATACTATAAATATTACACGAATACAATGTAAGTAAAAAAAATTTGTACCTCTTTTCAGAAAATCTTTGCAGTGGTTGCTTATTCATTTCTTTGTATAACTCTCCACCTGCAGCATATTCCAGGACTAAAAACACTCTCCTCTCATCGTGAAAGTATGTTAGCATTCGCAAAATATTGGGATGGCTAAAAAACAAATATTTTACTTACAAACACATAACGTTAGTTTACTGTCAAGTAATTTAAATGTAAATACTTATACCTAAGATGCGACTGTATTTCAATTTCACGAATCAACTGATGCTCTATTTCTCCTTTTACTAGTTGCGACTTAAAAAGCATCTTTAATGCAACTATGTATTCGGTGGATTTCTCTCTCGCCATATATACACGACCAAATTTTCCTCTGCCAAGAGGTTTTCCTATTTCGAAGTCTTTCAAGGACCACTCCTTCCTACAATTTCGAATGAATTTACTTTATTTAAACATTGAAAGCATACTATGTTAATAACATAGATTAAATAAAACTTCAAATGTATCCATGCTTCAAGGATTCAAAAATAAACTCACGGTTGCCCTGTTCTCTTTTCCAGAGATGTTCTCATGCGTTCATATATATCGTTTACAGAAGATTTTAACTGCTCTGGTACTCTAACTAATTCATCTTCAGACATTAATATACTTGTTTCCATTTTATTAGATGATTCAAAATTTTTCTAAAGAACGTTTTCTGATCAACACAGCGAACAAGTTCAAATGTTTACACTAGCGCTCTAGTCAACACGTCAACACTGTCAACCACTGTCAACATCCAATGGGGAGCCAACTATTTCGACCGTTACAATATATGTGACACAGTGTCGCTAACTGCTAAAAACAAAATCTGCTAAATGGTTCTGAAAAATCTCCTAGATTTAGACGAACGAAAATAAACTAGGGATTGGGATTATATCCACCTCACTTTCCTATCTTCCCTACAAATTAAGCGCGCATCAATTCACGGAATTTCTGGAAATACTATTTATTAAATACATAGAATATGAACTTTTTGTAGAAGAATGAGATTATTATAAAAGATTTAACCTTTTCTAAATTTTGTAAACACGTGATCAAAACCTTCCAAATTCATTTATAAAATAAGCCAGAAAATCCGCTTAGCGGATGTTTAAAAAGATTTTTGTACCTCAGATGATCAACGAAATAAACTAGAAATTAGCCCACATTGGGCCGAGTGAATAAAAAATAAGCAAATGCTTATGCTTAAGATTTCCCTCACTTTTTAAGCAAATGCTTAATTTGGGGTGAATAAAAAAAATAGCATTTGCTTTTGCTAGAAAGAATAAGCATTTGCTTATTTTTAGGAATTTTCTTAAGCATTTGCTTAAAATTGTGTGAATAAAACCGAGCTTTTGCTTAATGCTTTAAGCATATGCTTAAACTTTTTAAAGTGAGGTAAAGGGCTTGCTAAAATATTTCCAAGTACTCTATTTTCATGATAATTGATCCTAAATATAAATATGGTAATTTATGGTGACACGAAAGGTTAAAAAATACGAGAAAAGTTTCAACGTTATAAAAATTTATATCGTTTCTCTGAAGAAAATGTTAAGTACCTATATTTCAAATCTGTTACTCGGAGAATATCAAGAGAGACGTGGCGGGGTACTGTCTTCCAAACAGAAGATAGAAATATTTTTAAGGTACTTAAGTGATGTAAGATAGAAATATTTGTGGCGTCCAAAATCACTATAAAGGCAAATGACTGGATAAAATTACTATAACTAATTGAATAAAAATACACCCATGATTTGTGATATTATCGAATTCAGTTATAAAAGAAATAGTTTTTAAAAATTATTAATTAACTTTTTAAAAAATATTACCCAATATATTTATGTTTTTAGTTTGAAATTCAACTATGTAAAACTTTAAATGTAAACAAAAACAAGTGAAGGAAGAGTTGCAAAGAGCTTTCTTCCGTAAAATTTAAGCATTTGCTTAAAACTGAGTAGCAAATGCTTATAAGCAAAAGCAAACTTTTATTCACTCAATATGAAGCAAATGCTTTTAGCATTTGCTTATGCTTTTAGCAAATGCTTATGCTTTTGCTTAATGCTTTAAGCATTTGCTTAGTTTTTATTCACTCGACCCATTGGCAACACTGATGTAACAGCACGAGAAGCGGTGAAGCGGTCGATCCGTTGGCTACTTAAATTTCAATTCGTGCAAGGTCTCAAGAGTTCGACAGTTCTGAAGTCGGATCACACTGAACTGTTTAATTACGATTAGGTAAAATGGCAAATGCGGTCATTGAAATGACTGAAGCTGATTTTTCAAGAGTTCCCGAAGAGTTTAAAATTCCTCTGAAGGAAGTATACGAACGTATGAAAACCAGTCTGGAAGGAAGAAACGAAAAAACGTAAGATTATTAGTGAAAAGTTAAATTAGTAGTTTGTGTTAACCCGTTTGATGTAACTATTGTAGGCCTTATTCCTAATTTGAGTCTTAATATTTTTCTGGCTTGTAGGAAGGAGTGGTCCTTGAATGACTTCGAAATAGGAAAACCTCTTGGCAGAGGAAAATTCGGCCGAGTATATATGGCAAGAGAGAAATCCACCGAATATATGGTGGCATTAAAGATGCTCTTTAAGTCTCAGTTAGTAAAAGGAGAAATAGAACACCAGTTGATTCGAGAAATCGAAATACAGTCTCATCTAAGGTGTATTTTTGTTTGAAATCTTCCCGGTAAAGTTTGTAATTGGTATTAATGAGTAAAATGTTTCCTTTTTAGCCATCCCAATATTTTACGAATGCTAACATACTTTCACGATGATAGGAGAGTGTTTTTAGTTCTCGAATATGCAGCTGGAGGAGAATTATACACGGAAATGAACAAACAACCGCAGCATAGATTTACTGAAAAGAGGTAAGAAATAAAGAGTTTTAAAAATATTACTTATTCTTTCTCATTCTATTTCTGAAAACAAGATATTATTATAACATTATTTTTAAATCGATGATTTAGTTTTCAATTATACGTATATTTTTAATAGGGCAGCCAAATATGTGTATCAGGTTGCTGATGCCCTACTTTATTGCCATAAAAATAAAGTCATTCATCGAGATATTAAGCCAGAAAATCTTCTTTTAACAGCATGGGGAAATGTTAAGATAGCCGACTTTGGGTGGTCTGTACATGCACCATCTCTTAGGTAAGATTTTTTTATTTTCTATTATCACGTCATTCATAAATATCTTGGTCTTATATGGGAAACTTATATGCATTACACATTTACATTCTAAGGATGAAGTCGAATGTTTTAAATTAATTTTTGTTACATATTGTCTGAAATTTATTGATTTATAATAATTAAATTACTGATACAAATAATATAACATGCAGGTTTCCAAATTATATTATTTCTTTAGGTACTTGGGCGTTTCACGGGCACCACCATTAAAAATGTCATTCATAACTGTGTCCCTTCTTTTTTCTTTGAATGGAGATGCCTCTGAACACAGTGAACGTGAAGGGGAACGAAAAACACTTCCACCAACTTACCCAACTCGGTGGGGATGAGCAGAATTTTTGTTCATGTTCAAATTTCCCTTCTTTGGCCCAGCCGAGTTCCAATGGAGTACTGCTCCACATAATCCAAATCTCGCCACATTCAGCGCCTTTCAATTCAATATCTCGTCCCTAGATGGACGCTGCAGAGGTGGTGCCCCTGAAATGCCAAAGTACCTTTCTTTTTAGTCACATTTGTAAAATGAATTATTTTTCTGAGTCATTGTTTAAATCCTATGGTACTGTTATCTAAACAAATAGCATGACTCGAGTAACTTGGTACAATGAAGTTTTTAAATGGGTAATTCAGAAACTGTGAATACAGAAAAGAGCTGATAAAATGACCTTTATTGGAGAAAATATAATCACAGTGCATGCTTTCAATCAATTCTTTTTGAAGTGGAAAATTGGATTGTGAAAAAAGAAGCATGATATGTTTGTAATGAGCCTTATTAATATGTTGATGAACTAGTTATTTGCCTAAGTATGCTAGAAATGCAAATGTTTAGTATTGTACACTTCTGGATTTTAAAATTTGAATGAATTTTTTATATATTAAGGAATTGATTTTTATAAGTTTAATTGATGCAGCAAGTGGTTCATTACTACTACTTATGTAAGAAAAATTATCAAGATAATTATAATGTGATCATAAAGTTTGGTTCTCTTCTGTTAAACCCCTGCCACTAGTACCGCCGCCTACAAGGAACATTTCGCTCGACCCCACCAGGTTGGGTAAGTTATTTGAAGTGTTTTTGGTTCCTCCTCAAAGGAACATTTTGCTCGGCCAAGAATCATCTCAAAAAAGGGACTTTTATTGGTTTTATTTACATTTCATATAATTGCAGGTATTTACAAATCATAACATTAATTTCTTTCTGTTTGATGATGTCTTTTCAAATCCTAGGAGAAAACAACAAAAGAAGATCAGAATTCACATCAGGGAAGTTTGATGGGTAATTCGATAGCTGTTCCAAAATAACATTGCAAACAAAAAAGAGAAAGTGAACAATGAATATTTTTATTTCGGCATGAATGTTTGAGACATCTCTGACGAATTTGGTCGACGAAATACAAAGTCATTTCTTGGCCATTTGAACACTGTCTTGATTTATGCAATATTCCATGTTCTTGTAGGAACAACGCACTTTTCATCAGTCTAATTCACAGCACAATTTTTTAAATGAAAACATGGTTTTAAAATTACCTTCCATTTATAAATAACATTCTGCATCTGCAACAAACGACAAATAACATCAAAGTACTCTCTGCAACTGGTTATCAATAGCTTTAGTGTAGGTAACACCCACCTGCAGAGAGTGCTGTAGGCGGCGGTACTAGTGGCAGGGGTATAACAGAACAGTACCTAAAGTTTATCTGATAAAACCCTGCATAATGCACCAAGGTACATAAAACTAAATCTTGTGTAATTAGGAAAATTCTCATATTACTGTATCATATTCTTATGCTGAAATAGATGGAATAAAGCGATCCGAAGATCCTATGCAGGCAGGCATAAGCTGTAATGTTGGGAATAATTTTGAAATGAGAAAATCTTATGTTATTTGACAAAAATTAAGGTGTAGCATCTTAACAAATATATTGTCTGTGAAGAAGTAGATAAGCTACAAGCATCCAAATAAATTGCTTATTACCCTAAAGTGAGGGTGACCAAGGAAAAGAAATTAAATTTGGTATTCATTTCTTGTTTTCAAATTATATAAGAAAGAAATTTTACAATGAATAATCTGAATGATTAAGCCATTTTCCTGTCCTTGAACAAATATTAACCAACATGCCCTCCTATAATAAAGGATAAAGTACATAGAAAATACAAATTAATTTCATTTTACTCAAAGTTTAAACCCCCATGCCCTGGGTGTCTATAAAAATCTACGTATACGATTTGCATAAGTGTTTATTTAACCCATTCAGTATGGAGGACAAGTCACACTAGTCCTCCACACTAAATGGATTCAAGCGAAAACGTGGCATGGATTTTTTTTAGGTAAACTAACCCAGGGATAGCGAAGTACAAGTGTGACTTGTCCTCCATACTGAATTGATTAATATATTTTTTGCCTATAACATTATGATGTTAAAAGGAGGGGGGACTCTAATTGTCCAATGTATATTTTATCGCATCTTCCACATGATATTTTGTATATGCCAGATTTGTGTAAGGGAGGTATTGTATCTTTTGGGTTATATAATAAATTTGTTTATTGTCATTAACTAATACTGTCTTCAAGTTGAATTTTGAAAAGATGTTGTGTAATTTGTTGGTGAGCCTGGGAGCAAAGGGGATTTTTATGCATTTTGAGTCTTTGAGTGAAGGGTCAGTTTGTGTTGTGTGAGTTTTTATGTGGAGTCTATGCTTATGTTTACTTAGAATGTTTTCAACTATTTCATTGCGCATTCATTGACTTGCACAGCTCTTAATATATGCGAGTTCCTTACGGTAATCTGATCGGGAGAGAGGCACATTTAGGAGTCTATTTATCATGGAATGAAAAAGGGCCAATTTATGTATGATGGTTAGAATCGGATGGGATATATGTGTGTGGGTGTTTGTTAAATGTTGAATATTAACTTATTGTTGTCTTATTACTAATAAATCTAAGGATGTTTTCTTTTTCATGTGTGAATTTAATTGAGTCGCATTGGTTGTTTAGTTCTTGAAGGAAGTTTGTGATATTGTATTTTAATGTGTCAAAAACTGCGAAGATGTCATAAATGTATCTAAGCCAGTGGTTTCCAAATTGTGGGTCGTGCCCCCCTTTGGGGGCACAATAGGTAGGTTGGGGAGCACAAAGGATTTCTCATATATTTACTGTACATTTAACCATCCTAATCTTGCTAATATGCTGCAGCTGAATTCTAGCCCTCAATTGGCTAGGATGTATCATTTGTGTCCATGTTATTCCTTAAGATGGCTTTATTAATGGTAATTGTATGTCCAGTAAGTGTTTTTAATGAACTGTAATTGAATATAGTAGAGAGGGGGATGCAAAGGTAGTTTTCTTAGGTGAGGGGAGGCGCAGCTTTGTAATGTAGGGAAATTTTTGATCTAACAAGGGAAGCCCCCAAGGTGTGACACTCGCATCGAATTGAGACTTTGCAGAATGAAAGTATATGTAAAATAACGGACTCCTATTTCTACCTAGGTGCCAACTCGTTGTTTACGAGAAAATGTCCTTTGAAAATCACGATCCGAGAGTCAACGAAATAAGAACGTTAAAAGTCCTTCCGTTATTATCTAGGGGCAACGGGTCTAGTGGAAACGAGTTGGATTACAAATATTTTTGCTGGGGTTCGATTCCCGATGGGACCAAAATTTATTTAAAAATTTTTTTTTTCACAATTTCCAGCATATCGTCGATAAAACTTGCACAACATTTAAAAAAAATTTATTCCATCCATTATAACTACTATTTTCTTCATCGTAATTCTTTACCGTAATTCTTCACGAACATAATTTTATGGATGACTACCCATTCGCTTTACCATCATGATCAATACATGACGAGATTTGAAAGGAGGAATGCAGAACAATGCACCGAAATAACCCAACAATATTGTGATATAATGCCAATTATAATTATAATGGCAATAATTGACACCAGCAACCGATTTATCATAATGAACAGTACATGACGAGATTTGAAAGGAGGAATAAAGAACAATGCATCGAAATAACCCAACAGTATTGTGACATTATTTCAATTATAATTATAATAAAATAATTGACACCTGCAAATGATAACGAATCCCTAAACAACAACACCGTAACTTGAATAACAACATTATAAGATGACTAGACGCAGTTTTTCGTGGCCTTTTTAGCAGATGTCCTTCAACGTCAGAATATTGCCGAGCGATTTATTGTTCAAGGCCACATTTTGGAGTGGCGATTGGAATTGTTTGTTTTTGTTCGTGTTTAGCGAGTGATCTTCAGTTTTTGGGGCAATAAAAACTGCATTACGATGAAGAAAATAGTAGTTATAATGCATGGAATAAATGTTTTTTAAATGTTGTGCAAGTTTTATCGATGATATGCTGGAAATTGTGAAAAAAAAATTTTAAATCAGAAAAAAAATTTGGTCCCTTCGAGAATCGAACCCCGGCAAAAATATTTGAAATCCACCTCGTTTCCCCTAGACCCGGGGTTCCCAAACTATGTTCCGCGGAACACCGGTGTTCCGCTGAACCTGAATAGGTGTTCCGCGACAGTTTGGAAAGGTTTTATACACTGCAATATATTTAAATATCTTCTACTATCTACTTCAAGTAATAAATGAAAAGTAATTTTAAATTTCCTGCCTTTATGTATGTGTGCGCGTGTGTGGGTGTTTTAAGCGAAAGTGGCGCTGTGTAAATAATGCCCCGTTCCCACTACCAATGTACGGACCTTCGTACCAACCACTCGCGCGTTTCCACGAGTTATAAGTTACCATCGTAACTCAGTGCTGCTCTCCCTAGGCTGCCGGTTGAACTACTAACAAACACACATCTAATCTTGGACATTTTAGTAGAAATGAAGAGCACTTTCCATCTTTGTATATTTGGAAATGTCTTAAAAATGAAATCACAGCTCTCCTCCACTCTTCATCAAAAGACAGTCTTCGGCATCAGTGTATAAATTCGGGAGGTCTGCGGGAAATTTCATAAGTAAGTCCGTGTTGTTTTTTAACCTTAAAATTTGATCGACTTTGAACTGAAATTTTTTGTTGATAAATTTGTCCTTATTACAGTATTTAAATATTATTCAAAAACTACCCATGGATTTTTGGTTAAAAACTGGAACTTCGACAAAAGGAAGGCCAAGAACTTCTACTGATTCATCCAATACGTCTATCATTGAAGAAGAAAATGATCGAAAACCCGTGGTTTCTTCAAAATCTAATATTAAAGAACAAATGTCATCTATGAACAGACCAAAACGGAAGTACGATGAAAGTTATTTAAACTTGGGATTTACGTGTATTGGCAATTCGGATGCTCCTGATGCAATGTGTGTTTTATGTCATAAAATACTCGCAAACAGTTCTTTGGCTCCAGCAAAACTCCGCAGGCACTTCGGAACGATACACAGTGATTATAAAGGAAAAGACATGGAATTTTTTAAGAGACGACGTGACTCACTAGAAAAGTCCAAACTTCAAATGATTACAATGGCTAAAACTGAAAATGAAAATGCAACAGGCATCTTATCGCGTGAGCTATCGCATTGCAGCACTTATTGGTGAAGCTCATACGATTGGAGAGACACTCATTAAGCCATGTGCGAAAGACATGGTGTCACTTGTTCTTAACGAACAGGCTGCTGAAAAAATAGATGCAATACAAATATCAAATAATACTGTTTCAGGACGGATTAAAGATCTTTCTACTAGCATAGAGAAAGAGTTAATTCGTCGTCTTGGACTTTGCAGTGAATATGCATTGCAAATGGATGAATCTACAGATGTCGCAGGACTAGCTGTACTACTAGTATTTGTTCGTTACCCATATGATAAAAGTTTTGAAGAAGATTTACTCATGTGTGGATATTTACATGGACAAACTACAGGAGAAGATATATTTAACCGTATTAATGATTACATTACAAATCAAGAGATAGGTTGGGAGAAGTGTATTGATATTTGTACAGATGGTGCTCGAGCAATGGTAGGAAAGATGAAAGGTGTTGTATCACACATCCAGAAAGTAGCTACAAGAGCCACCAGCAGTCATTGTATTTTGCATAGGCAAGCACTGGTGACTAAAAAAATTTCCACAAATTTAAAAAATGTTATGGATGAAGCCGTGCAAGTGATTAACTATGTAAAATCAAGACCACTTCAATCCAGATTATTTAAAATTTTGTGCGATGAAATGGGTAGTGGACACAAAGCACTTTTATTACATACTGAAGTGAGATGGCTATCCAGAGGGAAGGCACTATTAAGACTTTATGAACTTCGAAGTGAGGTATTGGTCTTCTTGAAGGCACAAAATAATTCAGTACAAGTACAAAATTTTGTTGAAGTTTTAACAAATCCTTCATGGTTGATAAAACTTGCATATCTGGCAGATATTTTTACCAAGTGTAATGAAGTTAACTTATCATTACAAGGAAAAAGTATTACAGTTTTTAATACAAGAGATAAAATTGCATCTTTTGATAAAAAAATACAATTTTGGATTTCATCGGTTGAATCTAATAATTTTGATTGTTTTCCTGCCTTACATGAATGTTTGAATGAATTAAATTTTAAAGTAGATTACGAAGTTTCCAAGGCATTTTTAGAGCACCTACATAACTTGAAATCAACTCTTTTGCAATATTTTCCGAAAACTACTAAGGACGATTCCTGGGTTCGGAATCCATTTTCCGTGACAGCTAAACCAGTAGGCTTAAACGCAAGTGACTATGAAAATCTAATTGATTTAATTAGTGACTCTGATTTGAAACAAAAATACAAAGATCAGCCTTGGAATGATTTCTGGGCGAGTTTGTCAGAAGAGTACCCCAATTTATCAAAACAAGCTATTATTGTTTTACTTCCATTTTCTACAACCTATTCATGCAAAGCGGGATTTTCTTATTATGCTGCAACGAAGTCAAAGTGCAGGAACAGGCTCGACGCCACACCAGATATTAGAATACAACTTACCAATATTGTGCCTGATATCAAGAAGATATGCAATTCAAGAATTTAAAATCATAAAAGTCATTAAATGCTTTATTTATTCATATTTTTGTTTATATTATATTATTATAGTTTTATATTTAAAAATAATTACTAAATAAATAATCTGTTTTAATAAAATGTTTTTTTTTTAATTTTTACAAGTAGAATTACCCAACCTAAAAAATAAGCTAAGTGTTCCGTTAAACTTCCCAGGTTTGCGAAGTGTTCCATTGCAGAAAAAGTTTGGGAAACCCTGCCCTAGACCAACGCCCCTAGAAAATAATGTAATGACTTTTAATGTTCTTATTACGTTGACTCTCGAATCGCGATTTTCTAAGGACATTTTCTCGTAAACTACGTCGAGTTGGCACCTAGGTAGAAATAGGAGTCCGTTATTTTACATATACTTTCATTCTGCAAAGTCTCAATCCGATGCGAGTGTCACACCTTGGGGGCTTCCCTTGTAAGCCAAGTTTTGGGGAAGTAAGCAAATGTGCTTTTGCAGTGTTTTTTGAAATTGGTCATTAATAAATTTGAAAGAAATGGATACAATTTCCCATTGTTGTGCAATGGTTTTGCCGGTATGTTGCTAATTTAGAAGAAATTTTGTTTTGTGCAAAGGTGTGTTAATAGGATGTATTCATTGGCTATTTTCTGTGGTCGATTTTGTTCCTTGAGCCAAGATTAAAGGAAATTATTTCATCTATTGGTACGCTGGGGAAAAGGGAAACAACATTGAACAAAACTAGAATTTCAAAGACTTTGATGGCTAAGGTTTTGATTTCATTGATGAAGTGGGTGTTTTTTTTTAAATTAGCGATTCTCTCAGCACAGAACCAAATAAATACTCCCCACGACACTCCCCCATCTCATTACACATCAACTACTGATGATGAGAGCATTGCTCTCAAAATACATATCTAGTACGTTTCCTTCAAATTTAGAGATTCTGTCTTCGAGTGCATGTGTGCTTTGTCTGATAGGTCCCTATCGTTGCCGAAAGGCACAAACCTATAGACTTCCATATGCGTTACTAGATCATTGCCGCAGTTTAATTACCCATAAACCTTGGTATTATTCCTCTTTTCCCCCCTTTTCCCTTTACCTCTCAGTGTGTGCATGTTTTTGGTTGTCTAGTAGGTGTCTGTCAGGGTCGTACTGACATATCTTCTAGCAACAGTGTGATTTTCAGGTCCCTGGTGCAGATTAATCTCTCTCAAACCTGGCCTTTTTGTCCTTCCATCTTTAAGATTAGTGCTTGAATGATTGATTGAGTGCATGTGTGAGTGACATCAGGTCCCTGGCAAGGGACCACCCCTAAACCCATAAGTTTGTATTTTTTGTTTCCAGTTTTTTATCTCTCACCCTCCTTTTTGCTTTTTTCCTCTCTTTCTCAGTGTCTCTCTAAATTTTAAATCTTATAGTTAAAGAGTTTAATTTTAATATCAATTTCACCTTAGTCTGCTTGTCTGACAATCCCCGTTAACTACTATGTAACTCCAGAATATACATCGACAATTTGTGATGGACATTGTAGAATCAGATTCGTTAAGTTGACTTTGCATTAACTCTTATGGACATTGCCATGTGACTGGGACAATACTATCCCCTGTAATTCTAAATGGACCTTGCATCGACAAACATCATTTCGACACTCATGTGACACTAGCCTTAAAATGCCCAATATGTAGTGTACTTGGCAGTTCATCTCAAGTTAATTGTTTTTATGCTTTCATGAGTTATCATATCTGCTTAACTGTTTCAGACGAAAAACTATGTGTGGCACATTAGATTACCTACCTCCTGAAATGGTAGTTGGTGAACCATATTCTGAGCACGTTGACCATTGGTGCCTTGGAATTTTATGTTATGAATTTCTTGTTGGCCATCCTCCCTTTGAGAGCAAGGACAGCAGTACAACTTACCTAAAGATAAGACGGGTGGACTTAAAATTTCCTTCTTTTGTGACATCTGGGCCAAGAGACCTTATTTCAAAGGTAGGTATAATCTATAGTTCATATCAGGTTTTTATAATACTTTTTTAATAACTTATCAGCTGTCCCCAGATGGAAAACATTACATTACAATTTCTATAACATTAGCTGTACTTTATAGGTAAAATGGAGATGGATAGCTCTGTAAATGTTTTTTTAGAAGTCCATTTAAATACAGAAACTTAACTTGAATATCTTTTTGTATAAATTGAATTTTGAACCTGGATGATTAAGCAATAAAAGTCATCTTAATGAATATTCATTTTCTGTATATTCCTTGTTATCTTGAAGTGATCTTTATTAGGGGATGTAACTTGTCATTTTCATAGTAGTAGTAACTTGAAGAATCAAATGCATATTATTACCTTGCATATTTGTTCAGAAAGACGTTTGGTGTGACATAGGTGAGATATTTTTCACTTTGACCAAGAGCCAAGTAGTTTTAAGTATTTGAGTTTAGTTGTTTGTTAAAGTCATGATGTATCAATGAAATTTCCATTTCAGTTGCTTCAGCGTAGCCCTACTAACAGGCTTCCTCTTCCTGATGTTCTGATTCATCCTTGGATCTGTTCACAATATTCACAAGCTGCAAATTTGGGGAACTGAAAGGAAACTACTTTTTAATGTTCCAAGATTCTTTACCGCTCCTTGGATATTTTTGTTGATGTAAATACAAGATGGAAGTTAGATTACAATTTTGTTTTTATTTAATCTTGCACCTTGTTAATTCCATTAATTCTGAAATTGTCTGCTATGAATTGTTTAATAATGAAAGTGTGTGAATGTGCTTGTTTGGTCTGCTGTTAAATTCGTACCTTATTTAAGGAAACTATCTATTTTTATATATGATTTAAATTAATTTTTATTGTTATATTTAATAGTTCAGATGAATTAGTAAAGCAAAGGCCAGATGTTATATATATATATATGTGTGTGTGTTCGTGTATACTTGAAATAACTTGTATCTTATTTATCATATGTAATCAATTCTTTGGCATTGAAACTTCTTTTTAGAATGTGATATATTTTTACACAATAAAAAAAGATAATTTGATAGCTGGATTTGAAGCTTTCTGGCACCTTCTCTTCTTCACAAAAGGGTATCTAAAGCTAAATGTCTCAGTAAGCATAAGATGTTCATCCGGATTGGGAGGGGTAAGAGGAATGGTAAAAAGATGTGGTTCAGCAAAAAAAGGATATTGGTATAATTGTGGATAAAGGATGCAATAGGAGGTTGAGACCATGGAAGGAGATGGAGCAGAGGATATCGATATGGGCAAATTTCCATTGATGGAGTTCATTTTTCAGAAAATACCCACTCTCCCCTCGCCTACATTGTTGTAACTTTGTAACTGACCTCACATAGTTATCCCACATTTTGCGCGATTGAATTTCACAAAGTGAAATGGTCAGTTGTTACATAGCATATGAATCATATAGCTGCTGTGATTTCCACTGGCATGTTTGCTGGAAGCATTACACGGAAAATGTGAGTACACACTTGATACAGTTTTTGTCCAATAAAACTTTCCAAGGATGGAAACTTTTCAGGCATGAAAATGTGAATGCCGGAAATTTTTTTTCGTATATCTTAATCTCAATAGCACTTACAGATAACATGCATACTATTGAAGAATAACTAAATAATATTTTAATTCATGCATAAAAATATATAGCTTTAATCTGAGCTATCCTTTTCATAATTAGGCAACTTATTCCAGCTATTACATGACCAATTTTCACAAATCGACGGCAAATTATCATTTGTCAGGTACCTGGTATATACCATTTCAAGGAGTCTTTCTGAAAGTATTCTAAGGAGCCTTTTTAAGTTTTCAAGATTTCAAAATAAAATTGGAATAAATAAGCTTATTCCAAAACCTGTTTTTGATTGAAGCCTCTTGAGTTGGTGTGGAATTTCTGGCTAATCAATCTCTTGAATTATAATAGCCATTGCTCCTTCCACACAGATATACAAGGGAGGAGGGAATGATCAGTATACAAATGAAAGGGTCTTGCCTGCAGGTATGGCTTAAATTTTTGAGTTGCGAAGCAACAGGCCATACATTCCAATTCATTCAATATTTAATGAAAAATTATTGATAAATAATTGGATTATAGTCTAAAAGTGATTTTATTTCCAGTATGACAAAGATAAAACAATATTTTCTTCCTAAAATTTGCAAATCATTTTGGGGTCATATTGACCCCACATGACTAAATACGGAACATTTTTCATGTGACTAACTAAGGGTTAAGGGGTATTTTTGACCCCAATGTCCAATTTTAAACACCCATAAGATAAGCATTGAATACGGTGCAGGGTTATATAAAATTGCTTTTTTAAATTATTAACAACTAAGATACAAAGTCAAAACATGCACCATACTGTGGGTGAAAGAATGAAGTTTATTTTACTTGGTGGAAATTCAATTCCATCCTGAATTTGCGTAAAAATTTGATTTTAATCATAAACTTATGAAAATTTAAAATGACAGGAGAAACCTTAAAACCATAAAAATTAAAAAAGAAGTACACAAATACACCAGTTTAGGGGAAATTACTCAATGCCAGGGACCAAACACAATCTTGCACACTCTGGGTTAGAGGAACTACCCCATGCCAGAGACCCTTGTTTACACGTTTGCAAGCAAATAAACCAAAACTACTTTTTCAAAAAGAATGCCTAGATATGTATTTCAAAATTAAAGATTCCAATTAGTAAAGAGAACAATGGAGAGTGATTGGAAAAAACATTCATTAGTAAGTTCAACATTGTCTGTAATATCATGGATTATAATTTCCAACTGCCCTTAGAGGTCTAGTTTGTTGCCCTTTGATTCAAAGTGGAGAAACTCTGGAATGAATGGACGTTCTCAAACAGGTGCTTAGCAAAGTGTGATGACACGCTTTGCAACTCAAAACAACTTTTATGTTCCTTGATCCTCTTGAAACTTCTTCTGGTCTGTCCTATGTAAACAGCGTCACAATTTGCACAAGATAGTTTATAGACACTGCTTTTTGATAAATTGGATATGGAATCTTTAGTATTCAGGAAAAGTTTTTGAATTTCAAGTTTCGTGGCTCAGATCACCCTTTTTAAGCAATAACTATAATCAACATTAAGACAGTAGCTTATGTATTACACTAAAATTTATGTAAAAATTAGGATATTCTGTGTGTTGTGATTATGGTGTCATCATCCGTGTATCCGGATAAAAGAATTAATTTAAAATTATCATGTTGTCATATGTATACGTTGTTGGCTGAAATCAAATGGATTATAATGCAGTTGATACATTAAATCAATGCTCTTGAAGTATGGAAAATCAATTCCCATTGGAGTCATGGCTATGGTAGTTAATATTTTTCATTGTTGAAGACCAAAAAAATTTCATAATTTTATGATTAAAATTAAATTTTTACGCAAATTCAGCAAAGATTTGAATTTTGTCTTCAAGAAAAATAAACCTCATTCATTCATCCACAGTATGGTGCATGTTCTGACTTTGTATCTTAATTTTAAATAATTTAAAAAAGCAATTTTATATAGCCCTGTACAGTATTCAATGCTTTTAAACCTCTATAAGTATTATATCCCTGCTTTATATTATCTAATATTCCTATTCTTTTTCTCCCTCTTCCTCTTCTTCCACTAATTTTTCCTTCTAAGATCGTCCTTTGTAAACACTGTCTTCTCAATATGTGCCCTATCCAATTTGCTTTTCTTTTCCTGATTGTTTTTATTAGCATCCTTTCTTCTCCCACCATTTCTAATACTTCTTCGTTTCTCTTCCTCTCTGTCCATTTCACGTTCATCATTCTTCTCCATACCCACATCTCAAAACATTCTAAATATTTTTCCTCCTTTCTCCTTACCGTCCACGTCTCTGCACCATAACACCATATGTAGCATTTTGCTAATTTCTTCCTTGTTTCTAAATTTATTTTCTTGCTTGTGAGAAGCTCCTTCTTCTCGTTAAATGCTGCTTTTGCCATTGCAATCCTACTTCTGATGTCCTGTGTACTACTTCCATCCTGTGCTAAAATACTGCCGAGATATTTGAAACTACTTACTTGTTCCAATTTTTTGCCATTTACCATTATATTTAATTCTTTATGTTCCTTTGAAACCACCATGACTTTCGTTTTTTCTGTATTGATTTTCATTCCATATTGTTGGCCAACCTCCACTAGTCTGTCTGTCATCCTCTGAAGCTCTTTCTCGTCTTCTGCTATTAAGCCCTGCGTATTTAATGGTGGTAATACTTTCACCTCCTATCTTAAATCCTTTCTCTTCCATCAACGCTTCTTCTGTTATTGTTTCTGCATAAATATTAAATATTGCTGGTGAAATAGGAGAACCCTGCCTCACTCCCCTCCCTATTGAAGTACTTTCTGTTTCTTCTCCTTCAACCCTGACTCTAATCTTTTGATCAAAGTAAAGGTTTTTAAGCAGTCTTTTATCTTTCCAATCTATTCCTATTTTGTTTAAAATACCCAGCATTTTATCCCATTTCACTCGGTCAAAAGCTTTCTCCCAATCTAAAAAACAAAAATACATATCTTTATTGACTTCTAGCGCTCTTTCTATCATGATCCTCATACATCCTATAGCATCTCTAGTCCCCCTTCCTCTTCTAAAACCAAACTGATTATCTTGCAGCTCCTTTTCTATTTTACATTCAATTCTTTTGGTTATTATTCTGGTTAGAACTTTAGCTGTATGAGAAATTAAACTAATAGTTCTGTAATCCTTAAAAACATTTCGCATTGTTCTTTTTCTCCAGTGGTACCATCACAACATCTAAAAAATCTTCAGGCCATATGCCAGTATCATATACTTGGTTAAAAAATTTTGTGAGTTGCTTAACTGCTTTAGACCCCAAAACCTTAAGAACGTCCACGGGTATATCATCACTCCCAACAGCTTTCCTTCTTTTCATATCATCAATTGCTCTTTTAACTTCAGACTCGAGAATACTTGGTCCTAGCTGATCTTCTTCCACATCCTCTTTTTCATTTAATTCAATATTTCTTGGCTTTCCTTCTTTGTCATACAGAACCTCAATGTATTCTTTCCAGACATTCTTTACATTGTCTGGCTCCAATACTATTTTACCACTTTTGTTCATGATTCCTTTACGTCCTATCTTTCTTGCTTTTTTCTTGAATAGTTCCCGTGCTTTGCTATACATGAGGTCTGTTCTACAAATTCTTTCACATTCTACAATCTCCTCGCATTTCTCATTTATCCACTGTTCTCTGGCTTTATCTGTTTCCCTTCTTAAAGCATTATTTAACTCCTTGTACTTTCTTTGGCCTTCTTCAGTGCTTATGTTCTTCCACTTTCTCCGCTCTTCCATTTTTTGCAGCATGGCTGCTGTGATCCAGGGTTTTTTGTTTCTTTCACCCGTTATCTTTCCTACCTTCTTTTCCATTACATCTTTAATGTTGCTATGGATGTATCTCCACTCCTCATCTACATTCTTCCTATTTTCTTCAGCTCTCTCCCCCAACCTTTCCTCCAGCTCAGTCATGATAGCCTCCTTGTTTTTAAGGAGTTCCTCTAAGTTCCATTTCTTGTTAACTCTTATGTTTCTCTTAACGCTCTTCAGTCTACATTGTATATTTGCCACCAGAAGGTTGTGGTCGGAATCGATATCTGCCCCTGATAGTGTTTTCACATTTTTAATACTATTTCTAAATCTTTCATTCACTAGTATGTAATCTATCTGGTATCATCTCTGGTCTCCTGGGCTTCTCCATGTGTAAAGTCTCCGCTGGTGATGCTTAAACCATGTATTAGTTACAATTAATCTATTTCTATGGCAGAATTCCACAAGTTTCTCCCCTCTTTCATTTCTCTTCCCTAGTCCATATTTTCCCACTATGTTATCTTCCTGTCCCTCTCCGACTACACTGTTCCAATCTCCCATTACTATGGTGGTGATCCTTCCTTTTCCCTCCTCCTCCAATATCTCCATAATCTGTTCATAGATTTCATCTACTTCGTCGTCGCCAGCATTAGTTGTTGGCATATACACTTGAATTATAAGCATTTCCACTGGCTCCATCTGAAGTTTTATGGCTATTAATCTATCATTAACTGTCACTACCTTGCTAATTCTTTCAGCTATCTCTTTTCTCATTATAATCCCCACTCCCCTTTCCTTTTTCTCCCCTCCCGAGTAAATAATCTTAAATTCGTCTGAATTTATCTCGCCTTCTCCTTCCCACCGGACTTCACTAAGACCTACTATACCTACATTATTCCTTCTCATTTCCCTTTTTAAGTTCTCTAGTTTACCCCCTGAATTCATAGTCCTAACATTCCATGTGCCTATTTTTAATTTCTCACTACTTGCTTTCTTATTAATCTTACATTTCCTCTGTGCATCCCCTAGGGTAGTCCCCACCCGGAGATCCGATTGGGGGACTATTTTACCTCCGGAATATTTTACCCCAGAAAGATCCATAGAGGTATTTTCAGCCTATCATGGGAAATATAATGAGGTAGTTTCCCCTTGCTTTCCTCATCGCAGTTTCACAGAGTGATTACCCATCTGTAGCTGTTCAGATCCACATGATCACCACCTACAGAGGTACTGTGCAAGCTGCTGCCCTTGCACAGGGGGATGTAAAACCCCCAAGACTGCTTCTTAGTCTGACTCTTCCCCTCAGACCTTTCCGGCTTGGATGGTCCTACCAGGAGAATTATCTCCCGCCGGCATAGCTCTTTGGTTCGTAAGAGTACACAAACCCTCCCACCTCTGTAAGGTTATGCAGTCCTTAGGGAGGGTGTGTTTTATATGATATATCATATATACTATATATATCCTCTATCCAATATATGTAAGAAGCAGCTATTTATAATGATGTGAAATTTTAATTTCTTCTCCCTTACGAAAAATGTAACATTCCAGTATTGAAATAAAGAAAGATTTTTTTTCTTTTGGTCAATTAAATTGTTATTGTTGGTACAGGAAACAACAACTCGTCATTAATCGGTGCCAACCCGAAGATTCACCTACACGTGTGGCGTCTTGACATTAACGCAACGGCGAATGATGTGATTCTCCATGTCGAAAATACTGTAGGCTGTAAAGCGGAAGTAGTGAAGCTAAACGCCAAAGGTGAATACAGTTCTTTCAGAGTGTCCTCCGATTCTAAGAACCTCGAAAAGTTTACCAATCCCTCGAATTGGCCATGTAATACGGCGGTGAACAAATTTTATTTTCCTAAAAGTAGTAGTGGAAGTTCTTTTTTTAGTGACAAAGTAGGTAGGCCAGTTCCTACCACAAATAGTGATATTATTGGTGTAACTAATTCATTTAACAAAAAATTGTCCCCCTTGAACAGTAAGCTTAGAATTTATTACCAGAATGTACGTGGTTTACGAACTAAACTTAATCATTTAAGATTAGCTATTTCTCATACTTTGGATTGTTATTTTACTACTGAAACTTGGCTGTGTGATGCAATTGGCACTAACGAACTTGGACTAACTCCAACATATAATGTTCATAGGACTGACAGATCTATTGCTACTAGTGATAAACAACTGGGTGGACGGGTATTGATTGCAGTGAATAATAAATTTAACTCCTTTGAAATTGAAGTTGAGCACACTAATATTGAACACATTGTTGTAGCTGTAAAGTGCTCTAAATTATTTGTAATTTTGGTTTGTGTGTATATTCCCCCTGGTAGTTCTCCCAAGGTTTATGAAGATCATTGTTTAGAACTTGAACGAATCTATCTGCTATATCCTGGTGCTTACTATATTATTTGTGGCGACTAAAATTTATCTTGTCTTTCTTGGTACAACACTGAGATAGAGCTTAACACAGTGAATGACCACAGTAGACCATTGGCGAACACTGTCAGTTACCTAAATTTATCTCAGTGTAACAATGTGCTCAACATACATGGCAAATGCCTGGATCTTGTGCTCACCAACATTCAGCATGTTTCAGTCAGTGAGGCCTGCGAGTCTCTCATTGTAGCTGATCCCCATCATCCACCCCTCGACTGTGATCTTATGATCAAAACCAACTCTGACTTTATCAAATATGACTCAATATCATATAATTTTCCCAAAGGAGACTATAGTGGTATGTCATACTATCTATCTCTTATCGACTGGAATGTGCTAATTAAACTGGACATAAATAGCGCTGTGAATTACTTTTATGATATATTGGGTTGTGCAATTGAAAGATATGTTCCTAAATTTAAATTTAAAAATAAGTCCTTTCCAAACTGGTTCAATTTTGAACTGCAGTCATTAATATATGAGAAGAAACAAGCCCATAGGAAGTTCAAATTGTCTAATTCCGTTTCTGATTATAAGACTTTTTCCTTGCGACGAGCCAGATGTAAAGATCTGTCTAAGCATTGTTATCAGGACCATATTGATAATATTGAGTCCCTACTGCATTCCAACATCAAACCTTTTTGGAATCATGTTAATTCTTTGAGGAAAGACAACGTACTTCCTAATCACATGTATATAGAATCTGAGGTAGCTCAAGATGGACAAGCTATAGCAAATCTTTTTGCCAAGTACTTTAGTTGTGTTTACAGCTCAAACTCAGATATGAATAATGATTTGAACTTTAAAGAGGACAATACTACACATATACGTATATGCAAGGTGACATCTGATGACATTTTGAAAAAGTTAAAATCTGTCGATATTAAAAAAGGTCCAGGTCCTGACAACATTCCCCCACTTTTGATTAAAGAATGCTCCAGTGTATTAATTTTTCCACTACTCATACTTTTTAATATGTCACTTTCCTCGGGTGAATTTCCAAGCCAATGGAAAATAAGTCACGTTGTTCCAATTTATAAAAAAGGCAAGAAATCTGATATTACTAATTATCGACCTGTGTCTATTCAATCATGTCTCTCTAAATTGTTCGAAAGCTTAGTTCTCGATATGCTAACTTCACTTTTAAAAAATATTATCATTGATCAACAACATGGGTTTATGGCAAATCGTTCTACTGTCACCAATTTATTAGTTTATGAAGAAAATATTTATAGTGCCATAAACAATAATTTGCAAGTTGACGCTGTTTATACAGACTTTAGTAAGGCTTTTGATACAGTGGACCATGGTTTACTGATTAATAAATTAGAATCTGTAGGCATCAGAGGTACTATGTTGTCTTGGCTACGTAGTTATTTAGTTGGTAGACAGCAGTATGTTAAAGTTAAATCCTTTTTTTCATATACATTTGATGTGACATCAGGAGTCCCCCAGGGCTCCCATTTGGGACCATTATTATTTAACATTTTTGTTAATGATATAGTCAATTATGTGCAAAACGTACATATACTTCTCTTTGCAGATGATTTAAAAATTTATAAAACGGTACATTCCTCTAGCGATTGCGATATTTTACAATTGGCTGTGAATAACTTGTTTAGATGGTGTACCACCAACAAAATGCAATTGAATATTTCAAAATGTAACGTCATTACCTTTCATAAGTGCAAATATCCTGTTTTGGAATGTTATTTTATAAATGACACAGCACTTAAAAGAGTTAACAAAATTAGGGATTTGGGTGTGATTTTTGATTCTTCCCTTACCTTTTCTAGCCATATTAATGCTGTTGTAAAGAAGGGGTTACAAATGCTTGGATTCATCTCCAGGAATACTAGTATGTTCCAAAATGTCACATCTTTAAAGTTACTGTATTGCTCCCTGGTAAGACCCCATTTAGAATATGCTTCACCTGTGTGGTCACCATATTACCAAAGCCATTCTTACTCAATAGAGAAAGTTCAGCATAAATTTTTAAGGCTGGTTAACTTCAAACTCAGGAATTGTACATCGGACATACGGTATCAACATCTTCTATGTAGCCTCAACTTAAAAACACTACACTTTCGTCGCGAAATCTTGGATGTTGTAACATTACTAAAAATAGTAAATTCCAGTTATGATTGCCCCAACCTATTATCATTAATTCAGTTTCGCGTACCATCTTATAATACTAGATCCACAGATACATTTTTTAACAATGCTTGTACTACAAATTATATATACCACTCACCAATAAACCGTCTTCAATGTTTAGGTAACCTATTTTTATCTTATAGTTTTATAGACATTTTTGAAACTACTGTTAAACAAATTAAGGCAATTCATGAATTTAGGTAATATTTGTGTGCTTTGGTGGTTATATTTTGTATAAAATGCAATAAGTTTATTACTGTTTTGTAACTACAACTTCAATGAATATATGTATTTGATTTAATGTAACATCTTACTATATTTATTTTATTTGCGCTATTATATGTTTCATATATCTTTGTAAATGGGTAACTTACTACCCGTGTATTATGATTAAATTAAATTAAATTGTTAAAAATGCCTGCAATCCACATGCAGTTTAATGAATGATAATAATCTGCAATTATTAACATTGCAATCTATTAAGTTTGATGTTGCTACAACTATAATTTTGATGTTTCATAAAAAACATTAAGTGAATAATGCAATTCTTTCGTATATTTGAAGGGTTAATAGATGCTGATTGAATCAAAGGCATCAATGTGGGTCGCCTTGGCAACACCCGGAAAGAGTACAAAAAGGTCATAAAATGTAGAAAATAAATGCGTATTTATGAAAAATTCTTCCAATTATAGTTTTTTTCTGTCGAATAAAGAAAAAACAGAGAAAATGGTCAATATCTACATATTTTGATGAATGAAAGAAAACAATCTTGCACCTTGCAAAATCGAAACTCCTGTGTAAACTTATGGAAAAATATAATCGTCTCCTGGAGTAGAATCTGGCACACTTTCATAAACAAAAATAATTTTCCCGAGGTCTCCTATTTGACAGAAACAAAATGGCCTTTACAACATTTCCTTATAAAAAACCGTTCAAGAGAAAAAAGGGGGGATGGACAGACAGACATTGAGTAATTACCATAAAGACCCACGTATAGGATGCAACCGTGTATAGGATGCACCGGTGTATAGGATGCAGGGAGGTTTTTGGCTCAAGTTCTGGGAATTTTCTATGCTCCCATGATTAGGACACAAGAAGGTTTTCTCTTAAAATTCTAGGAATAAACAATAAATTGCAATAAAAAATTCATATCCATTATATTAGATGATTTCCATCGAATATACTTGAATTTACTGAAGTATTTGTATTACAAGCTTTACCTATGTCGAAACTACTTATTACAGGATATAGTAAATCACTTTGGAAAGCAATGAAGAAGATAAAATGTAGCAGATTTTCGTGAATCCTACCCAATTGAAATAAAAAACTCGGTAAAAATTCTGCGATCGTCTGTGAAACTTGCAGTAGAAATAAAATATCTTGAATTTAAAAAAGTTATTTATTTCAATTATTGATAAAGATATCTTCAAAGTTCCCATCCCTTAATATTTACTATAATTTTCATGGTGCTTCCAAATGACATTTCAGGCGAAATAGAAGGTTGTAGGCCATCTAGAAACAAAATGTTGAACTGTAGGCAGGTATAGTTATTCCTCTGTTGAGTTCCTGCAATTACCTATTTGGCGTTTTGAAGATTAAAATTACATTGATACTACTTTTGCGATACCCAGCTAATTCGCAGGTAAATTTCTTTAAGTATTACTACATATGTAAAACGAACTTACATTCCTACTTTACAAATGAGAGCATGGATCACTTACTAATGGATTTTATTTTTACCCTTATCTATGATAGAAAAAATGAAAGTCCAGAGACAAAATTATGATGCTAATTATAAATTAAGAGTGTGTCAGTATGCTAAAGAACATGGTAATAGGGAGGCTGAACGTGAATTTGGGCCCAATGAATGTCTTATAAGAAAATGGAGAAAGGCTGAAGAAATGATAAAAAATATGGGGAACACCAAAAAGGTGTACCATGGTAGTAAAGCAAACCATCCTGAAATGGAAGAATGCTTGCTGAAATGGTTAAGAGATATAAGAAGGGACTGCTTGGGTGTTAGCACATCAGCTGTTCGTGTGCAAGCTTTGAGATTATCCAAAGAATTAACCATTATGCATTGGTGTCGTCATTCCTACAAAAGACACAATTTATCAATCCACCGATGTACTATGATAAGTCGACATTTACCCGAAGATCATGAAGAGAAATTAATTGCCTACCAGTCCTATATAATACAATTAAGAAAAATTCAATTTTCCACTTAGACAAATAGGCAATGCCGACCAAACGCCATTAACATTTGATATGCTGTTTGAAACACCGGTAAATGAGAGAGGTGCAAGAACCATCACGATGAGAGGAACGGGAAATGAAAGAATCGTTTCACTGTCATACTTGCCTGTATAGCTGATGGGATGAAACTACCTCCGTATGTAGTTTTCAAAAGAAAAACAATGCCGAAATGTGAATTTCTCCGGAGCATCATAGTCCGAGTGCAACAGCAAGGTTGGTTTGATGAAAACATCACCAGTGATTGGATTGAGACTGTTTGGAAAAGAAAGTCTGGTGGAATGTGTCAAAGATCTCTCTTGGTCTTAGATGCATTCTGATGCCACACACGTCCCGAAGTAAAAAAGAAACTCATTGAAATGAAAACAAATTTTGTGATTAACCCAGGGGGAATGACATTGATCCTGCAGCCTATAGACGTTGTTGTTAACAAGCCGTTTAAATCAGCACTGAAGAAGAAGTGGGCCGATTGGATGGTGAATGGCACACACACATTCACCAAAGGTGGACTCAATAGTAAAGTAGATATAAAAACAATCTGTTAGTGGATCGTGGAAGCATGGAATGACCTTCCCTCAGAAATGATAATTAACGGATTAAAAAATGTTGCATAAGTAATGCTTTAGATGGAAGTGAAGATGATGACAACAACAGCACAATGACCACAAAATTAGAATCAGATGAATCTGAAGCTTCAGAAACAAATGAAGTTCACGACGAGTTCCATATTACCAATGATGGCGAATTTCTAGGATTTTAGGGAAATTGTTTGAAAAGTTAGATTTGTTTTCTTGATTGAAGATTTTTTCAATGAGCAGACGCTTGATTTTTAAATTTTAGTTATCAGGTATTTCATTTTAACTGAAGACTCTGTACAGAAAGAACAAAAAATGTTTAGTATCCATATATGAGTATGAGTGGCTAATGAAGCCGAAATATCTTGTATTTACAATTATTGTTAGTAAAAGTGCAATCTTTTTTCATATTAATAAGTTTTATTTTAATTAAAACATTTTGATGGCTAATAAATAATAGTTTGCAGTTGTTTATTTTTCAATGAACATTTCATAGAGAGAAAAACATGAAATATTATGTACCCATGCATAAAACGCATCCTACTTTTTAGCTTAAAAAAATTTGGAAAAAAGTGCATAATATTCCTTTCTTATTTCAATAACTGTTTCCCACTCAGATTTGCGAAGATCATCAATGGGCAAATGAGAACTAGCCTCTGGGTTACTGACCAAGTTAGGTCGGAATCCATCAAACTTAAAAAAATGTTCCATAGGCTAAATTCAATCAATAATCATATAGATAAAAAGGTCTACCTCGAACACAAAAAGAAATTTGCAAGTCTTGTTAAGGATGCAAAAATAAATTTCTATATTACTTTAATCAACACTTCCAATAACAAAACCCAAAGTGCTTGGAATATTATCAAAGATCTACAGCTTTGCCTAAAAGTTTTCCCCTATTAATGCAATTTATGTTAATGGTGAGATAGTATCTAATCCATTATCCATAGCCAATGAGGTAAATTATTATTTCCTAGAAGCTATTAATAACATATTAAACTCTAAGTCATTAAGTATTTCAGGCAATATTCCAGCCATATTCTATTCTAATGTTGCTTCAATATTTCTCCATCCTGTAGATGAACCCAAAATTAAATCAATAATTGAAAAAATAAATCATAAAAACTCATCTGGATGGGACAACATCCCATGCTCCTTAATCAAAGGTGATACCAATCAATATCTTCTTTTCCCAATTACCCATATCATAAATCATAATTATAGTAAATATACCTCAGATGTTCAGTTTGTTAAAAGAGACGTTCCTCAAGGGTCAATCCTTGGACCATTGCTTTTCCTCCTATACATTAATGATCTTCCCTCCTACCTTTAAAGAGATGACCTCTACATGTTTGCTGATGATACTAATCATCTACTTATAAATCCTAGTGATTCCTACAGTCCACAGAATGCAATAACTAAAATGGAAAGTTGGTACTATGCTTACATTTACTGCCATCTTAAATATGGTATTATGGTCTGCGGTCATTCTCTGCAGTTATTCAAGCTAAATGCTATGAAAGTTGTCGTGACTTGTTTAAAAACCTTGACATACTTACTGTTCCCTGTTTTTATATACCAGGGATGCCCACTATTTTTGGGTATAAGATCTACTTTTCTTATGGTTACCCAGCCAAGATCTATTTTTTCCACAAATTTAAAAAAGAAATGATATACACAAGAACTTTTAATAAACGTTAATTAAACAAAAAAAATCAAATCAACATTTTTAATGGCATACCATAGTAATTTGTACAAAATATTCATTTTTGAACTTCCAGCGGTTTGAACATTTGTGAGGCTGGCTGCACATCCATTGATTGTGCGACCCTGCTCTAAGAGCAAAGGGATAACTGCGGTCAAAGTGTATTTGGCCCTTTTTTTTGTTTGGCATTTGCCTCAAGCCGATCCTGGAGGCTAGGGGCCGTATTCATATTTCTGTTAGTCCAGGTCTAAGGACGGTATTTTACCGTCCTTAGACCTGGACTAACAAAACTATGAATACGGCCCTAGGGATCTATATTATTACTTTTTGCAATGGAAGGCTTTAATTATTAATTTATATATTTTAAAAAATATTTCTTAGAAATTTCATATACTTTTTGATTGTAAACGAATTATTTATTACTTCACTTGAGATCGACCAAAAATGGCTCAGCGATCAACCGATCGATCGCGACCGACGTTATGGGCACCTCTGATGTATTCAGTTCTGTTAATAAAAATAATGCCACCCTTCTACAATTAATATCTAATTCTGATGTCCATGACCACAACACTACAAGCAAGCAAGATCAGCACTTATCCAACCATAATCTAAAAATGCGCTTCAACAGTCCAGTACATGCTGGATCAGTATTTGACAATAAGCTACCTGCTACTCTAAAAAAAAAGAGGTCAATAACAATATCTTCAAACAGAAACTTAGAGAGCAACTTCTAAAAGGGTGTTTCAATTCCATTGAAGAATTTGTGTAACTGACTCTTACCTAGATCAGTCATTTCACTTATTGTAAATATTTATGGGTGTATTGTGTATGCAAGGCCGTAGATACAGTTTTGTAAAGGAGGGGGGGTTTAATGAAAAATAATTTCCAAGTTTTAATATTTTAATACATTACTATAAGTATCATAAAAATAAATTTTATTTAAATAAAAAATGTAAAATAAAAATTATTCTCTAAATTACAAAATTTTTTTTTCTGTTTTTTAAAGCAAATTTGGATATAATATCATCTACATTTAAAGGCACACTGCAATGCACACTCATCAATGCCAAACCCGTTAGACGTTCATCTCCCGTTGAATTCCTAAGCCAGGTTTTAAGGCGTCTTAAATAAGAATAACATCTTTCGGGGGTTGCTGTAGAGCAGGGCAAGGTAGCAAGAATCTTTAATAGTCTTTATACTAGGAAAAAGCATATCATCGCAAACTTTGAACGCCTCTAATGCCGTTTTTGGCAAATCATCTTCTGACTGCAAATTCCATTTACACTGCCATATTTCAAATTCTACTTTAAGTCATCCAAAGTCTTCACCATAAATTTGACAAGTCTGTTGGAAAATTTCCGGCTTTTCATTTTTACATTTAGTAGGAAGCGGTAGCTGCAGTTTAGCTATTAGTTTATTATGTGCTGAGAAGCGATCCTTTAATTCAGTTAAAAAGTGATCAAGAAAAGGTATAAATAAATTACGACGGTAATATTCATTTGCATCATTTGATGGGGCATTTTGACGCTTTGATTGTCTTCCAATTACTCGGGGTTTGATCATTTCACTCCCAACGTTGTGCAACATGCTTTCTGCCGACAGATATATTTCATTGAATGAGTCTTCACTGTTTATACCCATTGATTGTATCACATTAATGATTAAATCAATGTGCTCACAACATTCTACTAAATCCACATTTACTTTCTTAAGACTTACATAAATTTACACTATAAGAAAATATCTTGTTTAATGTCAATAATGCAACTACAAATTCTGCACTAATTAAAGAGAATAATAATTGATAAGCCTGATCAGAGGTTTCTTTTGTTCCGGATTATTGAAGTTGCTGCAGAGCTTCTACTATTGTAGAATACAATTCCACAAAACGGGATACGGCATCATGTTTCTCAGACCATCTCGTTTCACATAAACCTAGAACTGTTTTATGAGTTAGCCTTTTATTTTCTTTTGCTATTTTCTCTGGAATATTGTTTCTCTGAGAAGACAGATGAAAGTAATTCACAGCTGTTTTAATAACGCCAATACAATTTCTAATGACTGACAAATCGCAAGAATATGCAATAACTACATTTAAAGCATGGGCACTGCAATGCACAAATTGTGCTTTTGGGTATTTTTCTGATATTAATGTATGCACACCTCTGTACTTGCCACTCATGACAGCAGCCCCATCATAGCCTTGGCCAATCATGCTGTTCAGATTTACTCCAAGCTGCGTCAATGTGGACAGGAGGATAGTAGCCAAACCCAAGGCAGTCACATCAGTTACAGGAATGAAACACAAAAAATCTTTTCGGATTAAGATTTCCTTACTATCAATATATCGAACACAAATTGCTAGCATTTCTTTCCTGGATATGTCTTGTGTCTCATCTGCCAATAACGAAAAACATTTAGCGTCATTTATTCGAGAAACAATTGCATTTTGTATTATTTCTCTGCAAATTTCAACAATTTCATTCTGAATGGTTGGACTAGTATACATACTTTTGGAGCCAGAGGATGTAGAAAGATGATTTAAAAGTGCTTTATCTCCCGATTTAGCATGGTATCGTAAAAGAGCCCTAAAGTTACCGTCATTATAGTCTGGTTCATGGAGAGAAATGGGACCTGAATCTTTCGTACCTCTCAGAGCAAGTTCTTGGCGACCACATAAAATTATGGTTTCTACTATAGAATGTAACTTTTCTCTGTTTTCCTTTACCTGATGCTTTCTTTCGGAATCTAGCATGCACACTATATCAACTTGCTTTCCACTTATAACATTTAGAAAATTATCTGCATGCATACTAGCCTCAATATGATATTTTGTTTTCTCATGTTTTCCAAAATATTCTTTTGCATTCTTCCAGTTTAGATAGGCTGTTGTTACTAATGCTCCTAATGCTTGATCTCCTCTGCCTCCAACTTGGTGAGCAAACAATACACATATTTTACAGAATGCTCCACCTGCTCGTTTTGAATAGACCAATCAGGGATACAATTTTAGCCATTTAAATTGGAAAGTTAGGTTCCTTTTACCAGAAACAGGGAAAATAAAATCCTCAGAAGGTATCCATGGTTTTTTTAGAGCCTGTTCCTTTACAAAATCTTCCAAGATAACTCCCCCTAAGAAATTGCCAATGTCTAACTTGTGATATGTTTCACTGTCATCAGATTGTTCTTCGCTACAGAGAGTTATACTATCACCATCATTAGCACGTTTTTCTCTACAGAAAATTTCACTGTCACTGTCATCAACAGATTTTTCTCTACATGGAGAATTTAGGTTAAGTTGGTTCTTTTCTGTAGATGTCACAGTATTTGCTACAGAACTGGATGGCACTGAATTGGTTTTAAATTCAACATCCTCCCTTTTTACGTTTAAGTTACTACTAGTGTTTTCTTTTATTCTTTTGTTTGTCATAAAACCCAGTAAGGAAGTTTGGTTTAGTCTCTTCATATCTCTAATTTAGGGTACTTTTTCACTGTAAAACGATTATAATTTAAAAAGTTTTTAAATGAAATTTATTTTATTTATTTATTCATTTGTCCCATAAACAGCACAATGGCCCAATTACATTGGAAACAGTAAACAAATATAATACAATAATATACAATATAATATTGTAAGTAATAAAATAACAACATCAATATGGTACATAGCTTGACATTAAGAGAATTAAAGTTCTGCTAACTGTTTTTTGAAGTAATTACCTGAAAATATGTCAACACCTGTGTTACGATGCAGCAGGTTATTGTATGCTGTTGGAATCCAGCTGAAGAGAGAGCGCTTTGAACTAGATAGACGAAAATTGGGAATATGAAACAAGTCCTTCAGACGGGATGTGCACGAGGGAATACGGAGGGCAAAGTATGCTAAGATTTCAGGAGAGCGGTAGAAACTGTTAAAAATTGAATGCAGGAAGGTAAGTTCGGAGAACTGTCATCTACTAGGAAGTGAAGGAAGGCTTAAGTTATAGTTAGGAATCTGTGAGTGGTGTCGGATTATGGCTAGGAAAAACCTCTCTATTGAATCTAAATGCTTTAGATTTGTGGGGGCAGCAGTACACCAAATTGGAGAGCAGTAGCTTACCACTGGTAAAACACAACCGTTATAAAATGAAATCATAGCAGAAGGATCTTTGATTTCTGGGAGTCTATATAATATTCCCAGAAGCGACATGGATTTAGAGACAATTTTTTCAATTTGCTTATTAAAGGTGAGTTTACTGTCAAAGATGACTCCTAGATCATTAATGTCGTGAACAATTGGAATGGTATCACCGCTTATTATGTATAAAAAGGAATAATGGTGGATTTTAAACTGAACGGAAGAAGCTTACATTTTGTAGGATTAATTTTGAGTTTCCATGTTGCGCACCACTCGGCAAAAGAAGTGAGTGCAGCCTGGAGTACCAAGTTGTCCTGGGGAGAATTTATCATTTTGAAGATTTTGCAGTCGTCTGCATAGAGTAAAATTTTGCAGGAGTGTAGTGTGACTATATAAACAACGTCATCAATAAATAAAGCAAAAAGTAAGGGACCTAAGATGCTGCCTTGGGGTACACCAGAGAGAACTGGAATAGCTGAAGAGGAAACTCCATCAATTACAACTCTTTGAAGACGTGATTGCAGATAATCTTGAATTAATCTCAAAAGCGGACCATGAATATTGAATCTGTTGGCAAGTTTGTGTATGAGTAGCCTGTGGTCAACAGAATCGAATGCTTTATTCAGGTCAGTATAACACGTCAAGTTGTGATCTATCCTCAAAGGCCGTTGTTACTTCATTGTGTAGTATAGTTAGGTTCGTTAAACATGAACCTCTCGGTAGAAAACCATGTTGTTGGTGGGAAATACATGGGAGAGAATAATGAAGAAGATTTCTATGTATTATTCTTTCAAAGATAATTGAAATTATTGGGAGAATGGAGATGGGTCGGTAATTTGAAACGTTTGAGCTTGAACCGGATTTTAGGATCGGTGTGATATTTGATAATTTCCATTTAGTCGGAAACACACCACTTGCGAGACATCTATTAAATATATTAGCTAAGGGGAAACAAAGAGTTTCCGCTGTGTTTTTGAGGTATATTGCGCTTACTCCGTCAGATCCGGATGATTTCTTCGTATCCAATGCTAGGAGAAGATTTCTAACTTCGGAGGGTGATGTGCTCAAACAAGAAAGTGACTCTGATTTAACAGAATTGACTTTAGGCAAATTACTAATTGCTGAGGGAATAGTGAAGTTCGTTAAGAAATAATTGTTGAAAACGGAAGGACTTTCATTACCAAGACCGCTAATATCTCCGTGTTTGATTGGATTTGGTATACGTGGTTTTCGGCGTCTCGAATTAATAAGGGACCAGAAACGTTTGCAATTTGATTTTAAGTCGTCAGTGACACTATCCACATATAGCTTATAATCTCTCCTTAAAAGATATTTACAGTGTCGTCTCATGTTACTGAAGACGTTTTTGGTTTCGGAATTTGGGTTCTTTTTAAAAAGGCGCCAACATGCAAGTTTATTTTTCAAACATAAATACGTTTCACCAGACATCCACGCCGGCTTCCTCGTCGTGAGTTTCCGGGAAGGAACCCAATCTGCGATGGTTGCTCCGATGATGTCGTAAAAATTTTCAAGCACCTCTTCGATGGAACCGGAACAAAGAAACTCCCAAGGCAAAAGAGAAAGTACACGGTTAATAGCTGCCCACTCTGCCTTCTTCCAGACCCTAACTTCACGGGGGGGTAGGGGGCAGGACTTCACCGTAGGGAGAAATAGAAGTGAGGTTTCAACGGACATGTGGTCAGAACCGAAAATATTTCGGCCGGGGGAAACGGTTTCAATGTGAATGGAGGACACTATATAGTCCAGGGTGGCCAACTGTCTAGTTTTGTGCAAATTAAAGTGACCGAGTTGGTCCACTGATGAAATGCTGGAAGAAAAACTCGTCATTGCTATTATGACACAAACCATTCGATAGCCAGATTGAAGTCTCCTAAAAGAATGACGTCACCTAAGGAACGAACACGTAAAACAGATTCAAGACACGCATCGAGAACTGATATATCACTTGCTGGAGAGCGATAAAACACTCCTACAAAAACTTTAGTTTTACAGGTTCTGCTCTCATTTAAATATGCACAGAGTTCACACCATAACAGCTCAGGGCATGTTTCGAGATCAGTCCTCCTTTGAGCAGACAAGGATGGGTGGATCGCTAGTAGCACACCACCGCCTCTGCAACCTTCGCGATCTCTTCTAAACACCTGATGGCTTTTAACAAGCAAAAGTTCACTGTCATTTTGTTTTATTTTATTATTGAAAAATAATAAAAGTTAGGCCTACCTCAAATGAATCAATGAATTTAGAAGATGAACTTTTAGGAACAAAGAAGTATTTTATCCTGCAGTTTTCCCTTGCGCGGAGCCGTGCTATGGCGCCCAAATACGGGATTCCTCTTGCGGGAAAAGTTGGAATACACTTCTGAATACCGGATACTACTATCCCACCACAACTTCTGAAGACCTGCCCTTGAGGGTGTGAGCGGCGCTGCCTCGGCAGTGAATAAGGGTGGTGCGGGTTTGCAGGAGTAGTTTCGTGCCTCCTGCCTTACGCTGTGTTGCCATACCCCTGAATCATCTGAATCGTCACTCTTTCAAAAGCATGTATGACTGACGCGCCAAATCTTCTAAAATTAGAAGTAGCAACGCCGCAGAGAAAACACGTTGACCGTGGTGGAGGAGGGGTTGGAGTGTTTTGCTAGGAGCAAATCACAGTGATAAGAGTTTAAAGGGAGCACGGAAAGGGGAAGGGACATTCTGAAGCTTCACATTTCTTCCGAGGTACACAGGGTTGCCAGATTGGGCGATTACAATCAGTGATTTGCGATTAGAAATTTGGCTTTTGCAACCGGTCACAAATTGGGCGATTTAAAGTTCAAACATTCAACTGTGCGATTCCAAAAAAATTTGACCTTTTAATAATAATTAGATGGAAGAAGAGGAGGCATTCCTGGAGGGTGTCACTTTGATCGTGGCCGCAGCTAAGGAATAACCCTAAATTTGTTTGTTTTTCCATCCTCACCATCTCTGTACCCATTCTAAATTCATGATTTTCGCGTTTCTTATGTTTTTCTCACGCAAATTAATGTTTGTATTAATTTTTCCTTAATATTTAAATAATTTTAAAAATATTTCGTATTGGTTTCGTTTTTCTCACTAGTTCAGCCCTAACCACCCATCTGAAAATTGAATTTTTTGAACCACCGTTTGTATAATAAAGAAGTATATTTGTCTTATGTCTCCCGCATAAACAAATGATAAACATTTTGATATAAAAGAATGTGCTCTTCAATTCAATTTATTTTACCTTTCCTGTGGCTCCAAAAACATAAATCTCACGTAATAATTATAAAAGTATTCCTACTATTCAACGAATTGATGGAAATGTGCGACTTTGGGCGATTTGAAAGTGCTCCGATTGTGATTTTGCGGAGCTATCATCTGGCAACCCGTCTACACTGATGAAGTATGTTTTGAGCAGTTTATTTCACTGCCTTCACCCTATGAGTCGCCCTTAAATGTTCCCCTCTCCAATGTTCTAGGTCACTAAGTAGCGCCTCATGTGCCTAAGCATAAATCCGCCCGTCTGAATTGCAGTTAAAAACTTAACATTTTGTGTTTTCCTCAGGCATTATTTTTTTAGGTTCTTAAGAAAGAAGAATCCGTAAGGGGGGGGGGGGGGGGGGGTTGAACCCCTCAAACCCCCCCATATATACGGCCCTGTGTGTATGTTTTCTCTTTTGACTTATCCTATATTTGTACAAACAAATCGCTTGGAATAATAAAAATATTATATATAAACATTCCTTACAGAGGAGGAGGATATAACATACAGATATCTATTACATATAGACATTTCTTACGTAGGAGGAGTAACATATATATAGGAGGATACTAATGTTTAGGCACTTCCAGAAAAGCGGCAGACTCGAAGAATTTTTTTTTCGGTAGGATTATGTGCAAAACTGACTAGAAAAAACGAAAATCTTGAAAAAGTTCTACCATGCGGCTACAAATTCGAAATTGCTTAAACAAATTTTCAAGGTTTATATATTTCCGAATGTGCTACGGAACTGAAATTTTTTTATTAGGTAGAATTTGTAAAAAAACGAAATAGGGATTATACAAATTTTGATATTTTAATTTGTTTGGCAGTTAAAAAATTTTAAAGTTTAAACAAATAGGTAAATGTTTAGATACTACTGGGCGAGATAGTGAGCTGAAATTTAAAATATATTTAGAGTATAGTATATATGAAAAAACAAACATTTAAAAATCTCCATTAAATTGTTATTACCGCCGTTAAAAATTTTTTAAATTTAAACAATTAGATACCAGATTTTTACCCTCCGATTGCATTTTTTTAATGTTCGGGTAAAACCCGAAATTATTAGTTTTCTTTAAACCATTTTTTTAAATATTTGGTCATAGAATTTCTATTCTGGCGCTTGTAGGCACCTCAACACATGAGTGCAGTCCGAAATGATCGTGATCAGTCCGTTTATTCTCTTTGTAAACAATTTATTCCTAAGCTTACTTTGTAACACAATCTTAATCTCCTTGGTTGGCTCGCACAGCTAATAGTCAAGAACGTAAGGAAAGGAAAGGAAACGATAAGGGAAAAAGAGCCCAAGTGTCTGTTAGTTGAAAACACCACGAAAGGAAATTCATTTCACTTGTGTTTTCAAAGGATGTTGAACGGGAAGCAAGATATTTGTGCAGCCTGCCTGGTGTTCCTCTCCACTTGGAGGCATTTAACACAAGATATCACACACTCAAACTTACTTAAGGTATAGTAAAAAGTTTTGATTGCTGATGAAACTTTTAAATTTTTAAACAAGATTTTTATTTTAAAATAATTTGATCCGAGTTACAAAATAATAACACCCGAAAATTGCCCGAGTTTGAAATTTTTTTAAAACCTCGAAAAATCTGTAACTAATTTATACCCTATTTCACCCGAATGTAAAGGAAAATAATAAAACATGACATTTACCCTCCGAATGAAATTTTTTCAAACCCAAAAAATCCATACCCTACTCATAAGTACATAATTGATCACAAAAATTTGATGGTATTAACATTTCAACAAATTTCTTATACAGAACTTGTCTTATTATAGGCAAATAATAACGTTTATGTTATTTAATATTGTTTGTTGGTTAAAAGTACTTAAAAATTGCTTTTTCTCGAATTGGGACATACTAACCCAACGCGAGTAGTTATGTAACTTTTTACCGCGCGAGTAGTTAAGGGTTAAGAAGTTTTATTAAAATTTGTTGAACGATTCCAATTTTAAAAAAGGAATTGGAGACTACGGTGTACAGATTGGAATTAAAATTTAAAACTCCTGAACCGTAAATTAACCCAGAGAGCACTCACACGTCAATAAGAAATAAGGAAAATAAATTATGCTTACAAGTTTGCAGGACGATGATGGCCTACAGGGACCTGTTGTCTAAAACTAGCCGAAAAAGAAAAACACACGCACAAGCACTCTGGAAATCTCTAGATACGTATTTCGGGAGCTATGCTCCCATCTTCAGTAGCTGAAGTCGTACGACTTGACGTGTGAGTGATCTCTGGGTTAATTTACGGTTCAGGAGTTTTAAATTTTAATTCCGATTCCAATTTTGGTTAAAATCAGTCAATAATAACGACAACTTTGCATAAGGACTTACATGTATTTTACAACGTACATCGCTAGCTTCTCGCTAAATACTCATCTGAGTGAAAAATATAGAGAACATTGTGAAATCCCAGAGAACACATTTGGAAACTGTGTACTCCATGTCGGAGTACACCTTTCAAATACATATTGTATATACTCACTCCCCCCCTTGAAACGTGACATCATATAAGGATGGACCCGGATTTCCCCGATGCGATTTCCGATCTTCTTAAGTTTTTTTTGGGACATTTCAACATGAAGGAACATTTTTCTTGACCCCACCGGGATGGGTAAGTTATTTGAAGCGTTTTTGGTTCCTCCTCCAAGGAATATTTTGCTCGGCCAAGAATCATATCAAAAGGATTTTTACTGGTTTTATTTACATTTCATATAATTGCAGGTATTTACAAGTCATAACATTAATTTCTTTCTGTTGGACGATGCCTTTTCAATTTCTAGAAGAAAACAAAGAAGATCGGAAATCGCAACGGAGAAGTCTGACGGGTAATTCAAGCGCTGTTCCCTTATTTTTAGCTATTTTTATTGCTGACTTATTCCATGTCCATGACCAACGGAACAAATAAAATTATTATTATTATTATCCGGCTGTCTAGTATGTATTGTATTGGAATGTTGGTGTATTAACCTGCTGAAGTCGCGCAAAATGTCCCTTTGAGGAATAACCAAAACACTTCAACCAACTTACCCAAGCCGGTGTAGTCGCGCAAAATGTTCCTCCATAAATGTTGCTAACAATAATGTCGAAAAAGGAATACTGTTTACCACAATTCCATCGCGTCCATGCTGCTTGCTGGTAAAACAAAAGAAAATAGCATCGTCAACGGTGACCCCCGGGATTCCAAAGCTAAGCCTATAAAATTTATTTGTCCCAAAAGATGATTCTCATTTAATCAAGCTCATGCTGCTCACGGTGTTTCCAATGAACATAACTATGGTAAACAGTAAGGATTTTTTATGTATAGAACAGGGGTCGGCAACATACGGCCAGCGGGCCGGATGCGGCCCCCGAGGGCGCTTTATGCGGCCCGCGAAGCCACAATGAAAAAGTGATCGGTACAGTTTAACAGAAATTTTGTATTTTTTCAGTAAAACTTTGGTCTCAAAACCTTTTCTGATGCATATTTAACGCTGGTAAGTTGTTTAGATATGATTTTTACCAATATGAGATCACAGAATCCCTGGAAAACTTCGGACGTAAACACTCATCCGGCCCGCCGAAACGCTCGTGACTTTCAACGCGGCCACGCGGCCCTGCAAAGCATTCACATTACGAATGTGGCCCGCCATGCACAAAAGGTTGCCGACCCCTGGTATAGAATGTGATTGCACTGCTCCTCACCAGAGGAAAATTTCAATAAACTATGCAAACTAACATATTTTGTATGCTCAAATAAATTTTTATTCTTCCAAAACAAGCTGAAGCTAAAGTTTAATTAGCATTCTCACTTCAATATGTGACTATAACGCGTGATAATATACGATCAATAAATGATAGCTGTTACAAACAGCGCCTCTAGCAGCTTTTTGAGTGTTATTGTAAGCACTGATATCCTGTTATTATTTAATCGTTGAACACATCGAAAATTAGAATGGAATATAACCGTCTGATGATCTTTGAAAACTATAAAAAATGTGGGTAAATTTATCCTTTTATAGTTATGTAGGTCTCTTTTGAAAAACTTAGTTTGTCATCTACAGAAAATTGTGCGACCGGTCTTGAACGCGCGAATGCTTTTCTCATTAAAAGAGATCGTGAGCCTTGTTTCTTTATTTAATAAACATATAATTTTCTTTAATTATGATTAGCAAAGGTTTTGTCTTGAACCTAAATAAAAATATACGAAGAGCTCGATGAATACGTAGGTGAAAAGAAATGAAATCAAATTTTGTTGATTTCAGTTAATAAAATCTTTCATTCGATTACTTAAAATAAAAATCACGGGAGCTTATGTGAACGTAAATTCTGTACATGCTTCAACGATTTTCATCATCTGTAATAGATTGCGTTTCGATCGTTTCTCGGCGAAAGGATTGCAGACTAAGTCAAAATGTGACCACTGGTAGCGCTACTTGAAGGCGTCTATGATGTATAACAAGCTTGCCTTGTTGGACCTGCGGTAATTAAGGGTTAATTGTTGAGTGAGGGTTGGGTCCGGATTCAGAACAATATATTAACAACGATATAATGTTTAGTGTAATTGTTAATAGTAAATCCACTGTCCAGTTTGTATACTTCGGTTAAGAAGTATTATGGTGCCGTCAATTAGTGTCGGAGTATTCATTTGTGACTACCTCTTAAAAATGGCAAGAATGTGCATCATCCCTTCTAGGTGTAAAATTTGAGTAAAATATCTTATAAATTATCAGTTTCTTAGAGATAAACACCTGGAGAGTCCTACATTTTTATCATTAAAAAATGGCGTCATATGGAATAGAAGTGGGAAATCCAGCAGTTTTGAACAAAATTCAAAGGTAATGGCAATGTTACTGTAAGGCGTATGATAATTTTTTAAAGGTTTGCATTTTGTGGTCTTAATTTTAGTTTGTTAAATACAAAATTTTCCATTTCAGTTTTCTGAATGATTCTACTTACCGTGAAGTGATCGAAAATTCTTCCAATTACAACACAAGACTTTGTGTGGAAAGAAGACTTAGAATGCCATTTTTAGATTCTCAAACTGGTAATATGATGACTTACTGCTTTTATAATTCCAGATGATTCTGTAATTGTTGCTTACAGTTGGAAATTGTTTCGCATGCATACATTTAAATTTCTAATAAATACATTCATGTACAATAATAATTTTAACAATAATTATTTCTATTTTTTAAAGTTGGGAATATATTGGAAATATTGAGGGGATTTATCGTCATTAGGATTGAATCTATATATACCTTTGAAACGCCGATGAAGTGGTAACCAGATACAATACAATTTTTTGGGTTTTCTAATTATAATGCTGCCCATAGGATTTACCTATATTTTTCTATTTGATTTTCTGAGATGTTCTATTCGTTTCTTTTAAAACCATATTTAGGATAGTTTGTTTTTATAACAAATATCATCTGGGAAAAACTAGTGGATATTGTTACGTTAATTGCCAAATTCAAAAGATGATAAATGTTGGTTTATTATTGTCAATTTGATTTATTTGTTTGCTATTCAATTTTAATTTGCTTTTAAGTTAATGATCACAAAGTGACATTATAATCTTATATTTAGTTTCTAGATTTTAGCGAAGTTTTTGCATGTTGGCATCCCATATTTCAAGTAATTTCTTTTTTGAAATAGCTGCTGATCTCTTAATATATTATTAAATGAAATTATTTGTATACAGGTATATATAATTAGCTCTGTGCGTGTGAAAATATGAATCTTAGGAATGAACTACATAGTTGTGGCATTTTGTAAATTTGTGAAGTGACTGTGGTACTTTCCCAGGAATGTGTCTAAACCAGTGTTGCAGAAGATAAACACATGCATGTATTGGTATAAATCAGCATTTCGCTTTGTCACTACAGGCAACTGATATCTTCACTTGGAGCCTTACTGCATCTAATAAATTTTCTGGTGCCAAATTTTGCAGAACCTCGTGAACTCGCATAAACAGTAAAAGTTACGTTATCTGGCTAACCTGAATGTTCTATTAAACGGCAAATTTCCCCCACCTTCAACATAAATCTATTCCATTTACCAGTACTAATGCTGAGTCAATCCAACATCCACAAATTTGATCGCAAAGGTCTTGAACAGAAGAAGGGCATCTTTTAGGCCACAACTCTGTATGTAGTTCATTCCTAAGATTCATATTTTCACATGCACTGAGCTAATTATACCTACCTGTATACAAATAATTTTATTTAATAATATAACGAGAGCAACAGCGATTTCAAAAGAGAGATTTCTTGAAATATGAGATGCCAACATGCAAAAACTTTGCTAAAAACTAGAAACTAAATATACACCTGTAACATGTATCTTTATGATGATAAAAAACTTTCTTGCCGAATCTAACCCTCTTCTCACAGTGCACATTTTGCTTCAAGGCCCATAACTCATATGAAAAGTTATTAAAACCCTGAAGGAAATGCATTTGTGAAAAAAACTGTTATGATAATTCATTGTTAGCATTTGCAATTAAGTGCGGCTTACAAAAATATTGTAAAAATGATTGCATAGATTTTGTTTACCCGTTATTATAGCCAACTCCCATGGTCTGAAAAATTCCATAACCCTGCGTAGTGTATTTCTCGGCATATAAGATGCACCGGAGTATAAGACGCACTCCGGTTCTTTAGAAGATTTTTCAGGAAAAAAGTATTTTGGTTCATCAAGACATTTAGCAAGGGCCACATCGTGCATCATTTTCAGTCATAATTAAGTCTGTATCTGGCAAATTTACAGAAAATATTACGGCATGATAACAGTTAAATTTAATGTTTTAGAAAAACTTAATTTGTAAAATAAATGGGGATGATCTAAAACATAAATACATAATTGCTTGTATAGCTAAACATGCCCTGCGTGAACTTGGCAGCCGTAGTAATTCAGCTGTCGGGGTTCGCCTCACACATCACACGTATAGATACCCTTTACCAATAGTACTTAAACTTAAGTGAAAGATGATATTTTAATATAATGGGATAAGTAATAAATGGAATGCATATGTAATAATGATACATATGCTCAACTAATCCTTTTTCTTCTGCAACTCTTTTTGCCTCGTACATAACAATTTGCATCGATACAGCAATACCAAACTTTCTCTGTTCTATTATCCATTACTTCCTCCTTTAGTTGTGGCCATTTAAGACCAACCTTATGAAGACTATGTTTCTCTTATCTCGTCAGCTTCAGTTTTTCATCTTTTTCTCCATTCACGAATAATTTTTTCCCTTGGGAGGTAGACCAAAATGACGTGCTGCTACCCAGTTACCATGCATTTTTTGCTTATTGAAATGCCTGAAGCTAATAGTGTAGGCATATCTTTTCACTTTTGTAGCCGATCTCAATACATGTGATGTTATTTATCCTAGATACGTGTAAAATATTTACGGCATCTATACGAATTCTACTGTTCCGTGGCATTAATCCCACTATTCAACAAGCTCATTAAGAACTAAAACATCGCAAATGCGCCAAAACTGGAATAGCTGTGAGCAGAAATGTAGGAATTAAAGTGTAATAATGAAAATGCATCCTCGGAATTCACGTTGCATATGGTATTACTGTATATAGTAACAAATTTTTCACTATTATTAATAATGTATATTTTATTGTTTTTGTCTCTCATCATCATCATGCTTCTGTCCGAAGACAGGTTTTAACTGATTCGCTGCCTCCATTTCTCTCTCTCCCTAGAAGCCTCTTTTATACCTCTATAAGTATTATATCCCTGCTTTATATTCTCTAATATTCCTATTCTTTTTCTCCCTCTTCCTCTTCTTCCACTAATTTTTCCTTCTAAAATCATCCTTTGTAAACACTGTCTTCTCAATATGTGCCCTATCCAATTTGCTTTTCTTTTCCTGATTGTTTTTATTAGCATCCTTTCTTCTCCCACCATTTCTAATACTTCTTCATTTCTCTTCCTCTCTGTCCATTTCACTTTCATCATTCTCCTCCATACCCAGATCTCAAAACTTTCTAAATATTCTTCCTCCTTTCTCCTTACCGTCCATATCTCTGCACCATAAAGAGCTATGCTCCATATGTAGCATTTTGCTAATTTCTTCCTTGTTTCTAAATTTATTTTCTTGCTTGTGAGAAGCTCCTTCTTCTCGTTAAATGCTGCTTTTGCCATTGCAATCCTACTTCTGATGCCCTGTGTACTACTTCCATCCTACGCTAAAATACTGCCAAGATATTTGAAACTACTTACTTTTTCCAATTTTTGACAATTTACCATTATATTTAATTCTTTATGTTCCTTTGAAACCACCATGACTTTCGTTTTTTCTGCATTGATCTTCATTCCATATTGTTGGCCAACCTCCACTAGTCTGTCTGTCATCCTCTGAAGCTCTTTCTCGTCTTCTGCTATTAAGCCCTGCGTATTTAATGGTGGTAATACTTTCACCTCCTATCTTAAATCCTTTCTCTTCCATCAACGCTTCTTCTGTTATTGTTTCTGCATAAATATTAAATATTGCTGGTGAAATAGGACATTCCTGCCTCACTCCCCTCCCTATCGAAGTACTTATTGTTTCTTCTCCTTCAACCCTGACTGTAATCTTTTGATCAAAGAAAAGGTTTTTAAGCAGTCTTTTATCTTTCCAATCTATTCCTATTTTGTTTAAAATACCCAGCATTTTATCCCATTTCACTCTGTCAAAAGCTTTCTCCCAATCTACAAAACAAAAATACATACCTTTATTGACTTCTAGCGCTCTTTCTATCATCACCCTCATACATCCTATAGCATCTCTAGTCCCCCTTCCTCTTCTAAAACCAAACTGATTATCTTGCAGCTCCTTTTCTATTTTACCTTCAATTCTTTTGGTTATTATTCTGGTTAGAACTTTAGCTGTATGAGAAATTAAACTAATAGTTCTGTAATCCTTACAACATTTAGCATTGTTCTTTTTCTCCATTGGTACCATAACAACATCTAAAAAATCTTCAGGCCATATGCCAGTATCATATACTTGGTTAAAAAACTTTGTTAGTTGCTTAACTGCTTTCGAGCCCAAAACCTTAAGAACGTCCACTGGTATATCATCACTCCCAACAGCCTTCCTTCTTTTCATGTCATCAATTGCTCTTTTAACTTCAGACTCGAGAATACTTGGTCCTAGCTGATCTTCTTCCACATCCTCTTTTTCATTTAATTCAATATTTCTTGGCTTTCCTTCTTTGTCATACAGAACCTCAATGTATTCTTTCCAGACATTCTTTACATTGTCTGGCTCCGAGACTATTTTACCACTTTTGTTCATGATTCCTTTACGTCCTATCTACAAATTCTTTCACACTCTACAATCTCCTCGCATTTCTCATTTATCCACTGTTCTCTGGCTTTATCTGTTTCCCTTCTTAAAGCATTATTTAACTCCTTGTACTTTCTTTGGCCTTCTTCAGTGTTTATGTTCTTTCACTTTTCCGTTCTTCCAATTTTTGCAGCATGGCTGCTGTGATCCAGGGTTTTTTGTTTCTTTTACCCGTTATATTTCCTACCTTCTATTCCATTACATCTTTAATGTTGCTATGGATGTATCTCCACTCCTCATCTACACTTCCTATTTTCTTCAGCTCTCTCCCCCAACCTTTCCTCCAGCTCAGTCATGATAGCCTCCTTGTTTTTAAGGAGTTCCTCTAAGTTCCATTTCTTGTTAACTCTTATGTTTCTCTTAACGCTCTTCAGTCTACATTGTATATTTGCCACCAGAAGGTTGTGGTCGGAATCGATATCTGCCCCTGGTAGTGTTTTCACATTTTTAATACTATTTCTAAATCTTTCATTCACTAGTATGTAATCTATCTGGTATCGTCTCTGGTCTCCTGGGCTTCTCCATGTGTAAAGTCTCCGCTGGTGATGCTTAAACCATGTATTAGTTACAATCAATCTATTTCTATGGCAGAATTCCACATGTTTCTCCCCTCTTTCATTTTTCTTCCCTAGTCCATATTTTCCCACTATGTTATCTTCCTGTCCCTCTCCGACTACACTGTTCCAGTCTCCCATTACTATGGTGGTGATCTTTCCTTTTCCCTCCTCCTCCAATATCTCCATAATCTGTTCATACATTTCATCTACTTCGTCGTCGCCAGCATTAGTTGTTGGCATATACACTTGAATTACAAGCATTTCCACTGGCTCCATCTGAAGTTTTACGGCTATTAATCTATCATTAACTGTCATTACCTTGCTAATTCTTTCAGCTTTTGTGACTAATGTCTGCCAATTATTCCATTTTGGGAATGAGTGTGCTTGTTAGTGTCATTATTGAGAACAGTAATAAATTTACCTTCTGCATATAAGACGCAGCTGATTTATGGGATCGTTTTTCTGAAAGAAAAATGCATCTTATATGCCGAGAAATACAGTAATTATTAACTTCTAAAGAGTGTTTTATGGTTTATATATCCTTTATGTGATGAATTTTTTCCATGAATCACATGTCTTAGCTCCTTGGATCAGAGAACCTTCTACAAATATTTTCTCTCATACTCCTCTTAAAGAATGTTTTTTTACGAAGGTTTTTCCCTTGCCTCGGTTGAAGACCACGGCATCAACAAGGAGGATGATTTACAAGTGCCAAATATAACTGAAAATCATGGTTATGATGATGAAAGTATTCTTTCTCTTGTTAGCAGAACTTACTATAATATGAAGGTGAATTCTAATATAAAGAAGTTATTATTGAGAGATTTGGGGATTGAGACATGACTACTTAGACCAGTGGTTCGCAACCCTTTGAAAGATAAACAGAATTTCACAGCACCCAAGCCTTCAAGCAATGTTTTTATATTTTCACAAACGAGTATTAAAACCTTGGACATATCCATTTGTTGGTATCACACCATAATCAATTTATTAGAGATCAAATTAATATCCTATTTAACTGTAAACACATCCAAATAATAAATCGATTTATTTACAAAACTAGTTTTATCACGGCACCCCTAAAAATCAGCTGCGGCTCCCCAGTGACCCACAGCACCCAGGTTGGGAACCACTGACTTAGACAAAAATCCCGTTAGGAAAGAGAAGAGTAGTATTAAGGAAGTGTTTTGTTTGCTCGATGAAGAGAATAAGAAAAGATATATCCTACCACTGGAAGAACTGCACAGGGAGTCCTGCCATATGTGTGGTTAGGTATCACATATCCAACCTCGAATAATAAAGTTGTAAATAAAAACCTATTGAAAATTAAATATTGTCAGCCTAAAATATCATATATAGTAAACCAATAATGTTAAATATTAGTTAACTGTTTTGGATTTTTTTCTCATATATGATTCGAGAAATAAACTAAAATATCACTAGTTGCATTTAGTGGCATTTAAATCACGGAGATGGCCATTTTTTAATCACACTTGAGGGGTTAAGCTTATAATAACTAGACTTGTTCTTCATCATATGAGGTTAGTAGGAGAACTTCAGTTGTTGAATGCCGCAAAAATAGTGAAATGTTGTTTTTATCTGTATATAGCTCATGTAATTTCATAAAATTTACATTTTGGTATTCACCATAGTATTTTGTGTTTTTTGATTAAAATTATTATGCCACTTATGTAATCTTTAACTTATGCTTTCCACCATAACCTAATTATGTTTTATATCAATACTAGATAATTACCCGGGCTTTTCCCTGGATTTATAGTTTAAAAAAAAAGAGACTTAACAGCAGAGTGGCATTTTTTTGCCACATCACATGGCAAAGGACCATGTGATGGTGTAGCAGGAACTGTAAAATGACTTTCAATTTTTTCTGACAAAATCTAAGGACACATCTTTTGAGAAATTCAAGGTCAAGTTTATTTATAATCTCCCTCCCAAAAAATGTAAATTCTCAAGTGGCACATAAATGGAGAGTGGATTGCAAGAGCTTTTCAACCATGCATCATTGTTTGGTGTGGTTGTTATGGAACCAGAGATATTAATAAACATATGTTCATCCGCTTATGACATTTGGCCAAAAATTTCCAACTTCTGAACCAAGTAACTCACAAAATAATTGAGATAAACTACTGATATTTGGTATACAACCTTGTCTCATGATAGCCTATAAATGCTAAAAGTTTCAACAAAATCAGAAGAGGTGAGGTTGTGAGCTGTGTTGATCTGACACCATTGATATTGTTGGTGGATTCATCAAAATCGTTCAATTGATTGCTGAGATGTCTTTAAAAAACCAAAATTTGGACCAATCGTGTGGGTTGATTTGAATTATATTTGGCCCTGCAACTTTCATGATCAACCTGAAGTTGCACAATCATTCTGGAGATAATCTGAAAGATCTATTCAGAATGTTAGGAACTTATAAATATAACTATGAAAAAAGATAAACTTCTAATTATCACTCGATGGTTGAGAAAAAGTAAAATTCGTCCATGTCTTTTATATACAGCTCAAAAATGTCTTACCCAGGGGTGTAGTCGAGCCAGGGCGTCGCCCCGGTACTTTTTTAAGCAACCAGGGCGTGCCCTACCTCTTTACAGTGGTGACCGTATACATATAATGATCCAACATTTGTCCCTGCTAGTAACGAAAATATAGAAAAATGCGAGCATAGTCATGGTTACATAAACTTAACAGCCAAAAATATGGGTCGGCCCTTAATCTTTCATTTTCCTTTCCCCATTCCTGTACGTCAGTGGCGTACCGGAAAGTGTATAGGCCCCCACCGAAACAAATTTGAAGTCTCGGAAAAAAATTTAAAGTCCTCACGACACAAAATTGACCTCCTTTTGCCCCCCTCCCCTCCACCTACCTGCTGCGTGAGGTTGCGGGGGTGTCCGGTACGCCACTACTGTTTGCCATTGTTGAATTTACAGCCTCACTCGTGACTCCCTACTGGGTCGCCCTGACCCAAGCAAAGGGTGCATCCTACCTGAGCTGCAACCCATGAGGGGTTAACTCACAGAGGGCGGCGGCAAGAAACATGAAACAGGTCCTTACCGTCGCGTTCTATAAGATCCCAAGGGGAGAAAAATGAGAGTATTTGGGAGAAAAGCAGTGGGTAGAGCGGGGAAAACTCAAGTCAAGGTCGGAGATTTTGAGGCGTTTCAAGGGAAAATGAATTGGAAGGTAGTAGTAGTAGTAGCTCCAAGGGGGATGTTGTCAAAAATATCATTGATAAAACTGAAAATGCCGTTGCTAGTGTTGCTTATCCAGTAATTTGGTCTGAACAGCAATGGTTAGAATGAAGAGAAACGCATAAGTGGTTAATCGTTAAAAATGGATACTTAGGGTGCAGAGAATGCTCATCAGTGAACACATTGGCCCTCATAAAATTCAAGACTTACATTTAAGTGTCGAGTGGGTAAATTGTACCTTGAATTTTAACGGTATTAACCAAAATCAACAACTAAAATCTTTGCATACCAAAATCTCCGCCCATCAATCATTAAAAGCTCACCAGAATGCAAATTTAATAGTAGTTAAGAAACAAGAAAAAAGTGTGGAAAACATTATTTTAAAACAACAGCACATTTGAATACAGCCGTAAAACTATTTAACACAGCTTATTATATAGCAAAATATCTAATGTGGCCACCACATGACTTTTTCCATATCTGTAATATTTCTAAAATTTCCAAATAGGTTACATAATAATAAATATCTTAAGAAACTGCGAGAAAATTTTAGAATTTACAAAGAACAGAAATAAACTCGAAACATAGCCTTCTAATATTGGATATAGCCACAAAACTCCAACAATTAAGAAAAGAAAAAGGAGCGTTACTAAGACGTAACTAAGCGTCAATTGTTAACAATAGTCGTTGGTGGTGGCAGCTAAAAATATAAGATATCTCTTAAACAATGCATTATATGGAAAAATATTTCAAACAAAGGTTGTAGAAAATAAAATTCCCTACAACTTTTATTCCATTATTTTTACATTTATCAAATATTAAAGCAATATTTCAAAATAACGGATGTGACAAAAGTAAACACCCACTTCGGGTTGACCGATTTTTACCAAAAACTAACCAATTCTTGTGACTTTCATAAAAATGAGAAATATAAAATTTCCCGTTGATCTGATTAATAGTTTTTGAGTTAGAGCTCCCACAAAAAGCTATCACACACACAGACATCATGGAGAAAATGGTCAAAACGTGTTCATGGGACCTCAAAACGTGTATTTCTGTTGAAATCTCGAAGTCGATTTTTTTCATGAATATAATACTTTCCCCTATACTACGTATATGGAGAAAGTAAAAATGACAGACCTTTCTATGATTACGAAGATTTGACTCTGTTACAAATAAAGAATGAGCTCGATGTAGGAATAAGTCTCCATTCCTGTTACAGTGTTACTGAAATAATAAGGCATATTGCGTCAGAATTTAAAAAGAAGCTTACATCGAAATTAATTGCCAAAGAAAGGAAAATTTCAGTAATAATTGATGATTCAACAACACTAGGCAATATGTTGGTTCTAATTGTGTACATAAAAGTTGTCCTTGATGAGAGTGAAGAGTTGATATTTCTTGATTTAATTTCTTTGAACAACCAATGCGCAGACACAATCACAAACGCACTCTTGAAATGTCTCGACTCCTCTGGTATGACTGAAGCATATTTACAGAAGAATTTTTTCTGCTTTGCATCCGATGGCGCAAGTGTAATGCTGGGCAAAAGATCAGGTGTGGGTAAGCAACTACCGGATAAACTGAAACAATCGGGGATAATAATCTGGCATTGTTTGAACCACTGGTTAGAATTAGCTGTTCGTGATAGCATTGAGAATATGAAAGCTATTAATCATTTTAAAAGTTTCATTGATACAATATATGCCCTTTACGATCAATCTCCAAAAAATTCGAACGAACTGAATACAATAGCTTCCTGCTTAAGTCTCCAGTTGACAAAAATTGAGCGAGTCTTGGATGTTTGGTGGATTTCAAGCAGCTTTCGAACTTTTAAATTAGTTTGGACTGGATATCCCGCATTATTTCGTCATTTTAAAGCTGCTTTTAATGATACCGGAAGAACAAGTAACGAACGAAAGAAGTTCACAGGTCTGTTCCAGCGCATGGAGTCTGTCGAATTCCTGAAGGTCCTAAGCCTAATATATGATGTTCTGGAAGAATTGGCAAATCTATCGTTGCAACTGCAAGGGCGGTTCTGCACAATAAGCTGATACGGCGATCAATTCGGATTATTGCAACTTTAAAGGACAAAACTGGGGAGAAGGAAAGAAAAAGTATAGTTGCGTCTGAGAATATGAGTTATCAAGGAATCGTCTTAACACACAACAAACGAATCGTCAGTATATATCAATTGCAGTTTTTAACAAGCATTGTTGTTAACCTGGAATCGCATTGCTTTGTTGCAACTGCATCACATCTAAAGTCAGGAGATTATCGCATTGAAGTAGAAAAATGCAGAGATAATAAAAGGTTTTGAGGCTCTGAATCCAGAAAAATGGCCGGAAAATATAGATTGTGAAACGGAAAAGGACGTTCGATATGGAGAGGAAAGAATTAAAAATATTTGCTCGCGCTTCCGCCTCGAGAACAGTCGTTCAATATTGAGCAGTTTTCGGGATTTTTCCAAGGAGGGGGGCGAAATATTCCACAACATCTCGCTCCACCAACAAATGCAATGAAAACGATACCATGTAGTTCTAGCGAATGCAAAAGAGGGCTTAGTGCGATGAACCTCATCATATCCAAACTTCGATCGAAACTTTTGCTGACAAACGTATCATCGCTCATGTTCATTAAAATAAATGGACCTCCACTTGTATCATGGAATGCAGTATACGTAAAATCATGGTTGGTGCACCATTGTTCCGCTGAAGACAAGAAGTCGCGACACGTAATAAATGATTACACTTCTGATTTAGAAAAAAAGAATTTTGGAAGTTATTTTTTTATAATTCAATGGTGCATATTTTACTTGTAATAATTTCCCGAACCTGCGTCACACTCAAAGGTGTTTTTATTGGCTGACTAGCAAGCCTATCAGAGTTCGGTAAATATTAGTGGTTATTGGCCGTTAAAGTCAGTGAACCTTCGCTTAAGTTAAAGAGCAAGATTCAAGGAAAGATGTGCTTTTTTAATTAAAAGAGAAACTAAGTTAAGAAGACGTGAATGTAAGCTCAGTGTATTTATAATATATTTCCTCTTTAAAAAATTGAGATTTTAAACAAAATAAACATTTTCTTGCAATCTTTGTTATTTAATATTGTTTATAAATAATTACTTATATAATAGATAGATTGTTATAAATCAGTTATTCAAGATTATGTGATTATAAAGTAGTAATATATAACAATACCAAGTTTTATTGCATCATTTTGACGGGTCATAAATAAGTATACCTAAAAAATGTAAGGGCCCTGGTACTTTTCTTCTTAGGACTACACCCCTGATCTTACCAAAACATTGATATTAGTGAAGGTTTCATTGAAATCGGTCAATTCGTTGCCAAGATATATTTTCAAAAACTGAAATTTGGATTGGCCCTTACATTATGACCTTTAGACCCTGTTGACCGATTTTGTCCATTTGTGGCTCTAAAATGTATCTTATCAAAACATTGATAATGGTGAAGGATTCATCAAAATCAGTCAATTGCTTGCTGACATATCTTGAAAAAAAAAACTAAATTTGGACCGACCCTTCCATGGGGATCCCTTGGTTCCGTGTGTCGATTTAAATTATATTTGGCACTGTTACTCTCATGATTAATCTGAAGCTGCTGCCAAATTTTGAAGCTCCTACATTTATTTTCTGAAGAGTTACGGCTGATAGATATAGATACAGGTATGCCTCGTTTAGTGCATTTTCAATATAATGCTCATAGCATCTCGGTACTAGAATTTTAATTTTTGATTTAATTTTGATTTAACAGAATTACGTTCACTCAGGCTTTTAAACAGAATGAGAGGAAATATTGTGAATTTGTCAGCTAAAGGATGTAGGAATCGAAGAATCATAATACTAACAAAGTCCACTTGGAAAAGCTCCTCTTTGTGGAAAGATTCCATTTAAATGAAAAAGAAACACGCCGATGGTGCTGTAACAGGCGAAACCGGCGTATATTAAAATTGTTAATGGAAATTTACAAGTTTCTTTTTCATTTAAATCATAATACTAGGCATAAATAATTTTTTAAGTCACAAGTATTCACTCCTTTTCCTATATATATAATGCGCACAGCCATTTTTTCTAGTTTTCGAACTTTTTTGCATAGGTAATGCACCCATTATCTACTAGAAAATACGTTAATTAAAAATAATCGCCATGTACTTCATTTTCTTGACTTTAAATTAGTATATAAAAATGGTCTATCATTATATAAGTTGCAAGATAAAAATAGTAAAATTTCTGAAAAGAAAAAATCAACTGTGTTGTGCTATGTTACAAACTGTTCATTTAGCGCAAATTCTGTTAACGCACAGATGTCTCGGAATGCCTCTCTTGCCGTGAGGCATGCCTGTATTATAATAGGCTTCAGTTTGTATGGAGCAGTGCTGGCATCTTGATTATAGGAGCTGTATATCTAATTAAAGATTGAATTTGCTTTCAGGTGTTGCTCAGAATCATTCGAATCTCTTTATGAGCCCCAGGCAAAGAATTCCTGGGCTAGTTGAAGGTCAGATCTATACGTATCCATCAAAAAGGTGGAGGAAGAAGAGAAGACAGTATTTGATGAACTTCTTACAGCCACGAAGGAAAGAGGCTGACCCAGAAGTTGATCTTCATACTATAAGCACTGTTGAGAACCCAGCTGCCGTGAATGAAGATAGTAAAGATAGTATAAATGTGAAAGAGGAGGCTCCCAAGGTGATAAATTTGTTTTTATATCTTCAGACAACAATTTAGTTATATTATCTAATCAATTAAATTGTGTTAACCCTGTCCTTGCTTAAATACCTGGAATGAAACTCACATTCTCAACTTAAGCAACTGTATTTTTAAAAGATATGCAATACTTTGAGCAGGCTTTTATTTTTTCCGTGTTTTCTGCACAATAGGATGTCGATTAAGTATTTAAAAGATTTTTAAATAGTCCCTCGCAGTTAATCAGGAAAAGTGATTATTACATTTTATAATTAAAAATTAAATAAGTTTTACTGTATTGGTGATTCTGAAAGATCGTTTGATTTGATCTGTTGATTATTTTTTCTTCAAGTGAGAAGACTACCAATAGTGAGTCATATGGAGTAGTCACAGGTATTAAAGTTGATATTTGAATGGGTTTCATTGCCAAAAAAGTGGAAAATCTCAAGATAAAAGTGATTAGAAAGAAAGAGGTATTGTAGGTCATAATTATTGATTTTGCACGAGTTGCTGGAAGTAATTTAGCATAAGCTAAAAGCTTAAGTTTACTGTATCGTATACTACTTGAGTTCTTATTTAGTAATTAAGTAAATATTTTAATGCCATTTATCACAAAAAAGGTCACGAAAGAAAAATATATTCATAGAAGTTCGATTTCTGTGAAATGTATAAAATCTGTTAGTTATGCATTAATAAAATAATTTTGTCTAAATGTTTAACAGCTAAATTTGGTACAGTAAAATCTCATTATAATCTTTATCTGTAAACCATGAAATTTCCTCAAGTCTGCTGAATGTACATTGCATTGAATTTTTTACTAGATACACTTTAGGATTGAATATGAAAAATTGTATTTTTATATAGCTTTTTTAAAAACTCTGAATTGGAGTTTAAATTTCCCTTTTTTGCTCGGAATTTCAATTATTCAGTGCATAATACAATTTTTTCCTATAGCTATGCTATAGTGAGAAAATTTGATGCAGGGACCATTTAAATTTTTTACAATAATCGAAGCTGGATCACACATTTCATTATTTATTCATCAGGGATTAATAAAATTTACATAAATATAAAACTTTGTTATTATAAAATTTTTTACTATAGCATGAGTTGCAACTCATTGGCAGTAGAAATATAAACATTGTATAGGAATTACTTGACATATGAGTGGTTTTGGTTGATGTGAGTTATATCGAGTGTGAAAGCCTAAAGATTAAACCTGCACACACTTTCTACTGCATTTTTTGTTTGATTATTCTTGATGTGGGGAAGTTCAGTTTTATTGATAATTTTCAACTGAAAGAGATTTAGTGTGGTTTTCTGATTATGGTCATAAGACTTTATTTACTCCATTTGTATGATTCGTTTTTTCTCACCTATTCATGCCTTATCTACCTTTTTTAGTTTTTCCCACAAGATCCTTGGATTTATGATGAGTTGGATATTCAAGATGTAGAAGGATATGACGATCCTGATCCAGATTCAGATTATGATTATGAAGAGACTTATAGCAAAAGAAAAAAGAGAAGAGGGGGAAAAGTTTCTCGGGTATGTGATATTTATCTTTATTCTCTATTAGATTATCTCACAAAATTAATATTGTGAAATATAAATTAAACATCATAAAAATTGTTTATCTATATTATAAAGTACTCAATAGAAAAACTTGTCTTTGGAATTCACTTGTCAAGATTTATGAAAAGTAGGTGGTCATTTTGGTATTGTGCAATTGGCATATCAATTTTTAGTTTTTGGAAAATTCGCAGGTTTTCAACAAAACCTTAGTTAACTATCTATACAGGTCTGTTAATATGCTCAAGTTTCATTTTGTTTGCATTGCTACTAAAATAAAAGACAAGTGCAAATACGTTCAAAAAAGGATAACATTAAAACTGCTTTACTGTGTTTAGGTTTTTTAAATTACTTTTGATTGATATTGGGTTTTACCTTTTGTTTTAAATGTTAAGTTATAATGAAAATACACCACATTTTTTAACTTTGCGTGCTTGCGGTTCGCGAATTTGGACTTTGCGACAAACTTTTTTATTACCATTACTTGTGTTTCGCGCATTTTACTTGCATTTCGCGTCAAGCGTTGACGATGCCAACAAGCGTGAACTCCCTCTTTTTTTTGTTTCCAAGTTCATTTTAAACTTGAGCACCCTAGAAATGGACATTATTATTATATTATATTTATAATGCTCATTATTAACAGTTTTCAAAGTAAACAAATGTGATAACCATTGACTTAATTCTTTTGTAGCTCAGTTTAAAACTAACTGCCAACCTTGCTATTTTCGATAACAGTCAAAGTTGCTGGCATTTAGCAGCCAAATTAGAAATTATTGGCTAATGGAAAAGCATCCTTCATGTTTAGTTTTTCACATTTATGAATATGACATTAAAAATATTCTTTCTTCGTGTATGAGGTAGCTGGTTTTTGACTGAAATATTTAATGATTTTATATTATTATCTTGTATTTTAAATGTAATTTAAGGAAGTTGTTTTGTTAGGTTTTCATTGTCTCTAATGAATTTTTAATGTAAATCTAAGAATTGCTATCATCTTGTAACGTAAGGTTTTCTGCCAGTTTTTTTAATGCGATTACTAAAAGAAATGTTATAACTTTATTACGCTAGGTTTTGATTTTCTGTTATGCATTTCTAACATAATTAGTAAAAGAAATGGAACCACTTTTTAATGCTAATGTTTTTTTGTGGCTTGGAAATGTTTGGTACAGAATCCAGGAAAACATTAGTGCTTAAAATTCCATTTCATTATTTCAATTTAAATTAAAGAATTTCCTTAGAATGAACAAAAGAAGATGGAAATCGCATGCAAAATTTTGTGGAGGTAAACTGTACAAGTGCAGAAAGAAGTGTAACCGCTTTGTTATGCTGGGTTTTCATTTGCTATTACACGTTTTGAAGATAATTAAAAGTATTTTTCACTTTATATTGCTAGGTTTTTCATTTGCGGTTATGCTTTCTTTTATTTTCTGTTCAACTGCATTATTTATGATAAAAAAGGGAATTTTTTAGGTTGGCTGGGAACCACTCGCTCATAATAACATGGTGTCTTAGGGGAAAGTAGGACTTGCACTTCATGAATTTGCATTTCGCGTCATATTTCTGGAACCAATTATTTGCAAAGTTCAAAAAGGTGGTGTACAGTGTTCCATTACAATAATGCAGTTTGATTGCTAAATCTGAAGGTCCAAGGTCTTCAGTTCTGATGTCATTTGTTGTTTTGCTTCATTTCTAGTGCCAAATAAATGCTTAACAGTAAATAGGAGAAAAGTAATTCAAATTAATCATTAGTAATACAGTAGAAAATCATTTATCGGAAATAATCTGGACCTGAACCATTTTGTATAATAAATATTTTTGGATGTTGAATGTCTCAAGCTGTACACAGCTCATCAAATGAAAAAAATGTTTTTCCAAGATATGGTAAAAATAAACAATATTATCAATGGAATAAATTATATCATCAATGAAATAAACACTGAATATTTAGGTTTGTTTTGCTTCCAACAAGAATGCCTATTTGTTTTGGTCTGTCTGTACGCATGTTTGTTCTTGGCTTCTACCGAATGGATTTTTGTGGCATTTGGTATTATGGCCTTCTGGGCAAAGGCAAGTAGAAAATGATATACCCTATTTACCCGAAAGGAAGATGACCTTGAATTTAAGACTAACCCTAAAACAATGAGGTTCACTTACAAAAAGACTTTTACATATATGTATAACAAGCTAACATTAAGAGGATGAATAAAAAAAGTAAATTTACTACTTAAATCTCCCTCTCCTCTGTTTCCTTCCCTTATTCTTGCTGTCCTGTTCATTCATCACAACTTATTCAAATTCGAACAAGTCGTCTTCCATACCGTCCATGGAATTTGATATGCAGCATTTCTTGAACCCTCTTGAGATATTATTGGGATCTATTTTTTTCCATGCTGCAATGATCCAATTACAGAGAAGTGGTATACTGGGCTTCTTAATTTTCTCTGTAGGAGTTAATGCATGGTCCCTTGCCAAAAGCCATTCTGAATAAAATGACTTTATGTAATCCTTAAAGGGCTTCATCACTACAACATCTAGCACTTGAATTTGTGATGTCATACCTCCTGGTATAACTACAAGGTCAGTATTCATACCATGAAGGGTATTTTGAACTTCCTCTGTAAGGTGGCCTTTGAATGCATCTAAGATGAGCATTGCTCTCTGCCTTAAAAGTGCCCCAGGTCGTCTATTCCACACTATGCTTAGCCAGTCCTTCATTAAATCAGCTGACATCCATCCTTGGCCTTGACATTTAATAATTATTCCATTTGGTAGTACTTCCTTAGACACTGTTTTGCGTTTTAAAATAACATACGGCGGAATTTTTGTTCCGTCTGCTAATACAGTCATGCACAGTTTTTCATTCCCAGAAGTTTTTATGATGACATTTTTTGCACCTTTTTCGTTGACTGTGCAATTGGATGGCATGTCGAAGTAAATGGGTGTCTCATCTGCATTATCCATTTGGCTCAGAAGGTAATTGTGATGCTGGCAAAGTGAAGTTCTTTGTTGCAGGCTAAAACCATTACGATGCATCATACTCACACACCATCCATTACTAGCTTTAAATTCTTGGTGTGGAATGTTTTGCGATCGTGCTAATTCTTGGGCTTTCAATTTAATGATATCCCACATCACCGGTTTACCGTCCATTCTTTGAATACGCACAAAGTTTGCAATTTCCTCTTCTAATGCATTAAATCAGCCTTGTTTTGGTCCACTAAATGATCTCCGTGTTGAGTTAGTACCTTCAAGTTTCTCTTTTGCTTGCTGCTTCCACATTCGCACATTTGCTTTAGTTACATTGTATTTCCTCCCTGCTGCACAATTCTTTGTTTCTTCAGCATAGCGCACCACCATTAGCTTAAAATTTCTATTGTAACTTCTAATTCCTTTCGATACATTCCCTCTTACCACAGTTCCTTTTTTCTCTACGTGATTTGCCATTTGTTTGGGATATCTTATTTAAAAGTAATAACTTGTCACTATTTCACTTGAAAACTCAACAAAGCGTGTACTACTCAACTTCTCTTGTAAATTTTCTACACTCTGAAACTCACGTCTGCTGTTGGCATACCAAACGCAAAACATCATGTTTAAATTGTAGTAGATATGTTTAAATTGTATCAGTCTTGTTTACGTTGTATTACTAGACACCTTAATTGGTGCCTACATGACTTTGTGTTTTACATTATGCATGGAACCGCCGAGCTGTAGTCATTTTTTTTCAACTTGTCACACGATTACCTACCCAACTCTAAACACTCCCCTACCGCTGAAGTGGAACCATTGATCTGTGGGAGCAATTTTAAGAAATTTGACCTTGAATTTTTAAAGTATTGTAGTAATTAATTAAATACTATGTATTACTTTATGCAATAATAAATATTTTGACGGACATATGCTTGACATCTGGGTGTTTCATGGTGCATTTAAAATAGGGGTGTATTCTCACCTTAAACCCTCATACTCCATTCTAAGACGATACCTAATATTTTTAATGGCATTTTTGTGAATAAACCTCGTCTTCCTTTTGGGTAAATATGGTATATGGATCACATAGCCCAATCAGGGGTGCCAATTTACTAAACACAAAAACCAACATTCTGTCTATCAAGAAAATCAAACCAAGTTTTACGTCATTTTGAACTTGGGAAATTTCTTAAATAGTTACTTAATTGTTGTCAGCAAAAACGATCTTCATAGCAGCTGAAGTAACTAAGATGTTACAATTACAACAAATAGTTCTGTAAAGAACTAATCTGCCTACTTTCCTTTCAATACAATTTTAATATATAACAAGTAGGGGTGTACACAGGTTTTCCATGGTACAGTAGTTCTTTTCGTCATAGTATAATCATATACTAATGTATATACTGTGTATCAGAAAATCATTTTTCCTTATATTGTGGTAGCCCTGCTTTTTTGATCCTTTCTAAACATATTCATCTCTTAAGAATTAAAAATAATTTTGAAAATTCCTACATTACTTTTATTAGGAGACTCGATCTAGATTTCGATGCTTTGCATCATCATCAGGAGTTATATGAAAGCATAAACCAAGAGCTTATATACACATTATTATAAGGGGTGAGGGGAGTGGGAAGAAGGAGGTGAGATTACATTTAAATTGGTTCTACAGCAATTCGTTGCGCGGAAATTCGTCACGTGTCAACTTCGTCACATGGCAAATTCGTTGCAAGGCAAATTCGTTGCAAGACACATGCAGCATAAGGCAAAATCTGTTGCGAGGAAATTTCGTCGCAAAACAAATTTGTCACAAATTCTGGAATCGTTGAAAAACTAGGATATCCTTTTTTTCATTAACCCTTCAGCGCCGGGATTGGTATGTGGTACAGACCTAGGTTTCTTTCCTTGGCGCCGGGATCCATACCACGTACGGACCCTTGCCGCTACTCTTTTATTTTGCCGTATTTCGATTATAAACATTTCTTATAGAATGATATTTTTGTTTAACACTGAGGAATTATTTTTTATTTGAATTTTATAAATAGAATACATTTTGTGAACTGTAAAAAAACTCTTTCTCACATCTCTTTTTTATTCTTTACTTTATCAGTTCGTAATATTTTCTTTTATTAGAAATTAATCACACGGATAATTTCTTATATTTTTAGGAATTTAAACGATTTCTTTTGTTCATCTGGCTCTTATTAATTAATTATAAAAATTGATTTCGAAAATTACGATTTTAACATCCAATTTTTTGTCTACTTTAAAATATATAGTATATTAAAATATAACTGTACTTTGTAAAAACTAAATGGACAGATTATGCAAATAACTAAATAAACGTGTGTATATTCTTGGAACACAGCTGAACTGGAGTAGGCTAGTATCGTAAAGAGGCAAGAAACGAAATGAAAACGGATCGTTCTAGAGCGTCTCTTTCTCAGTGATGGAAGGGACCCTCCCTGTTTTCTTCGTGATATATCTTCTGATATCTCATCGTGCTCTCATTTGAAGGAACACTTCATATTCTCAAGACTAAACAAACTCGAGAGGCAACAAATCATTGTATATTGGTGCCGTCTCTGTGAAACCTCGAGGATATAATTTCAGTGAAGATTTTGTGAGCTAAGCTAAGTGGTCACGGAATGGACGATAGTAATACAATACTTCTCTTTGTTAGGCATCCAAATGCGATAACATTCTCTCTCTCTCTGAGAGAGAGAGAGAGTTAATAACCAGGCATAGGCTCCAAAGAGTTGGTGTTTACAAGAAGCCAAGAAATCAAACGCAGTAGACCAGAGAAGCAAGCTATGGCTATACAGAGAACTTCAGTGTGTGATATCACAAAACGTCGAATATATCGATGACTATTTCCGAAAAAATTGCATTCAGGAATCTGTAACACATTCAGTTGGCATGGTCTTTCATCTTCAGAGGTTATTAACGTAAAAGAATATTAAGATATTATATTGTACATAGTCACTATAGTCTTCCTTATAGACTTCTTCCATAATGCTTTTATTAAGACCAGCCATGGGTACATGGGGCATTGATATAGAAAACATTCCAAAATTAATTTCAAGTGCCTATGGTCACGTGGTAAGGCTCAATAGACTATTTACAAACGGAACAAAGAAGTAGCTTACGAGAGGGGGATTCATACTCTTGCCGACAGTGCAGTTTGGGGCATGGGATTACGGGCAGTTTCGGGCACTTAGGCCCAAAGTGGAGATTCCGAGACAGGCAGTTTCGGGTGCTTCGGCCTGGAGAGGGTTCAAGGTATGGTTTCACTGGCGCATCTCGCATCTGCGTCCACCAGCAGCGGTGAGATGTGCGGCTGAGCATTTCCACAGATGCGTCTTACCACTGCGGCCAAATAGACTCTGTTTGCTAAAGTGAATTTCACGTCATCCATGCACTATGTGTTCTTATGAGAGAATCACTATCCCATGTTATTTCCCTATACTCCTAATTCTCGGTGTTGCTAATTCATGCAAAATCCGGATTTTTGTTGTTTTTGGCATAATTATTCACTTAAACACCTAACTAAGGCTGGGAAATTAACAAAATGAGTAAGAGTAATCGCCGTTTTTGCATGGTTAAACAATAGTTACCACGTTTGCATCGAAACTTCAGAGTTTCTTCCGCCACATTCATATTTGAAAGGCCAAATCTTGCAGTCTAATTGCTGAAATCACACAAAAAAATTTCTGTAGCATTCGAAAGTGTTCCATAAGCCACACATACCATTAAAAGGAACATGCATAGCAATTTATTGTTAAAAATTAAATAAAACCAAATGAGGCTCTCACATTCTGCATCAGTGCATGAAATTTTCACTCTCTTGCTAACTTACATACTATTAGGAATAGTTGGGTATTATATCCATGTGAAATGGTGATCAAAGATAAAAGTTATTTTTGAAAGTGGAATGAACTCGATATCTTCATTGGTTTTCGAGATATTGAATTTTACATTTGAGCGCGAGAAACTTCTGCCGCCTCGTCGGAACTTTTTCGTGTGCCACGAAACATGGGCCAAAGAGACAAATTACTCTTTTCACATCTTCTGTTTGAGGCAAACAGAAGATGTGATAAGAGTAATTTGAAAAATGGCGAGCCATATTCATAGAAAGGAACCACATTTCCGCAATGCAAATATCCACTCTGCTCGGCGTGCCTCTGCATCTGCTAGCAGTCGAGATGCAGACGCAGCTAATCGCCTGCCAGACGCAGCTAATCGCCTGCCAGACGCAACGTCTGAGACATGCCAATGAAATCGCCCCACTTGAAATACAGTGTCTGAGTGGAATGCATCTCGCCACTGCGGGTGGATGCAGATGTGAGATGCGCCAGTGAAATCATACCTTAATGTGGCCCGTGCACCGATGTGAGTTTGAGACCCCTGATCTAGGGCAAAAAACTGACAAATACGTTTATCTTTCATGCACACAAATTGTTTTGTAAGTGAAAATAAATGAATGTCTTACGATAAAGGATTGAACATAAATGTAAAGATTACAAATATTTAGAGCGAGATAGGTTTGAAATAATTTTCAATTGTTCAGTTAATTACAACTGATTAGAAAATAAATTGATATACTATCAAAAATATAATATTTCCTTGGCATCGTATTTCTTTCCTTATTTGGATGTTTTCATTATTTGAATCTTCAGAAAAGCGATCCTCTACTGTAATAATAAATATTAAGTAAATATTAATAAACTAACACTATTTTCAATAATATTCATGTGTATTTAAACATTTTTTATATTTAATTTAAAAACAGCCTACCTTGCACTATCATGAACTGATCCTATTAATCCTGGAAGCAGCAACTAGTAATTTTTTGACACTTGGCTTACTCCTCTAGGTACCAGGGTTAAAGTGGATGTGACGGCAATCCAATCTCTCTCTCTCTCACTGTTATGCCTCGCATACGAGTGAATATACTTGCCGACTTAGTGGAACAAGTCAAAACTTGTTATAGTGCTAAACAATGCTCAAATTTGACGGAAACAACTCCATTCCACTTGATACTAAATGAAGCCCATAGCGTTCTTATTATTAAAAAATCAGATCAGAATATTCCAGTTAATAGTGTTCCAGTTGTTAAAAATTTCCCAATTCAAGCACTGCTTCCCATGATGAATTTTCTAAAGAACATGTACAGTATATTTCAAGGAAGACTTTATGCAGTACAAACGTATCTCACATTATATAATACAAGTCGATAGGAAATTATGCTTCTATTTATCACATCTAGCTCTTGCTTCGCGATTTCTGTCTCTCTCTCTCTCAACTAAGCACCCTGCAATAGCAGGCCAAACATGTCTAAACTTGTTTCCATTTCCACTTGCTAAACCTTTCCATGATTGTAGAGAAGTCATGGAGAAATCTTGTTAAACTGAACGACCAGTCATGTTAGTCGAAAACCAGCCCTACTTTATAAACCATGTTAAACCAAAATCGTGTTGGTAGAATTTGTGTTAGTCAGGGATTGGGTGTATTAGATAATAAATATATTAATATCATTTACAAGCAGAAGACATTTTTGGTGATTTTGTGTTTTTTTTTAGCAGTAGGAGTTCTATCTAGTCAGCAGTAAGTGTAGTGAGACCAGATGCATAAGTATTATAGGGAAAACTTTGCAATGTATATTGTACCAATAATGATGTTCTTGTAGACCAAACAGTGTGAAATCATAAAGCCAGGATTATGATCAACGTTTATGGACGTGACAGAAACAGACGGTGGTGTTTCAGAAGTTAGGGTAGTGTGATAACCATGCTACAATCGTCATATGTTAGCACCAACATTGACGGAGACAGAACGAACCTAGTCGAAGTCTAGCTATCCTGTCACGTTGTTTCACGTCAGCCAGTCAGGTAAGACCATGTGGAACTTACTGTGGAATCGAGCTTTCACTTGCAACCTACTCCAAGAACGCTGTTTCGTTGAATGGTCAATAGATGGTGCTTGGTGCTACTACTCCCGTCGATCATAATAGACCCCCTCCTTGACATGCAACTTTGCCACCACTGTCCATTTCCGTCACGTCCGTAAACATTTATCGTAACCCCGGCCTAACTCTTTTGAAACTGAGACTCTTTTCATAGGAAGGATCTAGCTCAACAACCAACTTTCAGGGATTCTATCACCTTTAAGATTTTGGTTTGACTTTGTGTAATCAACTTGAATTCATCTCCACTCCTTCCCTCTCAGCATTTTTATCATTAGTTTTATCATTTGTTAATTCCTCCTGATGATACCCAAGAAGCTCTTAAACCTCCTCTTTCTGTAGATCTTCCAACTCTTCTCCGGCATTTTTTGCCAAATGGACAATTTTGTTGTCTACTAGAGATATACCAAGTTTGTCTTATGGCTTAAAAAGTCAAGAATATGCAGTTAATTATCAAAATTTGATAAAAATAAGTACTTAAATATCTGCAATAGATATGAAAAGATAATGATAAACTAGATGAGAATTTCAGCTACAATTCGACTTCTTCAGTGGTGATCCACCAAAAGTAGATCTAAATTTTCTGAATCAAAAATATCACAGTTGTTGATTTCTTTGCTTTTTGGTCACTAGCACTTAAAATTAATCTTTTAGGGGCCATGATTATGAAGATATTTTGTAGTTTAACACATTCTCAAAGAGAAGGGGAGGTGGCAGTGACGGAGTGGTTAGAGCGTTGGCCTTCCACGCAGCGGTCCCAGGTTCAAATCTGGCAGAGGTCACATTTTTCAATCTGGGATCATCTCATCTCCTACTTGTGTGATTTGAGGAGACCGCACAAGTTACCACTCCGTCCATCAGAAGGGACATTAAGCAGTTGGCCCTCTTGGTGCTCTTCGTAAAGAGTAGGCTAATGCTGGCACCCTTGTGTGTGTGGGTGTGTGTACGATGTGGAAGAAGTAATGGCTATAATAATCCAAGAGATAGATTAGCCAGAAATACATAAAATCAAACAAACCCAAAGAGAATGTGCGTGATAACTTGTTAGAGCAAAGTCCAGAATGAATACAAACAATGAACATGGCATCTCAGCTCAAGAATTGGCATTTTGGGCAGTGTTGCCACTTTTTTTAGCATTTGGGAGCTAGATTTCATCTTGGTAGCTAGAATATACAGGGTGTGCCAAAATGGATGGGACGATTACAATTTTCATTATTTAATTAACTGGAACACTTACAACAATGGAATAATTTGGAACATGTAGAGAAACACTTCGAAGTTTCCCAGTGGCTGTCACCGTCCCTACTGTAAAATGGTGTCTCAGCAGCAAAAGGTTCAGTGTTGTTTGTGGTTTCATGAATCAAAATCTGTGACTACAGTTCAGCATCAGTTCCGAACAACATTTGGTGTTGATCCACCTGACAAGATGTCAATCAGATGCTGGTATGATGGCTTTGTAAATAAAGGCCACATAATCGCTTGGCCGTGAGAAAATTTCTGGATGAACAGCTGCCCAGAAGTTGGATAGGGCGTGGAGGACTGACACCTTGGCCATCACGATCTCCAGATCTGTCACCTATCAACTTTTTTTCCTGAGGTTTCATCAAAGATTATGTCTACACACCACAATGTCATGGTCCTTGGAATGGCTACGAGGACAAATCTCAGATGGAACTGCCCGAGTTGATACAGCAATGCTGTGGCGCACTTGGGAGGAATTCCAGTATCGCTTAGACATTAGCCACATAACTTGTGGTGCACACAATGGACACTAATAGACAAAACTTGAAGTGTTTCTCTACATGTTACAAGTTATTTCATTGTTGTAACTGCTCCATTTAATTAAATTATGAACTAACCAAAAGGTGTCTCCATATAATAAGAGTATTGTTTTTGTGTGCACAGCATATAACTCCATTATTTTTTAAGCTATCATTGTCTTTTATACACCAACAAGAAGGTGGAATCTTCGTCCGAACCAACTTCTATGGGTAATTAAGTACACTTTATTTTTAAAATCTCCTTCCAAACACTACCCCATTTATCCCCCATAAGAATCACAGTGGAAGTATCTAGCAGATCATGCTCCAATTTTTAACTCTTAAAACAATGTCGTAATTATCTGCTATCTTAGACATTTTTGGTGATCTTGTCTGTCTGAATAAATCTTTTTACCTATATATTACAGTGCATATAATGGGTGAGAGCAAAATGTAGATTTCCTATTGTTGTTTCCAAATCATTATTTGATAAAAATGTCATAATTTTCTTGGCAACGAAATTACATAATTATCTAATATGTATTTAATTTATATTCATGAATAGTAAAAGTAACCAGATTTCTTGGTGGAAAACCAAACTCGTGAATTAAAATAGTACTTCAAATGTAGTAGTGAACTGCAGTTCGATGGCGATAATTCTGATATTACTGGTGATTTTGTGATTTTTGATTATGGCAATGTATGAAACTGTTTTGAGACATTCTTCAATATGAATTTGGTGAACTACATAGTTAACGAAACAAATAACTACGTAGCACAGTGCATCGATAAGGAGTTACTTTCGCCCCATTCCCGCATGCAGCGCTGGGTAGATGTATCGGCTCACGAGTTTTGTTTTAATTTCCAGTTTTTTTGTTTAAAATTAGAGTTTTATAGTTTTATTTTGAATTTATTTCATTACTTTATATTCCTTTACATTCATTTTAATTTTTACGTGCTTTATTTTGATAAATTTAAATTTTAAATTTAGTTGAATATACAATTACGTATTATAGATGAGAACAAATAAATGACATATTTAGGTGAATATTGTTATAATATTTGATTTTTTCTTTAATCATATGTTAGTAATAAACATTTGGGAGAAAAATATTTTTAAAATATGAACTTAAATTAACTTTCGTATATATTGCGCAGTTTATGGGTTAATCAACATTTAAAACTATCAAATTTGAAATAATGAAAATATTCCCTTTATTTCAAAAAGTCTTGGCACTTTTTAATAAAATTACAGTTTTAATTAGTAAATTCTCTTCACATGAAATCTTTCTTGAAAGGTATAATGAATGCATTTTAAGGATACAATAGCAGTAATGGCAAAAGAATACATTTGCCCCATTAAATGTAACAAATCCTTTTACATTTTAGAAATACCCTTTGGATTAAACACACTGTATATACCTGAATATAAAATGACTCTGATTATAAGATGACCCCCATTTTTAACTCCTAATGAAAGTAAAAAATGTATTATGCACACAATGACAGAGGTTTATTATACCATTGAGTAATAAACATCGAACCAATTGAAATAAGCAATTTTGATTGGAATTTTCAATTGAATATTTTGGAACATTAGAATACCTCGTGCAAATTATTTCTCATTAGTACATTTTAATTGTTATTTTCACTTTCACTACTGGAGGATTCTCCAATAATTGCATCATCTTCCTCTGCCTGCCGAATGTCATCTTCTGATCCATCTAAACTGTTAGAAATACAACACTTCTTAAATCCATGGGCTATTGGTGAGATACTGTCCCATGCAGTCTTAATCCATTTTCTCAGTAGAGCCTCTGTTGGTTTTTTCATTTTACTTGTTGGAGTCATGAGGACAATTTCCTGACAGCAATCATTCCCCATAAAGGTGCTGCAGGTGATCTTTAAAGGGCGTATTGATGACCACATCGAGCACTTGTAGTTGGGAGATCAAGATCAAGCCTCCTGGTATGACCACCCGATCAGTGTTGAGATGTGATATTTTGGATTTCACATCATCCGTAAGATGCCTTCAAAAACCATCAAGAACTAGCATTGATCTGATCTTTAAAAGAGCACCAGGCCGTTTATCCCAACTTCACTTAGCCACTGAGTCATCAAATCACTAGTTATCCAGCCTTTTTCATTGCATCTCTAATTGATACCAGGGGGTAGTTTTTCTTTTGGTAGATTCTTTCTCTTGAATATTACAAAGGTTCGCAATTTTGTCCTATCAGCTAATACAGATAACATTACTGTTATCCTTAGTTTTTCATTTCCAGTGGTTTTAACTATCACTGACTTGACCCCTTTGTTATCAACTGTAGTGTTAATTGGCATATAGAAAAAAACAGCTGTTTCATCTGCATTCCCCATTTGGCCTACGAAATAGCTATTTTCACACCGTAAACAAATAATATAACGTTGATATTCAATGATTTTTTCAGCGAAATATGCAGGAAGTCTTTGCACTAACAGTGTTCTTCACCACAGAGATAAGCTGTTCTGCCACATAAACCGGGTAATCCACCCCACACTTGCCTTGAATTGCTGCCATGAAATCTTCAACATCGATGCCAATTCTAATGCCTTCATTTGTACTCCCCCGTGAGACTGGCAGTCCACTGTTGCACTTTTCTTGCACAAATGTTATTAACTGGTCCTCTAAATTTTTATGATGTCCTTCCTTAGGCCCATGATATGCTTTCTGATTTGAACTTGCACACTTTAGCATTTCCTGTGATTTTTTCCACCTCCGCACATTCGCCTCGGTGACACCAAACCTTCTTGCTGCTGCAGAATTGTTAGTTTCATCAGCATATTTCGCCACCAAAAGTTTAAAGTTTGCATCATAACTATTACGCAATGATTTCGATATTTGTGAAGGTGTGGAACCTCTCTTCTCAACATGGTCACCCATATTTTTACCTAAAACTGGATAATTAACAATTACAAAGACTTTAATTCACATGGAATTTACTACAGTCATAGATGGTTCACTTTGTCTTCAGTCAACACACTATGATATCATGGCAAGATCAAATTACGTATGTTGGTGTGAAATCTTTTGCCCGTTCAACCTTACTATGTACGAAGCCAGCTGAGAAGTGCCATACATATGCAGGAGTTGCAACTTTGATGATACAAAGAAAATAATTCACTCGGTAAGCGTCTATACATAAGTCGTGATCGTAAAAACAATACGCCAGGTGTCTATCTCCACCTTCGGCTCCTCTGTCAGTCATACCATTACACACCGTGCGATTATAAGACGACTAGTGATTTTTCAGCCATAAAAATTGGAACAAAACCTCGTCTTATATTCAGGTATATACGGTAAATAGCTTATGGTTGAGGTAATGTTTCACATCCATTTTAAAAGATATTCAGTATGAGAGGTTGGTAATAAAAGTAAAACAAAATACGAGCATTAACCTAAATGGAAGTTTTTAATAGAATTTAAAATTAAATATTCCATGAGTCTCATTCAGAGTCACGTCTTCCATTTTTTAAATTTCATTGTCCTTGTCAGATTGATTGGAAAAGTCATTCTAGCTGTGGAGGGGATAGTTAATGACGAGAACTGCTTTTTGTATGAATCCTGACACCCTGTTTTTTTCAATATTTCCATTGGGAAATTATAATCTGTGCAGCACTTCTGCTGTCCTACTAAACCATACTTAATGCATAGAAGAGACTTCACTGTTGTTATCCCCATTTTGTTTCTGTTTTGATTTAGTGTTATTTAAATGAAAATACAAAAAGCAGATATCATTATTCATGTATCTATCTTCCAAGTTGATTGTGTACATAATATTACAAAGGGCGCTTTCTTAGGGTTGTCTATAACGGCGCAAAGGAATAGATAAGAGCATTTTGACCATTGTTAAATATAACAAAAATTTATCTGGGATTACATATATCCAACTTAAACAAGATTTTATTGAGTAATCACTATAATAAAGCTAGATTATTTTTATCGATTTGCTAGATTAGTAAGAGGTTGCTAGGGCCTTTTTTTAGGAGCCAGTGCGAATGTAAAATCGCTAGATCTAACTACAAATTTGCTAGATTGGCGACACTGGTGTCAGGTGTTACTGAATAACCCCCTTCCTGATAAGCAAATTCAGATTAATTGGCCACATAAATTGGAAACACTGATTGTAATGGGGAGATCAATCTCTATATTTGACTTGAAAAATTTTACTATCAGAATAATTGTTATGATGGAAAATATTAACACACATGATCAGCTTGATTGTTCTAGACCATTATTTTTTCTCTGGCTGCAAGCAGTTTCTGGAAAGTTGATTCAAGTTTCTTTTTTCAGCTTAGTGCATTTCAAATTATTATTGCCTTGTTTCATTTCAGGGTGGTGGCAGAGGCCGCAAAAAAGCCAATTATGATTCATCGGCTGATTCTGAAAAGCCTTTTTCCTGTGAACGTAAGTGTTAATAACAAATGAATGATAGATCTTTTTATTAATATACCTTAGTTGAAAGTTGTAAGCAGTTTATAATGTCACTTTTGCTTTTACTAATCTCTTGTAGGCTATGCCTTGGATATGTTCCATGCTCCTTAACTTTTAACCTTTTCTTTGCACTTAAGCTGACACTGCTTAAAATCTTTGTTGGCATAAAAATTCGACTGATGAATGTTGCCATTGGTAGTAATTAATTATTGCATATGTCAGTGGTGATGGTTCTATACTATAGTAGAATACATTCCCTTGCATCTAAATGTATCTTACCCCAGTAGATTTTAAGCTATGAAATGCCCCTTTAATGTGTATGTTAGATTACCTACCAATTCAGCATAATATTTTATGCTTAGTAATGTTTGTTAAGTTTTCATATTGGGTTATTTAATGTAGGTTATCAGTTTTATGACTTAAAATTTGTTTTATACTCATATTGCTGTAGGCATTTGCTTCTGCTAAGTGTTGAAGCAAAGAGTGTTAAAATTGGAATATTTTAACTGAAGAAATTGTTTATGTTAGAATTAATTCTTAAGTATTTTATATACTCCATGCTTAACACTCTTGAGCCTTGCATTTATATAGGTTATAATGTTCATATATGAGTATTTAATTATGACGTCTATTTGTGATGTTCAAAAATATTCCCTTTTTATGCTTATTTGGCAGATTTTGAGTATATAAAATTATAAGATAGCATTAGAAGAAGAAAGTTTCCTTTTAAGATATTTTTAGGATAGATATTTTAATTTTTCAGGTGGGTGCTGGATTTCCTTAGATAACAGTATCCATGTTGTTCATTGTGTATTTTTACCTGATGAATTAAACAGATAGTGTTTATCAGCTGAGTTATTGTTTGCGTGAAGATTGTTCCATATGGCTTTATAATTCAACAAGTGTTGGGGCCTTTTCTACACTCATCTTATGCTAGTTATACCTGTGCTGCAGCTGCATTATCACTCCATCGTGACTAACGGCCACCAGCATAATGAAAAAGTCATTTTCAATGATTGACTAACCTCATCTTGGATTTTATTGCTCATCCAAACCTGACCCAACTCACACTCCCCCTCTTCTCTTCATGAAAGTGTTCCATTTCAGTGTGTGGCGCAAGATACAAGACGAGGCCTGGACTTACCTACCACTACACCCACTCGCACAAGGATCGTGACGAGGATGAAGAGGGGACTGCTTCTGGTGGTGGAGGGACAGGAGGTTCACCAGGAGCTTCTGGCAGTGGTGCAGAAGGAGGGGCTAGTGGCAGTGGATCTGGTGGTTCTGGTGGTGCAGTTGCAGCAGCAGCAGCCACTGGTGGGGCGACGCCATCAACACCAAAATCGTCTCGAGGTGGTGGAGAAGGCTCTTCTAGCTCTGCTAGTGGAAGTGGAGATCACACTCCTGTGGGAGCCACCAGCAGCGGAGCAGCAGGTTCGAAGAAATTCCAGGACAGTTTCCTCTCCTTCCTTAAGCATCCCGGTATGCGCGCTCTCCTAACAGGAGCTCTGCACGCATTGTCCTTTTCCTTAACGCAAGTTATCCTTTATCCTTGTATATTGTAAGGAAATTATGTGAAAGTGAAGTATTTTGGTATGTTGTGAGTAATAACTGCTTAAAATGCTTGTATGCTTGTTACTGTGGTTATGTCTAATGTGCGATTTATGTTTTTTCTACCTTTACATTTTTATTTAGTTTACTGTTTGTCATTGATAATATTTGTTATTGTTGCATTTATAATAGCTATGATTTTTTAGATTTACTCTATTTATTTAATTAATAATGTCTGTTTCTCTAATAGTTAAACAGAAAGACTGAATTGGCACCAGTATTTTTTCATATTCTGCAAATGTATTCATCGTAATATATATAATAGAATCATTCTTAATTATATGCATAAAAGTTGCAGTATTTTTGTCATTTTGCTGGAAAATTCAGTAATAGATCATGAAATTTTGTGATTTACTGTTTCTAAACATATAAAGATAGACATGGACTTTTAACTTGAATGATTTTATAGCTAGGTACATCATTTCAATTTCAGTTCATTTTGCAATGTTTTGACTTTTATTTTGTTTTAACTAATATTTTTTAAACCTTTTGATTTTGATGAGCATAATTATTTGGGAAATCGCTTGAAGTTTTAGCTGTAAATAATTAATTCAGTTATCACTTAAAAACATTAGTTTCTGGTTACATCGATTCAAGGATATTCTATTGTACTCTGTGGTTAATAAGTAATTACCTTTCTTTCTTTCAACTTATTTCTAGTTTAGTGCTATATATCTCTATATAATATATAAATCTTGTGTACGAACCTCCTAGGTGTCCCATGCCTCATTCTAAGGTACTTCTAGAAGGGCTAGTGATCTGAAATTTGGCATGTTGGTTGGCCATAGATGGGAAAAATCGAAAACCCCAAAATTTACATTTTCAGGGAGTCTTTTTCAATCCCATTGTTCCATTTCAATACCTCATAAAAAAGCATGGGATTCAATGTAGGGCAATCTAAATATGCTTTTTTAAATTACTTAAAATTTAGATATGGATGCAAGATAAAAATAGTTTTGCAGATGAAAGAATGAAAAGTTTAATTTTTAAAGACAAAATTCAAATTAGCGTAAATATTTCTTTTTAATCGTAAAGAAAGCATTTTTCTAAGGTACAAAATTGAAAAATTCTAACTACCATCGTAATGAGCTCAAGGCTTTTAAAAGGGAAATGGCAATCTAATTAAAGGTTGCATTAGCTCGACGCTTTCAATAATAATTATGACATCATAATGAATTATTGATTTTGATCTAATCAACTCACAACAAATGCTTTGATGCAGATCATAGACTAAATGTTCGTTTGTGTTATGTATGAGAATTCTGGGACAGTCTTTGCTGTGCGTTATCTACAAGAGTGCATTATTAATGGTGTGTGGGAAATTTCGAGGCCATAAAATAGAAAACATCCATTAAAGCAATGGCTTTGAGGTCTGAGCAAAGCAAGGAGTGGGGGAAAGAAGGAAAATGAAAAAAGGATAGAGGCTGAGAATGAGGAAAAGTGGGAGATTTGGTGGGAGAGAGGGAGGGGAGAGAGTGGGAGGAAGGGTGAGAGAAGCCCGAAAACAGAGCTAGATATAATTTTCTACCTTAAATATGTGACAAAAAAGAGATGAATTTGCCTCATGGAGTGAGGCACAAGGTTGACACGTTTAGGGGCAGAGCCCCTAGTACATATGATATCAATGGCAACTAGGTGTTCAGGGAACTCACCCACATTCACCTTCTAAACTCCCTCTCTCCCCCCCTGGCCTTACCCATAGCTAGCATTTCATTCCATTTTTGCCATCTTCCACACCTCTGCATCTTCCAATTCCCTACCTTTCCACTGGGGTGTCAGTGGCAGAGTGGTTAGAGCGTTGGCCTTCCATGCAGCGATACCAGGTTCGAATTTGGCGGTGGTAAGATTTTTCAACGTGGGATTGTCTCGTCCCCTATTTGTGTGATTTGAGGAGACTGTGCAAGTCAGCACTCCATCCTTCAGAAGGGACGTTATGCAGTTGGCCCCCTTGGTGCTGTTCGTAAAGAGTAGGCTTATGCTGGCTCCGGGTTTCCCTTCTCCCTTATGTATGTGTTCGATGTGGAAGGAGTGATGGCTGTAATAACCCAAGAAGTTGATTAGCCAGAAATGCCATACAAACAAACAAACTGACCTCTCCACACTACCCTTCCATCCCATGCCACCACTCATTGTCACTGCCATGAGTTGTCTCTCTCTTGTGCTGACAAAGGTAACATCCTGAAAGCTCTAATTTATGTGGGTTAATGGGACACTCAGACACTCCAGTGGCTCTCCTGTTATTAAGTGCCCACTGGGCTTCCTTCCCTCAACACCTAGTTGCAATTGTTTTACCTATTTACCTTTCCTCTTCCATAAGCATATCATATTATATATAGATATATACAGGCAGTCTCCGCTTTTCGTTGTTCTAATGATATGATAGTTATTAATTGACAACATTATTTCATTTGCTTTGGTTTTCATTGTTCTGTACAAGTCAGTGGGTTTCAACTTGGCCAAATTTGGTGAGTTAATCCTACAATACTTGTGTGTTTATATAACGCGCACCCATACTTTTTGCAAAAAAAATCCCAACTTTTTCATATACCGTGTGTATAACGTGCATCCTACATTTTGAGGGGTATTAGAATAAAATTTTAGAATTATATTGTCATGTTAGGTATTAATAAGAGTATCATAAATAAATAAATACAGACCCTCCCTGGGTTACACAAGACTCGACTTATGCAAATCCAACTTTATGTAAAAGCTCCGAAAATTAATTTTCAATATCCAAAAATTTCAAGTTGTTTGCTTACAAGGCAAAACGTTTCAGGCTTAAAGGTATAATGTTGAATGAAGTTTAAATCCCTCAATTTATTTTAAATTTGTCAAACTATAAGTAGCACTTATTTACAGAATATTAAATGGCTAGAGATATTTAATGACAGTATTTAATATGAAATATTAAATTTTGTGGCATAACGCGGTCACCTTCCTCGCATAGTTATTTGATGTTGAGGAAGATGAATTCTATGAGTTTTAAATTGTTAATTATATATAACATATTCATGAACTAAAAAAATTATTTCAATTTGCGTATACATACTATGTTTTTTGTTTTTGATGTGTGTTTTGCGGGAAATCTACCTGGTGATTTTGTGGGAGATTACAGCAATCAGCTGATTAGCTAGTGAAATGTGGAATATTGGGAAAATGGAAATACAATTGTAAGGAAGTATAATTAGGTGTTTGATACGTTTAATTAATATATGTATAAGCTGGATTATCGATAATTAGCCCGGTTGTGAAAATTACTTATAGCTCATTCTTTTTCAATCGAACTTTCAGGAATTAATTGGCAGTACAACTTCTATATTTTAAGTGGCTCACCATCAACATTAAAGTCATAAGTTCACTTCCAAGAGCGTTTATTTTCTCCATTTGATTAACACGGAGAGTGTAGCACATAATTCATTTGCACATTAAAATTACTTAGAATCATCATTGAGAAAGAACGAAATTTTGTTTTCCTGTCATCAATTTTTAAATATGCATTAAATCAGTCATCAAATTAATTTTTGACACCAAAATTTGAAGTATTTTTATATGAAAATCTTTCATTGTCTAGGATTGTGCATTGTTGCTGGTTTCATCTAATTGTGTGTGATTGCCTGGGATTATAATTTTGCATGGCATCTGTCTGCACATTCCTGAACTTTTAATGCTATTTCAAAGTTTAAACAATACCTTGGTTACAATAAACAATAGATGGTAACAAAAGTAAGTAAATAAATACTCCATTATTCTTTGAGTAAGTAAAGTAAACAGTAAAAATGAAATTTATTATAATTTATTTTAATGAAATTGTTTTATATGCATTACAAATATAAAATTCACATAATGGTATGTTTCAAAAAGTTAAAATAATTTTCAGCAAATTAAAGTTGTCTAACGGAATGTTTATAAAATAAATATTCTCTATGTAAGGTTTTTATATAATCCCAGGGAGGGAGAATAGAAGAGAAAGGGAGTATGGGAGGGAAAAAGGGAATTACTTTAATTTTAGTAATAATTTATATATATACACACTAGCTGGAGTACCCGGCGTTGCTCAGGAATATTTAAAGCCAACACCAAATGTAGTTCATGTGGCTTCAGTCCGATTATGCAAACGTAGTTCACACTGTTACCGTCCGATAGTGCTATTCGGCTCCATCCGATTGCCCGGGACCATTTCAAGCACAGCCAAGTGTAGTTCACGTGGCATCCGTCCAATGACACAAATGTAGTTAACGTGGCTACCATCTGATGGTGCTGACATCTATTGTAGTGTAATCTACAATGCACTTATAATAAAGTACCTCTCCCCCAAATGTTTATATCGCCATATAACTAATGTTATCTGCTGGGTAAAATTATATATCTATGCAAAGTTTCATGACGATAGCTTCAAAGGTGTGGATTTGTATTGCGGACAAATAAACAGAATTTCAGATTTATATATTAAGATATCATCATCATAGGTAGTCTGTCCGTAGACAGGTCTGTGATTATTCTTGGTTAAACCTGGTTCTCCATATACTCCTATTTTCTGCTGTCCTCTTTATATCTTGATAACTCTCTTTCCCTTTCAAATCGTCTATCAGCTGAAATCTTTTCCTACCTCTTTCCCTTTTCCCATCTAGATTTCCTTCTAAAACATCTTTAATCATACTCTCTCTCCTCAGATAATGTCTAACCCAGTTTGCCTTCCTCTTTCTAATAGTCTGTATAATCATTCGCTTCTCTCCTATTCTTCGTAGCACTTCATCGTTTTTTATCCTATCTGTCCATTTTATCTTCAGCATTCTCTTCCAAGTCCACATTTCAAAGCTTAAGAGATATATATATATATATATATATATATATATATATATATATATATATATATATATCATTATGTATAGATGCTTCTTACTTATTATATAACATATATCAGGAGGATACTAATGTTGATGCACTTCTGAATGAAATCGAAAATTTCAAAATTGTTAATTTTTAGGAGTTGTTTTACCCCATTTGTACATGAAAGTTTATTAATTTTTATCTCAGAAACTATTTGTCGTATATACGAGCTTTTGCATACATTTTGTAGAAAATTCTATCCTCCGCATGCATACATTTTTTAATCCATACCTTACAGATCATATAAGGGCAAGAGAATGCAATATACATACACACACAACACAAATTTCTTTTGGCAAATAATGGTTATTGCCTGATAAACTATAACATCATGTAAGTTAGTAGTCCATGTTTATCTTTATATAGTCATATATATATATAGATGTGCATTGGAAATACATTTTGTTGTATGTTAAAATAATGGATAATGGCAAATAACCTTTTTATTATATTGAAGCTGGTCAATATGGTCACTGGTGAAAAGATTTCTTAATGTAATTTAAAAGATTTTTTATATTTCATCCTTTTTAAGTGGATGTAATATAAAGTTTTTTATTGTAAACATGAGCTTAACTTCTGCCTTTATATTATCCAATCAGTTCTACATATTTCTTTTAGGTATTATGAAGTTATTGCGCCTGAAAAGAAAGTTTCCAGACAGCTGATTTTGTCATTGATTTTCCTTACATTTTTAGTTTGAAGATCTGATCGAGATGGAGAAATTTGATTGATAAAAGAAATCACACAAGTGGATAACTGCATTTTGTGTATGCAATTTTTTTTTTAGGATTTTCATGAGTATTATTTTGTTATAGACAAATAAAAGCTTTATGTATGAAAAATATCTTTTCATTTCTAAGCTTTTATTTGAATCTAAATATGATAATTTGTGCATGATTTTTCTCTTAGATACCTGTAATTTGCATTATAAAAATTGTATTACTTGTGCTTCCCTTATTAAAAATTGCATGTTTTATATATACATCTGGATAGTGTCTTGCCTAAATCAGTATTACGTATTTTGTAGTATTTTAGTATATATTCTATTTACACTGCAGATATAATTTTAAGGATTTATTTCATTGTCTTTGAAAATTGTGTGTTTTCCTGACTGGGCTGCCTAAATATTCTTGGTTTTTCTCAGTAATTTAGACTTCATCTTTTATACTTGTAGGTCCTACTCGTCGTGGACGTCATGGATCCCAAGCTTCACAGCAGCAGTTGCAGACTCCTACATCCTCTGGAGCAAGCTCTACTGGTCAAGCCTCGAACAGCTCTGCATCTGGCTCTGAGGAGGCTCCACCCCCCGAGAAAAAGAGGCGAAAGGGAGGAGATGGAGGGGCCTCTGCAACAACTCCAATCAATTCAAATGCTGCCGGTAATCTACCATCTTCGGAAGAGAAGGAGCGTGCCCAACCATCCCCTTACTGTGACTTCTGCCTGGGTGACGCAGCCGAGAATAAGAAAACAGGGCGATCGGAGGAGCTGGTGTCTTGCTCCGATTGTGGTCGGTCAGGTAAGAGGAAGTACCGGAAACGCAAGAGGGGTGGAGGGGCACCCAGGAGAGAAGGGGCTTCTCTAACCCGGTTGCAGGGCTCCTTGGCTGCAGCTGCATCTGCTAGGGGGAGGAAAGCAAAAGGACACTGACTGGGGACTTATGGACAAGATGGAAATCATTAGGTCTTGGGAAATCGATGATTTGATATTTTCTAGGGTCCTCTTTTCTCCTATGCATAGCTTGTCAGCTAAAAAAAGTAGCTGATAATTTTTTACGGCAGGTTTGCCATTGTTTTCTTTCATTTATAAAGATGGGAAGCCTAAATGAATTGTTCCTCACTTGAGAAAGTCTTTTAGTCTCTGAACTGAGAAATATATCCAAGCTGAAGTAAGCATAAGTGACCAAGTTGATTTTTTGTTTTGTTTTTATAAAATAGATGAAATTGGCAAATTGCCAGAATTATGTTGATGAGGAACTTTCAATGTGTCATTATGTTTTTCTTTTTGAAAAATGATTTATTATGGTTTACATTTTGAATTTTAGCAAGATCTAAGTTTGTTATTTGTGTACCTATTCTGCTGAGTCAGTTAGCATTTATTCTAGTCTTTCTGTTGTTTTCTTTTTCTCTTCAGTGCTTAGTAAATTTTTATTGTAGTTTTTCTATATTACAGTTCCTTATGGATTGTTTTTCCATGTTAGAATTTCTTGGGATAATATTTGGATATTTTTGAGGTCATAAATAGTTCTATTTGATTTACTTTGCTCCACTTTCATTGGCCACTCATTCTTAACTTATAGTTTTTTAGTGGTTTCACCACTAAATACATTTAGTTTGAGAGTTGCTTCAGTAGTAAAATAATTGTCTCTTTTTTATACAACTCCTTGATATGGCATTTTCAAAGCACGATTGAATCGAGTATCAGTTTTGCTCACATCTAACTTACTGCTATCAATTATAGGACTAAATTTTGTACCTCAGCTATGTTATTTGGTTTGCTTTTTGAAGAAAGTCCCTGATTTTGGAAGTTCTTGTTCCCTTTTTTATAACAAAGTTTTGAAATTTTTAGATTTGATGGAAATACTTAGCTTTTGGTTACTAGGCGAAATATTAGAGTAACAACTAATTTGGAACCCTGTTTATTAAGAGTAAAATTGGGATTATGCATCTTTATACTGACAGTGTTTAAACTCTGAATTTGTACCAAAATGAAAAAAAATTCATATAAAGTACATTTTTTGGTACCTCTGATCACAAGCGAGGTGTTTAGCTTCAGTTGTCCAAATATTCAAATGAAAGTAGACTATTCTGGCTGTTTTGGAGTAATTTTGTGAATTTTTTCTAGTCTTTCATTAAAAAGTTATAAAATAAATCTATGGGTTTTTATGAGTAACATAACTAAATGTTAAATTTTTTGGGCTATTATATTTAAATCATTAAAAGGTGATATCTATTTTCAATTTGGAAATGGATCTTTTGACTGCCTTTTCTCTGGGAGAAACCGATGCATCCAATATTTGGATAACTAATTGATAGCCCTTGAATGACTGCCTGTAATATAGAGTCTTATCTAATGGTTCCTTGTCATTCATAAAATCATTGAAAATCATAAAATCCTACAGTGACAAAATCCATCAAATGTGGAATTTGTCTAGGTATCAGCCTTTTATTCCATTGAGAAGTATGCTGTGATCATTAAAGAGTGATGTCAACTCATTTTGTCACATTACAAGAATCCCCTAAAGTTAATTTATCAGTTTTGAGAAAAAGATTCTGCAAAATTGTCTTTAGGATTGTAAATGTACTGTGAAAATAATGACTTTTGATACTCCTCATCGTAATAATGGTCATGTAAGGAAGGCGATTTGATGGCCAAAATCATTCATTATAATTTGTTATTTCTCTTGTTAACTTGAACGTTAAAGCCATCATATGCTACTGTTATTATTGGTTATAAGGAACTTGGTGCACTGTTATTTTTTTTATACAAGATTATTGGTGCTGATAAGAAATATTGTGCTATTTTGTAGTTCCTGCCATTTGTAGAGTTGGCATGAAAGACTATAGTGCTTGTCCCCGGTCTTCCATTGTCCTTTTATATTCATAACCTCCAAAATTTCTACATACTCATTTTTGATGCAGTGTTTTCCTGTCATTTAAAACATACAGTTCAAATCCTTCAATGAACTAGTGCCATTATTTTGTCTTTTTACCATGTTAGTGGTATTAAGTCAAGTAATTGTTCAAATAGTCTTAATTAATCAGTATAAAACATCTTCATAATTATCTGTATATTAACCCATATTATTTATCACAAAGCAAGTTTGTATGAATTGCTAACTTAGTATTTTATGGTATTGAAATATTTTTGTACTCTGTTCTAACTTCTTCACGTGCCAGAAGCTTGTATGATCGTTTTTATGAAGATGTTGCTGACTTAAATATAATCAACTCGTGGTAATATGTTATGATTTATTCTTACTTGAGTCAATTCATGAGAAATATATTTTCACTGTTGATCTGTCAAAATTAACAAGCAAATTTTTATATGCTTGCTTTGACTTAACCAAAGAAGGATAAAATTTGGGAGACTCCACTCTTTTTACAAACAAAGGTTAGCGAAGTTGCTAACACTACATAATTATCATAATTGTGTAACCATTGTATATACACATTTTCTCTTTATATGGGACCTGTTAGCACTTAAGAATTTTTGTCAATGTTAAAAATGAATTTAATGTAACTTTTAAAATCTTGTAATGCCTTAAGTTTTGGTGAACCCATTGTTGTGAAAATGAATACTATAAATGTTTAGGAGTCATGTTGTTGAGTAGACTGTGTGGTTAAATTGTATTTGTAAAATATGGCCTTACTTTATTTCGCAAGAACTTCTTACGGCATATTATAATTACAATCATTGATTTTAAATTAATTGGGGTAGCAGAATTTATATGAAGGGAACTATAGGTTAATTAATAATTGTCCATCACTAAACAGATTTGTACATGAATTGCAACTATGCATGAATGTTACACGAAAATTATGGTAATGACTTAGAGGAATCAAGCCAATGTGTTTGCTTATATTGAGCTGCTTTTTATATAAATTATATTGGCGAAAATTCTTGCATACCCATTGTGTTGATTTGGAAATAGTAAAACAGTTGTTTTGCTAATAGTTAACCTGCATGTATCTTAAGATTTAGTTAATTCTTCAAAACAATAACATTTTTATCAGAAATGGCCCTACAGAAGTGCTAAGTTTTTCTGCCAACTCAGAATTTTTTTGCTTGCTTTGTACTAAATCTTATAACTATCTAATAGTTATTTTGCTTAATTGCATCTTTGCAAAAATAGATCAAAATGCTATACAGAAAATCTCGCCTTTATTCTCAGTAATGCTAGTAACATTCATGCAATGATTCAAATCATTGAATTCATGCTGAAAGCAAAAAGAAATAAATTAGGAGAAAGAAAGCACTGTATTGTATCTGAAAATTTTTATCCTGTAAATGTTTTGTGTCAGCTGTATTGAATTAAGACCAAATGCTTTTTGCATTTTGACGTTCAATTAATTTTGCTCAGAAGGTCAGGTTTTAGTTTTATCTTTTTAAATGAACTGACTTGATTGTTTTAAATGTACCGATCTCTTATTTTCTGAAAATCTATTCGTTTATGCCTGTGATCTTTCCCTAATATTAACTCAAATTCGATGCAAGTTTTAAAAACCCATCAACTTGGTTGTTTTCAAGTTCAAAAAATATTCCTTTTTAATATTCGGTTACCCTGTAAATTTAATGATCCTTGCTTCTATATCAGATTACTTCTATATTTATGCCATTGACTTAGTTTAGTGTGTTTTGTCAAATTTGGATGCCATAATCATTAAGTTAGAACTTCATTTCTCAAATCAGATATTTTTAAGTATCTTGCATCATGCTATTCCTTAATAATCTTGTTTTTCCCCCTCAAAATTGTACGGTTTAAGAATAAGTTATCTTATAATAGAAGTGATTTTTCATATTATTAATTGCCTCCTAATTTTGTTTATATACTAATAGCCTATATTATTTATATCATTTTGTTTAATTCTTAATATGGCTGCCTAATTCAAATGATTGCATGTAAATGGCATATTTCTGTGAAACTATTCCATTCATATACTTGTGCCACCAATTATTGATTTATGTTACAATCATTTTTCCTATTTTTGGGAAGTGTGGTGTCAGGACCATCAATGAATTCTGAGGAAAAAACAGTTTGTGCTGTTATGTGTTTGTGAAAACAAAATGCTCTGCTTGTGTTTCAATTGGTTTTGTGATTTTATGATGTGATTTTGAGAATTACTTGGATGTTCCCATATCTTCACCATGGTGCCAAAGTGAAGTGGCTCATTAATTGGCCACTGTGATGCAAATGTGTGACAGTTGAGTCGTAATGCATGTAGACCAATTACACTACACAATTCTACCACAGTCATTCCAAGAGTAGGCTTATTTGTTGCCACATTCAGTTGACAAATATCAACATCCATGTGAAAACAGTCTCTGTGGACTTAACATTTTGGTGGTGTGCTCAAGAGAGAGCCATAAGTTACTACTACTTATTGCTTAGCATGCTGAAGAACAGTGTTTCCTTTCCAAGTAATTCTGTTTTATAGGATTTCAGGATGGTGTTTACTGCAAGCATATAATTTGTCCTAATTACTCACTGGTTTCATTGGGCTGTATTTTGTATATTCCAAGAAACATGGTGTGTATCTTATGTTGCACAAAAAGCATATTTCAAACTGTAGAGCATTTAGTATGTTGTAATATTTTAAACTGGAAGGAAACATTTGATGCTAAGTTGTCCTTCATTCCATCGTAAACTTTATGAAATATCCTTGTAATAAAAAAATTCATTCACTCCAACCCAAGCATGTCTCATTTGTTTAAAATAACTGTGCCGAGGACCAGTGAGAGACAGGTTGGAGTTAAATTGCAGAGCTGTTCTTCACATGGAAGATTGAGTGGCAACTGTTGTGAGCATTTTCCACCTTTACCACAATATTGTGACTGCTTTTTCGATGGATTTTTATTGGCTTGCTATGCTTTCATATGTTAACCTTGAAAAATTCACTTGAAACAACTTGGAAATATCACTGTTCTTCGGCACAATCCGACTTTTCCAAACCCATGGTAGGCGGTTAAATATTGTTAGTGTAAGAATGCCTTTGTTATGATGTATAGTTATATGCTTCTCGTGCCTTTAAAACAAACGGTGTAAAATTTGAGAAGCTAAATTAAATCTACCATACATTATAAAAAACTTCCAAGTTTTTTCCAAATTGGTTCCCAAATATATTGGCGAAAACTATTAGGTCGTTTCAGCTTACATTTAATTGGGAGCTCTTGTTCATACAGTTTTAACATATTGCAGTGCAGTTCTGAAAACTTTCTGAACCAGAAATTTTTAGGTTATTTAACTCTTTCATATATTACCTTTATGCCTATGGTAAATGTTGAATTTGAATTCGGTTTTCTAAATCAAGAACAAGTAATTTTCCGGACTCTTAACTAATATCAGATGGTAGTGAATGCCTTTATTTTGCTTCCCAACTTATAGGTCACCCTTCTTGTCTTCAATTCACATCCAATATGATCATCTCTGTGAGAAAATATCGATGGCAGTGCATTGAGTGCAAGTGCTGCTCCATCTGTGGAATGTCAGACAATGATGTGAGTCTTTATTGCTGTATATCATTTGGTTTAGATGTATGCAATACTATGAACATTTTTCAAAATCTAAAAAATCTTTATGCTTAATTTAAAACTCACATTTTTCTTTAGCTCATTATTTACATTTGAATATCTAAGCCTTTATATTCCATTTTGACAGAATCAGAATTAATGTTTGAGTTGAAAGGCATATTTTTTGTCGGTTTTCAGCATTAGCTTTATTTGATAGAGCTACCTATTTTTCACTTATTTGTTAGTGCAGTATGCCATATTTTATCTCAAGTTTATTAGCCTTATTTTTAGTTAATTTTTAAACAATCTGGCATTTAAATTTAAATGTACCAATTTCTTGCAATGTGATTTTTTTATTCGTTCTCAAGCAGCCTTTTATTTATAAGTTCATTCACTTAATTCACTATTTTAGCCCATTATTTTAATATTTATAGCATTAACACAAATGGAAATTAATTTTTTAAATTCAAAATTGCCAGCTGATATTACGCAAGTTTGACTTTGATTGTAGTGAGAGTATTTTTGCTCAAAGTAATAGCTAGTAAGGAACTGAGGATGCTTCAGATATCTGCTTTTGTGGTGTGGGATAACATCACCCTAGAAATGTATCAAAAAAACCTCCTGATGAACTTGTTTGGAAAAATTGATCTGTAATTGTGAAAGCATCCCTTTAATTCTTCTACAAAATTTTCACAATTTTCTTTACACATTTCAAAAGGCTTTTTTTTGGAATATTGAACTGCTAGGAATATTTGATGGTTCCTCAATTTATGCAAATAAATTATTGCATGGAACTTAACTGGGTTACAATTTTAACATCTAGTCTCTTAATTATAAGTGTCACTGTTCAGTATCAGTCATACTTCCAGCAAGAAATGTAGTATGTGAAGGAATGCTTTCTTAAATAAATGTTTTTGTTATATTGTCATTAATCATCATTTGAATAATATTAGTTTCCAATACCTATATGATATATTACACTCTGTGGTCACCAAATTATGACCTCTGCCCCAATGGTGGAAAATGGGCCATTCCAGCAAAGTAAATGCTAATCAGACCCAATGCAGGTAGCAGTCTATACCTGGCAATGCATGCAGCATTTGTGGACTAGGAGCCAAATAAGCATAAGATAATGCTGCAAGTGGACAGATTTTGAATGAGGCATGGTTGTTGGTGCCAGGAGGCTAGGTGCCACTCTCTTGAACACATCAGTGTAGTAGGCTGCTCCAGAACTGATGTTGTGAAAGTGTTCAAGGACTAAAAAACTGAGGGCAATCATAAGAAATGCGGTGGACAATGGAAGCTGGATGTAAAAGATGAGAGAAAGGTGCAACTTCTCGTGCAGACTAATGGGCAGGTGACAGTGTAGGCACTGACCTTGGAGTACAACGTGGGGCAGTCAAAACCCATATCTAGCAGGCCTATGTGATGAGCCCTCCGCCAGATGGGGTATAATAGCAGAAGACCAAGTCAACACCCCCACCTGACCCCACATCACAGACATCCGCATCTTGCATGGTACCAGTGTAACATTTTAAGGCTCGCACGTGGTTCAGCACCCAAAACTTGTACCTACCGTCCTTCGGTGAGAGGTCACCAGCAGCGACTCCTCTATATAAGTGGGCTACCCAAGGAGCTAGGGGGTTTCTCCCCATGATGCAGAGAGTAGTACCTGAAGAGAAGTGATCTTTGGTAGCGTGGGTTTCAGCATGGTTTCGCTGGTCACTGACATTTGTCTCTTCTTTCCTTTTTTGTTGCCTTTGCCCCACATTATCCCATAACCCAACTCCTTTCTTTTATTCCACGTGCAAGCAGAACTATCCCTTTCCAGGATACTTGCACTGGTTGTCCAACTTCTCTATCTGTCCGGATCCGTGACCAAGCTAAGCGGGGGCACCATTACACCAGAAACATCAAAATATGACTATTAACAATTGAAAAAAGGCCTGTGGTCTGATGAGTCGCATTTCTTTTTGCACCATGCCAATAATAGACTATGCGTATGATGACAAAAACATGAGGCAATGGACCCCACATGCATAGTGCAGACAGTGTAGGTTGGTGGGGACACTGTCATGACCTGGGGAATGTTTTGTTGGGATGCATGGGAGTTGGGAGTCCTCTGATGGAAGTGCCACAATGGATGATGGCTGTGGACTATTTGGACATTGTTGCAGACCAAATACACTCAGCAATGTTACTGTTGTTCCCCAACAGATTGGCATCTTTCAACAGGACAGTGCACCATGTTTTGCTTGAAGTGTACAGACATGGTTTACAGAAGATTTAGATGATTCCACCCTCCTTCCTTGGCCCCCTAACTCCCCAGATCTTATCCTAATCAAGCATCTGTGGGATGAAGTCGAACAGGCTGTTTGATCCACCACCATCCACTGTTGTTCAGTTATGGGACACTGCAGGTGACATTGCAAGCCATATCTCCAGATGTGTCATAATCTCGTGACATCAACGCCACAGCATGTTCAGGCTGTTATCTGAACCCAGGGAGGCTCAACATGTTACTAGGAGGATGGTCATAATTCGTTGGCCACTGAGTGTATTTTTCATAGTATTCAAAAATGACTTTTAGGGCTAAGATTACTTCCTGTAAGACTTGCTCTTTTTATAGCCATTTTGTATGATTCACCTTTTGCATATGTATTATCAAGGAGTAACATTCTCCTCTCAAATGCATATTACTGCAATTGTCATAATTAATTATAATTTCCTTTTTAATATTTTTATATTGAGTTTTGTAATACCATATGTTACATATTTATCATTTATTTTATTTTATCTAATAATCAGTATCGAATTTGAACTGACTGTTGGTGCATAGTAGTACCAAAAACTGTATCTTTCAACACATATAGTTAACATATTTTTTTTTCAAAACATACATGAAACTTTTAAAGCCAATTTTTAATGCTGTCATGTAGTGGAAGGATTGATGAAATAATTAGTAACAAGTAGAGTTTAAACAATTAACATGGATAAAAATAGCGCATTTTTTTATTTTTCATCTGGCTATACTGCTGCATATTTGGTCAATAGAGCCACATTTGTTATATAATGGGTGAAAGTGAGGTTAGCATCTAAGTGAGAGGCTTATTAGCTAAGTTAGCATTGTATTGCTCATCATCATTCTACATAAACATTTGACATAAATTGGATAATTGATACTTCTGAAATGACATTTAAGTTTAGAACAATTAATTCTGTTCAAATTTTGAATGTTTTCCCATCTGCCTCTGTGAAGTTTTCAAAACTCAAAGTTTTCCAGAATAAGTGGCATCAATGAGGAAATGTACACACTAAGTTTCAACATTACGTTCATTTTCATTCCTTCGTCATAAATGATCCCTTCTTTTTTATTTGTGTGCACTAAAGGAAAAATTAACGTATTTACATTAATCAGATGTGTTTGAGATATCAATTCTTGGACGTGAAAATATTTTTCCGTAAGCTTGATATATTTTAATTGTTTACCCCTAAATTTTTTTTTTTTAGATTTACACGGTTTAGGAGTTTGCTGTAAATTCTCATTAATTCCTTCATCATAGATAATCCATTTACTATGTTCTGTGTCTACATGAAAGGTAGATCTTGTTTACTTCAGTTGCTACAAAGATTGTTTTCATTGACAACAATTGATAAAACTGCATAAGAAATTTTCCAAGCTAAAAATAAATTACACTTATCTTGTTGGATTTTTCTCCAACTTTTCAAGAATGAGTGGTACTAATGTGGAAATGTACGCTAAAATTTTCATCTTTCTATCTTCTTCACCTTCAAGAAAAAAAATTTTTTAATGGCTCCCAATCCAAACATATATTTTTCAAAACTCAAATCTAAAGAAAAACAAATGGCAGCAATAAAGAAATTTACCTTCTAAGTTTCAGCTCTCTGTCATTACTGTTTTTTCACAATTTCAATTTAAACAAGTGTGCATACAGATGCCAAAGCGAAACTATAAGCACATTTAAAAACACTAAAAATGGAGTCTGGTTTATTATTGCCAGCATTTAGCTCATGGAATTATATTCCATTTTTAAATGATATATTTTTTTAATTTTTGTAAACTGATATACAGTAGCTATGGAACACATGGAAAAATATGTATTTCATTGCCTCCTTTTAAGCATTTCAATTTTTTTATGTTAAATGAGATGCCTGTTTCCTTGATGAGTATTGATTATGGAAATATGGAATTTTGATAGGCAAATTTTAATGTTCCACAATTATAATGGAGACAAAATGCTTAAATCTTCTTTTTAATAATAAATTGAAGCTACAAGGAAGTATAGAAATATTTTTTCAGGACTAGGAGTATGCTCAAAATGAGTTAAATGATCATATTGGTTAATAATTATTTCAGGCTAGTGCAGGGACTGGCAACCTGCATCTTGTGAGCCATATGACGCTCTTTCGGCCAACTTCCTCTCCCAGACAAATCACATAGAATGTCGCTCCTGACTTCTTTTACCAAAAGTTCATGTTTGTGTATAAGAATGTTCTGAAATATAAATATAATTTTAAAAATAGGAATCATCTTATTCACCAGTGCTGTAGCTCTTCTCACATTGCACTTTAGGCTGAATTGGAAAACGGCAGCTCCTCTTGTGAATTTTGTTGCCAACCATTGGGCTAGTGCAGAGGTTCTCAACGTGGTGCCTGCTGAGGTATTTCTAGATGCCCATTTAGGCATTTCTTGGTATCCACTGCTCTAATAGCATGGCAATGCCAAAGAGAGACAATACTGAAATAAATTTCAAGGCCCACCATTCATCGTTTGATATGCATTTTCTATTGGGATAAAAGAAAGTTATTTACTTGAAATCAAACTTATCAGCACAGCAATCTATATTTACCAAACCTGTTATAACACTGGTAACACTTTGCACATGCACAGATGTTTATAATCCCTTATCCCGCTATTCATCAGTATGCAGCATTTGGGCTTTTTTATTTTTAGTTTTTATGAAGTGGAGTTACTCAAGATGTTAAAAACAAAGTTAAATACATACAATTTAAAAAATGAATGGGAAGAAGAATTTTGGGTTCTTTCTGCATAACTGGGGATGTGAAAAGTAAACAAACTGACGTAGCACTGCCAACAAGAAATGGAACTACAACAAGGCGCAACATACTCGTACTCGGCGCGCGAGATACGACTGCTCGGTCCAGAACATACTCCAACTCATACCCCCCCCCCTGGTTTAGTAAGTTAGTTAAAGTGTTTTTGAACATTCACTATGGCTTACACCCTCGGGTTGTGTTGGGTATCACTCGTCATAGTATCATCATTAAGTGAAATCTCACCGTTGAAATAAGAATGTGGCGAGCCGTTAACTAGAGGAACAAGAATCAAGAGTGGATCGCATAGAAAAGTCCTCTAAAGTTACATGGAGGAGTTTATGTGGAGACGTCTACTAGGCGAGGAGGATACCTTCCATAAAATTCTGCAAGATATCACCGCCTTTAGTCCGTCAGAAATTGATTGAAATTGCTCTACAATCATTTTATAATTATGTTATTTTGTTACTATATATTATATTACATGTCGCCCCTTACTTATGTTGTTTCATTACAAACCTCGAAATCTTATTTTTACGTTTGTCTTCCGTCTTTCCTACTGGTAGTTCCACTTCTCATCAATTTCTCGTCGGCGGTGCTTATGTCACTTTGTTTACCTTTCGAATCCTCAGATATGCATACAGTACCGAATTTTGTTTTGCTAATGTATAGGGAAAGTGCATTTATTTACTGTGCTCTAATAGCCTGACAATACCAAAGAGAGAGAATTTTGAAAATCATTTCAAGAAATCATTTGATAAGAATTAACAACTGAGTTCAGAACTTAAGAAAAAGACTTTGTGATTTGAAATATCAATTATTGGAGTGGCAATCTATGTTTACAAAGCCTGTTGTAAAGTCTTAAATCGCAGCATTAGCTTCTTTTAAAATTGCCCATTTATTATCATTGAGGAAAAAGTTGCTCAGGGGTTAGTGGTGGCAGTGGATAGAGTGTTGGCCTTCAACACAGCAGTCACAGGTCCCCTAATTGTGTGGATTGAGGAGACTGCAAGTCAGTGCTACATCCTTTGGAAAGGATGTTAAACAGTTGGCCCCCTTGGTGCTCTTTGTATAGGGTAGGCTAATGCTGGCACCCTTGTGTGTGTGTTCGGTTTAGAAGGAGTTATGGCTATAATAATCCAAGAGGTTTATTAGCCAGAAATACAAAGCATGGACAGACTCATTAGGGTTCATGTCTGACACCAACCAAAATCATCCTGAAAATCTTAGCTTCCAAGCTCTTCTCATTGCTTAAAAATTTTCCACATGGATTGACAAACTCTTACACTCAGTTGGACGAACATAGTGAAGACATAAGTTATTTTAAAAAAAGAGCTAAAAGGGATGTTATGCACTATTAATACCAATTTGATTTGTTTTTCTCAGAATTTAATTTTTTTAATTCAATTTGACTTGTTTCATGGTTGTGCCCTCCCTATACCAGAATGTATTGAGTGCCCAGTGAAGATAAAAGGTTGAAAACCTGTGGGCTAGTGGAACGGTGTGCCCCTATATTCCCTCTCATTCACAATAAAACAGGGTTGTGATTCTAATGAAGCAAACATCACAGATATAGATGTGTATTTACAGAGCATTATGGAATCAATTTTGCACCTTTTTCATTAAATTCCTTCACCCTTTTTTTCTCCTGTTCTGTGCTGGAGTTCATCCAGTACAAGTGTTCTGCCACTTCATACACTACTGTGTACTTGGACCAATTCATGAAAACTTGTAATGGTTATCATAGTCCAATAAAACCTTGCTAGTCCGGACTTCATGTAATTTAGGCTAGGTCTGGCCTGAGCCACCTTTGCCAATATTGGAGAGTGACTGAATATAATTGTTTTGTGTGAATAATTTATTTAAAAAGTAGTCTACATTGGTATAGTTATATGAAAAGTAAACAGTGTAGTCAACTTTGCACAATATATAGTCCTCAAAACCTGTCAAATATATTTACTATTGGTCATTTACAGAGTTAATGTAAAATATGTAATGTTTTGGATTTTTAAGTTTATTGTGCTTCATTTACATTTGTAATGCATTTTTTCTGTGTGTTTTGGATGGTCTGAACTTTTGGCTAATCTGCATCCACATTTAGCCCGGACCAATGAAGTTTTACTGTTTTTAAAGAAAATAGAATGTTTTTTATTTTCTTAAATAATAAAATTTGACAACTCATGCCAATAGCTATAAAATCAAGAACTACTTTCCACCACAGTTAATGTTTTCAAAATAAAATTTATCCATTGTTAATTACAGCTAGTATTCTAAGTTGGGAATAATGCAATGAACCAAAGAATTTATTTCATTGTTTCATATTGAGTTTTTTTGTAATCGGGATGGTAAAGAGGTGATTCCCTTCATGGCTGACCATTTTTGGTGATTTTTTCAGGACCAGCTGTTGTTTTGTGATGACTGTGATCGTGGATATCACATGTACTGCCTCACCCCACCCTTGTCATCTCCACCCGAGGGATCATGGAGCTGCCGATTATGCATTTCTGAATTTCACAAGAAATAGAATTTTTATCTTCCCTTTTATGTGCATTTATGCACATTTACTCCCTTCAAAGTAGTTTTATTGAACTATAAATATATAGTGTGATTATGTGTGTAGGACTAAATGCAAGCATTCATATCAATTTGTGGGAGTTTGCTTGTATTTCCAGGGTTTATCAGTGCCAGCTGGTGTGATTCACATATTGCTTTATACATTGCAACAACCTTTTCCCAGTAAAGTACCCTTTGGGCAGTATAAACACGTTTGTTAAATTGGGAAGGTACAGCTCTTAATTACTGTATGAAAAGAGGAAAATTGTTTCATCATGCTTGTTCTAATTGTGTAAATAATTCCCAATGAGAAAATGTAACTCCTGTCTGGCAAATAGTGTTCCTTGTGAAATATGAAGTCATCAGCTGTGAATGAAAACTAAACAGCTGTTTCTTTGACATTGAAAGTCTTTCAGATAAAGTAAAGATACCTCAATATGCAATCATACAATATACATTTCTAATGAAGTAATTGCTTAAAAAATAGTATGAAATAACATGAACCTCTTTTAGATAACATTTACGTATTTTTTATAATTTTGTGTACATTAAATGTGTAAATAATAAATCATAAATAACTAAAAGACAAGGCCAAGGCTTTTAATTTTGCTTTTAAATGTAATACTTGTTTGTGATCTTTTCCAAATTTTATGCTGTTCAAGTGGTTGTATGTAAATTGAGTGAACAATTCTTTGCCTTCTTAGTTCATAATAAAAATTGAAATTTAGCGTTTTCTATGCTAATGTGATTTTTGTGAATTTTTCTATTATTTGTGAAGTTCATTGTAAAATATTGTCCTAAGTACTTAAAATTTGCTTAATTCGATTGCACTTGTATGTTACTGATTTATTCCAAACATCAGTGTACTACGATATGAACACTAAAGCTACCTCTCAATATGCACTCTTTTGTGATTTACCCAAGTATGACATCCTGTTATGATTGGCTTTGAAAAGTGTACCAAATGTAATTTCAATGGATACTACGAACTTTCAAAGTTGTGCAGAAGTGTCAAGTGACTTTATGATTTGTATTTGATGTTAAACTTGAATTGAGTTAATATTAAATATTTTATAAAGATAATTTTACGTCATTTTTTATTATTTTACATATTATGTCGTGGAGCTAAATTGACTGGTGCCATTCGAAATTATTTTACCCTAAAAAGACAACGCAAAAACTACGGTAACTATTGTAATCATTAATTGCCTAAAGAAACCTGAGGCGATAATTCTTAAACCAAATAACTCTGTATATACTAAGTAAATATCTTGTTTAAGGGCGATAAATTTCTAAGAAAATGGATAAGAAGGCTGTAAATACTTATGGTAGGAATTTTCGAAGTTTATTTAACAAAGGGAGCCGGTAATAGCTTATAACAGGTCGTTCAGACAACAGTCGACAACCAATTTCACTTTCATTTGCTGACATCATCGTAAACAATAAGCACGTGTATATGAAAGCAGCGCCACTATTGGCTGTTTTTGACTTACTACAGACGTGTTTGTGAACCTTCCCTGTTATACCTAATTACGTTATCACTTGTGAAGGTAATTAAATGAGTTATTTAATTGCTAACAACTCAATTATTTGGCGGCTGGTACATCAAGTTGATTGTACAATGCGTATCTTTTTAAATTAACTTAGTGCCATGTAGGTTTCTGAGATCTGTATGCGTACAAAATGGCTAGCTAAATGAATGAGTTGGCAAGTTAGACATCGATTTCTGATGCGTATTTCAGCATGTTGTGACCTGCTCTAGTGTATTGCTAAAGATTGTATCATAATAAGCGCATGCTATCAGAACATAAAGCAGATGAAGTTTGTTTGGAATTTCCGTAACCAATGAAAGTTGCGGAATTACATGTATCCCTCATTTGCGTGATAAGTAATTAATATATTCATTTTTCCAGAATTGAACCCAATATTACCATTTTTGTGTTAAAATCACCGTGGGAGAATTACGAAGTTCGTTTTGGGAGTTCACGAGCCAAAAGTAGTCATAGTTGCCTTGTAAACGTTGCATTTATTACGAAGGCCTTCCATAGTTACTGTGGAGGCCGTGTTCGAAAGGAAGGACTTTTTTGTACATATGACCGTGTTGAGGACCAAACGAAATACGTCCATACCTCATCATGAAAGAAGAAATCTCCGCGGCAGTTGTCTTTTTAGGTGAGTGCATGTCTTATTTTTAGCGAATTTAAAAATATGTATATGGTGTTGATACCTGTTTACAGGTACATTCTAGAACTTAACTAGTAATTAGTGTTGTTTTTATAACATTCTAACGTATCATTTAACCCTATAAGTAATTTTATTTCTCATCGGAAAACGACGTTTTCTTTAGATGTGTGACAAACATTTAAGCTAATTTTGTATGCTGTTGTATTCATTATTTAGAATACTCCGTAAATTTTCATTTCGCAAGTAGTTGACAATGAAGTAACTTTAGCGATACCTTGTTCTGGCGTTTTCGTGTTATGCAGTTACTCTTAAATTATATTTATTAAATTTTATTTGGCATTTCGAAAGTATGCTGAATTGGTCTCTCGTGATTTTTGGCCAAAACAATCCATTCTTAAAAAGATGCCGTGTGTTCTTATTTGGAATTTTATGGGTTATGTATTGGGTTTTATGAAAATCGTTTAAAAGTAATGTTCATAAGCTTATGCAACTAAAATCTGCTCTCTGAGATTTGTGATGCCTTTTTTAAACATTTTTTCAATGGTTAAATTTTGTAATTGTATTTATAATAAGTAATAAACAGTTTCTTATTGTATGTATAACTTATTTAGATAATATAAGATTTAAAAAGGAATATTTTTATAAATCGAAACAGTAAAGTTTTAGACTACTTCTGGATAATGTTTTGTAGTAACTGCATGTGCACATTTTATGCATGACTCCTACTTAAATTTTATAAATACTTAAGCGTAACATTTTATTGTAGGAATGTTTGGCTATATAATATGTAATAGTACCATGCTTTCCATACTTAAACAAGCGCAGCTCTCATTGTTACATGAAAACTGCGATTTGGACAAATGTTCAATAGATGAGGACATCTACATTAAGGTAGTGTCCAACATTTAAGAAAGCTGAAATTCAATACATGAGCTCCAGTGAAAAACGATTAAGTTTTTCATGTCCCTGTGATATTAGTTTGGCATGAAAAATGTTTTACAGAGTATTTTTGAAATTTTAAATGTAGTAAAGAAAAAAGTGAAACAATTTGTTAATGTTTGTGCATGAAACCACCACACAAGTTGTACAGCATCTAAAACTTTTTAATATTTAAGAGTATTAGGTTTGCTTAGGATTCTTTATTACTCATTTTTATGGTGGTAAATAGAAAAAAATTTAAACAATTTGCAAGCATTGAATTTCCAGGAAGTGGGAAAATCTGTCCAAATTTAATTATTATATTCAGCCGAGAGCCGACATCTTTTTGAAGGCTATAAAATTGGTGCTCTATTTGCTCAGAGTAATGTGATTATTTGTGAATTTACATGAATACTGAAGAATGCTCTTTCATGAGTAATGTTTGGTACTTTATCTATTAAATAATATGTGAGCCAAATATTAAATTTATGTCTGCAAAGGTCTTTTTTTTTTGTTGAAAATTTAAAAGAAATTATGGATCTTGTCTGTTATCTGTAATATAATATGTATCAAATTAATATACGCAGCGCCCTTCTCCCCCGAGGGAAGTGGCACAATGAACATGGGAAGAAACCAAAAACACTTGAACTAACTTACCCAACCCAGTTGCAGTTGTATCTCGCATGCTTATTCTTTTTTCCTCCAACTAACCTCTATTAATTTCCATATCTCACTGCTTCATTCCGTTAGGGCATTGCGTATATTAACCTGTGTGGGTGGCAGATAACAGACAAAACCTGAAATTATTACTAATCATATGATATGATTCTCTGTAATTGTAATTAAACAGAGGTTCAAGTTATCTTTGTGTATATTGCCTTCTAGTCCGCCTGATAGGGAGAAGCGAAAACTTTAATAGTGAGCAACTCGAGGGATTGGAAAGGAGAATGTCAGAGCTGCTGTTGGAAAGGTTTCAGGGTCATTGGTTTCCTGACCGTCCAACTCGTGGACAGGGTTACCGATGCATTCGGGTGAATGGTTCTGATCGATCAGACCCAGTTCTTAAAAAAGCAGCGACTGACTGTGGGCTTAAATATGAAGATCTTCACCTCCCTCCTGAGCTAACCGTATGGGTGGATCCAGAGGAAGTTGCTTGCCGGTAAATTCATTTAATTTATCTTTATAATTTTCCTATCCAGTGATTAGCCATATACCAAGGATATTTAGTTACTTGTGTGTGTTGTTAACCCTAGAACTGGATGAAAAAATTGAATACTCTGTACTGCTGGAATAGAATGTTTTGACCTTCACAAAATCTCTGTAATGCCAGGTCTCCACAATACTGACTAAACAGCAACATTTGCAACAAAACTGACTTTTTTGTAACTTATTTTGTTTTGACTAAAAACAGAAAATTCTATCTACACCAAAGTTTCAGCAAGCAAAACATGAACAAACATGGCAATTTCATCCATATGGATTTGAATGTCGTGATTGTTGATACGAAAAGCTAGCTGTTTTTTTGACATTTTATTGATATTCATGATAAGTGAACAATTAATTGTGTGGGGTGCTTCCGATTTATTGAATTTTTTACTTTCTCATATACGTAAGTATTGTAATCGTGAAAAAATTTGACTTTGAGATTTTGATGGAAATTAACATGCTAGGTGTCTCTGAGTCCATAGAAGGGGTTTTTGCCATGCCATATAAATTTTCATAAAAATGATATTGCTTAAAATAAAGGTTAGTTTATTCTTGGCGATTTTTAGAAAAAATTGATTTACTCAAAAATGACTCTAAGGAATTTGATTATAATCAATCTAATTGTAGAGTCTGATGTCACAAATAATACTCCGTAAGCCATATATCTCTAAAAGTTACTCTATGGTGTCCAGTGACATTACAATGTACACTAAGCTACTTACCTAAGCCTTATGACATAATGCCTCCGCTGTGATCCACTCAAAATCTTGCTACAACCTAGACGGTTAAACTAAATCAAATTATATCTCATTTGTGGATAAAATCATTCATAATAGATACTCGGAAGACATGAATGATATTGCACAACAATTAAGGGTACTTTATTCTAGGATATTTTGAAACAAAATTTGTTTTACTCAAAAACGGCTATAAGGATTTTGATTAAAATCCATCCAATCGTACAGCCTGCTGTCACAAATAATACTAACTAAGCTGTATGCCCCAAAAACTTACTATATATCGTTCACTGGCATTAAAATATATGTTAAACTACGGTTAACTTAGATTTATAAGCGTTTTTCTTTTATAAGCATACACAGTCGACCAAATGTATATATGTGTTTATGGGAAAGTTTGTGCTATGCATATTGTGCTGCTTATTTATAGTTCCCTTTTCTTGGTAGTCCTGCAAATGTTTGTTCTTCAACCTTAGTTCAATTTCATCTGTAGAGACTTTCAACCCCCTGAGAGTTAAGTTTTTTCCCTATCTATAAGGCCCAGCGCTAGGTGTTTTCTGGATTTCATTGACTTTTCTTATTCTGTATGCTATATGTAATGTAACTTAAAAATTTTAGAAATTTAAATGCAACCATTTATCGGTAGAAAAGAAAACCAAACTCACAAATATGCTACATGCTTTTGGAATAGCATAGAGCTGACTTAAAATGTGAGAATGTGCTAGGCGCATTGCCAACATTTTCGTGAAGTTCATAGTGAATGCACTCAGCTCATCACTAAGGCTCAGAGCATTAATACAACTGCAATTTCTTTCACAATGTCATTTTTCTTAAATCAGTTTTTATACTCTGAGTGTTTGGGGCCCCATTGCAGTGGAAATTCCATTTATTAAACATCTTTTCATTCAACTCCACTACACTGATTTTGCAAACAAATTTTCAAATCAGCTGAATCTATTTTAATCATTCTTTCAAATGTATAGAGACAGATGCCTAAAGAGGCTTTCAGGTAATCACCATCTAAAATATGGCCTCAGTTCAATTCCAGGACTGTTTCATTCCTCTTCTTGAATAACATAGGAATAGGATACAGCACGCTTTTCATTTGGATTTTAAAATTACTTACGGTTGTCATACAAAGTCAGGATTTGAATCATAGAATGCCTAAAAAATGAACTTTTTCCAATCATCATTTTTATTTTCTCATATACATAGTATGTATAGAAAGTATAGTAATCATGAACAAATTCTCCTTCGATATTTTAATGGAAAAACAGCTATATCTCGTTATACGCAACAGATAGGTTCCTGAAATTTTCACACTAAGCAAAATTTGTGCAAAACAGGGTCCTTATGTCATTGAGGATAGCTTCCATTACCGTGAAAACTGAAGTGTAATGTTAATAAAGATATGCCATTAACCTGAAAAAACAGCTTCTTGTCGGCTTGCATCCATCTATGCCAGATGCAAATCTTTACATTTTTTCAATAACTTATGTCATAAGGAATCTTTAACCACTTGACTGGGCGTGACGAGCATACTCGTCATGAGCACAGTGGCTACCATTTGGGCGTGACGGTTATTTTCGTCATCAAGGTTTTTTCATCTTTCTCTATGGGTGTGACGAGCTCTTTCGTCATGAGCTTCCTCTCGTATTCCTTGGTCCTTTAGGTTCACATTCATGCAAATGGATGGCATTTAGGCCAAATTTCCCGAGATTTAGACCCTTCATCACAAAACCCTGCATGTGTTTGTGGGGTTGCATATATGCACTGCCTGGTCGGCAATTCTTAGATGTGCAATAAAATCTATTTCGCACGATCATGCGAACTCAGACACCAGGAATTTTTACCCATTTTTCTTCTTTAACCGCTTCCCTGACGATTTTTTTACAATATAGGATCTAAAAAAAGCCATTTTTTATTGCAATTTCGAAAAAATCATAATGATACTATTAAAGAAATGCATTCATTTTTTAACAGTAAATTTTAATAAAAATGTTATTGAACTTTAAAATTTTTATATTATTGATAGATTCGAGGTACTTGAACTCGATTCATATTTAAAAGTTACATTTTTTTGGTGCAAACTACAAAATTAAGAAAAACTTATGTATAAAACGTACTTATATACAACATAAAACACTTCTATGCAATAAAAAATACATATATATTGTGTAAATTATATATACACTTACGTAATAAACATGAAACAATTAAATAATATACAATAAAAAATAACTAATAATAGATAAAAAAGTACTAAATATTAAACTTATAACTAATTCACGTATGTAACAAATAAACTATACAAAATATACACCATCATATATTTGTACTTGAATGATAAATTCTAAAACATGGCACCACGCATAACGGAACATTACACGCAGCATAGTAGAAACGGCTCTCTTTCCTTATCTGCAAATCCCAGGCGTCTCACTTTCGTCCACACAATGTACACTGCTTCGTGGGGTTGTTCTTCTTATCAGTAGGGGAATATAATCAGGGAAGTGTTTTCCTGAAAGGCCATGTCTCATCCCAGGTCACTATGCGTTTCAAGAAATCTTCAACTTCATGCCGAGAGAGTAGCAACATGTTGTTGCTTCAGGTCTTCAGTGAGTTACCGGGGCAACCACCTCGAACAAACTGTATTGAATCTAAGCTCTTTGTGGACAATATTTTGAACAGATCCAATGCTGATGCTCAATATATTGCTGATTTCTTTCACTTGAATGTGACGGTTTTTGCGAATGAGCCTATCAACTGCAGAAATGTTCTCCAGTCTGGCCTGACCGAGCAGCGTCTTCCATGTCTTGTACACCATTTTTAAACTTTTCAACCTATTTATACACTCTCCTCTGTTATAAACAGTTATCTCCATACACATTAACCATCCTACTGTATATTTCAAATGGTTTCACTCCTTCTGCATTAAAAAATCATATCACTGATCTCAACTCCAACTTTGTGAAATGTTCTATATGAGATGCCATACTTATATGACAAGGGGTACCAAATACCACAAAATATCCCACCAAAATAATAATAACAATAACTAAAATAGCAACAAACAGCAATTACAATAATAATGGGATTTTATAATTTTTCCCACTTTCTTTTCATTTTTGCTGTTTTCATTTGAATCACCCTTGTATATGTTTTGGACCCCGTCTATTCTGAAAAAAATCCAAAGGGTTCGAACCATCTCACCTCACCTCACGCCGCATAAGATGAGTGATTTAGTCATCTCGGCCACCAGATCCTTGGCTTGGCACTGTGATAAATGTGTATTTGAATTCGCATGGGAAGATAGACAAGCATCAATCATAGCAACGAGATTAAACAAACTGTTGTAATTGTTCATGGTGTAAGAGAACTTTATTTTAATGTAGATATGTATTGATACTAGCATTCCTACTTTTTTTAAGGGTTATTTCTGCTAATAATAGTAGGTTTTTATTTATCGTAATTATTATTGATAGTAAGTTTTTATTTATCTTAAAATCTCTTTATCTTTATTCATTTAAGATTATTCTAAAAACTGTTTTCCCTACGAGTTTCATTAAGAAATACATCTGAAAAATCAAGGTACATGTAAGCTTTTGATGAATTTTATTATTATTATTAAATTCTTTTCACTCCTCTTATAATATTGCCTTATACAGGCATTTTATTATTATTACATTATAATCACATTCGTATTGCAATACTATTAATAATCATTAATGCGATATTCTCAGAATAGTTCACATTGATAATTCCTTTGGACACTACTTTAGATGACTATATTTAAGTAGTTTGTGCCATGAACATAATTTTATTCTGTGGAACTGCTCACTTGGCATATTTTTTACTTTGGATGAAATCTTTTCTAATTATAGGCCTTTAAGACCAGTTGTTCTTGCATTTTTCTAAAAGCCTTCGCATTTAAGTATCATATTCCTTTTTTAGTATTTAATATTTATTTATTTATTTAGTAATACTGTTGTAAAGGATGTTAATTTGAACAAATTTAAATAAAACATTTTAAAGTGTTGTATTGTAGCTAGCAATTCTTCAGCTGACTATATTTATACTGTTTTTATATGGATGGTTGATGTGATGTTAGGAAAAGAACAATTTATTATTTTTGTCATTTAAGTTAGGTGACTAAAACATGAAATATTCAAGTTTCACTCCTACTAGTATCTAAAGCTGAATTACTCTGAATAAGCAATATATTTCCGTTAATTTTAAGCAATATGAATGGATGTCAGTATTTTCATTAATGAAACAAAGGATACTATCAAACTTCTTACTACTTATGTACCAAACATTCTTACGTTTGTCACCGAGCTCTCTACTTCTGTCTACCATTCTCACAACTGTAAAAAGATTAAAGTTTAAATAGAGACCCCGACATCACTCAAGAGCTGGTCACTTTTGCAAATTTTTACGCCCATGCAAGCAAAAAGTTTATCATAATTATATTATAAAGTTGATTCATATTAAAGTATTAACTATATAAAAGTTGGTTATAAAAATTCATTTTTATATTTTCACTTGTCTAAGTGCAATGACTATAAGTTTTGCGACCTCAAAAAAAATGGCCATTTCTCAAGCTCCTTCATCAAATTATCCTGGGTTAAACTCAAGGCAAGAAGACGTCTTCAGCTATTATTATCTATTATTGTTATTATTCGCCTGCCCAAAAATTAGCTTTTAGGATGCAATCCGTCTTCCGATAATATTCTAAGTTTACACCAAAATTCACTAAAAAATTCCATTATAAATCTATTCACTTGTGTTCCCAATGATCAAATCATCATCATCATAGGTAGTCTGTCCATAGACAGGTCCGTGATTATTTATGGTTAAACCTGGTTCTCCATATACTCCTATTTTCCTCTGGCATCTTCATATCTTGATAACTCTCTTTCCCTTTGAAATTGTCTATCAGCTGAAACCTTTTCCTTCCTCTTTCCCTTTTACCATCTAGTTTTCCTTCTGACACGTCTTTAATCATAATCTCTCCTCTGGTAATGTCCAACCCAGTTTGCCTTCCTCTTTCTAATAGTCTGTATAATCATTTGCCTCTTTCCTACTCTTCATAGCACTTCGTTGTTTTTCATCCTATCCATCCATTTTATATTCAACATTCTTCTCCATGTCCACATTTCAAAGCAGTCCAAGTATTTGATGTCATTTTTCCTTAGCGTCCATGTTTCTGCCACATTCAAAGCGATACTCCAAACATAGCATTATATGAACTTCTTTCGGATATCTTCCCTTATAGTAGGTGATTCTTTCTTCTGAAAGCCGCTTGCTTTTCCTGATCTCATCCATACATTTTGCTTCTCTTGTTATGATGCTTCCAAGGTATTTATAGTCTGAAGCTTGTTTTCCTCCAGTACTTATGTTCAGATTCTCTTCTTTGCCCAATATTCGAATGACCTTGGATTTTTCTGTATTTATTTCCATACTATTTTTCTAACTGTTATTACTAGTCTATTTATAGTTTACTGGAGTTCCTCTTCCTTTCTTGCTAGAAGTACTTGATCATCCATATATTTTACTCTTATAATCTTTCCTCCATTTTGAAATATCCTGTTCCTTCTAATGCTTCTTGCATTAGACTTTCTCCATATATATTGAATAGGGTCAGTGATAAGCAGCAGCCCTGTCTTACTCCTCTACCGATATTTACTCTGCAGGTGTCCGCATTCTCCAACCTGACCTTTACAACTTGATTCACATATAGATTCCTGATCAGTCTTCTGTCTTTCCAGTCTACACCTATATCCTTTCATATCTTCATCAACATTACCCAATTTACTATATCAAAGGCCTTCTGCCAGTCTATGAAACATATACAGATATCGTGACTGTACTCTATTGCCCTTTCTGATATGATTCTAACTATCCCTGAACTACTGAATTGATCTTCTCCTAGCATATCTTCTGCCTTTTTCTCCAGTCTTTTATTATTATTATTATTTATCCATATGTATAACCTTTGTTTATGGTTTTTGAACCATGTATTTGTCACTACAAGGTCATTATTGATTCAGAATTCTACCACTTTTTCCCCTCCTCTGTTTCTCTTCTCAAGTCTGTATTGCCATCCATCCATAGATCAGAGTGAATCTCCACTTCTATCATTAGAGGGGTCCACATTGCATTTTCAAAAATCAGTAGTCAACCTCGGTGTCATAGTAGATGAAACTCTCTCCTGGGCTCCTAATACCAACAAAATCTGTAGTACCGTAAATTCCTCTTTACATTCACTCAAAAGGCTCAAAAATATTTTACCTAATTCCTTGCGTAAACTCTTAGTGATTACACTCCTATTCCCTCACTTTGACTACGGTGATGTTGTTTATAACGATCTATCCTGCGAACTTGCATTAAAGCTACAACGTACGCTAAACTCTTGCATTAGATTCATCTGTGATCTTAAAAAGAGTGACTACATCAGCGAACATTACTCTAAACTATCATGGCTCAAACTTGCCGCTCGAAGGAACTTACATATTCTCATGCAAATGTATAAAATCCTAACTTATAACAAACCTGATTACCTCTCTTCCCTCTTCAACGAAATCAATACAGTACATAAGCGTGAAACTAGAGGCAAAAACAACCTCCTTATTCCTCATCACAGGACTGACATCTATAATAAATCCTTTCAAGTCTCTGGATGCCGACTCTGGAATAACTTAGATCATAATCTTAAAACATCCCCCTCCTTAAACTCCTTCAAACGTGCCTGTCTCACTCATCTTCTAAAACATCAATGCAATACTTAATCACCCTCATACACACCTATCTAATTATCTTTACTCAATATTTGCTTTTTATCCTGTTGTACATAAACCTTTAAGATTTCCTGCAACTCTTTTTCTTTGTATTATTGTTAAGTGTACATTTGATATTTATAGATTGTTTATTATTCTCATTGACAAATAGGTCTCCTATTTAAATATTGTAATTCCTTTTTTTTTCTTGTTTATTTTTATGTATTATTATACTTTTAAGCCGCTATGTAAACATTAATTTTTAACTTTTCACTTCATTATGATAATGTATCATTTCATATTGTTCTTTCAAGTATCTAGGGTTTTCGCAGGTTTTTTCCACCCCCTTCACTTCGTGGGTGTTTTCCTGCGTGGGTTTTTACTAGGTTGGTCAAAGCAGGTCCTTCCTAGGTTTTTCCAACAAACACCATGTCTTTCTTAGAAGTTTTCCTGAATATGTACCTACCTATTTTGCGCTCTGTATTTAGTATATTATTATCAAAATAGTTTTGACGTTAATGTTAGTTTTTTATAATATAATTTAACATAGACGATGGGTTAAATGTAAGAGTGGACCTTATGGTCTAAATTTCGCCCAAATAAAGACATCTATCTATCTATTGCTCGACAACATTTTCTTCCTGTCCTTCGACTATGCTGTTCCAATCTCCCATTATTATGCAGTTTACCTTTCCTCTTCCGTTTTCTTCATAACTGTCATTAATTTGCTCATAAATCTCCTCGATTTCTTCATCTTCATGAGCTGACATTGGCATATATACCTGGATTATCAGCATGTCCACTGGAACTGCTTTTAGCTTTATTGCCATCAGTCTATCATTCATTGCTATTATCTTTGTCACGATTTTCATGAAATCATATCCATTGCTAAAAAACATTTTATTAAAAGCAGGCAACAATCCCTTCATCACACATGATATACATAGTTAATATCATGGAAGTGTGCCTTTCACAAAATTATTTCATTTCCTGCTATGGGCTCCTCCTCTCTCCTTTACTAGCTGATATTTGTATGGAGCACTTAAGGTGGCCATTCACTCTCGGTTTTTTCAACAGTTTTATCCAAACAGATAAGTCTGTACGGGTAAAATAGTGTGTGTATAGAAGTCTGCAGGAATGGACTGGAACAAAAAAAATCTGTCACCGCTTGATTTTTGCTCAGTTCAGTCATGGTTTATGGGTAAGTCTGCAGGTGTGTTCGTTCCAAAACTACAATTTTCTGAGCCTGTGGTGTGTTGCATTGGTGGGCGGAAAAAAGGTCATAGGAAAAAAATCACAATGTTGGTATACTGTTCAATCAGAGCAGATACATGATTATAAAACTATTTTTGACGCTGTTTTGAAGTTTAAACAATACCTTGGTGCAATGAATAATATGATGGTAACAAAAATAAATTATTGAGGTTGTGCGCTCTGCGAGCCATCTCCGAAACATGTAGCAACTTACCCATACGAATAAAATTGCAACGAAAACTGAAAGTGTGATGGTGACCTCTTTGTACGGGTAAAAACCCATTCGGGTAAAGCTGTTGCAAAAAACCGAGAGTGTAGGGCCATGATTAGAATTCAAACTCTTCAACACCAACCACCCTCTACTCCAGAATGTTTTCAATTGGTTCCGATACGTAGATGACATTCTTTTTCTATGGAAAGGAACCAACCACCAATTAAACTCATTCCTTACCCTTCTCAATTTCCTACACAATTCCATTTCCTTCACCCTCGAAATGAAAACCAACGGCTCCCTTATAATTTCTTAGATCTCTCCATTTCCATTGAAAACCAGACACATCTTTGCAATCTATAGGAAACATTCTTATACAGATGACATGTGTGCATAAATATCTTATTATTTATCGTAGAATTACATTTAAAAGATGCTCTTAATCAGTGCATTTACCTGGATTCGATGCTTACTTTCTCACCAATTTAGCAACAAAAAAGTTGCAATTTTATTGCAAATGATTTGGTTGGCTCGAGATCCCCTGCTGTGAGGGGACAGGCATGTGAGCTCGGTTTTGGGTGGAACCCTCAAGTTCCGCAACCCTAATCAGAGTTAATAAGTGTCGTGAGGTCTATGCAGTGGCCATTTTTGAATGTCCCAGCTATTTAACATGAACCTTACTGTATATTAATTTTGAAATATGCATGTGTGCCTGCGTGGATTGGTCTGAAGCCTGTCGTGACGTAATATTGAATAAAAAATGCAATAACTCATAAATTTGCGAATTAGATTACAGGAACGTTTCTTAATGTGTGATGGGGAAGCTAATCATAACTCCAGAATCCCATCATTTTGATGTTGTTACAGCATTAAAAAATTTAGCATTTATGCCGTCTGCAGTTAGTATTTATTTTATTTAGTGGATATTTCAAATTTTTATATCTCCAGCAAATTTTTAAAATAAATGAATTTATTTTTATAACTGATATCAGTATTAATTCCACCAATAAAAGGTCCGAGTAATTGAAAATGCATAATAAACATAAATTTCATTACAACACTTCTAAGTAAATATTATAATTGTTAAATCAAATTTCAAAAATTGTTTTATAACAATTATTTTAGCATTAAGTTGTATATGTATATTATTTTTAATATCATGCCTTTCTTATATTTTGTATGTGGCTTGCCAGATAATTTGAATTCTAAATTTAGCTTGCGGCCACAAAAGGCCGGACACCTCTGCTATATAGTAAAACATTTCTTTCTCAGCTGTTGAAGTGAAAAGTGAGGTGCAATGCCACAATTTACTCCCAGAAGGATAAACCAAGTAATTGGTTTATTGCAGTTAAATTTATCTACTAGGGAGATTGCGCCGTAAATGAATGTCTCACATTCAACCATAGTGCGCCTTAAAACCGGTGGATGTCGGAGCTCTCGGTTAATCAGAGAAGGATCGGGGTGACCGAGGTGCTGTACAGCAGAGGAGGATGAGTGAATCATTGCATGTGTAAGGGAGAACCCCTTTTCTTCTCCATCTGAGGTGCAAGCAAAGACTAATATTGTGGTCAGTGAGAAAACTGTTAAGAGTCGACTTCTGCACAGGACTTAAAGTGAGGTGAGCTGCAATAAAAGAGACACCATGGACCGCCATGAAGCGTGATTGAATTTTGCCAGAAGATACGGTGAAAGAATTTGTGTTGATTATTCAGGACCATACCTTGCTTTAAGGAAAACAACTTTTGTATACACTAATTAGTGAACAATAAATAGAAATTTTACAATTGAATGTTCTAGAACAGGGGTCCCGAACCAATTCTGTGCAGCCCTTGCTTCCCAAAAACTAATTCTTTTTTAAACGTTTTATACACGTTTCTTTCTTGAGGATGGATAGTTGGGATGAAAAAAAGCAAATTCTGATTGGAATCTACTCTCAACGAAATTGGAACATTGTATTCATAGCTAATATGAAACGCGAATTCAGATTGGCATCTGCTTTCAACGCCAGTGAAACATTGTATTCCAGGCTAATCTATGTATTACATTATATATAAAATGGCAATGGCAGTTATAGGTATCCTGCCGTCTCCAGCCAGTGGCTATTGAAACATTTGTTAGAGGTAACTTGCAGGCTTGAATTCTTTCTTAGTTTCTTGTGTCTTGGTATGAGTGACTTGTCGATGTTTGATCAAGTGCGTCATTGAAAAAACCTTTCCACATCGTGCATATTTGCGCACATGCGTCGAACTCAGAAAAATCGGAACAGATTTAAAGCAAGGTATGCTTATATTATTTTTTACGTTATAATAAATTAAATTATTAGTAATAGTGAAGGAATGGGAGGAAAGTTCGAATACGGAAAAACATTTCTTCAAAAAAGAAGGATTAGTAAATCTTTTTTCGCAAATAAATTACGCAAATAAATAGACTTCTTAATTTTCATCTTAATTAATTATTAATTGATAATAGTGAAATAATTTATATTAAAATAGAGTCCCTTATTATTCTCATACTAAACCTACTCTATTTTAATATAAATTATTCTAATATTATTCTTTTTATTGTTAATGAAATGTGATTATTATTTTCTAATTAGTGAAATGTATTTGCTGTTTTGATTTGAAATTTTGTTATTTCAATTCTCTGTTTAATTAAAATACTCTTTTGAAAGGAATGGGGTTGCTACACAGCGAGTATGAGAATAATAAGGGACACTAAAATACGGTTAGCGCATAGAAATAATAAGATACACTAAAATACGGGAATATCTAATGGTTTACCTTTGGTGACGTTAAATATCTTATAACTTAAACTAAACAACAACTATTTGTAGCCCTACTTTTATCTAAAAAATTCTTGCCTGGATTCGAACTTCCCACCCTTAATTCCTTTACCATAACCAAATTATTTTGTTAAAGAAATACACAGTAGTGTTTTATTTATTTTCAGACTACTTTAAACAAACAATTGTGAAACAAAGCACCCTTTAAAATGATGGCATCATTAGATAAGATGACCACCAAAAAGCGAAAAATAGTAGACGAAGGCCGTAAATTTAATGATCGTTGGGCAAATGAATATTTTTTTGTTTTACACGATGATAAAGCACTTTGTCTGATATGCCATGAAACTATTAATAGTTTTAAACTGTTCAATATTAAGAGACACTACTCATTGTTTCATGCAGACGTACGACTGAACAAGTTAAATTCACTGAGAAAATCTTTGAATCAGCAGCAAACCTTTTTTAAAAAAGTTGCAAAAGAAAACATGTCAGCTGTGCATGCCAGTTCCCAAGTGGCTAAATATATTTGTGAGAACGGGAGACCGTTCACTGACGGGGAATTTGTAAAGAATTGCATGTTAAAAGCAATGAAGGAAGTGTGTCCTGAGAATTTACATTTTATTGAAAATGTGAGTTTATCCTCATCTATGATTACAAGACGTTTGGAGGTTTTGGGAGAAGATCTTTATGCTACATTAACTCAAAAAGCAAAGGAATTTCAATACTTCTCTTTAGGTCTTGATGAGAGTCTTGACATAACAGATACTGCTCAACTACTAATTTTTATTAGGGCTGTAGATTCGAATTTTGTGGTTACGGAGGAGTTGTGTGCACTCCATAGTATGAAAGACACTACAACTGCAGAAAATATATTTTTGAAAGTATCCGAAACTTTAAGAAATATTAATCTGAGTTGGGATAAACTAAAAAGTGTGACGACAGATGGCACAAGAAATATGATAGAGAACAAATCAGGGGTAGTTGCTCGAATTAACGAAGAAGTAGTGAAAGCTAATGCTGCCATTCCTATTCAACTTCACTGCATCATCCACCATCAGGCTTTATGTAGTAAGATTGTAAAATTTGAAGATGTAATGAATATTGTTGTATCAAGCGTTAATTTCATCAGGTGTTATGGATTAACTCACCAGCAGTTTAAAAGTTTTCTCTCGGAATTAAACGCAGAATATGAGGATGTGCTGTATCATGCAGAAGTTAGGTGGCTTAGCAGAGGACAAGTTCTTAAAGGATATTTTGCTCTTCGGCATGAAATTGATATTTTTCTCACCGAAAAAGGAAGATCTCAAGAAGAACTTTCTGACCCAAATTGGGTTTGGACTTTAGCTTTTTTTAACTGATATCATAGATCATTTGAATGACTTGAATTTAAGATTACAGGGAAAAGGAAAGCTTGTGTCAGAGATATATGCTGAGGTGAAAGCATTTGAGGGGAAGTTAAAAATTTTGGTGAAACAGTTTAATGAAGGCAACTTGTCGCATTTCTCTTGCTGTAAAGAACTAAATTCTGGCAGAAAAATGGTTTCTCAATCCACTCTTGGAAGATGCACAGAAGCGCTGAGACTCCTGCAAGAAGAATTCAAGAACAGATTTGGGGATTTTCACAAACATGCGAAGGAAATAAGAATGTTTCAGAATCCATTTGAAGTAGCACCAGAGGACTCACATGCAATGTATCAGATGGAATTAATCGATCTGCAAGCTACAGATGCTTTGAGAGACACTTACAAAGAAAATAGCCTTTTGAAGTTTTATTCAGGACTACCAGACACATTTGTAAACCTAAAGACATTTGCAGTGGGCATGTTCTCTATTTTCGGTAGCACATTTATTTGTGAATCAACATTCTCAAAAATGAAAATAATCAAGTCCAAGTGTAGGACAAGGCTTTCAGATGATCATTTGCATAAGATTTTAAGGTTGTGTCTCACAAGCATTGAAGTAGATATTAATAACCTTGCTAATAAAATGCAGCCTCAAATGTCACATTGAATATGTGTAAAAATAGTAAATTGTGATAAATAAATGTCTTTATTTAAAAAAATTAACCTTATTTTCCGAGGAAGTGAGTATTTTTTATTTATCTTTCACATGGTATGTCCATTGTCCATCCCTAACCTTAGGATAGACGTTATTCATCTTATCTTTATGTAAATTCATTATTTATTAGTAAATTTTTCAAATCTTTCCTGATGCTGATAAGGAATCAATATGAAGAACTGACTCTAAAAACGATTTTGCGATGAATTGCTAATCTAAAAAGTAGATTGTCTGCTGCCCGTGAAGGCTTTCCCGAGGCTAATGCGGCCCACTGGAGGTGAAAGGTTGGGGACCCCTGTTCTAGAAAGTAAAAATGACTTTTGGCAAATAAAATGTGTGCGGTAAAGAAATATTAATATTCGTTGAACATTACGCTACACAACTGTTATATCCTCAAAACTATATTTATTTTCTGGAACAATTATTTGAAATTTAGATTTATTTTTTACTTTTACGATGCTGGTTTCCCTGAAAGTTAAATTACCAAAATACCGTAAAATAGGCAGTTTTTCTCTTTTAAACATATTTTCATGCTGTTTCGGCATGCATTCGAATTCACTCTTCAATAATATTAAACCATGTTTTTTAAACTTACTAATGTCCAATTCTCGAGTTTTGTCCCAATTACAACATATTTAAAAATGAAATTTAAAAACTGCATTCTGCAATTCCCATGTATTTATTATGGAGGAAATGAACACATCTGGAATCGAACCAACAAACATGAGAAAAAAATGAACAGCTGTTGCACACACATGGGGAGTCCATGCTTTCCAACCATAGTTTTGCATACTGTTTTCACAAAAAAGGGAAAGGTACGATACATATAAGATAAAGAAGGGGAAGAGACTCCTCTCCCTCACCCATGTACACCATTGCCAGATTTCACATTTTCTCAGGAGTTAGTCAGGAAACCAGAATTCACGGGGCTCTATGGTCTGATTTTATTGTCCATACCTGTACTATTGAAAAAAAACTTTTAAACTAGCTGAGGAATCTACGGCAGGAGCGAAAAACCATCATCATCATCATCATGCTTCTGTCCGAAGACAGGTTTTAACTGAATCGCTGCCTCCATTTCTCTCTCTCCCTAGAAGCCTCTTTTATACCTCTATAAGTAGTATATCCCTGCTTTATATTATCTAATATTCCTATTCTTTTTCTCCCTCTTCCTCTTTTTCCACTAATTTTTCCTTCTAAGATCGTCCTTTGTAAACACTGTCTTCTCAATATGTGCCCTATCCAATTTGCTTTTCTTTTCCTGATTGTTTTTATTAGCATCCTATCTTCTCCCACCATTTCTAATACTTCTTCGTTTCTCTTCCTCTCTGTCCATTTCACTTTCATCATTCTTCTCCATACCCACATCTCAAAACTTTCTAAATATTTTTCCTCCTTACAGTCCACGTCTCTGCACCATAAAGAGCTATGCTCCATATGTAGCATTTTGCTAATTTCTTCCTTGTTTCTAGATTTATTTTCTTGCTTGTGAGAAGCTCCTTCTTCTCGTTAAATGCTGCTTTTGCCATTGCAATCCTACTTCTGATGTCCTGTGTACTACTTCCATCCTGTGCTAAAATACTGCCGAGATATTTGAAACTACTAACTTGTTCCAATTTTTGGCCATTTACCATTATATTTAATTCTTTATGTTCCTTTGAAACCACCATGACTTTCGTTTTTTCTGTATTGATCTTCATTCCATATTGTTGGCCAACCTCAACTAGTCTGTCTGTCATCCTCTGAAGCTCTTTCTCTCCTTCTGCTATTAAGCCCTGATCATCTGCGTATTTAATGGTGGTAATACTTTCACCTCCTATCTTAAATCCTTTCTCTTCCATCAACGCTTCTTCTGTTATTGTTTCTGCATAAATATTAAATATCGCTGGTGAAATAGGACAACCCTGCCTCACTCCCCTCCCTATTGAAGTACTTTCTGTTTCTTCTCCTTCAACCCTGACTCTAATCTTTTGATCAAAGTAAAGGTTTTTAAGCAGTCTTTTATCTTTCCAATCTATTCCTATTTTGTTTAAAATACCCAACATCTTATCCCATTTCACTCGGTCAAAAGCTTTTTCCCAATCTACAAAACAAAAATACATATCTTTATTGACTTCTAGCGCTCTTTCTATCATGATCCTCATACATCCTATAGCATCTCTAGTCCCCCTTCCTCTTCTAAAACCAAACTGATTATCTTGCAGCTCCTTTTCTATTTTACATTCAATTCTTTTGGTTATTATTCTGGTTAGAACTTTAGCTGTATGAGAAATTAAACTAATAGTTCTGTAATCCTTACAACATTTTGCATTGTTCTTTTTCTCCAGTGGTACCATCACAACATCTAAAAAATCTTCAGGCCATACGCCAGTATCATATACTTGGTTAAAAAATTTTGTGAGTTGCTTAACTGCTTTAGACCCCAAAACCTTAAGAACGTCCACGGGTATATCATCACTCCCAACAGCCTTCCTTCTTTTCATGTCATCAATTGCTCTTTTAACTTCAGACTCGAGAATACTTGGTCCTAGCTGATCTTCTTCCACATCCTCTTCTTCATTTAATTCAATATTTCTTGGCTTTCCTTCTTTGTCATACAGAACCTCAATGTATTCTTTCCAGACATTCTTTACATTTTCTGGCTCCGATACTATTTTACCACTTTTGTTCATGATTCCTTTACGTCCTATCTTTCTTGCCTTTTTCTTGAATAGTTCCCTTGCTTTGCTATACATGAGGTCTGTTTTACAAATTCTTTCACATTCGACAATCTCCTCGCATTTCTCATTTATCCACTGTTCTCTGGCTTTATCTGTTTCCCTTCTTAAAGCATTATTTAACTCCTTGTACTTTCTTTGGCCTTCTTCAGTGTTTATGTTCTTCCACTTTCTCCGCTCTTCCATTTTTTGCAGCATGGCTGCTGTGATCCAGGGTTTTTTGTTTCTTTCACCCGTTATCTTTCCTACCTTCTTTTCCATTACATCTTTAATGTTGCTATGGATGTATCTCCACTCCTCATCTACATTCTTCCTATTTTCTTCATCTCTCTCCCCCAACCTTTCCTCCAGCTCAGTCATAATAGCCTCCTTGTTTTTAAGGAGTTCCTCTAAGTTCCATTTCTTGTTAACTCTCATGTTTCTCTTAACGCTCTTCAGTCTACATTGTATATTTGCCACCAAAAGGTTGTGGTCAGAATCGATATCTGCCCCTGGTAGTGTTTTCACATTTTTAATGCTATTTCTAAATCTTTCATTGACTAGTATGTAATCTATCTGGTATCGTCTCTGGTCTCCTGGGCTTCTCCATGTGTAAAGTCTCCGCTGGTGATGCTTAAACCATGTATTAGTTACAATTAATCTATTTCTATGGCAGAATTCCACAAGTTTATCCCCTCTTTCATTTCTCTTCCCTAGTCCATATTTTCCCACTATGTTATCTTCCTGTCCCTCTCCGACTACACTGTTCCAATCTCCCATTACTATGGTGGTGATCCTTCCTTTTCCCTCCTCCTCCAATATCTCCATAATCTGTTCATAGATTTCATCTACTTCGTCGTCGCCAGCATTAGTCGTTGGCATATACACTTGAATTATAAGCATTTCCACTGGCTCCATCTGAAGTTTTACGGCTATTAATCTATCATTAACTGTCACTACCTTGCTAATTCTTTCAGCTATCTCTTTTCTCATTATAATCCCCACTCCCCTTTCCTTTTTCTCCCCTCCCGAGTAAATAATCTTAAATTCGTCTGAATTTATCTCGCCTTCTCCTTCCCACCGAACTTCACTAAGACCTACTATACCTACATTATTCCTTCTCATTTCCCTTTTTATGTTCTCTAGTTTACCCCCTGAATTCATAGTCCTAACATTCCATGTGCCTATTTTTAATTTCTCACCACTTGCTTTCCTATTAATGTTAAATTTCCTCTGTGCATCTCCTAGGGTAGTCCCCACCCGGAGATCCGATTGGGGGACTATTTTACCTCCGGAATATTTTACCCCAGAAAGATCCATAGAGGTATTTTTCAGCTTTTCAGCCTATCATGGGAAATATAATGAGGTAGTTTCCCCTTGCTTTCCTCATCGCAGTTTCACAGAGTGATTACCCATCTGTAGCTGTTCAGATCCACATGATCACCACCTACAGAGGTACTGTGCAAGCTGCTGCCCTTGCACAGGGGGATGTAAAACCCCCAAGACTGCTTCTTAGTCTGACTCTTCCCCTCAGACCTTTCCGGCTTGGATGGTCCTACCAGGAGAATTATCTCCCGCCGGCATAGCTCTTTGGTTCGTAAGAGTACACAAACCCTCCCACCTCTGTAAGGTTATGCAGTCCTTAGGGAGAAAAACCATAACGTAATAGATATATAAGAAAAGTTAATGGAAAGAATCGGTAAGTACACTTGAACATCTTTTGAGTAATAGCTAATCCTTGCAAATAATTTAGGGCTGTTCTCACAAGAGAAATATGAAATTCTCTATTTTGTCAAACTTGACGTGCTATATGATTAAAAGTTGACATGTGACTGAAAAAAATTACAAAAAACTCGTTAGAAGTCTTTGGCAATGTCCTAAATTTATGCCTTTACAGTAAAACAATTCCTTAAATTAGCTAAAATATTTAAAATGATTATTTCCGTTATCATTTAAAATTGTGTTGAAGTAACATGCTTTTGTATGGCCACAATGTGTTTTGAAATAAAAAAGGCCAAAATTTTGTTTTACCCATATTCTATCATTTTAATATCTTTTTTATTGTTAAGTGTACACACTAGTTACTAGATTATTTAAATTAAATTTTCGTATTTTGCATTTATTAGTATCCCATCGCTTAAAAATGAATACCTCCAGGGAGATAGATATTGAAAGAAAGTACGTAGTGGATCTGACAAAAGAAAAAAATCAAAAAGAAGTGCAAGAAACATTGTAAAAAACAAAAAGGAGCCTTTAATAACTTCTTCAAAAGCACTCCAGAGATAAGTGAAGTTATATCTGATATAGAAAATGGTAAACAATTGGTTTCTTCAGATTTGGTGATTGAAGTTTAAAAAAACAAAAAGAATTGACTGGAAAATCGAATCTTGATTTGACCTGAACATGTCATCACTTTCTACTGATATTGGAAATATCGTTTCTATAAATATTAGTGGCACTGAACTTGCTGAAAATGTTAGGAATTCTGATGTGAGTTAAACATTTAGATGCTTTGAAATTAGCATTAAATACATAGAAATTAAGGATTTAATCAAGCTCTAGAAGCAGTTAAACACTTGCAAATGAGATATCAGCCGATACAGAATTTTCTATTAAGGGTAAAAGGAGACATTTTGATTTCGAAAATGAGAATGATAGATTGGAAAATGGGAAGGAGAGATTTAGAACGGATATTTTTTTACGAGTCATGGATATGGCATTGAACTCTGTATTCTGGCAATTTGATAAATACGGAGAATATGTTTCTAGGTTTGGGTTCATGCACAACATAAGCCAACTTAAAACTTGGGATGTAGTTAACTTGCAGAAAGTCTGTTGCGATATACAAGTTTTGAAGGATGAAACCAATGATGTAGATGAAATAGAGCTTACTAAAGAACTAAGAATGTTATCAATAATTGCACCAGAAAACCAGTGTAATTGATATTTTAAATTTCTTGCATAAAAGAAATGAAATATACCAAACATGGAAATGCTTTGTAGAATAATTCTTGCAATACCAGTGACCATAGCATCCACTAAAATGTCGTTTTCATAATTAAAATTAATAAAAAATTATTGACAATTTCACAGGAAAGGCTGATCGTGTTGGCACTGTTATCCATTGAACGAAAGGAAGTTGATAAGATTGACAAGTCAAGAATAATTGATAGATTTGCTCTTATGAAAGCTGGAAAAGTAATTTTGAAAATCTAATACGTAGTAAATGTTGGCAAGATTTTTTACTAATTTAATTAATGATGATTATTCTTACTTAAGTTTTTCTGTAACTTGGAAAATATACTGTGTTATCAATGTGAAAATTGTTAATAGATAACGAGTTTGCGTAATTTCTTTGAATTTCATTAAAAATTTTATGTAGATTAAATTTTTATTATTTAAAAGTAATAATAACTAAATTATAAATATATAATTTTTCTGAGTGTGAGGCAGGGGGGCTCGCGGCAGCCGCATCGCCCCAGGCCCCGTGGATCCTAGAGATGACCCTGACCATAGGTAACAAAAAAATATGAATTACAGTAATAACAAAGTCCACTTGGGAAGGCTCCACTTTGTGGAAAGATTCCATTTAAATGAAAAAGAAACTTGTAAATTTCCACTGGCAATTTAAATATGTGACCGATTTCACCTGTTACAGCATCATCAGGTGACAAAAGCTTGGTCAAGAGTTCTATATATATGGAGAAGGAAGGAAGAGGTAAGGTAGGAGGGTTAAATGAATAATGATAGGCAGGAGGGAGAACATACAATCAGAAATGAGATAATTTGAAAAAATTAAAAATAGAAATTACAAAGTGAATGACAAAATTCAAACGGTTATGTATAACAGTAATGCAAGCAAAGTTAGTAATTAGAAAATGGAAGCAATTAATAGATGTTACAAAAAAAGCGCTAAATTACAAAGTAAAAAGGCAATACTTAATTAGTTAGGAAAGCATTCAAGAGGACAATGGAGAGTGATTGGAGAAAACAAATTCATTAGTAAGTGAAACATTGTCTGCAACATCATGGATTACAATTCCCAACTGCTCTAAGAGGTCTAGTCTGTTGCCCTTTGATTTGAAGTGGAGAAACTCGGGAATGAATGAACTGGAATGGACGTTCTCAAACAGGTGCTTAGCAAAGTGTAATAATGCGCTTTTCAACTCGAAACAACGTTTATGTTCCTTGATCCTCTTCTTGAAACTTCTTCAGGTCTGTCCTATGTAAATAGCGTCACAACTTGCACAAGATAGTATATAGACACCGCTTTCTGATAAATTAGATATGGAATCTCTAATATTCAGGAAAGGTTTGGCATAGGTTATTGGGGAAAAGAAGGCAGGTTTGATGTCTTTAGGGAGGAGGTTAGAAAGTTTGTAGGAGAGGGGGCCTATGAAGGGGAGACCTACGCCAGTGCTTAGAATTGCAAGGAATTTCGGGAGAGGAAATAATTTTCTGTGAAGCAATTTTCTTTAATTTATTTGACAGGAGGCAATCTATCAGCTGGCTATTGTAGCTGTTGTTCAAGGTGATTTGTTTTATGATCTTTATCGAAATTAGCTATGGAAAGAGGGATGTTAAGGTGGTGATGGAGCATTGAATGAAAAGGTGTGTGCTTATGGGAAAAAAATGGAGGAACAAGTGGTTGGGAATGATGCGATCAATATACGTAGGTTTACAGAAAATAGAGAAAACTAGCTTATTTTGATGAAAAGACAAAGATAAATCCAAAAAGCTGAGGGAATCATTAATTTCTGTTTCAATTGTAAACTTGATGGCATTGTGAAGAATATTAAGGTGAGATAAAATTGAAGTTAATTGGCGTTCCATTCCTGACCAGAGGCACCAAATGTCGTCTATGTATCTGTACCAGCCTTGTATATTGTTAAGCAATGCAAAGTCAGAACTAAAATAACTTTCTTCCAAGTGATTCATTCATAAATATGTCCGCTAAGAGGGATGATAGGGGGGACCCCATAGCAAGGCCTTTGGTTTGTCTAAAAACTTTGCCATCAAATAGGAAATAATTTTGATTCATGCAAACTTTCAATAAGTTAAATAATTCAGCAATAGTGCAAGAATCAATATCCTTAGCAAGACTTCAGTCCTCTCTGGTAGGGATAGAAGTGAAGAGATTACAGACATCAAAGGAGACAAGTTTGGTATTGTTAGGGTAAGAATTTAAATTGAACACTTTCACAAGTTCAACAGAATTTTAATAGCGCATTTCACTGAGAAGCGGGAGAAATGGCAGAAAGGGTGTTGAATTTATGGGAAAGTTTATGAGCTGGAGCAGAAACACTAAAAACAACAGGTCTGATCTCTGTATATATAGAACTCGTGGCCAAGCTTTCGTTACCTGATGATACTGTAACAGACTGTTATGGACATCAATTTTGTTTGATAACTGAGATTGTTGATTTTTCATTAAATTTTGGAATTTATGTGCATCTTTATATTATCTGAAGCAGTTTAAGGTAAGAAATGAATGACCGTTAGTTATCGTCTTTTTAACAGGATTCTACGATGAATGATAAGGGTTTTGGGGAAATTATTATTTAAAATGATATATTAATATTGTATTATTTTATACTTACTCCCATCATTTGATGGGCAAATCGGCTCGTCATTAAGAAAAAGAGGGATTCTTATACTAGATCAGCAGTTCAGAACCTTTTTCGGTCCACATACCCCTTGGTCTCAGCATAATACATCACGTGCCCCTCTCAATAGTAACATTTTTTTACAACTAATTGTGAATAATCAAATAATCTCATAAGCCATAAATATAAACAGATTTTCGTTTTAAACAAACTTTATTTTTTAAAGACACTAAAAAATGCACAAAATATCAGTTTACAAATGGACAAACCACTCTAATCTCACTAATGTGAACATTGCTACTGCTTACTATCAACTAACATTTCTATCCTAGGCATCGTTTTCGAGAGAGCCACATGCATATCATGTTCGGTTTTTAACTTGTTCCTCACTTTGGTTTTTATCGAGACAAGCGCCTTGAAAAGGTAAGTTTGACAAATGGAACTAAAACTTGGTAAGCTCATTTTGTCAGAATGGGAGATGCCTCACCAAGTTTACACCAGAATTGGTTCAGTGTCATTGATTCAAAATCAACACGAAGTTTTTATTATTTCTCAATTCGAGAAATTCGTCTTTTGCCAGGTCGGTATCACTAATTTGTTCAAGAGACATTGTGAAGGGGCTCCTTACTCAAATGTCAGCTGCCAAACCAGTTGGGATAATTCCATCAATGGTGATTTTAAGTTTTTCCAGATGTATACTTGCACGAACTCTTGGTTCCACTGGAATTGGCTGTAGTGTGTAGTTATTTAATCATAGAGAGGAAAATTGGCAAAGTTACCACAATTCACTCTTCTTCACCAGATAGTTAACTTCTCTTGAAAGGACTTTATCTTCTCTTTGGCCTCCAAAAGAATCATGTTATTACCTTGGAGTGAAATGTTCAGTGAGTTTAGGATTCCAAATACATCTGCAAGGTATGCCAAAGTACTCACAAAGTGTGGATCTATAAAACGCTGAAGCAGAATTGATCCTTTTTCACGCAGAAATGTTTCAATTAAATCACAAAGTTCGAAAACTTGAGCCAGAACTTTCCCTTTGGATAACCAGCGTACTTCAGTATGAAACAGAAGAACGCTGTGTGCGGACCCAACCTCTTTGCATAGCACTTTGAACATGTGGTGATTCAATGCCTTTACTCAAATAAACTTAATAGTCTGAATGAAATATCCAACACATCTTTTAAGTAAGGTGGAAGAGTCTTTGATGCCAAAGAATATTGATGAAGAATACAATGAGTGGAGATCACATTTGGATTCACTTTTTTGATGAGAGCGGTGAATCCTGATTTTTTCCCAGCTTGGCTGGAGCACATTCAGTGCAAATAGCTCCTACAAGATCCCATGACAGGCTGTTAGAATCGAAAAATTCACTCACCATAGTCATAATGTCAACTGCTTGGGTAGTTTCTTTTAAAGGCCCACAAAAGAGAAATTCTTCTTGGATATTATTCACATGCACATATCGAACAAATATAATGAGTGTGCACAATTTGAGATGTCAGTCAATTCATCCAGCTGCAAAGCAATTTTTGCCGGACTTTTCTTGATTTCCTCCACCACTTGTTTGCGGATATCTTCTGACATGTCCTTGATTCGATCATGAATGGTATCGTTTGATAATGGGATCTGTGCTATTTTTGATTTTGGTTCTGTACCACATATTAATCCAGTCATTTCCATGGCACATGGTTTCACTTGGGTCTCAGCGATGGTATGGGGCTTTTTTCTTTAGCTATCCGTAATGCCACCCAATAACTTGCCTACAGTACTGGCTTCTTCACGGAAGTAACTCCATGTTCGACAAGAGTGCCCCTTGATTTAAATAGTACTCGTTTGATTTCAAAAAGAGCTTCTGTGTCATTAGCATTTTGAGGATGAACAGTATGCAGATGTTCTTTAAGTTTGGATGGCTTCATATACCCATCACTAAGTTCCTTGGAGCAAAGGAAGCATTGTGACTTTTGCAAACCATCTCTATCAAGCATGAATGTAAAGCCGTACTGCACATAAGAATCCTTATAACAACGCTTTTTTGACATGATGATATCCAGGGTGATGCAGGAATCACGTCTTGAAAAAATATATAAAATTTTAAAAATGATAAATATAATTGACAAGAAAATACGTGAAAAATGTTTGAAAAAATGTAGCAGTACAAATTAACACTATTTTACCGTATGAAAAAACTCACTAAACATAATACACCACCTTTTTAAACGTGCATTCTAAGAAGGCATGCTCATTATCTAAAAAAATAGCACGCTTATTCTTGCCATCCCCCCTCTCCCCTGGAGAAATCTCTGCGGACGCTCATGGTGACTATCACTTATTTTGTTAAAATATAATTAAGTATATGTTTAATTCATTTTTATTAAACTAATCCAAGTTCGACAGATCAAGGTCAGTATCTCGAAATTTAATTTTAAAATAAAAACAGCTTGGAGGCAGAAAAGTCTATATACATGCGTAATAATGCTGGAAATGGAGACGATCTCGCTGAGTTGATCAATAATCATCTTTGAGTACTTTTTTCTATAGTTGCTTTTTAATGCGTGATTCAGGAATTATTTTCTGAATTTTTACCCTATCTTTTGAGAAATTTGTTAAAATAATCAAGAGTGTTATCCATAAAGCGATTTTCATATTTATAAAATTGATTTAATGTAATGATTATTATTAACAAGTAGTAATATATATTATTTTTGTATGAAGACTATCCATGCAGCAGTGTAATGTAGGCACGCAATACGATATTCATACCGCGCACTGATGGAAAAATTTAGAGGGAACTATGCTGTTGACCCCCTAATTTTTAGCAATAGATACTTTTAAAGATATAATTACATGAACTTGTGTTGTTTTAAGTCTTTTATACAATCTATATAAACAATAAGCTAGGAAATCCAGTCATGCTGTTTGATCAAATGCGAGAATAACAAATATGCTTATAACCCAAGCACTTTCCATTCTCTTTCGATCAAACTTTCAAGAATTACATGGCAGCACTACTTGAACGTTTTAAGCTGCTTACTGTTTACTTTGAAGTCATGAGTTCAATTACAGGAGCATTTATTTTCTCTATTTGATCAATAAGGGGATGAGTGTAGCACATTAATCATTTGCATATTAAAATTACTTAGAATCATTGTAGGAATTTGAGACTTGAAACAATGAATACCTAAAGAAACAAAATTTCATTTTCTTGCCATCGATTTTTGAATACATGTCGAAATGGTCCACAAACATCAGCTTTATGGAAAAATATTTTTATAACCTGGAAAATGATGTGATTTTAGGGATGCAAGAACGAACATGCAGACGGAGGGACAGACCAAAGCTAATAGGCACTCATGCTGGAAGCGAAATGCACCTAAAAATTATAAAAACAAGTTCAACATAGATATATTGGCTTCAAATTAAATGAGATATTCAGACATAGGCTATGGCTCCATACTAAAATTGCTCAATATTGACACCTTAACATTTTGACGTAATATATTCGACAATATTTTTTTAGAAAATTCTAAACTATTATATTGATAGCACTGAAATCAATAAATTAATCAACATTTATGTTCCTCCTAATCAAATAAAGTCCTTCCAATTATTTTACAACAATTACCATAGAACTAATTATGGCAAGTATTGAATAGTTGAACGACAGCATTGAAATCGAATTTCTTCACTAGCAAAGTTGATCTTTCTCACTGCTCTATGTATCAGTTAAAATAACTCGGAGATCATCTATTATAGACATTTCTTTAGTGGTTTATTCATCTTATTTCATTATTAAATACTATTTTTCAAGTGATTTATGTAATCTGTATTTTTATTTACATTATATTATTTCATAGCACTTTTTATATTATACTAGCTGGAGTACCTGGCATTGCCCAGGAATATTTCAGGCCATCACCAAGTGTAATTCATGCAGCTTTTGCCCAAAGGCTCTAACATAGTTCACGCAGCTTCTGTTTGGAGTACCCATCATTGCCCGGAACCATTTAAAGCCACTGCCAAGTGTAGTTCACGCAATTTCTGCCTGATGACACAATAGTTAACGCGGTTACTGTCTGATGGTGCTAACATCTATTGTAGCATAATGCACAGTGTGCTTATAATATAGCACCTCCTCCCCAAAGTTTTTTATCACCATATAGCCTATGTTACTTGCAGGGTAAAATTATATACCTATGCAAAGTTTCGTGATGATATCTTCAAAGGTGTGAATTTTTTCGTAGTGGACAAACAAACAGAATTTCAGATTTATATACAGTGCAACCTCTATAATCGGAACTAATTAATGCAAGGGCGTGTTCGGGTTATTGAGGTGTTCAGATTACTGGATTCTAATTAAATGACCACGTTTTTTAAGAAAAAAATATTATAATGTGTAGTAGATACATTTCCACAGTAAAAACTGAAAATTTATGTATACATAATTACATCTTGTTAAAGTAAATAGTCATACATCATTTTTGGTTTTATTCTTTTCACTCGGTTCTTGTGTGTGTCTGCTCACGCAGCTGACGAAATAAAAGGTTTAAATAGAAATCAAAACTAACCTTCAATTGAAATTCTGCACTGATTATGTAAGTCTATAAGAGAACACCTGAATTCATTAACAGAAAAAGAGTAAAAATCAAGATTCATGTAAAATAACGAGGAAAAATTTGTTATATATTAAATTTTTGCAACTAAAACACCAATTAATGTACTTACAGTTCACTAAAATGACTGTAAGCGTTCCACATTGATGGACGGGAAAATTGTACTCCACACTGGGCTGAGGCAGTAAGAATGAGCGATATCGGCATGGCCGGCCTTGCCAATATATCACTCATTCCTTTTAAAACAATGTTTCAAAGAATCATCTATTCAGCTGCAAGAGGCACTAGTAGTGGACATCTATGCCTGACTTTGTTACAAAGTAAAAGCTTCAAATTTCACTTTCTGACCCTTGTTTCTGCATATTTGGTATAATTATGAATATTGAATGTAAAAATTATTATGAGTGTTAATTAATTGTTATCACATTTTAGAGCTGTATACTTATTGTATTGAAAATTCTAATGTTTACCTAAAAATTTATTTCGAGATGCAGCTTAACAAGGTGTTCATAAATTAAAGTACAATTTGAAAGGCTTATAACCTTTTATTCAAGTCACATAATCACGGTGGCAGTGAGGGTGTATTTTGCATTTGAATTAGTGATTAAGGGACGTTTCACTTAAGTGGAACAGTTAATAGGCATAACATGCAGATATGGAGAGGAGAACCACCTAGAGTCAGAGTTGAACATCAACGTGACTCTCTGAAAGTGAATGTCTTTTGTGCTACTAGTGTTACAAAGGTTTACAAACCATTCTTCTTCGCTGAGGAAACAGTGACTGGAATCACGTATCTAGACATACTGGAACTGTTCCTTATACCCCAGTTGCAGCAAGACACTGAGGTAGTAGACATCCTGTTCCAACAGGACAGCGCTCCACCCTTTATCACCGGAGCATGACATCTTTCCTTGATGCCACATTCCCCAACAATTGGGTTGGTTGAGATGGACCTATCCAGTAGTTGCCATGGTCACCTAACCTCACACCTCTTGATTTTTAATTCTGGGGCTACATCAAGAATGAAGTTTATGTTCCTCCTCTGCCACATTCCTTAGAGGAACTACGAGACAGAATCCGTAATGCAGTAACGAGTCTCGATAAAGATATGCTACATAAAGTATGGGATGAGATTGCTTTCAGGTGGGATGTGTGCCCCGCAGAAGCCACATTGTGCACCTGTAAACAAAAACTTGAATGTTGGGTCTTTGTTGTACAGCAATTCTTTTCCAATATGTGACTTAAATAAAAAGTTACAAGCCTTTCAAATTGTACTTACTTTATGTATATTAGTGAGAACATTTGAAATATTATTGTATTTAATTTTATATATTGTGTAACTACATCTGTTAAAAGGGTTTGATCCTGTAAATAAATAAATATATTCTAATTTAAGCTTAAGGGTTTAACTTCATGTAGGGGAGATTGGTCATGTGCTCTTCTAGACATCCCGGTAGTTTTTAATGTTTTTAATAATCGCTGCCATAATAATTGCTGAAAGTGATCATTTATAAAATGATGAGAGTTTCATTCTAAAAGAGAGTTCATTTAATGATTAGTAAATTGTCAAAGTAGTTTTTGTGATCATTTGATAGAAATTTTAATACTAAGATTTAGCTTTGTTTTCTTGTGAACAATATTTTTCAGATTTGGTGAGCATAAGGGATCTTATTGTACCCTGGCATCCTTCAAAGACTGTAATAAGGAAAATACAAAGGGGTCCAGTTTGGGTGGAAAACCTCAGGATGTGCATTTCTTGGTAAATAAAATAATCTTTTGGGAATTTTATATTCTATTTGATTTTATTTTTTGGAGCACTGTTGAATGACCACAGAAATTCCTATAGCCATAATACAACACCTCACCAGATGAGCAGTTGATGCTTCTAAAAATATTGTTTTTGGAATCAACAACTGATAAATTGTAACCAAGGAGGGCTACTTTGTAGCTGAAATACTGATCTGGTTCACTCAAATGTTTTATGATAGGAGTTACCTTTATACTAATTAGTTTAAGTTTGATATGGGGTATTGTGTTTACTGGACTACTAGATTCATTGGATTTATGTTATGAAATATGGTATACACATTTATTTGCAGATATAATCTGTAATATAGCTCTAGTATATTTTTTACTTCTTAGAAATCTAATAATCCTTGCTGGCATTACTTAAATGCTTCCAGTGCTTCATCTTTGCTCCTGATAAGAGCATTGCCAGCACTGAAATCATTTTCACATCATAAACCAACTTTGCATTATTCCATTCACATTCTCATCAATATTCAGTCTGCATTTTATTTTCAAACTAGCCAACTCCAAAACACTTTGAATTAAACATGTTCATGACCCCGATACCAAAAAAATCCCAAAACAAACAATTTTTCCCAGTTAACACATTCACTGCAGGCTACGAACTCGATGCTTTTATTAAGAAGCGGATATAAGATGAAAGATTGTTGTCTATAACAAAGATAAAAGTATGTGCTATCTGAATCTGCAAACAAAATTTTAGAACATTAAATCTAATGCGTAACATGTAAAAGGAATATAAAGGAGATGAATAATACTACCAAGAGTATTTTTAACAACAAATACACTATGTCGATAAAATTCTTTCTTGGACAAAGAATGGTACCGGTAATATAACTTCGAAAAAAAAAAAGAAATCTAAACAGAAAATCTCCTGAAATATATGAAATACATTATATGTTATATATATATATATATTTCTATATATGTTTCCTACTAAGTAACACTTCAGATAATTTATATTATTAAAAACGGGAATGATAAAATAAAACACTGGTTTTCGGAAGGTTTGGAGAAAAAATACTCGGCAGAAATGGAAGTGAGGCTATTCACTACGAAGCTAGAGTCGTACTGAAAGGCGAGATACCATTACAAAAGCATAAACCGCATGCGTGTGTTTGTCCCACCACTTGGAATAGAAAGACTCGGATGGCTCACACCGTGAGTTGCTCGCCCCTCCGTAGAATCCTGGGTGACTCACACGTATGAGTCGTCCACACTGAATGTGTGAAATTATTCTATGACAATTTATATTTATTTATGTTTAACTAGCTCATAAACAGCTCTTTATGGCCTTTCACAAAGAGCTGAACAACAATAACATGAACACCTATGAACATGCAGAATTCAAATCTGCATCATTAATATCATTGATACGTTCCTGTTTAGTGCAAGGAAAACCACCTTCACATTTTTGATAATTGAACAAGGAATGTTCTGGAACATTGTCAAAGATGAACAATTCCCCATTTGCAGTTGAGTGCAATAACATTGAACAGCTGGGCAAAATTAATTCATAAACCCACTACTGGCCCAAGGCATTTTGGCACCCTGGGCAAGTATCTGTCCAGCCTCTCCTTCATTTTAAATAATTTTCAGGAATACATTATAATTTATTCATTGCAGCTTTGAACAAGTATGAGCATTGAAATAACAACAACTAAAACATTAAAGAAATTCCATCAAAATACAAAACCATTCGACTATATCCATTTCTTGCCAACATCTATTTATTTAAACAATGTTTAGGTGTATCATTTAAAAAGTGCCTCCAAGATATTGGCACCCAAGGCAGCTGCCTGTCTCACCAGTACCTTGAGGTGCCCCTTCATAAACATACCTACAAAAGCTGCCTTGGTTAACCAATTTTTTCTTGTTTTCCCTCCAATCGACTCGTGGAACAATTTCAGAGAATCTTTCCTAAGCCCCTGTGGTCTCTGAATAGCAAAAAATCTCTATACCTCCTATAGCTTAAAGCCAGTTATACTCTGTCCCCAAGGCTTTTCTTTCTAATTCAGCCATTTAATCTATTATATTAATTTTGTAATGTCTGTGCATGTCCCTGTGTTCATGTGTATATCATTGAGAAAGTTGTAAAGAAAATACAGAGTCCACTGAATGGGCCACAGTTTGCTTTCATTTTATAGGTGGTAATTAGGCATGTTGAAAGAGAATATTTTTCTCAATAGTGTCATACAAAATAATGTTTGAAGAGCAAAATCCTTTCACTTGAAAATGTCACTATTTCTACCTAAAGGATTGACATCCATGGAAGGGAAATGAGTGTCTGCTGGCATGTGCTTATAAAGCATGCTATAGTAAAGAGTAATATGGAAACGTTGCACTATATCACTACATTTATCACAATCAATGTACACTACTTTCCCGATACCTGCAAAAACATCACAGATACTGAATTCATGGATACTAGGCCTAATATTTACATTATAATAGGGGGAAAGGGTTCCAGACCTATACAGCTACAGTTACCACCTTTGCACTTTCTCTAACCTGGAGAGGTGGTAACCCTTATCTCTGGCCCATACTCAAGAAATACATTACTCCAATTTGTATTTGGATACAATGTATAACCATCTTCAGGATAAAGTGGGAGACATTCTTTTAGTATTGAATTTTTGTCACAAGTTGTGACATTCCACATAAGGAATAGTTATACTACTGTAGTTTTTTTCCTCCCTCAATGAGGCAGGACTAAACAACGTGTCAATAATTAACTGTTATTGACAGGCTAGAAAAGAATGCTTGGTTTTTATTACGATGTAAAATATGCACCCTAAATTTTGGTTAATTTTCATGAAAAAAATTATATACATTAAGCAGTCTACTTGACTAAGTAGAAAAAAATAACAAATATCATAATAGCCTGGTGTATTCGTGGATCTATTATGATAGCCAACGTGTCTGCAAACTTAGCTTCATGGATATGTGGGGATCAGCTTGCATGTAGTGAGCATTCTTATATAAGAAACTCCTTTCTCTGTGTATCTATATGTCTGCAATGTGTGTCTTGAAATCACTTTCATTGGCTGACTGCAAGCCAACCAAAGATTGGGAGGTCATTCCAATGTTTACCTTAGTTACATTAGGTTAAGTGCACATTTCTTTTGAAGTTTTATCGCTGTTCCTGGTGGCTTAGTGGTTAAGGCGTCTGCTTTCGGCATTGAGTATATGCCTTTGAACCCTTTTTGAGTCGGAATTCTTTATAGACTAATTTCAAACTAAATTCCAAGAATTGACTCCTGGAGATTATTTCTATTTCTCATAAAGTAACACATAAAAGTAGACTTTTTGTCATGCAGACTATTATTCCTTTGGAAATTAAATTTAGAAAAAACTGACTTATGTTCATCTGATTTGAACTATTTAAAAGAACAATTAATAAAATTTCTTATTCTATTATTCTTTTTCCGCCTACAGCTCAAAATTGCTCATAGTTAATGTTTAAATCAAATATTTTTGGATGATATTTCAATTGTATCTACAATGTAATTGTCAAAACTCGAGCTCAGATTGTTGTCTCAAGGGTAAATGCCTTCCCCTCTTCCACTCCCTTACCTCAAAATTAGTTTCTCTTGACAACTGACTGCTGCGAGAAATAAAATCAATATAAATAGTGATAGTTAAAAGAAATTATTTACAGTTAAAAACTTAATTCCGTTTTTTATTACCTAATTTGAATCCATCATTTTTGACGGGCAATACACTAGTAGGATATATGAAACAACTTGCGGATGCATGAATTCCCAGATTCAAAACTCGCAGATACCAGGGGATACCTATATCTTCAAAAACACAGTAATGTTAACTAAGGACTAGATATAGTTGTTTTATAACATGACTTCCAAAATGTTAACCAACAACTCCCTGTATAGTATTATGCATTCTTTGCACGAAGTGAACACATATAGGGGAGGTCGTTTCCGTCCATCCGCATGTTAAAACTCTGAAACCGCTGGATGTATTTTGATGAAAATTGGCATTGGGAAGTTTTGCTAAAATTGGTTGACTGATTTCAATTTTGGTTAAAATCGAACTACAATTACGAACACTTTACATGACCTACAAATAGTTGACAATGTTCCTTTGTTTCAACTCTGGAACCACTTGATGTATTTTGATGAAATTTGGTATTGGGGAGTATTGCTAAAATTGGGCAACCGATTCCAATTTTGGTTAAAATCGGACAACAATTACGACCATTTTACCTGAAGACCTACATGTAGTTTACAATGTTCCTCTGTTTCAACTCTGGAACCGCTGGATGTATTTTGATGAAATTTGGTATTGGGGAGTATTGCTAAAATTGGGCAACCGATTCCAATTTTGGTTAAAATCGGACAACAATTACGACCATTTTACCTGAAGACCTACATGTAGTTTACAATGTTCCTCTGTTTCAACTCTGGAACCGCTGGATGTATTTTGATGAAATTTGGTATTGGGGAGTTTTGCTAAAATTGGTCAACTGATTCCAATTTTGGTTCAAGTCTGACAATAATTACGACTACTTTACATGAACACCTACATGTATTTTACAACATCCCTCGCTTGCTTGCTTCACGTTTAATTCTCATCTAAGTGAAAAATATTGAGAACATTGTGAAATCTCAAAGAATGCATTTGGAAACTGTACTCCGACATGGAGTACACCTTTCTTATCTTGTTAGAATTGTATGTGAATATGCATGTATATGGTCTGAATAAAAAACCACATGGTATTTTGTTTCAAAAATTACCCAGGGCCATCATATTTAGTGATTATTGTTTGTAGAAACCACAGAGAAGATTTTATATGTCAAAAATGGTGTTACTTTGGTTTTATGAACAAACTCCGTCACAGGATTTGTGGTAAAGTTAAAATGGAAATGGATTGGGCAGTCCCAGGTTAATGAGACCACATATTCCACATAGTGTCATTATTTGGAAAAGGTTTAACTAACTTTTATATTCATATTTCTTGAAATTTAAAAAAAAAATCTTTTGTGTTACTGGTTAACATGTGTCTTAGGAATTTTTTTACTGTATTCTTTTTACAGTGATTAATTTTTTAATTATAGCATCCTGATTTATCAGCCAAACCGAAGAGTACAAATTTACAGCCAGTTTTGTTTAATGATGGCAGTATGAGAAGCCTGAAGACCAATTGTGGTCACCATCCTCTAAGGCCACATGCAAATCAAAGGAATGGATCGGTGTTCATGTTGCCGCCTCAGCAATTGCAAAGCCAAATTCTTTACCCTCCAAATCATATTCCTTCGCGCAAAATTCCTTTTTCCAGGATGACTTCTTTAATTCCTCCATATCTTTCTCATCATGGTGATCCTCATACTGGTTTGCCTGCTTACAATGGTCTTTCTTGGATGTCTCAGCCAGTTCTTAAAGTATAAAGTGGAAAAGAGACTTTATTTCTGTGAATCACTTGACTGTGGGTTGGTGTATTGGTTTACTTTTTGCCATTTAAGAAAGTCCGATTTGCATGGATGTACTAGAAAAAAATCTCATTTTTTCACTCTAAAATTCACTGATGTAGGACACTTAATAGTGGTAAGCTTTATGGTATTGGTTAAAATTTAAATTTGGTCAGGAAGAAAATTGTAACTAATATGATGAGAGAATGGAACTATTTTACAATAAAACCATGTGATGTGTGTATGAACTAGAAAGGTGTTTAGGTGCTTTTTCTCCTTTAAAGTAATGGTAGACTGCCATTTTGCCAGTAGTGATTTTTGTCTTGTGGAAATTTATTTGATGGTTGGTCCATGCTAGTCTTTGATTTGGATTCAATTCTTCGCACTGGATAAATTCTTCCTTCAACTGTCACCCTCTATTAGTTGAAGAGCTAGACATCTCCATTGAAAAAAAGTCATAGCTTCTTGCTTACTCATATAAGGGACTGTGAATGTTGTCACAATGTTTCTTTTTGCACCATTTGTATTTACTATTTGTATACAAGGCAAAACAAATGTAAACATTATTCATGCAAGTCTTCTTAGTGTATAAATATATTCTGTATACTATACATATTTTTTTATTAAATCTATCTTAATTATGTGGCTCATTAATTTACCTGACAATCTGGTAAATATCAATTTTTATGTCAATTTTTAGTCTAAATAATGAAACTCTTTGTGTATTTTAAATGTGTTGGCATTATGTATGTACCTGTGAATATCCATTGACATAATCATCTAAGTTACTATTGATAATCTTGTCTTTTGGATTTTCTTTGCCAAGAAACGCTTTATCTTGAATTTATCAATTTCTACATTTTGTTTTTTAATTAGTTATCTTATTCTATGACAACTATATAATGCCATATGAGATACTTTTTGTTAATATATGAAGTGGTAACTTTTCAAATATCCTAAAAAGTACCTGTAATCTATTTAGAGATATGAAATATTTTACATGTTGGAGTATATTTGTCTTGTTTTCATTTGAAAAAGAAACATCAAGAAAACACATATTAAGCATAAGTGGATAGATTTTTCTTTGTCAATTTCAAAACGTCTATGCCAATTTTTAGGTATTAAATATTCTGTTGTAATGGTGTGTAAGGAGGTGATAGAAATAAGTCAGGAGTCAAAAGAATTTTTTCCTCCCATATTTATTAATATAATCACAATATAATATATTAACATGAACCTGCAGCCGGGCCAGACTTTTTTAATATGCATAATATGTTACTTTTTATTTCTGCAGATCATTTTATGATAAGTAATGCACACATATATATGTACATAGGTACACATTTTTTGTATCAGCAGCCATTCATGAGGTCACAAATCGAAACATTCAATTTTAGTCTTTTTGTTTCTTGTAGAGCATATCACTTAGATTGTGGCAGCCATCTTTATACTTCCCGATTCTAATGATTCTGTTTTATGATTCAATGATTTAAAGTGCTGAATGAGTTTGTTAATTAAAATATAAACATTTCTTAGTATTTTTGAGCTACAAGAGAATAAGTTTGATATTCTGTGTGGTGTACCACGAGTGATGCAAGTTGGAAATATGTGAATCTATGGGAAGTTACTTATTAGAATTACTGCTACAAATATTTCTCCAATATTATTGCAATTACATAACTGCATATGGATAATTGCACAACTTGTGATTTTATATATATGTCTATTTCAATTTCATAGAAATTTGGTATGTTCTTAGGTAATTTAACTACATCCCATTCTCATTCTTTTGGTATTTCTCATGAAATATACTCTTTATACTGGTATGCCTGATCTTAGAAAAATTGCGTGACCAATATTGGCTACAGAAGTTAGAATCCTTCAAAGTTTGAATATTGCGTCTTACATACTGGAAGTTTAGCAGATACGTAAATTTTGTATTTTTTATTCATCATAATAGTGTAACTTTGTAAATAAATTAAATATGGATTTAATTTAAGGTAATGTATGAATGCTGGTAAAATATTTAAAATCAGTATTTTCTTGTACTTCCCTCTTCGTCTAAAGTTGATCATTAATCTTTTAAAAAAATTATTCTTCAGATCCAGGCAAAAAACTGCCAATTAAATTGTTTGACTTCTGTGAATCTCTGATTGATGCATACAGAACAAATAAAGCATGAAGAGACTCTATTCTGGACTCGTAGATTGGTATGTCAAGAATAGCTGTAAAAGGAAATTTTGTGTTCTCATTAGTAATAGGTATCTGTTATTTAATTTCATTGTAAATCAAGTGCTTGTAAACAACAGACTCACTGCATATTATATCCACGTACTGGTCGAGCCCACAATTCATATCAGCGGGAGGTATTTCAAGTTTTTTTAGTTCATCTTCAAATTCAGTTGGCCATTCCTGCATCAAGTTATCAGTAGGTGGCATCGGTCTGAAAATATAACTTCAAGTCACTCGTAATTGCTTACCACATTCACACTGTAAGGCATGAATTTTAATACCATAAAGGGAAAGATTGCATGCATAAATGTAATAAAGAAAATGGTTACCATATATATCATGGACAAAATTTATTTCTCCTTGGGACATTTAACTTTACATTTTTCACATTTTTTATTTGAGTATTAAAGAGTCAAATGTCATTTATATTTATTGTTTTGCCAAGATTTGTTTCTGGCCAAAAATTGCAGTTTTAGTATCACTTACCATGAGAAATAAGTAATATTTTGGATCATTCTATTAAGGAGGACCAAGGTGCTTATTTCAGTAATCCCAGGATGCCCAAATACATAGTGTAAAGCCTTCTAAATAAAACTTGCTTGAGATGTGAATTTATCTTTTTATTTTGCCAATCCTCTTGGTTTACTGAATATTTTTAAATTTATATAATACAATTAAAAAATGAACACACCCTAACCTTTTATAATGAACTGATGGAAGTGCTTTATTCCTGTGCAAGTCTCCTATATCCTTAATCCATGAATCAATAACCTTTATATTCTTTTCTGCAGAATCAATTTTCTTAACTACCTGTTGAAAAAGTATACACATGAAATACATAAGCTACAAATATATGGATGGCTATTCGACATAAAACTATAAACTTCTAGACTAAACGTAAAGGATTTAATCTGTTTGCATGTGAGGTCGGAGGAAATCATTGTAGGGAATACATAAGAAAAGGTGAAAGTAGATAGAAACAAGATTATCCAAATGGAGAATCTCCATTCCTTTCCTCAGAGAATAGTAAAAATCCCACTCCAATATTACAATTCTAAGATATTTTAATGTGCAAGAGAAAATTACCCTACACGATGGATTTCAGATTTCCCATGTAAATCAAATGGGAAGAATAGCTCCTGGAATCAAACATGGGACTTTCAATCTTCGCAACAAAAACTACCCTCGGGAGCTCAGCCCCAGTAGCAAGAGATTTCCACCAAGTGTCATGAAAATGTCTATTGGTTCAAAAGTTAATAGGAGGGGACATTTAGACATAACAAAGAAACTAGAAGTCTATTTCCATGCTGGAAAGTAGGCTAAAAAATGACAATTTTGGGTATATAAATGGGTATGTATGCCAAAGGACGAGTGTGAGAACTATAAAAAGCATATTCTTAATTTAAAAAATCAATATACAAAAACGAGAAAGCTTCATATATGTAAGTACTGTAAAATGAATGTTACATATTGAACACCATTTTAGGTGGGGGAAAGAAAAATATAAAATAATGAACTTTTATATGGAGAGTTAACAACATTTGAACAAAAATTAAAAAAAAAAGTTACTGTTAATATCAATAATGAGGTCAGGCTTAACCCTTTGGAATTTACTCATCGAGAAAAAGAAAGAACTTAGCCACTTCCACAAATTTATTTTGCACAATCGGTTTCACTACGATCATAGCATCATCAGGTGATAAAATATAAAAATCGTTCCAATTTGCGAAATATCTTTTAAACCTCAATCATCATAGTTCCTTCAACCCTAAATTCCTCCACTTTGAAATTAAAGGTCACAAATTGGATGCTCTTGAACAGCTAGAGATAAGTATTTGTGAAGACTCGCTTCTCTTAAATGAATACCTTTTCCATAATCATTCTCCTCTATTTAGCTTACCGAATATCTTGTAAATACTTTGTATCAACATTGTTGTCTTTGGCCCTTTTACCAAGTTTTTGTAACTATGTTGCTTTCGCCTTTTCCAACCCCTTCCTTTTCCTAACCGTTTATTCAATTACCTTCCATTCGTTTTCTTTGTAACCCCTCCTGTTTCCCTCTCCCCCCTTTTTTTCCCTATATATTGGAATGATTTTTATATTTTATCACCTGATGATGCTACAATCGTAGTGAAACCGGTCATGCAAAATAAATTTGTGGAAGTGACTAAGTTCTTTCTTTTTCTCGAGTTACTGTTAAGTTGGGAATAATTTTGAAACGAGAAAAAAGTCCTATGACCGGGAATCGAACCCAGGTCTTCCACTTGCCGGGCAGATATTTTACCACTGAACTATCGTAGCAGATCAATTTTCTCATTTCTGAACGTGGGTAGAATATCTGCCTGGCAAGTGGAAGACCCAAGTTCGATTCCCGGTCATAGCAGACTTTTCTCGTTTCAAAATTATTCCCAACTTGACAGCTTATGCCTGTCTGCATAGGATCTTTGGATCACTTTATTCCATCAATTGCAGTACTGTTAAGTTTAAAAAATTATACTTGTCTATCTCTGCAATGTAATAACATTTGAATGAAATTTTTTAAAACAATTACTGTATTTTCTAGTGAATAAGATGCACTTTTTGTTGTAAAAAAGTCCTAAAATCATGCTGTCTTATATACAACAAGGGTTTTAATGCCGATAAGATATTTCATTTTTAATTTATATATACACACTTCAAATTCTTGTGACTGATTTCAGCATAGAGGGAGATTTTCTATGCAGCACATAAAACTTCAAACACCTGCGTTCACTCTGTAGAATTCTTATTGCTATTATTTATAATAATAAAGCATTTCAGCAAATTATTTGTAACCAATCTGCAATATATACATTTTATGGGATACAAAGGGCAATATTACCAAAAATCTTGGAATGCACAGCTTTTACTTTCTCCATATGCAGTATTGGATCAAGTACTCTTTGTGAAAAAATTTACCGAATTCTGGAAATAATAGGCAAGAAAAGTATGCTGTCAGATGGATTTGGTCTCTGTATGGGGCCAGGGACCTATTATACATATATCTAGACTATAACATATATGGCATATAAACTGCATATGATAAATACTTACTATGGAAGCTTCTTTGTTTCCACCAGCTGGCTGCTTGGTTATAGCTCTAAGCTTTAGTGCCAAAAGGGCTGGATCACTCTGAGCAGCACAAGGTTCATCCAAAACAGTTAAACCTAATTTTATATCCTCTTCTTCAGAACCATCTAATTTAACACCTGGTTTTGGAACTGAGATAAATGCATCTACGTCACCAATAGCAGGTATGAACTTTGGGACAAAATGCTGCAATTTATATTCTGGTTCAATGGTTTGTGGAGTGTATCTAGTATAAAGAACAATGTATTTTTTATTTTAGTAACAAAAAACATTCATTATATGCTAATAACACACAGCTATCACATTTCTACATTAGAACTATAGTAGGGGTCGCAAACACATGGCCTACATGGAGCATTTATGATGTCCACAGAGTAAGTGACTTATTATGATTTAGCCTAACCTTAAATATATTACACAATATATTTTTAAGAATAATGTTATAGCAGGGCTTCCAAAATATTCATATTATTTCAGAGTCTTATTTTTAAAAAAGTATACATTTGGGCTACTGAAGAATTTTCTTCCCTGCTGTCAACACATTCTTTTGCCATTGTCTGCAGTCCTAAACTGCATCGCCAAACCTGGTATCTTCCTGATGAATAGGTTTAGGAGTACATTGAAAAGTGGGAGTAATCTTCACTACTAATGGATGGAGAAAGCTCTGAGATTATCAAACAATGTGTGGACAGAGAAAGCTGGTAGCATAGGATTTGGGCCTCAGATTTGGTGGAGTGCCTTCAGGTTGCCCACACACTGATGCAGGTCTGAGACCCCTGCGTTATAGAGACCATTTTTTAAAACAAAACACATCATTGGTAATGTTTCCCTTCAAAGAACATAAATTATATTTTCCTGTGTAACTGATCAATTATTAGCTATGTAGTCAAGCTTGATTATAGATAATATTTTTCAAACTATCCTATTGAAGAATTTATCTCTTATTAATATTATATACAAAATTAGAAATCTAAAACCAGTGCATTTTTAAAGGGATTAAGCAGTAATAGACTTGGACATTGCTGCCTCAAAGCCATTCATTTTGGCCATCCCCTATTCATGGCTTTGCCCCTTATCATAATCAAACAATTGTTCTGCTAGGCTTTGGTGCCACTTGACACTGTGACGAACTGTCCCATTTACACAATTCTCACATAATTCACAAGATACTTAAGATATAAAAACGATATGACCCTTTTTAAATGACTCTGGTGCTGACAACAGGCAATCGAATATAACAGAATGGTAACGTGACCAGGAAAATGCTTACAAATATATTGAAATGAAATAATACATAACAGAAATATACAAGAGATATACTCAATAGAATTGTCCACTTGGAGGGATAATAAACGATACGAAAATAGCACTTGGATGAACAAGGAAATCTCGCCAGCTGTTCTCTACGTTCTCGCCAATCCTTGCAGGCTCTCTCCAGTCTCTCTCTCTCTCCACTTCCACTCATGACCGTGTCCTCTCTTACTGCTCATCCACGCTCCCCAACATCACACTCTCCAATGTTGCCAGCTTGGAACTTCCCTGGTTCGATCTTTTCTCGAGAAGAGTGCATACCTCTTGGGGAAGTCTATTGGTTAATTAGCATGATTGTAACATTCTCTTCTGGGCTAATGTCTGTTGCCTATAAAGGTAGAAACTCAGGACATATGCACACATGCAGTCATGCTCACATTTGCTGTCGTACGAGTGTTTGCTGGAAAAACTGTTGGAGGAGGTGGAAAACTGTAGGAGGCTAAAATGCTGCAACACCTTTGGCTATATAAGGGTCTTTCATTCTAAATTAACTGAACACAGTCAATTTTTTCCAAAAGTATGAGATTCTACTTTCAGCAATATTCTGTAATGCACATACAACAATTTTTGAAAATTTGGCCACCCTAATAATCAGGATGCCATTGCTTTATTGCAGATCCACCAAAATGCTACACATGTTGCAGTTTTTGGTTTTGAATGCTTGTACTTGGCCAACTCTTAGCTAACATTAACTTTCAAAAATTGTGCAATTAATATCAAATGTATATTTTGCATACAATGATTTTTTAAACTTTGTGATTTTCAATTTCTTGTAACCTTACCTTTACAATTAAAAAATATTACAATAAATATACATACAGCAAATACCTAACTAGCTTTTGCCAGTTAGACTTCTTAACACACCAAGTTTGAAAACAATCAGACAAAAAGTGAATTACAAGGAACATTTTGTATGTAACATTCTGCTACCAAATCAAATTTTGAGAAAATGGCATAAATACTTGTAAGTAAAACCTCAATTATCCGACCCTCGTTTACCCAACTTTTGGTTTAACCGACCAAAAAATAGATGATCTGTCTAGCCATAGTCGGAAAGCATATGTCGGTTGCATCCACCGAAAGTCGATTCACGTGGGAGATCCTCAGGAGTCGTTCACGTGAGAGATCACCTGACATGATTCACGAGGGAGATCATTACTGCTAATTATTTAATCAAGTAAATAAAATTATAATTAAATATTCATTAAATGCCTTCTAATCAATAAATAAAATAGTCCCACTGTTCACATTTTTTAGTCTAAAAGAAAATCTCTGGGAATTAACTTCTTATGAGGTGGCAACCCTACTGAGTTGATCCACTCAGGAGACCACTGATAATTTTAATATTTTACTATATTATTTTTTATTTTAAATTTCACTGTAAATGGCTGTATGTGAAATACGTAAATAAATACGCAATGTTCCTAAATGAGCATTGTTTCCATTATTTATGAATTATCCAACTTTTTGGTTTGTCCGATGGTCCTTCCCCCCATATAGGTCAGATAATCGAGGTTTTACTGTATATCACTTCTATCACATAATTGTCCTGCATCATATGTTCACCCTTAAGATTTCATCTTAGCCTTTCCACCATTTTTAAATTCAGAAAACCCAAAAGTAAATTATTACTGCTAAAAAAAACATGTTCAGTTTTTAAATGAAATTTCATGCCCAATCCTTAATATGCATGCAATCAACTATCAGGACTGGCCCGAGGTTACTGGTGAGCTGGATGGCTGCCTGGTGTGCCCAAGTATTGGTTGTACTAACCTGATCATCTATCTATACATCACTTACAAGTGAAAAAATGGTAGATACCAATTTATATCGTGGAAATCAGGAATCTAGATGAAATTCCTTTTACTTTTCATTATCAATTAGTTTACGGAACATTGAATAATAATAATCTTTATTGGTCCAAGAAATCAATTAAATGACATAGGACAAGTCATAAAATAAGAAACTAGAAACATACATAAGTAGCAATAACAAAATCATACTAAATATATAAATAATTTAGTGTCTGAGGCAGTGTCCGGTCAAGTATAAATATGTATCTATAACTAAAAAACTACATAACATAGAGACAAATGGAATGTATCAATTTAACTGCAATAATGAGTATAGGGTGGTAGACTGATTTTTAAACCGATCCATTTGACCAATTTATTTATATTTTCTGATTTCATTTTTCCTCTTTAAAAACATGGAGATGAGTGTAGACTTTTTAATTGGCAAATTAAAATTACTAAAAATCTTTGTACAAAATCAGCACTTGAACTTGAGGACAAAGAAAATTATGAAGTTTCATTTTCCTATGGTAAAATTTCAAATACATCGAATTTGTCCAAAATTGAGCTTTAAAATACAAAATCTCGAGTTTTTATAATGAAAAAGTTTTCCTTTCCATGGTGACTGCTATTGTTGCCAAACTCAATATTGTAAGCCTTTGACATTGAAATGAAATCATGGTCAGTTAATTATCCATGTAAATAAGAGATCAGTTTCAAATATTAAAAGACTAGCAAGGAGAAGGAAGTGAAAGGAATGGAGAATAAGAGGAAGGGAATGAAAGAATGGGAAGAAGGAAAAGAGAATGGGAGGGAGAATAGGAGGAAGGGAAAGAATGGGAGGAAGGAAGACAAGTTGAACTTAGCTTACTTGATAATTTGTTAATATGCACTTCCCAGGACATATGTGAGTCAATGTAGATACCAAAAAAAATTAGTATTATCAATCTGTGAGATCTGATTACAATTTAGAGGTATGCCTAAGTCTTTATATTGTTTGTTGATGTTTGAAAAGTGGATTGTGATTTATCCACATTAATAGTTAAAAAATTGTTCTGACACCAAATGCTTAAACGTTGACTGATGACTTTGCATAATGTGATAATTTAACAAATTCTGTTAATGTGTTGTTATAAATATAGTGAAAAATATGTTTAAATTTAATTTAGTATATCACAGGGATGGGCAACCTTTTCTGCACGGTGGACCACATTGGTGGCATTGAATCCTTTGGTGAGCTGCATTGGAAATTGCCAATGCTATAGCAGACTGGATTCAAGTTAAATCAAAAGTTACCTAGAGACTCTTAGGCAGCATGAGTTAAAATTAGGTTTTTAGGGCTAAAATTTCTGCATTAAAACTCGTGATGGAGTTCAATTTTAGAAATGCTATTGAGAAAAGATAAAAAACAAAATTAAAAAGAACTTATTTGAATTGAGAAATATTTACTAAGGAATCCCAATTTAACACTAGATATTTTAAAAGATTATGCTACAAGATATATTTGGTAGGTAAATTTTTTAAAATGAAAGTTTTTGAAAACTGTGAAACACTAGTGGTGGGCTGCATGAAAATGCTTAGTGGGCCGCATCTGGCCTGTGGACTGCAGGTTGGCCATCCCTGGTATGTGATAATCAACATAATATTTTTATTTGACACAAAATCTTTCAATTTATAATTGTGGAAGCTAACGATGTTTTATTTACCCTTTCCTGAGACACCAAACTTCACTACTACAGCGCTTCATATGAGTGAATGTTTGTATTGTATATTCTTAAGCACCAATTTCAATCGAGTGTGATCTCATTGAGTTTTAGTTTAATTGGTTTTTAAGTGCGTCGACTGCCATGGTCATTTTGCACTGTCATCAACTGGACATACACAGAGAAGGGAGGAGGGAAACCCGGTGCCGGTATTAGCCTACTCTTTATGGAAAGCACCAAGAGGGTCAACTGCTTAACATCCCTTCCAAAGGGGAGCCGGTGGTGTAGTGGTTAGAGTGTTGGCCACACCAGCAAAAGCAACATCCAGTTCGAATCCTGTAGGATTTTTTTCAAGGATGCCTGGCCTCCTATTTGTGCATGTTGGAACTAAGGAGATGAGGACAAGCCAAAGAGAAATGAGTGCACTCAAATCAACACTTCATCCTTAAGCTGTTCGCCTCCTTGGTGCTCTTCATTAAGTGCAGGCTAAAAGCCGGCACCATGTTTCTCTCCTCCCTTCCTATCTGGCTATTCATTGCACTACCTCTTATATACCCATTATGCATAGGAAGAGGTGAATCAGCTGGAAACATACGATAATCCCTTCCAAAGGACGGGGTGTTGACTTTGCATGGTCTCCTCAAACCACACAAACAGGGGGATGGGCGACCTTGGAAAAAAAATCCAATTTTCGCACGATTTGTGCCCGCTGCCCTTTCAAGCGATTTTAAATACCGTATTTCTAAGCATATAAGACGCACATTTTTCCCCAGAAAAATTACCCCAAAATCAGCCTACGTCTTATATACCGAAGGAGAGATTATTACTGTTCTCAATACTGACACTAACAAGCACACTCATCTCCAAAATGGAATAATTGGCAGTCCTTCATCGCAAAAACAATAAAATATACATCATTAATAATTAATAGTGAAAATTTTGATAATATATACAGTAATACCTTATGCAACGTGAATTCCGAGGACGCATTTTCATTATTATTCTTTAATACCTACATGTCCGTTTACAATTTCGGCGCATTTGCGATATATTAGTTCCTAATGGGCCCGTTGAATAACGCGATTACTGCCATGGAACAGTAGAATTCGTGTAGATGTCATAAATATTTTATACGTATCTAGGATAAATAACGTTACGTGTATTGAGATTGCAATGGCTACAAAAGTACAAAGATATGCCTACACATTAGTTATAAGCTTCAGGCGATTCAATACGCACAAAAATCGAGTAGCAGCACGTCATTTCGGTCCACCTTCCACAGAAAAAAATTGATTCATGAATGGAGAAAATGAGGAAAAACTGAAGCTGATGAGATAAGAGAACCGCGGTCTACGTAAGGTTGGTTTTAAATAGCCACAACTGAAGGAGGAAGTGTTGGATAATAGAACTGAGGAAGTTTGGTATTGCTGTATCGATCAAAATCATTATGTACGAGGCAAAAAGAGTTGTAGAAGAAAAAGGATTAGTTGAGCGTATGTACCATTATTACATATGAATTCCATTTATTATTTATCCCATTATATTAAAATAACATATTGCACTTAAGTTTAAGTAAGTACTATCGGTAAAGTGTATCTATACATGCAACGTGTGTGGCGCACTCCGACAGCTTTAATTAATACGACTGCCGAGTTCATGTAGGGCACATTTAACTATACAAGTCTTGAAGCAATTATTTATGTTTTAGAGCCGCAGTTCCCAACCTTTTTCACTTCGCGAACCCCTTGAGTTGTAACAGTTTTGGAAGCGAACTCCTTATATTGGAGAGTAAATTTTGTAAAAACAAATCATTTTGAGCTCGTTTAATTCATGAAAAATAAAAATTTTATATATGTAAACGTTTACAATAAAATCAGAATCTCTGCTATTTTTGTCAGTTTCTAGTTAGTACCCTGTAAAATTCAAGTATAATTCTTGAAGCATAAGAAAAAATTGAAAATAAAACCATGCAACTAATTTGAAAGAAATTAAAATGTTGGTAAGAATTGTAGAACCAAGAAAGTGAAAAAGACACCATTACCAAATTTTTATCGCGAACCCCAAGGGGTACGCGAACCACCGGTTGGGAAACGCTGTTTTAGAGCATCCCTATTTATTTTACGAATGAAGTTTATCTAAAAAGTTATATTTAACTGTTATAATGCCGGGATATTTTCTGTAGATATTGCCGGATATGGACTTAAACACGGCCTTCGTAAATGACATGGTGAACCAAAATACTTTTTTCCTGAAAAATCTTCTAAAAAACCGCGGTGCGTCTTATACCCCGATGCGTCTTATATGCCGCCAAATACAGTAACTTTACAATTTTTTCTCTATTAATAATTAAAATTTATAGTAAAAATTAGTTTCACTGAATTTTATTATTTGTCTATAATATAAAAATCTTGTGTACGTACATCCTAGGTGCTCCATGCCTCATGTTTATATTATTATAAATAGCTGCTACTTACATATGCAGGATATAGAATAATATAGTATAGAAATGATATAAAACCTAAGTAGTACTTCTAGAAGTGCTACAGAGTTGAAATTTGGCATCAACATAGGCCATTGGGTACAACCTCGGGAAAAAATCAGAAATTCCGGAAAATGTTAATATTTAAGGGGTGTTTTAACCCCAATGTACCATTTCAATACCCCATAAGAAAAGCATAGAATTCAGTGCAAGACATTCTAAAAATGCATTTTTAAATTATTAAAAATTGAGATACAAACTCGGGAAAAAACAGTTGTATAGCTTATAAAGAACAGAGTTCCTAATTTTTGAAGACAATTTAAATACCAGATTAGCATAAATATTTGCTTTTAATTGGAAAAGTGTGAATTTCTCCTCTTTTCGACTATGGAAATTTATAAATACCATGGTAACAACCTCAATGCTTTGAATGGGACCTGATATTATGTTCCAAATGCATTTATTTATTGCTTTTAATGGGAATTAATGGTGTCAATGAATTACAGTGGAATTTCAATAACTCGAATCTCAAATGAAAGTAAAAATTATTTGAGTTACAGAAATATATTTTTTATATATTTGTATATATATACAGTGGAAATTATATAGCTCGAATCTCAAAAGAAAGCAAAAATTATTCGAGTTATAGAAAATTTGAGTTACAGAAATATATTTTTTCTCATTTTTCTTTAACTGAATTAACATCAAATTTATTCCCTTAAGCATATAAGTTAACTTAGTCTAATTTTCATTATCACATGTATTATGAAAGCATCATCACCTATATTTTCTTCCAATAACGTGTAAGATTTTACTGTACCCAAAACACTAATTGCATCACGCACTATGATTGGAGGTATCATAGATAGTTGGAATTCTCACGTGCTACAGCACAAAGACAATTATTAAATTTAAAATATCGACTGTAGGACAAGTGGATAGGTTTGTTTTTCTGTAGGACTATCAGAGATCGCACAATAGGAGAAGCAATCATTATAGTAATGACATTAGGAACTGCCTGATGCATTGCACCCCCTCATAAAATCCTATAGTATTTCTTTCCATATGGGCTGAAATGCTTGCAGAATGCAAGCACCAACTACTTGAATGTATACATATATCATCATCATAGGTAGTCTGCCCATAGACAGGTCTGTGATTATTCATGGGTAAACCTGGTTCTCCATATACTCCTATTTTCTGCTGTCCTCTTTATATCTTGATAACTCCCTTTCCCTTTCAAATCGTCTATCAGCTGAAACCTTTTCCTACCTCTTTCCCTTTTTCCATCTAGTTTTCCTTCTAACACATCTTTAATCATACTCGCTCTCCTCAGGTAATGTCCAACCCAGTTTGCCTTCCTCTTTCTAATAGTCTGTATAATCATTCGCTTCTCTCCTACTCTTCGTAGCACTTCATCATGTGTATATATATATATATATATATATGTATGTATATGTGTGTGTGGCAGTTGAAACTGTTCACAAAATAAACGTAGGAGCTTCAAAAATTGGCAGCATCTTTAAGTTGATCATGAGAGTTGCAGTGCCAAAAATAATATAAATCTGTCCACAGGGGCCTGAGAGGGTCCCCATGGAACAGTTTTTTGAAGGTATCTCAACAACCAATTGACCAATTTTGATGAGTCGTTCACCAATATCAATGTTTTGCTATAATAGAAAAAGGAGACTATGGCGAATAATTGAGAATTAAAACAACTCCTAACCATACAAATTAAAAAAAAAAATTTTTAGAAGAAACAATATATCAAGTTTACGGAAATCTTTTTCACACCAGGGACTTGATATTTCAAACACGTCTGGTGGTTTACATTGACAATGACAGGACCAAACAGACTAAATTAAGACACACACAAGCACTCAACTCAATTGCACAGATCTCTGAAAATTTTTTAAACGAAAAGAAGATTCTAAAAAATATACACATTCACATTTAAAATCTTTTATGCCTTTTAAAATGTTTTAGAGATGTGCGATTGGTTGAGTGCTTGTGTGTGTCTGCATTTAGTCTGTTTGGTCCCTGTGGTTGTCGTTATAAACCACCAGACGTGTTTGAGATATCAAGTCCCTGACGTGGAAAACATTTTCCGTAAACTCGATATAATTTTTGTCTTTTGAGTATGAGGGCGTGTATGGTTGTTTGAATTAGTCTGTTTGGTCCCTGTCGTTGTTGTGAGATGCATAAACCACCATACTTTAGATTTCTTGGAGAGGAGGGGGCGGGAGGTATAAAATTTGAGTCTATATTTAATTTGTTAACACCAATTAAAGGGGAATATGGGTCACTTACCTTGAGCTTGAATGAAAATATTAGCGAGTGATATGTTCATGAAAAAATTCAAAACTCTAAACCCGGGGCAAAGGTCAGTCCGATTTCAACGAAACTTGAACCATAATATTTGGTGTGAGCTTCTGCATCTGATAGATGTGCAGTTGCCTAAAAGAAGGGCATGGGTTCGATACCAGGATAGTTTCTATTCTCCATTTGATTAACATACGAGTGTAAGACATATTTTGTTTGCTTTTAAAAATTACTGTTAACCATCATAGAAATTGGAGAAATTAACCAAAGTATGCAAGATTCATTTTCCTACAGTTGATTTTCAAATACAATTTGAATTAGCTCAGAAAACCTCTTTGAAGACGAAAATTTTAAGTTTTTTGTGAATCAAGTGTTTCATTGCCAAGAACAACCAACATTTAATGCCATACTCATAAACGTATATAGGACCATATTGGGAAAAAGGAGACAGATGAGAGTATGGAGAAAGGGGAGAGTAAAAGAGTGAAGAAAGGAGAGAGAGAGAGAGAAAAGAGAGGGAAAAGGGAGATGAGGGAAAGTGGGATGTTTGGTGGGAGGGATGGAGGGAGGAAGATATAGAGGGAAGAGAGAGGGGGAAGAGAGGGAGGAAGAGAGAGAGAAGCCCAAAAATAGGGCTAGATATAATTTCTAACTTAAATATATGCCGAAAGGTAGAGGTTCAGGGTTGCACACGGGCAGCGGCCAAATTTGCTTCACAGAGCGAGGCATGGAGTTGATATGGGTACCACATAGGGATGGAGCCCTAGTTTCTTCATAAGTCCCCTAAATATTTGGTGCCCCGTGATAGAGTTATAAATGTTTTAGCCAACAATCTCAGCGAGAATCATCTGGGACCCACTTGGAAAATGCCAGTCTGGCAGATGTCAAGGCATTGCCACAGTTTGGTCTTGTATACAGTTGAAGCCCTCTAATCCACAACTCCATGGTTTAGAATGGTTAATGGTGTGGATGGCATTTCAAAGCAGACAGTAAATGGTATTTTATTTATTTAGACAGAAAAACTGAGAAAATACTGGATTGGTGAAAAAAGTCTCTATTTGCTTTCGTTTAGGAGTTAGTATGTCAGACAGACAGATGGACAAACCGAATGCATAAGTGGATTTTTTTAAACCAGGTAATTTTTTATTGAAGGAAAATAACAAAATATTTTATTACATCATATTTTTAAATATAGTATTCAACAAGGGGGCCTAGGGAGAGCCAAGGACTTAAAAAGGGAGCCCAGGGCCTCCCAGGCCCTCCTCTAGTTATGTTCCTTGTTGCCATAACTAAGCAAGAATTTTTAGAATATGAAAAACATCCGTAAAACACAAAGTCCTTTCATTTCATCTGAGATCCTATCCAAACTGTTTGTATGAGAAACCTCATACAAAGACATCCAATTTTTATAGCTTTATTATTTTCCATGCTTCATTTAATCATATCCTTATGTTAAACGTAAAGTTGTGGCTTAGATTGTGTGTACAGTAACAGCAATGTCATTATATGCTGACCACCCATGATTTGGAAAATTCTATAGCCTCCAATCTGAAGCTTTCTGCATTAAAAAAAAATTCAGCTGAACTGAAAACTCTATCGGGTGAGACATATCGGAGCTGTTGCCTTTGGTTTTGAAGTTATTTTGATTTCTCATAGTTTTCCGTATGTAGCATGTTATTGGATAAATGACTGCGTATCCTGTGATTTTCATGAATATCTTTTGCTTTAATTGTCCTTTGTACCCTGCGATATAAGTATGTTTCTTACAATTCACCAAAATACTTGATCATTATAAATTATAACAATATTTATAAATACAAATGCACAGTTAATAGTATTCATTAGTAATTTTAAGTTTGCCAGAATCTTTTAGACCTACTTGCGATTTTTGAGATGCAGCTTATATTTGGTAACTGTCTTTTTCCCAAATTCAGTCTCAAAAAGCAAGGTTCACATTCAAGTAAATATGATGCATGTTCAATACCAGAAAATTTGATATTGGCAGGGGAAGAAATCTAGTAGTGTCAAAACTAAGAATATGTGCAGCTTTAAGCATAATATACTAATGATCCGGGTAAGTAACATTTAAACTTTATATATTTTCTTACAGTACATCCTCAAAGAATTTTAAATAGTAGCTGATAGAAGAGTAGAGAGTACAAAAGATTTACCTTGTTATATACTGGAATAATTCTTTAATAGCAGGTGATACCTGTAAATTATCATAATCCTCTGCTTGGTAAGCTCTGTAATAAAGATAGAGGTTGAACTTAATTTCAGCCATTGATTTTGTCAAAATAATTGACCAATTTTAATATTGTAATCATGGCATTTTTTGAAAAAATTTATCCAAAGGTGACAGGATGGATTTTTATATATGTGGAAGATTTAAATTCCATCTAACAAGACGTTAAGGAAGCAATATATTCTAAGAATTGCAGTTTTTATCAAATTTCAATTTGCAGCAATATACTTTCAACTTTCTTTTTTTAATAAAACACCAAAGTAGGATTACTCAAAATTTTATGGAATTCCACTAAAAGATGCAATTTACCATAAATTCTCAGGATTAAAGCTTTAAATATTCAACAAAGATGAGATGCCTCAAGGTGATATTTGTGAAGGTACAAGCAAAGAATAATTACACTAATTACATGAGCCCTTCTTGTGTCCATGGAGGTACACAGAAATGTTTGCATTCAATTTGCATACAAGTGAATTTCCCTCATTTTCACTGCAGTATATTTAAAAGGATTATTTCAAGAGAAAACTTTTATAATGCATCAAGAAAGGTGGTGCATAGTCTAAAACATTAAATGGTGCAGTTATGATGGACTTTGTCCAGGATTCAACACATTAGCACAGGTGGCAAATGGCTGTGAAATTAATATCAAAATTATACTGTGATAAATTTTTTAGTTCAATACACTATGAAAGTTCATTAATTTTAGCATCATATCCATTCAAGAAGTTTACAGTACATTTTCTACATTCATCGATTCATAACCTGAATAAACAAAGTGCTTAGACATCGATATTTGAAGCTTTTATTGTATGAACTTATTCAAACACATCATTAAACTACTGAAAGGGATGATGTTAATGGTATTTTATACGAATATATTTTCAGTGTCAAGCTACTCTTAAGTAATATATATAAATGCCCATTACTATAAATTTAAACAAATGATATCAAAGTATTTTTGGGAGGCGGGAAAGGAAACCATCTATGAAGGCATGATTGGGAGGTACAACTTTCGTGACATTTCTAATCAAAATGATATCCCAAAAAATATGATAATATTTGGCAGTACATGCTTTCCTTACAAAAAAGCAATCTGGAACTCACCAGATGGTTCCACAATGATTCAGATTGATCATGTTTTGACTGACAGCCAACACACCTCATATGTAATAGATAAGCAATATTTTTGGGAGGTAAATGCAGATCTGGCCATTACATAGTCATGGCTAAAATAAGATCCAAGAATATCTTGAGTAAAAATGAGGAAAACATGTCCTATAGGTGTGCTGCATTCAAAACTGTGGGCATGGCCTAAGCCCCCACCCCACTTGGCACCCTCCCCTCTCACCCTTCCTTACCTTATGGGCTATCACTACCTATCTCTTTTCCATTGGTTTTTCCCTATAGCTCAGTCCTTCTGTAATCCTGCTGTGGTCAAATTTGTCCTGATTATAGTGATTTTGTTGTTTAAATGAAATTAAGACAATCGTAGTAAATTTTATGCTGAATCTGATTGTGTATTATAATTTTCTAAAAATTTGGTAACATTATTAAAATAAATGGGGGTTCGTGGAAAAAAATCCTTAATGGCATTTGCACAGTGTATTTCATTGCACGGTTTATGTTAATCATTTACTGCAGTGATGGGACTGGTTCAATTCAGAGTATTTTTTTCCTTCATTTGTTTAACATAGGATTAAAGTAGAATATATTTAGTTTTCATTTTAAGATTTCTTAAATTAAACAAATAAGTTCTGACAGAAGCTTGTACGTGTAAATTAACAAAATTTATTTTTGTTGAAGAGAGAAACCAAATCCTTGACGAATTTGCATAAATCTTTTTAGACTCAGAATTTTAGTTTTTTTTTTACGAGAAATTTTAGCTATAATGACAAACGCATTATCACCACATCTATCTGTCTAAGGCTGTCATTAGCTACGAGCAATATTTTGCTTTGATTATATAGCAACACATAAGTTGTTGAACAAATGATTACATTATTAAAGCAAAATAATAATTTGAAGTGCTTAAACTTGAATTCTACAATGCGGTATAGGACAATATTTTAATAATAAATTTTGAATCATTTTTTGTTTGTGTTATTTACATGCAAAATTAAGGTATTTTAATTTCCATACCTGAAGGATGTTTAAGCATGTAACACCCCCCTTGACTACGCCACTAATATTCAGGTAAGAAAGATGATCCTTAAAAATATTCATTTTTAAGAGGGGGTTCGCGAGATTTGGATTTTTATGAAAGGGGTTTGCGGAATGAAAAAGTTTGGGAACCACTGATTTAGAGGGATACATTGAGTGAAAGAAATCTGCAGAAATGCTGAAATTTAATTTTGGAAAAGACTCCAATCCAATGACATTTGTAGTTATCATGATACGAATATTTAAAAAAAAGCAGGGTACAGCACTGAGAAACAAATCGGTCGGTGTGTCCAAGCAAGGCAATGTTATCATGTTGTAACTCCCCATTTGTAAAGCAAGGTTGCCTAAAATCAATCAACACATTTCTTGATACCCACCACCCAAAGTAGATAAAAATTGAAGTGAGAAGCATTCATCATGAATAAATTTCCATACTTTCCCTCGGAATATCAGCCTCTTGCAATTCCATTCACATAGAAGTGCTCGCCATATCAAAAGATTGAAACTGATCACTTCTGTGTTAAATGTCTTGTCATTACCCAATCGCAGCTTAAGATGAACTGAAAGTGTGTGGTTCATATAAAGAGAGACCCAGCAAGGCATACGTATTCTGGATTTATTTTTACTATCATGGAAAATGACCTCTGCCTATGAGAATGTCTTCTAAACAAGAGTGCCCTCCATCTCGAAGACCCTTCGCTGCAAGGGGACAAAGGGCCTCCCTCCCACTGACAAAAGGGCCTCCCTGCCACTGACAAAAGGGCCTCAACCTTCCTCCCCCTGATGATAGAGCCCACTGAGGGGAAAAGGACATGAAAACAAGTGAAGATATAAAAATGAATTTTTATAACCAACTTTTATATAGTTAACTAGGGAGATACCCGTTGAAATTCAATGGGAAAATTTTTGTGAATTAAAAAATGAACATAAATATACCTTGACTTTCTTTAGATGGCAAGAAAACAAACTTTATTCTTTTAGGCATTCGTTGTTTCAAGTTTTGAACTCCTACGATGATTCTAAGTACCTTATTTTAATATGTGAATGATTAATATTCTACATTCAAATGTACTCCCCTAAATAACGCAACGAATGTTGTTTACAATGGTTGCTATGAAAAGAATTTCTCTCTCTTGTACTAATTGTAAGAGCATTCAAAGCACACTTTCACCTATAAGGATTTAAATAACAATATGATTTTGAGGTTTAACAATGTAATGGGTTGGCATGGCAACATCCCATTAAAATGGCAAGATTTCCCCAAAATATGTGAATTAAACGTTTAACATGAGGAATTTTGAACTGTAGGTGGGAATAGATGAACAGAATAAGAAACTTAATAGTTTTTTCTTTAAAATGAGCTAGACCCAAAGATCATAGGTGAATTCTTTCTATTTAGATCTCAAAAAGAATAAAAGCCTGCATGTCAAAAAGTTGACTTTTATGTTATCATATGGGAAATGGAATTGCCTAACTTGGAGTCGAACGTAGGACTTTTATTGAGATTTCTTTTAATCATCATCTTACAATGTGAATTGATTATTCCTGCCAAATATCAAAAATGACTCTCATTCCATTATCAAAGTTATTCGCATTTTTATAGCATGACAGAGGGAGCAACAAAGGGACAGGAGTAGCCTTTTATTATTGTTAGGTTAGATACGCTAATATGAATAAACTTTATAATATAATTATGATAACCTTTCTGCTTGCATGGGCATAAAAAGTTGCAAAAGTGCCTACCAGCTGTTGAGTGATGTCGGGGTCTTTCTATTTAACCTTTAACCTTCTTACAGTTGAGAGGATGGCAGACAGAAATAGAGAACTCAGTGGCAAACGTAAGAATGTTTGGTATATAAGTAGTAAGAAGTTTGATAGTATCTTTTGTTTCATTAATGAAAATACTGACTTATCCATTCATGTTGCTTAAAATCAACGAAAATATATTGGTAGTTCAGTTTTAGATACTAGTAGGAGTGAAACTGTTGAATATTTCATATTTTAGTCACCTAACTTAAATGACAAAAATAATAAATTGTTCTTTTTCTAAAATCACATCAACCATCCATATAATAAGTACAATAAATAAAAACACAATTATTAGCAGAAATATCCCACCAAAAACGTAGGAATGCTCCTATCAATACAAATCCACATTAAAATAAAGAGACTTCTATTAAACCACGAACAATGACAATAGTTTGTTTAATCTCATTGTTATGATGGACGCTTGTAATTTGTTCAGATTCACTTTAACGATATAAATACAGAAAGGGAAAGCTAAGGTTATATAGTACAAATAATATGATAACTGTTGTCAAAATAATGAAATTATAAAAATAAACAACTAAAAAGAAAACACAATTAAAAAAATAAATATGAAAAATACCACTAATACTATATATCTATCTTCCCACATGAATTCAAATTAACATTTATTGCAGCGCCAATGCATAGGTCTGGTGGCCAAGGTGACCATGATTATCTCAGGTTAGGTGGTTCGAACTCGGCAAGCAGCTTTGGATTTTTCAGATTAGACGGGGTCCAAAACATATATAAAGCGATGTTAATATAAAAGTTAGCAATAATAAAATGGTACTTTGCGGTTGAGAACAGAAGCAAGCAACACAGTAGAACAAAGTTAATTCTTCAATCATAGGCTAACATATACGAGTGAATGCATTTGTAAAAATAATATTTTTGGAAGGAATAAAATTTCATGCAACCTTAGTATTTCATGCCAAAGTAAAGCTTTATGAAAAGGAGCAAAAAAGAAAATATTATATAATTTTAAAGGCGGGCTATAATCAGGCGTCTTCCTTTCCCTATGGGGCCCAAGACACCTATTTCTTCATCCGAGTGCCAGCAACTTGATGTTCCATGGCTTTCATGTAAGTATGTTTCGTCAATGTATATAACGTACCTGTTGCTGCTCCAATAATTTCTCATAACTCGGAGATGTCTCCATGTCGCTATTTCTGGATGCTCAATTAAAATTTTTCTTTTTTATTTACAGGTTTGCCATTTAAACCCCAAATCACAGAGAGTTTTGGACAAATATGTCCATTTGCAAATAACTATTGTCTTCTTCCAAAGCTTCACTTAACTTATTAACTGTAGGTAAACTTTTACGAAGTGTATAAAATTTGTATACTTTCCTACGAATGGCACATTTGGCAAAATCGTCCAGTAAATTCTTTTTTTATGCACACAGTTTTCCTGTGAGAGTTGAATAACTTAGTGGCCCTTTTGCAAGCAAAGATTGGCCTTCTTTGTTGATTTTTTGAACCAGGGATTTTGACTCCTGTAGCCTCGGACATTGCTGTTGTAATGTTCATTCATGTCCAATCTGTTATCTTTCTTAAGCTCCTTCAAGAAATTAAACACTCCAAAAACCAGTTTGTGGGCCTGGCTTCAGAGAGGCCTTCCACATTTTGAAAAGGGTTTGGAAGTGCTAGCCATTGCCATCTCGTTATTGTTCGAAGAGAAAACAGAAAAAAATACACATAATGGAATCCGTAAGCCAAAGAATGTCCAAAACAATGCCGAAATAGTAAACGGTCAAGGATCCGAAATAATAAAAAGTGCAAGACATAGTCAAGACAGCCAACTGTAAATAGTAAGAACTGATAACTTAGCTATGAGAAAGGTGGGTTAGTGGTGGGGTGGGGGCAGTCAAGGTGACAGGGAACTTCCCCTCCATGTGCGGCAGCACCCCCTGCATGTTGTTTTGAAAGCAGCAGACCCATAACAAAATAATCAATATAGAAAAGTCACAACCCAGAAAACAGGAAGGAATTAAAAAAAAATAACTGCCAAACTGCAGAATCATTATCAAGAAGTGAAAGTAATGAAGGCAATAGAAGAAGCACTAATGAATAGTGAAACAATCACAGGAATAACAGAAACCATTGAGACAAGTATTAGAGCTAGTGTGTAGTCATAGCCTGGTTTCCAATGATCCTCACTTTCCGGCAAAGGCCAGAAACCTAACCTGTCAGATAACTGGGATTTGAACATACCTTTGAATTGCCACATGGACTATGTAATTTGGCTGAAAGATGTAAGCTCTGTGAATGGTTTCCAAGGTAATTTTAAAGACTCTTGATGAGTGGATCCCTTTTACTAGTTCATACACTTCCTCTTTATATTAAACAATATTTCCTCTCTTTGATGCATCAATCCTCGTTATTTAAACGTCTGAATACATGTATTGTTTCCGAGAAGCTTCATAAAAGTAACAGGCCAATTTGATTTTCAATGTTAAAATTTTTAACCAGGAGCAGAAAGAATCATGATAGAAAAAAAAACTAAAATTCAGCATTGGAAGAAAGAATTTTATTTAATTTCATTTCATGAATACTTGGATAAAACAAAAATTTAAGTAAATAATCAACAGCAGCTGACAAAAGTAAATATTTTAAACTACAACAGTCTTGCATTTTTGTAGTGAATTGGCTACATGACTCTACAATTTCTTTATACACAATTCATTACAATCACATTTCAAAATATTTTGAATATTTAGTAAACCCTATCTAAATATTTTTTGGCATGCCAAGTTCACTGATTCTTTAATTGGAAGATGAAGTTCCCATGATTAGTAGTGTACAAGTCATAGTGAAAGAGATTTAACCAATTTATTTGTTTCTTTTTTTACTTTAAATCAGCAGTTTATCTGGCCCTAAAAGCTACAATGTAAAAAGTTATGTAAAATTGAACACAAACATTATAATACTTGTTTATTGAAATGTCAAAAATTCATGAATGTTTAAATTTAAATGATAAATGAATGGTTTTACTAAATTTTCACTTATACAGCAGATTCTGGTGAGTTGTGGTCCAATGAATCAATTGAAACTTTTATGTGTGGCCTGCCTAGATGTTCACAACTCGCTATATGATCCACCAAGGCATTCTCAACTTGCAAAACTACCCTGCTATGTAGAATAGTTTGCCAACCTCAAATTTAAAAGAGTTTTAAAAAATGTGCAAATGCTGATGAATAAATACAGACCAAAAAAATACATCAGTGGTGAAATCACTCTTATGCCACCTACATAGCCAACAGAACTTAATAGAAATTTAAAAGCTTCTTAATTCATTCAAGCAACAGTTACTTTTCAAAATGTTTTATAGGTTAATATTTAAATGTGCAGATGCTAGAAAATTAAATTTAAGAAATGCAGTGCTGAGTGTAGTTAGTGTAAAAAATTCCAAAAGGTACCCTTTAATTTTTGGTATTAAAATATCATCTTCCTCATCATCATCATCATCCTCATCGTCAAAATCATCTTCACTACCCTCATCATCATTGTCATCAATATGTCTTACAGTATGCCCTCTAAAACTATCTTTGCTTCCTTGTGCTCTTTGAAAATTTGATGAAGCAGTCAGAGAATCAGAGTCCTGCAAATCAATTCTGTATGAAAATATTAACCCCATAATGTTGAAAAGCATTTTTAATAAAAATACCATACTACATTCCTATGACATAATTATGAACATTAACGATAGGAGATATAGAAGTTTGACATATTTTTCATCTCAAATCATTTGTCACCTTTTCAGACATAAAAACAAAGCATGCATTAACCACAGATGCTATTTTATCAGCCGCTGCTTTTTCTCTAGATTTTACCGATGAGATATTATGCTTAAATGTTTAATAATATTCAATGGCTGATTGGAGTTAGCCAATAAAATCACAGACTCCAAAAAATTGTGTGAACCTTATGCCTTGAATGAAATTGATCAGAGGTCAACACACTCGATTAGTAACCATTACATGGCTACTGGAAATATCTATTGGTAACATAACTGGCATAATAAAGCTAGTATAAATAAAAATAACTATTAGATTTTAGCATTAATCTTAATAACCATTTAACAAAAATCATACAAGAATAAGCACCCTATCTTGCAACATTAATTCCAAAAGCCGAAGGCAGCAAAAAACTGAATCAATTCAGTTAAATTGTAAGGCTGCTAGGCAAATCTGGAACCATAAAATCTGAAGGAATTAACTGTCAAAAATAAGATTAAATAATGACTTTCGGATATATGATCTTGTAATTAGGGTCACTGTATCTCTTGAAACAAAAACCTAAATATTCAGCTTTTCATTACCAAAAAAGGGTAATAGTAATTTCATCTGCCAAAACAATGATAAACAAATATAGTTTTTTATCCCTTACAACTATATTTGACAAAATAGCAAATATATAATTACCAATATTGTTTCTGAACTCCTCCGATTGCCATTCTTATTATAAAATAATAGCAAACACTGCACTTTCATTTAACTGATAGTCAGTATTAGACATATGGTCGCAAAAAAATTAATAAGTGTATTCTAGTGACCCTACTTCGAGTCTGATAATATTTATCTTATATAACTAAAGATATAACATCAAATATTTACATAGAACCCCGAGATCGCCACAAACCTGGCTACTCATTTTTTTTCTGTTTAGCACCACACCCGCAGAAATTATTCCCGACAACTTTAAAACGTTAGATGGATTTTCTTCACTTGAGGGCGGTGTATCAATTTCTTCGGCGTCGGAAATTTCAATGCATTCATCAAACATTTGCTGAATAGACCTTCAAAGCAATACTGTCATTAGCAAAAATGGAACAATGTTATTGTATGGCTAATTAAGAATTTAATCGCATAATAAAGTAGAAGTTTAATTACGGAGTTATAATAATGAGTTTTTAAGTAAAATAAAAAGCTGACTACTACTCAATATGTATATATTCAATTTGAAATAGTAATGCAAAACAGATTAATTAATGAAAAGCCTTGTATGATTATATCGTAACCAAACATCGCCAAACCAAAACAAGATTTCTGAAATTAAAACATTCCACAAATCCATCGAACGCATTCGAGAGACGATATATCGATACGATCTAGAGGTAGGGATGTGCCAAAAACAACAGAACAGGTATTTTTAACTGATAGAGAATTTTAATAGGTATCTAAAATACCTATTACCAGGTTACCCCTGTTATTACATAATAGGCACAGTTAACATATCCGTATCATTTTCTTAAGAATTTTTCTAAAAAGTATCAGTTCAGTTTCACAATGCCTGTTTTTAAAAGAAACCATATTTTTTCATAATACCTATTCTAAAAACAATCCGTATTAGTTTCATGATGCCTTTTTCTTTCAAAATTAACAGGATACCTGGCTTATAAACATTGTACTTGCAGAATTTGTTCTCTACATCCTCCTGTTGCAAAGGCAGTTAAAATTAATGATTCAAAGTCACCTTTCAGGAGATGAATTGCAATTTTATAGGGTACCTTTCGATAGTGGAAGATCAGGGATTTGTGGAATTCGTAAAAGCCCTAAATCCTTCGTATTGCTTGCCAAGTAGGAAGACCATTACTGCATGCATGTTCCCGTCCTTCTACGAACGTTGCATGATTTCTGTTCGACAGATTTTAGAATGTGACTAGTGTGTGTTTGACAGCAGATGGCTGGACTTCGAGGAATGCAGATAGTTATTTGGCAGTAACTGCTCATTATATTTCTAAAGACTTTGAATTACAGTCTCTTTTATTGGAATGTTCCGTAATAGATGGATCTCATACTAGTGCCAACTTAGCCGCCTACATCAAACGCATTGCTGAAAAATTCGCTTTGTCGGATAAGATATTAGTAGCAGTAACTGATAATGCTAGCAATATGAGAAATGCCATAAGGGAAGACCTAGGGTGGAAACACTTTGGGTGCTTTGCACATACATTAAATTTGATTGTAAAGGATGCATTGAAAGGACCAAGGATAATTCTTGATAAAATAAAGGGCATCGTGTCACACTTCAGAAGAAGTACTTTGGCAAATGAAAAATTGATTTTGTACCAACGGAACTCGGGTATTTCTACCCAAAAAAGCTTCTCCAGGAAGTTCCTACACGGTGGAATTCCACATTTTTCATCATTAAGCGATTCTTAGAACTGAGAGATGCTTTGAAAACCGCACTTGCGCTTATAAATAAAGACTTACTAGTGCTTTCCGAGGAAGAGTGGCAGATATGTGCTGAGTTATTGGCTGAAGTTATTGAATCAAGCGTTGCCAACCACATCTTTGAAACAGGTCATAGTATACACGTAAACGATTTAACACTGATAACTTCAGCCAATAACTCACTAAACTCGTTAGAAAACCTTCACATTTACAAAAACCGCGATACACTTATGAACACAGACACAGATTTCAACAAGACCCTATACAAATTGACAGATTTAAACGACACACACGCCGAAAAATCTTTCCGCGTTTCGCTTGTTTCTCGGTCGTCTTCTTAATACTTTCCGTTTCAACCTGGCAGTTGGCAGGGGGAGGGAACTCCCATGTTAAAATCGTGGTCTTAGCTGGCTAGTACAAAAAGTTGGTGAAGGCACTGGCTAGCTGGCGCTGCTGTTGCGTTGACGTATGACGTCATTTTTACAGCCAATCGAAGCGGAGAACAGGCAGCTAGCAGACGAATTTCAACAGCCAATGGCAGCTTCGTACAGACGGCGAGCGCCATTTTCAAAAATCATACACCAATTTAGTTTTATTCATTATTTTTCAATAAATGACGCTAATTTTTTATTTAGCAAATCAAACCTTTTTACGAATAACGTAACCAGAGGAGTAATGGGTGAGAATAGAAAGAATAATAATTTAAATTTAAATAGTTTTATTGCAGAAGAAATATTGTACATATTTACATATAACAGATATTAAATGGAATTGAACCACATAGATCAATTATTGCTCAATAAATATAGGAAACATGCACACATTGAAAAAATAATACAGTAGAATGTTTGTAACAGACGAAAGAATAATTAACATATGAAAGCTGCAGAAGCCAGCCACCAGACAAACATCATAACAATAATAAAGAAACAAGTCATGACAAAGTATGAACAGAAGTGACTTTTGCCAGTCTCAATGGATCAATAAGCATAGGAACCCATTCTCGGCACCTGGAATGATAACATTACAGAATTATTAACACTTCAACATATGCATCAAATACAACTTTGCTCCTAAAGAGCCTCAAGTGAAGATATGCATCACATGAAAACAAGCCATAGTGAAGTATCTCGTTAAATGGTTACTATTATTAAAGTTGAAAATGCAGAGATACATATCTAACTACAGTAAAAACTCGATATGCGAATAATCTGTACACTAAATAAGTGACCTTTTTACTACAGGTAGTCCACGATATACTCGCCGTATCTCGAAACGAGAGGTTTCAAGTTAAAAATTGCAATCCCATAACAATAATATTTGTTATTCATCCCAGGACATATACATATATGTATAGGATGTCAAATTGGCTGTACTTATTATGCAATAGATATAAGGCCACAGCCTTTCTTAGGAATAAACAAACACATCCGAGAGAAGGTTCTCAGTCACTTATTAAAGGATCAAAAATAACAACTAAGCTGAGTTGGGCGGTAGAACAAGGTTCGTGTGTTCAAAATTGCAATCTGGATATAATTTCACATACGTAAACACAACCATAGTAAGATTAATCTCAAAAAGAAACGTAACTCATTCTTTATTTTTCTCGGTACGTAATATTATTACACAATATGTAGTACTGTAGGTAATAAAATACAGAAGTACATTAATTAGTCGATATATTGTTTCAATACTCGAAAGCAACTCACGGAGCGCTTCTACTTCGTATATCGAGGTATTACTGCATATAATTCTGTCGACTTACAAAAATATTTTTACAAATATAGCTAATAGTACTTACGTAGATTCCGTGCGAGGAAACGAATGTAATTTCAACTTTAGATCTCCGGTCGTTCCCCTCGTATGCTTGCAGTTTAGTGCGTAGCACTTACGTGAACGCACCATCTTCTCTGGTTGATTCATTTTTGCAAGCTAGTGGAAACGTTGCAACGTACAGAAAATAACTTAATTAACACACACAAAGAGTCACATGTATCACCAGCATATATGAAGTTGTTAACCATTCATTCATATACTCCTCTATAGTCAAAACATCCTTACCTGTACTAAAAAATAACACTTTCCCAAGATTTCCCGTAATGGCGGATAAACTTTCATTTACGCAGTTACCTAGTTCAACAGTCACAACTTCTCAACATGATCACATGATCACTTCAAATTCGGCTTGGCGCTCACTCATTGGCTGTCTTACCATTCAAATTAGAGCGACGACAGCGCTCAACCTTTCGCTTTCACGGTGCCTTCACCAACTTGATGTATCTGACGAGAACCAAATCGCCCCATAAGAGTTCTCTCCCCCTGCAGTTGGCTTCCAGTCACTGGTGAAACGGGTTCTACCCCTGGCGATGCCCACCTTGTGGGCGAAATGCATTGGGTTTGCAGCCCTCTAGTTGTTTTGGCTAAAGGAGCATTCTACTTTTGTTAATCAAGCATATGATTAAAACTTTTGATCTGTTACTTTGGCTACTTTACAATTCAGGCCATTTAATAAAATCAAATAAATTGAGGGGTTTAAAAAGTAATTTAATTCAGTTCGAAAAATTAACATCCGTAAATGTCATGCAACTTGAAATCTAATAATATTAACATTTTTTCATCACATTGAATTTATATATATATATATATATATATATATATATATATATATATATATATATATATATATATAACAACTTACGGAAAAGGAAAGGTAAAATGAATATATGGATGTCAACAAGGTGTTGGGATGAGGAAACCCAGTGAGCACTCACCAATCAGACGACTTCAGGTTGGCGAGGCCCCGGGGATGTCGAAGCGACACACGTAAAATAACACAAAAACACAGAAACATCACAAACGTAAAGCTTTCGGAACTACTCCTTCTTCAGCTACAGAGAGAGAACTCATCCCAACACCTTGTTGACATCCATATATATATATATATATATATATATTTAAAATTACTTCAAATTAAGATAAGAGCTTATTTCTTGCAGAATTATACATAAAAGTTATGGAAATGACATTTTTTAAACAATATGCATCCATGCCAAATTATCTTGAATATTTGCTTTTAACTACGAAGGAAGGTACCTTTTTGATTTTATAACAATGGAAAGTTTTAACTACCATGTCAAGGAATCCAATACTTTTGTCAGATATCTATAAAACCCTACTTCTGTCCCTTTGTGGCTCCCTCTGCCACGCTATAATAATGTGAATAATTGGCAACTCACTTAATGGTTCTGTATACACTTTTGTAGGTCAAAATATAGAGTGAACTTTGTTTAAATTATATTTTCCCTTTAAATAAAAAGACCATGAGTGATAACAGGCGGTCAGAGGAGAAAAAGAGAAAAAACTTAATACTCGAGGTTAAATTAAAGGTTTTACAGTGATTAAAAGCTGGAGAGCGCCAACATGTTTTTTGTTTATTGCTCCCTTTTCGATTGTTCATTTTTTTATGTAATACCAAGATATTTGATTTCTTCCTTTATTTGGTCTCATTCCATGTTCCTTTATTTATCAAGCGTATGTGATAATTTTTTTTATGAATTGATATTTCTTTATCGAAACATTAAAAGGTTTCGATTGTTTCTATATACGATTTTGTTTTTGCCTTAATTGGTTGCATTCTGTTATTGAACAGAATCTTCAGTCATGAGGCTTATGTTATTATGTTCCAATTTCTTTGTGTTTATAAAATTGTGACTGTATAGTGACTATTGCCTCACCCTGTATACATAAATAGACGCAAGTATCTTCTTCTACTCTAATTTCTATTCCTTAATGCTCCTGCATGGTTTATTCAGCGTGAGATCAACATATGTGACATAAAATGTATTCTATTCATCATTTATATTCATTTTACTGTTCAACTTTAAATATAATTGCAATGCAAATGACGACCTAATCTACGCTTTGTAATATGGTTAACAAAGAATACTTTGGTGTATTATTTATATAACACTACCTATTTTCATTTCCATTAATATAATCTCAGGAACGAATTAAATCTTATATCGTCATTTCTTATGGAAGTACGTGTTCCGAATAGCGCTGTTTCAGTTAGCGCTAGATTTTCCTGGCACCAATTAAGAGCGTTAATCATGGAGTGGGTGTTATTCTATTAAAATCTTCAAATGAAATGGTAACATTAGTTTTTATAGAAATTTTGAAAAATGGTATAATGGTTTAACATGAGGGAAGTAAGAATATCACAAAGTGCCCTAATGTCAGTGTGACATCATTTAGTGCAAGATTTATAATTTGATTCTCTTGCTATTTCAGAAGTGAGACAGCAAGAATTAGCTAGCTACCAGGCCATTCTGAGCTACCACATAGCTGACATCTTGGATCTGCCAGGACTTGTTGTCTATTGTGATATCAATTAAGGATGTGGGTGAGAGCAGTAAATTTGTGTTATGAGTAGAATGAATGAGCTTCCTACTTTATATGTTGTATTTATCAGGTTGATTGTTGTACGTGGCATTCTTGTTTGCATCATGCAAGGTGTCATGTGAGATTGTATCCTATTGATTTATTTATTCATGAAGAAGCAATAGTTTTTGGAATGTAAAGCATTTCAGGATATTTTTCCAAAATGATGTTTGTATGTATGTACAGGCAAAAGTTGAAGATGTTTGGAAGTAGGAATTCTACCTAACGAAAATAATGAAAAATGTATAATTTTGATCACATGATACAATAAATAGCATATACATTTATGCTATACAATTATAAGTATGTAAAGTATTGATAAAGGCAGCTACAGTAAAATCTGCTAGAGGGACCAACTTATTTTTCTGTCTTTGCAAGTTTTCCTTCTCAGACAGGTTAAAATTATTTATACAACTTTTTATTTCTGGAAAATTTTAAATAGAATGATGTGTGAGTCTCCATGGAAATAAAAGCTTTAACATCACAACAACAATCGATATAGACAATAAATGAGAACATAAGCATGAAATTGCATGCATGTGCAATCCTGAATTTATTTGAAATTAATAATCCTACATTTAAAATGTTACAAACATTCAGAAGCAGAAAATTAAATGTCATACTGTTCTATTTTATAATATAGGTCCATTGAAATAATAAAATGATCTTTAATAACAACTTGATTAAACAATTTAAAATAAACTTTCACAAGCTCTGATGATGTAATATCTTTTATAATGCTCACACGCAACAACAACAGGCTGCCAACCTCTATACAGGATAGCCAACCTCACATACATACAACATCTCCCCCTTGATCCTCTTTACAAGTCCATCTTGGTGGGTCGTCTCACCACTCTGCCACTCCTGGTGCAGTATTCACCATCCCGGCGCATCAATAGCTGGGTTGGTGAAGGTTATGGCAGCAGGTGCATGGGTGGGTCGGGGACTGGCAGACCAGCTGGAGGGTCCGCTGCTGACTCAAGTTGAGGTAATTTAAGAGGTAAAGGTTAATATCCTGACATGTTTTAAACATGGCTTTGTCAGTGTCTTCATTCTTCTCACCAAGTCCATTGCTTTTTGCATACCCAGGACTCAAAGTCACTCCCTGACAAGCTGATGGAAGTTTTTACTGTTAAAAGGCATATTATTCGCAATGCAGGTTTTCAGAATACCAAATATTGCAAACACAGGTTTAAGTACATCTATAACCACATCACTAATTTTCCCATTTAATTTAAAAATTTCAAGCCATCTGGAATAGTAATCATGCAATATCAAATAATCCCTCCCAGCAAACTGAGCTGTCTAAACCTACTTAATAGAATGGATATGGAAGAATTTGATGACTCAACAGTGTGTCTTTTTTATTATGAGGTTTAAACCTGTCACTCTCGGCATAAAACCTGAAACCAACCCAATAATAGTATTTGATAGTATTTTTAAAAGATTTCGTGATTCTAATGTGATTTTCAAGGAGTAATTTTAATATGTGTTGTCTAAGCTTAAAGGAAACTACTAATTTTTCATCTACATAAACCAATTTGTCTTGAACTGAGATATCATTACGTAACTTCCGATATTACCTCAATTCCCCTTCAAGTTTTTTTGTCACTTGGCCAGCCAGAATGGTAATAGTTAATAATTTTATTAACTGAAGACTGGAGAAGTGAAAAAGAAATAAGAACAAGAATAGTAATGGCAAAAGAAACATTTAATAGGAAAAAACGGGTACTATGTAGTAAAATGGATTTAAATCTGAAGAAACGTCTTGTGAAGTGCTATGTTTGGAGTGTATTGCTTTATGGGTGTGAAACATGGACGCTAAAGAGGAGAGAGAAAGAAAGGCTAGAGGCATTTGAAATGTGGGTGTGGAGGCGGATTGAGAAGGTTAAGTGGATGGATAGGATAAGGAATGAAGCAATACTAATAAGGGTGAATGAGAAGAGAAGATTACTTGAAACAATTCAGAGGAGGAAAAGTAACTGGTTAGGGCATATCTTGAGAGGAGAAGGTTTACTATTGATGGTGTTGGAAGGATCAGTAGAAGGTGAAAGGAAAAGGGGACGTAGAAGAATAAAAATGTTTGATGACCTGAAAGAAAGTGGAGGGTATCAGGAAATGAAAGAAATGGCAAGGAACAGAAAGGAGTGGAGACAACACTGGTGCCAGGGACCTGCCTTGAGGCAGAACACCTCATGATGATGATGATGATCACTTTTAAATTCTATTACTGGGGCTGAGATTGTATACACTACCTCTAGCATGCATGCATCAGCAACAACAGGTGCTTCAAGATAATTACACGAGAGATAGTCTGAAATGAACATATATTTACCAGGATGGTATACTACATTTAATTCATAAATAGACATTTTCATTTTTAAGCACTTAGCCTGTTATTTTTAATTTTGTTTAAATCCTTGTTCATCACAGCTTATGGTCTGTGAACACTGTCACTAAGCTGCCATAGATATACTCATGGTACTTTGAAAAAGCAAAAGTGATAGCCAACATTTCTTTTTCAACCTGGGCATATCTCTCCTCTGATTCAGTCCGACTGTGAGAAGAATACACTACTGGTTTTTATCCTGAATTAAACAACTACCAATTCCTGACTGTGATGGATAGATGGATCAAAATTAGCCAGCATGTGAGCCCAATGCAACATCTCTTTGATTTTTTCAGCTACAGTAGAGGATCGTTTATCCGGAATTCTAAACAATGGAAACATCCAAACATTGGAATTATTCTAAATAATTTTATCATGGTCCATTTTTTTACATCCAGATCGTGTGGGAGTACGCACACAGCATGGTATCCGAAGTGAAATCTATTTGCATGATAGTAAAATAATATTAACCAGTTATGTATGTCTACTTCAAATTCTGTAATTACGAATATTTTTGTCAACTTACATTGTAACATACATATTATTTTTTTCCGTTTTCAGATATACCCAACTATCTCTTCCATTGCTGCAAAATTGATGATGATATTTAATCGGCAATTAATACATACATTCTCAAATTCATCGCATGAAAAGTTTGCATTAAATTAAAGATTTTCTAAAACATATATGTACTCTTTTTAAACTCGTTTATTTCTTACCCTACTTTAGTCCCGTATTACGTATTATACATATTACGTGCTTAAACGTCTTTTTTTGATGATTGTGCTCTTTTGTAGTTAAGCTATCTAAACAGTGGAAATATCGTTTATCCGGAAGAGGCCAGGTCCCGGACATTCCGGATAAACGATCTTCTACTGTACCTGGGAATGCAAATAGGTCCAAGTCCAAAGGATGTCATTTTTTAACAAAGTATGCAACAGAGATGTCAGTTCAGCCAGATTTTGCAAAAATCACAAAGATAATTTAATACTCCAAGAAACATTTGTAATTCTTTTTTATTTCACAGATTCCTTAAATTATTTATTGACTCATCTACCTGGATCGAGATGCATTCCTTTTCCGTTAAACAAATGACCAAGATATTTTACTTCATTTGGACAGTACTAAAATTTTTTCACATTGAACTTAATATTATTAGCTCTGGCCCTTTGCATTACTTCCTATAACACTTGATTATGTCTTTCTTGAGTTTCAGTACAAACTAATATATCATCAAAATATACTCCAACATCATCAATATCCCCAAAATACTTGGTATTAAAATGCTTGAGTACCTCAGGGCTGACATTGAGGCCAAATGGTAACCTTCTAAAATGGAAAGGACTAAAGGGTGTGGAAAGCGAGCATGACTTATTTAAAGACTCGCACAGCTCAGTCTGCGAAATCATCTTTTAGGTCTAGAAAATAAAAATATTTCTTATTAGATGATTTAGGTATAATTTCTTTTAGTGTAGGGATTGGAAAATGGTCTCTTTTTATGGCTTTATTTAAAGCTGATGGATTAAGACAAATTCTTTAAAGACTTTTGTCAGGCTTCTCAATGACTAAGCCATGTTGCGGGCTCTGCCAGAGGAGCAGTTATTCCTTGTTTAACTACACTGAGTAATTTTTGTTTTAGTCTGTCCTTGATCATCAGAGGTACCCTATAACAACCACTTTCTTTAGGTTCAGCATTATCGATTAACTTAATATCATAAGTCTTTGGAAATTTACTCAGCTTCAAAAACAGATCCTTGCGTTTTTTCAGTAAACTTAACTTTATGCATATTTATTCTCCAGTCTTCTAGTGAATGTAATATTCGTTTAACCAGTCCTAGTTGCTCACAAGTTTCCAGCACTAACAATGATGTGAACTTTTTGGAACTCCTGGCATCCTTGTCAATTTTTGGATCTAGGACAATAAATTTTGTATATATATATATATATATATATATATATATATATATATATATATATATTAACTAAAGGAAAAGAAAAGGTAGTGATGAGGGTGGCAACAAGGTGTTGAGGGAAGCCCAGCGGACACTCACCAAGTTGAGGACCAAGCTGGCAGGCTGCTGGGGGCGTCGAAGAGACACGTAAAACACACGAACACAAAAACACACGCAAGCTTATCGGGCCTAAGCCCTTCTTCAGCGAAAGAGTAACGTAAAGTGACACACTGGGCGGGGAATGACAGGGTGATGTATATATATATATATATATATATATACACACACACACACAGTAAACTCTCGATAATCCGGCACCCCTCAGGACCGGAGTAGTGCCGGAATAACGAGATTGCCGGAACAGCAAGAGGCAAAATTTATAGTATATGTTCAAGGAGATAACACCCGCATATTAATCAAAACGGTCGGACTTGAGGAATACATTTCATTTTCCACCCTCAAATTCTACGTAAATTATTTATAAATAAAAAATGACCATGAACATTTAAATCCAGTGCATGTGTTAAAAGTGCAAGGGAATTACATGCTGCATACAAACATATATGTACATATGTATTTAGGTGTTATGTCATAGGTTTCATCCCCAGGTTCATCATTTATTAGGTACTTATCTGAATTTTGGAACCATAGTGGAATTAAATAATTATAAAATCATCTCCAGGAGGCTTCTGTAGAAATAGCAAATGCGGCGACTGAAGATTTATGGAGAAATAACCTAAGATACGTGCTTTGTTACTCTACCATAGTACTTTTCGAATAACATTAAATTCGTTCATTCAAATATTTTGTATGCTTTAGGGCTCATCTGTGTTTTGTCTCTCTTGATCTTCCTTCAGACAGACTTAGCTAACTCCTTGCGGTAGCTTAACTCACGGTCGTAGAATTAACGTTAATTCTACGCGGGAATAGGTGTCTGCATTAACTCATTTGTTTTGTGAAGGAAAAGAAGCAGTTTTGATAGTGTGTTGTCGAAAACAACCAGGCTCTGTGATTTTCATTTGAAAGAGGTTATTGGAGACAGCTATCATTCTTCGTGAACTAGAAATGGAACAGATCTGTTATTAGTTGTCCAAGACAAAATACATAGTTGCTATTAGAAACGTGTTTATATTTAACAAGATTAAAAGCGTAATAAAGATGGGTAAAGAAACAAACCCAACCCAACCCGCATGTTTTGATCTTGGGCGACTAATAACAGACCTAAGCTCTAGAAATAATTAACAAAGTTAATGTAAATATTGGTCAGCCCCTATTATTTAAAGTTCACGGTTCCAAAGTTTCACAAAAACTGACACGTAATTCAACCTTCTCGGCAAAAGAAATCCCTTTCTTTAATTTACCATTTCCATTGAAATAAATGCAGTTGCCCATCTTTGTTTACAGTACCACTGCGTCATCATCATTTAACAGAATTTGTTTACTTAAACTTCTAAACACAAATTGCAAATAACAACTTAGCACAAACGTCATGGATCTCGTCATAACACAGAACACACATCACAGGAAATACAAACAAGAAATAAAATAAAGTACAAAAAATATATAAAATAAAAATACAAAATAAGAAATAATAACAAAATTGGGTGGATAATACCAATCAAACATTACACTTTTCATGGATGCTCCTTATCGTAATAAATCTAATTCCCCTCTTTGTGAGTACTGATACACTTTATATATGATTTATCTTGCTTGTTTGTGCAAAACCTTGCATTTACTTCCTTCGCCCTCCATTTTAGACCATCACAAGACCGTACTATTTAAATCTCAATCGTAATACATGCAAATAAACAAAAATCACACCGCAAATGTACGAACCACACCCCAAAAGCCGCTGTAACTGACTGATGCTGATTGGCCAAGTGAAGGAGTAGGAGAAACCACATGACATTCCGGACCTTCTGTGCATCCAGTTGACACCCGCCTTCGTTTGTGCTCCTTACTATAGTCCTCTACACCAGCGGTGCCCAAACTTTTCTAATGGCGGGCCACATCAATGGTTGCGAATCCCTTGGCGGTCCGCATTGGAAGTTGTCAATTCTTCGGCGGGCCAGATTAGAGTTTAAATCGGAAATTTTCTATATATTCTGAGATGCCATTAAGTGAAAATCATGTCTAAATAAGGTTTTCATGGCTAACATTTCAATATTTAAAGTTTTATTATGAAAATTTTCAAAAAATGTATGAATTTGTCTGTTAAATTTTTCGAATTGGTTTTTCGCCTTAGCTTCGTGGGCCGAACAAAAACCCTTCGCGGGCCGCATTTGGCCCGCGGGCCATAGTTTGGGCACCGCTGCTCTACGCTGTGGTTCTCAACGATTAGTTCAGGGGTCGGCAACCTTTTCTACATGGCGGGACACATTTGCAGTTGTGAATGTTTCGGAGGGCCGCATTGGGAGTCAAGAAAGCCTCGGCGGGCTGGATGAGCGAATAAATCAGAAGTTTTCTAGAGATTCTGTGATTTCATATGAACGAAATCAAGTCTACGTAATTTACTAGCGTTAAAACTTCACCAGAAAAGGCTTTGAGACCATAATTTTACTCAAAAAATATAAAATTGCCCCTGAGAAATTTTCCTGATCACTTTTTCATTACAGCTTTGCGGGCTGCATAAAGCGTTCTCGAGGGCCGCACGTGGCCCGCAGACCATAGGTTGCCGACCCCTGGATTAGTTAAACGTAAATACAAATTTTAAACTATTAGTTTAATTTTTCTATTGCATAAAAGAAATTTACATGGCCTGTGTACTTCAAACTTGGTTCAATGCCCTCAGTTCTCATCCAACATGACAGTATTTCCATCTTGCGGCGAAATGCGGAACTTCGCGATGTCGTTACAAAAAAGTGCCGTAATAACGAGAGTGCTGGATCAACGGGTGCCGGATTATTGAAAGTTTACTGTATGTATATGTGTGTGTATATATATATATATATATATATATATATATATATATATATATATATATATATATATATATAATTACTTCAAGAATTATACGTAAAAAGTATGGAAATAACATTTTTTTAAACAGAATACGCATCCATGTTGAATTAACTTGAATATTTGCTTTTAACTACGAAGGAAGGTACTTTTTTGATTTTATAACAATGGAAAGTTTTAACTACCATGACAATGAATCCAATACTTTTGTCAGATATCTATAAAAGCCTACTTCTGTCCCTTTGTGGCTCCCTCTGTCACGCTATAAAAATGCGAATAAATTGATAAAAGATCAAGATATTTTTTTATTTGGCAGGAATACTAAATTCGCGTATTTTAAAGTGATGATGAAAAAAGTTTTGAAAAATATCCTGGATTCGACTCCATTTCCCATAAGATAACGTATTAAAAATCGCCTTTTCGACTTGCAGGCTTTTATTCTTTTTGAAATCAAAATTAGAAAGAATTAACCTATGATCTTCGGATCTAAACAGTTTTAAAGTAAAAACTATAAAGTTTCTTATTCTGTTCCTCTTTTCCCACCTACATTTCGAAATTTATCATGTTAAACGTTTAATTCACATATTTTGGGGAAATCTTGGCATTTTAACGGGATGTTACCTTGCCAACCAATTACATTGTTGAACCTCAAAATCCTATTGGTATTTTAATCCTTATGGGTGTGAGTGTTCTTTGAATGCTTTTATTACGAAAGAGAGGAGAGAAATTATTTTCATAGCAACCAATGTAAACAACATTCGTTGCATTATTTACGAGAGGGAATACATTTGAATGTAGAACATTAATAATTTGCATATTATAATTAGTTACTTAGAATCATCGTAGGAGTTTGAGACTTGAAACAACGAATGCCTAAAAGAACGAAAGTTTGTTTTCCTACCATCCAAAGAAAGTCAAGGTATATTTATGTTAATTTTTATTTCACAAAAAACTTGACCGTTGAATTTCAATGGGCATCTCCCTAGTACATATATTCCATGCACTGGTGATCCTCTGTCATGGTAGAAAGTAAGGAGACTCCTCTACCCTATGCTTTCTGAAATAATGCTCAGAAGGCTATGTGTAGTAGCAACTTCTGTTCCATGTGAAAGAATTTTTCAAAGGGAGGAAAAATTGTTTCAGAAAGATGAAGCAGATAAAAGTCTCTGAAGTTCTGCTTTTAAATCATAACCTATAATTAATGTTTTTTGTATTATTCATATAACTTGACATTTTTTGTATTTTCCCAAAATGTAAATATTGTATATTAAGAGGTTTCAGTAATTACAAATGAATGTGTCATGTAAGTAGTACTCGTAATTAAAAATTATTATAAGACTATGCTTCAGAAAAGGGTATGTTTTTAAAACATTTAATTTTTTTAATGCCTATTAACATTATATTCACCATGCATCTTAATATTTTTGCACTTGTAGTATTTTGCACTGTAAATCCATCAGGTAATTGTATTGCACTGAAACCAATTAATTTATTCTGATTGCCTTTGTAAGGCACATTGCTCCACATAGTATTTATTTTTATTGCATTATATTCTGAATGTAGTTATCTAAATTTTATGCACATTATATCTTGATGTTTCTGCACTGATATTATTTCACTGTACAAATATACTAGGTACCTAATTACTATGGATTGTAACCAACTTATTTTTTCTGATTATCTATGTAAGGAACTAGGTTCCAGAAAAGATTTAATTTTGATTCCTCATTTGTTTTTTATTGTGAATGTAAATACCTAATGATTTATTCACATTGTATCTTTATGTTTCCACACTGATAATATTTCACTCTATAATGTTCCAGAAAGGACTCAATTTTTATTACACTTTTTAAGGCACTATGTTTCAGGAAGGATTATATTTTTATGGTATTTTATTTTTTATATTGTGAATGTTATTACCTACTTTTTATTCATATTGTATCACAATTCAATTTTTTCTTATGTTTTTTTTATATATCTAAATGAGTAACATTGGAAACAAGAAAATATTTTACATCTCCTTTATTTATTAATGTTAGAAAATGTTCTTATATTTCTTTTAGTTGAAGCAAGCTACCCCTAAGTTTTTATTAAAAGATAAACAGAAATTATACCAAAGGTTAATGTTGTTCGTGATCTAGGAGTATTTTTGGATTCATCCCTAACTTTTATTCCTCATTTTAATAGTATAATTAGTAAAGCTTATAAAATGTTAGGCTTTATAAACAGAAATACTAAAAGTTTTTATAATTGTTATGCACTAAAAGTTTTATATTGTTCCTTGGTGTACAATCTACTGGAATTTGCTACATCTACCTGGTCACCTACATATAAAGTACATATTACTAAATTGGAGAGAGTACAACACAGATTTTTAAGACTGATAGCTCGTAAAATAAATACTCTGACAGGAGATTGACTATGAAGGATTGATAAGTTTTCTTAATTTAACATCTTTAGAAGCTCGTCGGACTCAATTTGATTTGATGAACTTAATTCAAATAGTAAGATCAGAGTTTGATTGTATTGATTTAATTTATTTAATTGATTTTCATGTTCTACAGTATAGTACATGCTTTAATGGCACTTTTTCAGTGCAATTTCACAGAACAAATTATGCTGTTAATTCTCCAATTAATTATTATTATTCTTTATTGGTTCATGAAATCTTAGCAAAGATATAGAACAAGTCAAGAGAAAAAATTACATAAAAGTACACACTATGACAAATGCAAAAAAGAAGTTAAAATAAAATAAAAAATATTCACATTTTTTGTGAAAAATAGATTAATGCAAGTAGGAAATAAGTATAATTATGTTGATGTTTTTAATTGTACTCATAAGGATATTAAGAAATTATTTAGTTAGTTTTTTATAATGTTTTTGTGATTAAATTAGTGATGAATGGTTATTATAAATGGATATTTTATATCTTACTGCCTAGTTGGATATGTGATTTATAGTATAATACTTTTATTGTTAAATTTTTCTTTTTATTGTATCTTTTAATTTCTATTTTAATTTGGTATTTTAGTAATATTAATTACCTATGATCATTAATTGTGATTTTTACTAAGTTGGTGATTATACAATGTATATTGTAATTGGGTGCAATAGTACCCGTATTATTTTCTTAAATAAATAAATAGAGGGAACATGGGGCATCATCATATCCAACTGTTTCTTGTAATTGTGTTGTCTAGGATTGCATCCACTTATTTCTTGTCATAAGGATGCAAGGAGATATACTTCCTGCTTTGTGCAATCTGTATTTTGGAAAGTTTGCTGTACTGGGCTGTAAATATCACTACTAGTCAACATGTGCAGCAGGCTGAGTAGTTCCTTGATTCCCAGTAGGCCACAGCACTATCTGGATTGAGTTAGCTTTTCATTGTCTTCGATTAAGAGTCTGCAAACTTCTGCCTGTTGGCAAAGCGGTGTTAGTGCTAAAAATCTATTCTATTCTAAATACAGTTGGCAAGATGCTGTTAGTACGATATGAATGGTTCATCAAATATGGAGTGGGATCATATGCCTACTTGAGGGTTAAAATCTAAAATACATGAAAAGTGAGAAAAATTCAATAACTGAAATGATGAGAACATTAAATGCAGTTAGTCAATTATTGATTAACAGAATAAGCAAAATTTTTTTCCAATAAGTGTCAAAGCAGTATTAAATAAACATACTGACCTTCTCAATGAATGCATTGTATGTACATATAAAAATTTATGAAAATTATTATTATTATTTATTGGTTCAGGAGGTCTAGTACAGACATAGGACATGTCAGAGAGAATACATACATAAAAACACAGGTACACATAATAAATTAAGAAACAAGTTACAATACAATTAATTTCCATTAAGGTATTCAGCCACTGAGTAATATAAATTATTCAATAAATGCTTTTTACCTGTGGTTTTAAACCGGTATTATTTTGTCAGTAGGTAATTTATTATATATTAGGGTTACTGTATGACATGGACTTTTATCAGATATTTTTAGATTATATCTTACATGATGTATGTTTAGATTATGGTGAATAGAGTAGCACTGTTCTTGTCTATTAAGACTGAAAATATGGGAATGGGTTTTTGCAAATATTGCTGCTTCAAGAACCAGTATGCATGGAAGAGGGAGAATACTGTAAGTTTTAAAATATGGTTTACATGTTGATAGGTTATTTACACTGACAATTGCTCTAATAGCTCTTTTCTGCAGTTTAAAGATGCAGTCCATATGGCAGAATCTGGCCCAAAAAATAATGCCATATCTAATTTGGGAGTAAAAGTATGCATAGTAAATTTGTAGAATCACATTTGAGGAGACCAAGTGATATAAGTTTTTTAGCATATAAATGTACGTGTGTAATTTATTGGCTAAATAATCTATATGTTTTGACCAGTCAGGTGTTTTAGTTAGATTAGTACCTAAGAATTTTATTTCACTGTAGTTCGTGAGTGGAAGATTATTAAGTTCAAGTAATGGATATATGACTTTTTTTTATAAGTATGAAATAATATGTAAGATGTGTTTTGTTGGTTTAATAAAAGTTTATTTTGCATTGGCCATTTGTGCTATCGCTTTGTTAGCTTTTATTTCAAGGCTCTTCATGCAAGGTGCAGTAATAACATGATTTGTATCATTGGCAAAGTTTACCAATTGTCCATTGCTAATATAGGTAGACAGGTCATTGATGTAGAGGATAAAGAGAAGTGGACCAAGGGTAGATCCTTGAGGTACACTACATCTTGAAGTAGTGATTTGGGATTTATGACATGTCTTATGATAAATAGGAATAAAAATATCAAATTACAAAAATTATCTACAACTATGGACAACTTAATTCTCAGATTATGAAGATTGTTAGTGGATGGAATTAAAAAGTATCCCACAAACAAATTCTTTGGAATTCATATTAACCAAAAATGTTGTAATTGATGATTCTAAATGCTTGAATCAATTGAATAATTTGAAAGCCTTTCTGCAAAGCAAGGTATCATGTAAAGAGTTTGAGGAAAAGGTAGCATATGAAAAATTGTTTGATTTTTCAATCAGTAGGTATATAATTCAGAAGAGAACCCCGAGTTCTTAAAGATTTATCAGCTCGTCTTTTTAATTCCAGCTCACAATGGGTATTGAGCATATTTTTAGTATGACAGTAATCATTAGGCATTTGAATCAGTTAAAGGTCTTTTTATAACAAAATATAATTTTAAACATTTGTCATGCATTGGGTTCTTTGACAGCATAATTAATGATGAGGAATTGCTGAAGAGAGTGAGCAGCTCTGAAAAAATATGACTAGATAATTTTATTAAACATTTATTTACTTTAAATGTTCCATTTGTTGTTACTTTTATTGAGAAATGATTATTTTACATAATATCTTGTACTTTGGCTAAAAATTCCTCATATAACTTGTTTGCACACCAGATTTTATTTGTCCTCTTTTGCCCTCTTTTTTCATCATTTTTTGAACCATTTGTCCTCTTTTCACAAAGTCAAAATCTGGTCACCCTACCTATAGGTCATGTACATGACATGGAATATGTCAGAAAAAAGACATTACAACATAATCAAAATAAAAAAATTAACATAATCAATGGGATTAAATATTATGACATTGCTAAAAGAACAGTAATTACAATCGAGTAGAATTGAAGTTTATTTGTCTGAGAGACAACTATAACATTGTATAAGACAAGTAAAATTAATAGAAAATATACATCTGAAAATTAACACAGATACCTCACTAGCACAAAACATGTTTATACAAAGTTTACCTTGAACAGAGGAAATCATTACATTATGGCATGTTAGTCTATAAAAGCAGAGTAAGTGATAAAATTAGCATAAAAGTGATTGCATAAGGTGATCATTGAAGCACAAAATAAGATACAATATTATGATATATACATGCAACAATTTTAAACAAACTGCAATGACAGTTCATTTATTTGGCATTTAGAATTTATCCTTTAGGAATTCATTGACACAGTAATAGCATTTACTGAGAAGAAAACATTTCAATTTTTTGTGAAAGGCAATAGAAGAAAGAATCTTGATATCATGAGGTAGTTTATAGAAAATAATGGAAGCTGAGTGGTGAGGGTCTTTTAATCACAGAGAGTAATGGCACTGTTTGCTATGGATGTTGTTTCTTAAACATGTATTATAGTTATGGTAATCCGAATTGACAGGAAACTTGTCATAGTTATTTTTAATGAAAGAGGCACAAGCATATATATAAAGGGAAGGAAGCATAAGTATGTTCAGCAAGGTGAAAAGGGGCTTTCCAGATATGTGGGTGGATACTCTAATCATGACTTTCACTGCTTGCTTCTGCAAAGAGAAAACCTTTGCTGAAACTTGGAAGTTACCCCAAAACATTATACCAAGAGATATGAAAGAGTACACCTTAGCATAATATAGCAATTTTAGAACATCAATTAACACAACTGGAGCCAATTTACTTATCATAAAAATGCCAATAGCAATTTTTTTAATTAATACATTTGTGTGGACAGACCAATCTAGATCTTCAGAAATATTCAGGCCAAAGAACTTTGAAGATAGTGAATGGCAAATGCTTGAGTCATGCATAAAGGGGAATTGATAGGAAAGTGAAGGATTTTTAGTTTGAAATTGTATATATGTGGTTTTGTCATTGTTTAGAACTAGATTATTTTTACTACACCAATCCTTCATTTCACTGTTAAGTTGGCATATTCTAGCTGTTATCAGGCTGGTAGTATCATCCGCATACAGGGTAGATTTGCTTTTAGACAAGAAGTTGGGAAGGTCATTTATAAATAGGGTAAAGAACAAGGGACCAAGAATGGAGCCTTGGGGAATGCCAGTTTGTAATTTGAGTTGTGAAAATTTTTTTATATTGAACCATTTGTGGTTTTTTGAGAGTAAAATAAAATTTGGCTCCTATCACTTAAGAGTGACATTATCCATTTTATTGCAGCACCATTGATGACTAAACTTTCAAGTTTCTGTTTTAGGATGTAGTGGTCAACATGGTCAAAAGCTTTGCTGAGATAAAAAAAAGATGTCAACAGTATACAGTTTACTGTTCAGGCCATGATGAATGGGGTTCAAAAGATCGAAAGTAGCTGTGGTAGGGGACTGATCTGGTCTAAAACTATGTTGAAAATATTTCTTTAAGAACTCAATAATGCTATAGTAATTTTTATTTAATAACAGGCTTTTCAGTTTAAATTTGAATTTATTAGGATGTAGACATTTGATAACTGAAGGAAGTTAATTATAAATAAGGGAGAAAGAGTTATGAGGTCCACATTGGGAAATAGCGAGAGTGTAATCGTTGAGATGTAGGTATATCCTCACTAGTCCTTGTGTAGTGGACATATATGGAGGAATTTTGGGAAAACAAAGAGAGCTTATTCTTAACAATAACTGCACTACAATATATAGAGGCATGGTAAAGTTAATATCTTAAGAGAGGAGAATATAGGTCTACCAGGAGTTCTGTAGGATACCTACATTAGCATGGGTTTCACTGCTCTTTTTTGCATTGAGATTGCTTTAGAGACTTTTGAATTTCTCTAGAAAATTATGCCATAGGCTAGATGTGAGTGAATATGGGCATAGTAGCACATTTTTAGAGTGTCAAAAGAAATTATTTGAGCCAGCATTCATATCATGTAGATTTCAGTAGCAACTCTTTTAACAATTGCTTCTACATGAGGAGACCAATCAAGGTCTTCTGAAATCTCAAGACCCAAAAATTTTGTAGATGAGGCACAACGGATGACCTTATTGTTTCTTTTTAGTCAGAGGCTGGAATTAAGAGGAAATTTTTTAGTGTGAAACTGTAAAAATATGGTCTTGTTCTTATTAAGTTGTAGATCATTATCTTTACACCAGGAGGACATGTTTGCAAATATGTTTTCAGTTGAGGTAATTAAATTTGGCAATTTGTCGACAAAGGTTAATGTGGATCTGTCATCAGCATAAAGAATGGTTTTGGTGCTTAAGAGATCACTGGGAAGGTCATTGATGAAAATAATAAAGAGTAACAGGCCAAGAATGGAGCCCTGATGGACTCCAGCCTTGACACCAATGGGTAAAGACCTAGCAGAAGTAGTTCCAGTAGTATTGGTGTGTCTATAAACAACAATCTGTTGACAGTTTGAAAAATAGGAATTGATCCAACAAAGTGCATTACTGGTTATGCCTAAATTAGAAAGCTTTTAAAAAAGTATTACATGGTTTAGGATGTCAAATGACTTGCTAAGACCAAAAAATATTCCTGTATAAGAGAGTTGCTTGTTGAGAGATAGGCAAATTAGGTTAATAAATTCAAAAATAGCTGCTGTTATGGACCTAGCCTTCCTGAAGCCATGTTGGTATGGGTGTAATAAGTCAAAGTATTTCAAATAATGGATAATGCTGTTATAGAAGAGTTTTCAAAAATCTTGGAAAAAACTGAAAGAACAGATATTGCTCTACAGTTATCAGAGTTGTAAGGGAACCTTTCTTGTGGATTGAGGTGACAGAGGCAAGTTTGAGACAGCTAGGAATTTGACCATTACTGAGGGATAATAATTAATAATAATAATAATTCTTTATTCATCCAAGGATCCAATATAGGATATGTCACAAAGAGAAAATACATTAAAAAATGAAATAGAGTTAACAATAAGAGATTTATTCATTGGCACTCTAGTACATTCTCTTAAGCAGAAAAGATTTAAATTTATGTTTAAACATAGGAGTGGACTTAATATTTTTAAGTTCCACAAGTAGTTTATTATACAAAATAAGGCCCATATTTCTGGGCCCAAGAAAGGCCAATATTGTGCGCACATAAGATACATGCAAGTTGTTTACATTTCTGGTCATATAATTATGTATATCAGCATTTTCCAAGAAGAGCATAAGAATACTTTTCATATATAGAATTAGAGTAAAGATATAAATACAAGGGAGAGGTAGTAAATTAAATTTCCTAAATAGTGGAAGGCTTGGGGCATCGAGTCTGGCATTAGCCATCAGACGAATGATCATCTTTTGAAGCTTAAAAATCATAATAGCTTGAGGGGACGAGAGTCACAGGAGCATACAATATACAATACTAGTAGTTGGTGCTTGCATACTGCAAGCATTTCATCTCAACATAAAAAAACATTCATTATTCATATTTCATCATTACACATATATTTTTAATTCTAAATATTTCACCTCCGCAGCGATTTTCGTTTTTCCCACTTGTAAAAATAATAGTTTAAAACAATCCCCAAATGTTGCAATTTTACAAATTTTACACTTTCTTCATTATGGGGTACTGATGCTACTCATTTTAGCCAAATTTTAAAGTTGTAGCACTTCTAGAAGTAAAATACTATTTTTCTAATTGTTTAAATTTAAATAATTTTTAACGGCCGCCGCAATTCATATATGGTAAAATTGACATGTTTATTTATGCAAATTCACTACTCTGTAAATAATTTGAAAATTTCAGCTTCCTAACTCATCCCGTAGTACCTAAACAGTTAACTATTTGTTTAAACTTTAAATTTTTTTAGCTGCTAAACAAAACAAACTATCAAAATTTGTATGATCCCTATTTTGTTTTTTTTACAAATCCTACCTCTAAAAACAATTTCAGCTTCGTAGCACATTCGGAAATACATAAACCTTGAAAATTTGTTTAAACAATTGCGAATTTTTAGCTGTCGCATTGTTGCACTTTTTCAAGATTTTCGATTTTTCTAGTCGGTTTTGCACAAAATCCTACCTAAGAAAAAAATTTCGAATCTCCAGCTCGTCTGGAAGTGCCTAAACATTAGTATCCTCCTGTTATCATTATATATCGACGACTCTTACAAAGGAGGATATAACATACTAGTAGTTGGTGCTTGCATACTGCAAGCATTTCATATCACCTTCAAAAAACATTCATTTATCAGACAGACATTTCATCATTACAAATGTTCTTTTAATTCCTAAGATTTCACCTCCGCAGCAATTTTCGTTTTTCCCACATGTAAAAATAATAGTTTAAAACAATCCCCAAATGTTGCAATTTTAAAAATTTTACACTGTCTTCATTATAAAGTAATAATGCTACACATTTTAGCCAAATTTTAAAGTTGTAGCACTTCTAGAAGTAAAATAATATTTTTCCAATTGTTTAAATATAAATAATTTTTAACGGCCGCCGCAATTCATATATGGTGAAATTGAAATGTTTATTTGCGCAAATTTACTACTCTGTAAATAATTTGAAAATTTCAGCTTCCTTGGTTATCCCGTAGTACAAAAACAGTAATCTATTTGTTTAAACTTTAAGAATTTTTAACTGCCAAACAAATTAAAATATCAAAAATTGTATAATCCCTATTTCGTTTTTTTAAGAATTCTACTTTTAAAAAAAATTTCAACTCCGTGGCACATTCGGAAATATATAAACCTTGAAAATTTTCTAGTCGGTTTTGCACAAAGTTCTACCTATGAAAAAAATTTCGAATCTCCAGCTTATCTGGAAGTGCCTAAACATTAGTATCCTCCTGTTATATTATATATATCGACGACTCTTACAGAGGAGGAGGAGATAACATATAACATACTAGTAGTTGGTGCTTGCATACTGCAAGCATTTCATCTCAACATAAAAAAACATTCATTATTCATATTTCATCATTACACATATATTTTTAATTCTTAATATTTCACCTCCGCAGCGATTTTCGTTTTTCCCACATGTAAAAATAATAGTTTAAACAATCCCCAAATGTTGCAATTTTAAAAATTTTACACATTCTTCATTATGGGGTACTGATGCTACACATTTTAGCCAAATTTTAAAGTTGTAGCACTCCTAGAAGTAAAATAATATTTTTGTATTGTTTAAATTTAAATAATTTTTAACGGCCACAGCAATTCATATATGGTAAGATTGAGATGTTTATTTGTGCAATTTCACTTCACTTCTTATGTAGGATTTTGTGCAAAACCAACTAGAAAAAACGAAAATCTTGAAAAAGTGCAACAATGCGGCCGCTAAAAATTCGCAATTGTTTAAACATATTTTCATGGTTTATGTATTTCCGCATGTGCTACGGAGTTGAAATTTTTTTTATAAGTATTGTTCATAAAAAAAACGAAATAAGGATTATACAAATTTTGATATTTAAATTTGTTTGTCAGTTAAAAATTCTTAAAGTTTAAACAAATAATTAACTGTTTAGACACAACCGTATGAGCTATGGAGCTGAAAATTTCAAGTTATGTACAAAGTAGTGAACTAGCACAAAAAAATATTTCAATTTTACCATACATGAATTTCGGCGGCCGTTAAAAATTATTTAAATTTAAACAATTAGAAAACATTATTTGACTTCTAGAAGTGCTACAACTTTAAAATTTTACTTAATTGTGTAGCATTAATACCCCATAATAGAGAAAGTGTAAAAATTTTAAATTGCAACATTTGGGGATTGTTTTAAACTTTTATTTTTACACTTGGGGAAAACGAAAATCGCTGCAGAGGTGAAATATATAGAATTAAAAGAATATTTGTAATGATGAAATATCTGTCTGAAAAATGAATGTTTTTTCAAAGTGAGATGAAATGCTTGCAGTAAGCAAAGCACCAACTACTAGTATAGTATGTTATATGTTATCTCATGACGATGAAGAAATAGATGAGATCTATGAACAAATTAATGAAATTTACGAAGAAGACGGAAGAGGAAAGGTAAACTGCATAATAATGGGAGATTGGAACAGCATAGTCGGAGAAGGGCAGGAAGAAAATGTTGTCGGGCAATACGGACTTGGGAAGAGAAATCGAGGAGGGGAGAAACTCGTAGAATTCTGCATCAATAATGACCTTGTAGTGACTAATACATGGTTCAAAAACCATAAACGAAGGTTATACACATGGAAAAGCCCAGGAGATAGAATGAGATGCCAAATAGATTACATCCTTGTAAAACAAAGATTCAGGAACAGCATAAAGAACGCCAAGGCATTGCAAGGAGCAGACATTGATTCAGATCACAGCCTTCTAATACTTGACGTGAGTACAAAGCTCAAACAAATAAGAAAAACGAGAAGAGAAAGACAGACCTGGGACCTAGAAAAACTGAAAGAAAGGCAGGATGTAGTCAGCATGAAGTTGGAAGATAACCTAAGAAAGTTGGAAAACAAACCGAAGACCGTTGATATAGAATGGGATGAAATTAAAACCAGTATCAAGGATACCTTGGATAAAGAGATTGGAAAACAAGAGAAGAAAATCAGAAAACCATGGATCACGAAGGAAATGCTGGAGAAAATGGATGAGAGACGAAAATGGAAAAACGTTGACGTTGAAGAAGGTAGAGCCAACTATAGGCGTATAAACAATGAGTTGAGAAGGGTAACAGATAAAGCTAGAGAAAATTGGATAAAAGGAAAATGTGATGAAATAGAACAAATGGAGAAGTTAGGACGGTACGATATGATGTACGCTAGGGCACTGGAATTAGAAGATAAGAAGTCTAATGGAATTTGTGGTAAAGGAATTATGAATACGGATGGGAAGATAGTCTCAGAAACAAAGGATGTAGCACAGGTATGGGAAGAATACATTAAGGAATTATACAGCAAACAGGCAGGAGCGGCAAAAGTAGAACTGGAAAATGAGGAAAACATTGAAGAAGACAACTTAGAACCAAGTATTATGGAGAGCGAAGTAGAAAAGGCGATAGTGGAACTAAAGAAGGGGAAAGCCACGGGCAGCGATGGAATACCGGCTGAGATACTTAAAGTCATAGGATCAGAAGGACTAAAAGCGATCACGAAATTAATTAATAAGATTTACGACACGGGAGAATGGCCTCGGGATTTCCTAGAAGTAACAATGATCCCTCTAAAGAAGAAGCCAAAGGCAATGCAGTGTAAAGATTACAGAACTATAAGCCTTCTGTCACACACATCGAAGATCATCACGAGGATTCTTAGTAAAAGGCTGGAGAAAAAGACAGAAGAAATAATAGGGGAAGATCAATTCGGTTTCAGAAAAGGACGAGGAACTAGAGATGCTATAGGAGTAGTTAGAATCATATCAGAAAGGGCAATAGAATACAGTCAAGATATCTGCGCATGTTTCGTAGACTGGCAGAAGGCCTTTGATAGAGTAAATTGGGTAAAGTTGATGAAGATATTAAAGGATATAGGTGTAGACTGGAAAGACAGGAGACTGATTAGGAATCTATATGAGAATCAAGTTGTAAAGGTCAGGTTTGAGAATGTGGACACCTGCGGAATAAATATCGGTAGAGGAGTAAGACAAGGCTGCTGCCTATCGCCAACCCTATTCAATATATATGGAGAAAGTCTAATGCAAGAAGCTTTAGAAGGCACAGGGGATTTCAAAATTGGAGGAAGGATTATAAGAACAGTAAAATACGCAGATGATCAAGTACTTCTAGCAAGAAAGGAAGAGGAGCTACAAAAAATGATAAATAGACTAGTGATAACAGGTAGAGAATACGGTATGGAAATAAATACTGAAAAATCCAAGGTCATTCGAATATCGGGTAAAGAAGAGAATATGAACATAACTATTGGGGGAAAGCCATTAGAACAAGTTTCAGAATATAAATACCTTGGATGTATCATAACACGAGAGGCAAAATGTACGGATGAGATCAAAACTAGAATAGGAAATGCAAAAGCCGGTTTCAGGAGAAAGAAACAACTACTTACAGGGAATATAAGGGAAGATATCCGCAAGAAGTTGATAAAATGCTACGTATGGAATATAGCATTGTATGGGGCAGAAACATGGACGCTAAGGAAAAATGACATCAAATACTTGGAAAGCTTTAAAATGTGGACTTGGAGGAGAATGCTGAAGATAAAATGGACAGATAGGATGAAAAACGATGAAGTGCTACGAAGAATAGGAGAGAAGCGAATGATTATACAGACTATCAGAAAGAGGAAGGCTAACTGGGTTGGACATTAGCTGAGGAGAGAGAGTATGATTAAAGACGTGTTAGAACAAAACTAGATGGGAAAAGGGAAAGAGGTAGGAAAAGGTTTCAGCTGATAGACGATTTGAAAGGGAAAAAGAGTTATCAAGATATAAAGAGGACAGCAGAAAATAGGAGTATATGGAGAACCAGGTTTAACCAAGAATAATCACGGACCTGTCTACGGACAGACTACCTATGATGATGATGTTATCTCCTCCTCCTCTGTAAGAGTTGTCGATATATAATGATAACATATATATAGGAGGATACTAACTTTTAGGCACTTCCAGATGAGCTGGAGATTCGAAAAAATTTTCATAGGTAGGATTTTGTGCAAAACCGACTAGAAAAAACGAAAATCTTGAAATAGTGCTACAATGCGGCCGCTAAAAATTCGCAATTGTTTAAACAAATTTTCACGGTTTTTGTATTTCCGCATGTGCTACGGAGTTGAAATTTTTTTATAAGTAGAATTCTTAAAATAACGAAATAAGGATTATACAAATTTAGATATTTTAATTTGTTTGGCAGTTAAAAATTCTTAAAATTTAAACAAATAGATAACTGTTTAGGTACTACGGGATGAGCTAGGAAGCTGAAATTTTCAAATTACTTACAGTATAGTAAATTTGCTCAAATAAACATGTCAATTTTACCATATGTGAATTGCGACGGCCGTTAAAAATTATTTAAATTTAAACAATTAGAAAATTTTATTATACTTCTAGAAATGCTACAACTTTTAAATTTGGCTAAAATATGTAGCATAGTACCCCATAATGGAGAAAGTATAAAATTTTTAAAATTGCAACATTTGGGGATTTTTTTACATGTGGGAAAAACGAAAATCGCTGCGACGTTGAAATCTTTAGAATTAAAATAATATTTGTAATGATGAAATGTCTGTCTGAAAAATGAATGTTTTTTTATGTTGAGATGAAATGCTTGCACATGCAAGCACCAACTACTAGTATGTTATATCCTCCTCTGTAAGAGTCGTCGATATCATTATATATAGACGTTTCTTACAGAGGAGGAGGATATAACATACATATAACAGGAGGATACTAATGTTTAGGCACTTCCAGGTGAGCTGGAGATTCGAAATTTTTTTCTTAGATGGGATTTTGTGCAAAACCGACTAGAAAAAAGGAAAATCTTGAAATAGTGCAACAATGCCTACGTTAAAAATTCGCAATTGTTTAAACAAATTTTCAAGGTTTATGTATTTCCGAATGTGCTATGGAGCTGAAATTGTTTTTAGAGGTAGGATTTGTAAAAAAACGAAATAGGTGTAATAGAAATTTTGATATTTTAATTTGTGTTGCCGTTAAATATTCTTAAAATTTAAACAAATAAATAACTGTTTAGGTATTACGGCATAAGCTAGGAAGCTGAAATTTTTAAGTTATTTACAGAGTAGTGCATTTGCACAAATGAACATTTGAATCTCTCCATAAACATATTGCGGCAGCCGTTAAAAATGTTAAAAATTTAAACAATTGGAAAAATATTATTTCACTTCTAAAAGTGCTACAACTTTAAAGTTTGGCAGAAATGTGTAGCATTAGTACCCCAAAATGGAGAAGGTATAAAATTCTTAAAATTGCAAAGTTTGGGGATTGTTTTAAAGTATTATTTTTACATAAGGGAAATACAAAAATCGTTGCAGAGGTGAAATCTTTAGAATTAAAAAAATATTTGTAATGATGAAATATCAGTTTGAAAAATGAATGTTTTTTTCAAGGTGAGATGAAATGCTTGCAATATGCAAGCACCTTCTACTAGTCATTCTATATAGACGTTCCTTACAGAGGAGGAGGAGATAACATATAACAGGAGAATACTAATGTTTAGGCACTTCCAGATGAGCTGGAGATTAGAAATTTTTTTCTTAGTTAGGATTTTCTGCAAAACCGACTAGAAAAACGAAAATCTTGAAAAAGTGCAACAATGCGGCCGCTAAAAATTCGCAATTGTTTAAACAAATTTTCAAGGTTTATGTATTTCCGCATGTGCTACGGAGTTGAATTTTTTTTTGTAAGTAGAATTCCTAAAAAAAACGAAATAGGGTATATACAAATTTTGATATTTTAATTTGTTTGGCAGTTAAAAATTCTTAACGTTTAAACAAATGGATAACTGTTTAGGTACTACGGGATGAGCTAGGAAGCTGAAATTTTCAAATTATTTACAGATTAGTGAATTTACACAAATAAACATTTCAATTTTACCATATATGAATTGCGGCGGCAGTAAAAAATTATTTAATTTTAAACAATTAGAAAAATATTATTTTACTTATAGAAGTGCTACAACTTTAAAATTTGGCTAAAATGTGTAGCATTAGTACCTTATAATGAAGAAAGTGTAAAATATTTAAAATTGCAGCACTTGGGGAAAGCTTTAAACTATTATTTTTACATGTGGGAAAAACGGAAATCGCTGAGGATGTGAAATCTTTAGAATTAAAAGAATATTTGTAATGATGAAATGTCGGTCTTAAAAATAATAGTTTTTCAAGGTGAGATGAAATGCTTGCAGTATGCAAGCACCTTCTACTAGTATAATGATAACATATATATAACATATAGGAGGATACTAATGTTTACGCACTTCAAGATGAGCTGGAGATTCGAAAAAATTTTTATATGTAGGATTTTGTGCAAAACCGACTAGAAAAAACGAAAATCTTGAAAAAGTGCAACAATGCGGCCGCTAAAAATTCGCAATTGTTTAAACAAATTTTCACGGTTTATGTATTTCAGCATGTGCTACGGAGTTGAAATTTTTTTTATAAGTAGAATTCTTAAAATAACGAAATAAACATTATACAAATTTTGTTATTTTAATTTGTGTGGCAGTTAAAAATTCTTAAAATTTGAACAATTGGATAACTGTTTAGGTACTACGGGATGAGCTAGGAAGCTGAAATTTTCAAATTATTTACAGAGTAGTGAATTTGCACAAATAAACATTTCAATTTTACCATATATGAAATGTGGCGGCCGTTAAAAATTATTTAAATTTAAACAATTAGAAAATTTTATTATACTTCTAGAAATGCTACAACTTTTAAATTTGGCTAAAATATGTAGCATAGTACCCCATAATGGAGAAAGTATAAAATTTTTAAAATTGCAACATTTGGGGATTTTTTTAATCTATTATTTTTACATGTGGGAAAAACGAAAATCGCTGCGACGTTGAAATCTTTAGAATTAAAATAATATTTGTAATGATGAAATGTCTGTCTGAAAAATGAATGTTTTTTCAAGATGAGATGAAATGCTTGCAGTATGCAAGCACCAACTACTAGTATGTTATATCCTCCTCTGTAAGAGTCGTCGATATATAATGATAGGAGGATTCTAATATTTAGGCACTTCCAGATGTGCTTTAGATTCGAAATTTTTTTCATAGTTAGGATTTTGTGCAAAACCGACTAGAAAAAACGAAAATCTTGAAATTTTTAAAAAAGTAGAATTCATAAAAAAACGAAATAGGGATTATACAAATTTTGATATTTTAATTTGTTAGGCAGTTAAAAATTCTTAAAATTTAAACAAATGGATAACTCTTTAGGTACTACGGGCTGAGCTAGGAAGCTGAAATTTTCAAATTATTTACATAGTACTGAATTTGCACAAATAAACATTTCAATTTTACCACATATAAATTGCGGCGGCCGTTAAAAATTATTTAAATTTAAACAATTAGAAAAATATTATTTTACTTCTAGAAGTGCTACAACTTTAAAATTTGGCTAAAATGTGTAGTATTTGTACCTTATAATGAAGAAAGTGTAAAATTTTTATAATTGCAACATTTGGGGATTGTTTTTAACTATTATTTTTACATGTGGGAAAAACGGAAATCGCTGTGGAGGTGAAATCTTTAGAATTGAAAGAATATTTGTAATGATGAAATGTCTGTCTGAAAAATGAATGTTTTTTCATGCTGAGATGAAATGCTTGCAGTATGCAAGCACCTTCTACTAGTATGTTATATCCTCCTCCTCCTCCTCTGTAAGAAACGTCTATATAGAATGATGCGAGTAAAATAACTCAAAATAGAGAGAGAGAAGAACATCAGTAGAAACAGTGGAACGAATGGCACAGATAAGAAAACAAATAGAACTGAGTTTACTTAGAAGTGTATGAATATGTGTATCGCAGTAAAGTTGGGAGATAATATAAATGCCCAGAAATTTAGAAGAATTAGCTTGAGGTAATGTATTGCCATCTAGGTTGATGTTTAATGCTAGTGTTGATTTTTTTAAAGGGCAAAATGAATAACTAACGATTTCTCAACATTAAGTTTCAGAAAATTAGTTAGGGACCAGGACTGAATTCTCTGTGTAACAAGATAACTGTTTATAAGGAGGTGCTCAGGAGAGGCAGAGGAAATAATGACATTTGTGTCATCAGCATTTAAGATGGTTACTCCCAGGTATACTGCCTATTTGAATGGAGAGATCATTAACATAAATGAGAAAAAGTGTAGGGCTAAGAACAGGACCCTGGGAGACACCTCGATTGATTATTTTAGATGGAGATTTATACTTAATGCCACGTTTATAGATGACAACATGCTGCGTTCTGTCATGTAAGTATGACAATTGCCAGTTTTTTGGGGGACCTCTGATACCAACTCTAATTTTTTAGAAAGAAGACATTGACAAGATCAAATGCTTTAGAATAGTCAAACAATAGAGCACAGGCATTAAGTCTTTTATCTAGAACAGAATGTAAATGATTGACTGCTTCAGAAACAGCAGACATAGTGGATTTATTCTTGCAGAAACCATGCTGATAATGGAGACAAAATGATGTAGGATTCTAAATAGGAAACTAAGTGCCTATGATAGGCTTTTTCAAAAATTTTAGCAAACTGAGTTTGAATGACAATTGGTCTATAGGAATTAAAATCTTGCGGGCTTCCTTTTTTCTTATATAGAGGAATTACCTTAGAGATTTTAAGAGCAGAAAGGAAAATACCCTCAATGAAAGAAGCATTAATAAGATACAATAGAGGATTCTTAATAAAGTTAAAGCAAAGCTGGATAATAAAATTTGGAATTTCATCAATGCCAGCACTGAATTTCTTAGCATAATTGCCAACAATGATTTGGAGTTCATTTTCAACACAGGGAAAGAGATAAAATGAAGAAGAAGAATTAGTGATATTCAGATGGGCTTAGAAGGTTGAGCACATGTTGTAAGAGTAGTGAAATGATTGTTAAAATCAGCTGCTAAGGTGTAGGAATTAGGTGTATCAAAAATGGGAGATGAAGCAAAGTTTTTTGATACATCTGAATCATTAATAATCTTCCATATTTCATGGGATTTGTTAGTGCAGTTCAACAGTCTATCATTATTGTATGTCTGTTTAGCAGTATAAAGAATTGATCGATACAACTTTTTAAGAGTTTTATATTCAACTTCAAGATCCTTATTCATGTAGGATTTATACTGAACAAATAACTCTTTAATATGGGCAGCGAGTGCGTGAATCTCATCTGTAATCCACTGCTTTTTAGAATTCCTATTAGAAATCTTTTTAACAACCAACAGGAAGGCAGCATTAAAATAAAATAGAAATTTGTTGTAGAAGATAGAAAGCTTACTGTCAAAATTAGTGCCAACATATACATTAGACCAGGTCTCGGTTTTTAACATACTAAGAAAATGCTTAATATTTAGATTAGATTAGATTAGATTTATATAGTAAAATAAGTCATGCTAGGGTAATGATCAGATATATCTAAGGGAATAACTTCAGATTTTACATATTGAGCATCAATGTTTGAAATAGTGAGGTCAAGCAAGGACAAAGAAGAAGAATTAATGCGAGTGGCATCCTTGATGTTTACATATAGGTGATATGAACTAAGTAAGTTAAGAAGAGAGTTCTGATTATTGCCATCAAGAAACAAGTTGCAGTTAAAGTTGCCAGAGAGGATTATAAGTGACTGAGGTTTCCAATTGAATGCATAGTCAAGCAAGATGTCGAGATTATTTACAAACAATTGAAAATCACCCTGTGGGGAGTGATAAACACATATAACAACACACTCAATATTGGCAATATTGAAATAGTACATTGCATACTCAAAGTTTTTTTCAGACAACAGGTTATCTGGCACATCAGGTGGAGCAGCAGGAACCCAACCCTCCCTCAGAAGGATAACATAGCACCACCATTTTTATAAAAAGACCGGCAAAATACATCAGCTACAGAGTAACCACGCGCACAAAAATAATTAATCTCATGAAAAGTGAGCCAATGTTCACATAAACAGAGAATATCAGGTTTAATATCATCTAGAAATACTTCAAGCTCAAGTAACTTATTCCTTAAGCATTGCACATTGAATAGGAATAAGGACAAAACAACATCTTCAGCTAGTCATAGGGACTTGGATTTATTGATACCATGACTAGCCCTGGTTGAAACCTGCCTGGCATTAACATCAGAGGGCACTTTAAGGGAGATATCAGTAGACGAAGCTGGGATCACTAAGGGAAGTGCAACAGGAGATACACTGCCATAACTATGAACATCATCTCCAGCAGTAGGTTTCACACTATCGTAAACAGAATTAACAGATTCATGATTCACTTCTAATTTCACTATGTCACTAGCAGTTTTCAGGACAAACTTCTTAGGTGGGAAAATTTTTCCAACAATGACGTTGCTACTAGGCCACACAGCACAATTAAGGACTTCATCGTGTAGGGATAGAGGGATAACCTTGAAGGAACAGTGCACTTCCCTTGATAAGAAATTCTAACAGGTAAAATCATTTCTAGGGAATTTTTGAGACAAGAAATTCAAAATGTCACTAGAAGATGTTTCAGGGGAAACACGACCAACATAGATTGTAGTTCGACAAGGTACACCACTGAAGCTACAATCCTTGACAGGCTGGGAATTGTTGCCAATCACTGTGTTCGCTCTCTGCCGGTGTTTCCTTGATATAACTGCGCAAAAACCATCGTCACAGCTTTTACCTTCTTGAACACTAGTATTCTTTGATGAAGGAAGAACTGTATTTACCTCTGTTGTAGAAGAATCTTCAAATGAATGAGGTGTTAATTGGATGGGCATAGACTCACATTTGGCAATACCCTGATTGATGGATTGCGGGGATGCAGTAGACAAAGCATCGGCAATTGATGCACTTTTTTTCGACACTACCTTACTGGTGCCAAGGCTTTGCTTCAAAATGCTTAACTCAGCCTTAAGCATTTCAATGTCATCGGCCATATTGGATGTCGAAAGTTTGTTTATATGGCAATAAAAACATTTCCAGAAAATAAAATCTGCCTCGCATGGGACTTTCAAGTAAACATCACTCAACTTCGAACAATTACAATGAAATATATTCTTACATATACTGCAAGAAATGAAATTATCCCTAGGATTAACTGATAATTGGCAAGAGCCACAGCATGGCACAACAAGAACGGACGCCATATTTTAGTTAGTTATGGGGTTAGATAGATTGAACATTTCAGACAAAGGGTAAACAATAAATTTAGCAGCCCTTTTATCTATGGGCGTGGAAATGCCATCAATGCCTGCAGACTATTTACTGTCAACAGAATTAATAATGCTCTAATGGCTCTGAGGGGAAGAGGAATATTGAGTTAGGAGAGGTATGGTGTTTATTAGTTTTAGGAGAGGGATTAGTAATAGGAAGGCAGAATTGATTGTTAAATTTGTTGGCAATGTCAATTGGATTAGTGGTTATGACATTGTTAAAGGAAATATATGTAGGACCAAATTTCCTTATGGTTGCAGAGGTGAGCTGTTTAATCACAGTCCAAGAGGATTTGTTCATATTGGTGGACATGTTCAAGACGTGTTCATTCAGGTTGCATGAAATGGATTTATGTAGGTTGTTTGGAGGCATTACTTGAAAGGAAATTAGCATTATTTTCTATCCTTAAATTCTCAAGCACTTCATCTATTCAAGCAAAAGGTGATTTATGCTTTATTTTCCATATAATGCACAAAATTTAGAGCGGTCCAACAAACTCACAAATACGAAGTTTTTACTTTTGTATAGTCTATCATAATAAATGGAGACAATATTATTGGAAGATATGTATATATCTTCCAATAATATTGTCTCCATTTGTATTTAATTCTCTAACACTGAAGAGAAATAATAATTTTACGAAATTCTATTACGTAACAACTTATATTTATTTATAAGTTTACCGATCAGATTCTTATATTCATTATTTGCAAATGGCCTGATAAAAATAAATATTTTGTTGCGGTTTCTTTGTGGCATAACTAATATGTACCTTTGTTGATTTGTAGATCCTTCAAATTTTTAAATCATCCCGCCTTAGTCCGAAAGTACGTTTTCTCTAAATATATCGATCACGATTTGACACTATCGCAGCTGTTATACTATACCACCCTAGACAGTAGTACTTATGAAAATACGTTGTTTTAGATTAAGTGACCTCAATATTAATTTAATATAACCCATAATGTACTGTAAAGATAAATAAAGTGAGGTCTATTATTTTTAAAATGAACTCTAAAAGTGACAGAGTTTCTCATCGCAAAAAGGAAGATAAAAAAGCTGGAGAAGGTAGAAGATATGCTCAAATATCGGTGGACTCAATAAACGCGGCAGCCGATTCCATAGGAATAAGTAACTTAGGTGAAGAAGCCTCGAAACGTTTATCCGACGATGTGTCGTACAGACTGCGCGAAATCATACATGTGAGGATTCTTATTGTAAATTAAGTGTAATATTGATGTACCGGTGTTAATGAAATATGTTTCCTGAAAAAATTAATTTCAGAAATTTGGAGTTCACCTTAGACATTCCAACAGAAGCAAATTAAGTGCTGAAGATGTTAATTCGGTGCTGCAGCTTTCGGATGCTCCTCGTTGCTATGGATATCCACCTTGCGATACTTTGAAATTCACTTATGTTAAAGAAGCGCGTGTGTTTGTTGCGGACGATGATGAAATGGATTTAATATCAACTGCTTTGAGGAGTGAAGTTTATTTGCAGACCGATGAGTGTTTTGTGAAAGGTATATATAATTTACTTTTTAAGTGTAAGGGAATTTTTTCTTGAACATGCGAACTAATTTTGTTTGTCAGAAAATCGTTGCTACAATAAAATTGGAAGTTATTCATATCCTGAGTTTATCATTTATATTTCCTTTTAATTTGAATTCTAAAATAAGCTCTATCTCCACGAAACTTAATTTGCGTTGATTTCGTTACTTTAAGATACCTAGGAAAAAAGTTGCTTATTGCAGCTTTATATGGTCAAAATATTTTATGTTAGGTTTATTGTAGTGAATAGGCTATTATAAAGTCAAATTTAGTTATAATAATTGTGATTTGTAGTGAAATTAACTGTGGGATGGAACTTCCGAGTTGAAATATGAGTTTTTATGTTGTTCACAGACATTAAGTAGCACAGTTCGCAATGAAAACCAGTTGATTAATCAGAATAATGAAAAAGAAACAAAGTAGTGTTTGAGTTAAGTATATTTTTTGCCACCTACCTACCTGGGAAATGGGATGTTAAAATGTTATTGTCGATGAATTGGATTGAATTTCACAATCCCGTTTATTATGTTTGGAATATTATATTGGGCTATAAAGGAATTTTGGTGTCACTATATTTAAGTAATTAATTAGATGTAAATTAAACTTGTGAAGAAATTGAAGCCATTTTGGATATTTTAGGAAAATGGATTTTTCCGGATAAGATTCAAAATGAAAAATCTGAGATAAAATCTGAAGAAACTCCATCTTTGAAAGCATATGACTGTATTCAAGTGCTTCCTCACCACTTGGAATATTACAAGCAAATTGGAAAGAGTCTTCTAGGAAAATCAAGAAAATTATTTCAGGTATATGATTCTATTTTAGTTATTTATTTATTTTAACTTTCTCATAAACAGCCATTGACAGCCTTTTGCAGTGAGGTCAATAACAATAACAAATATGAACACATACAATCATGCTCTGGCAGGATTTGAATCTGGATGCCAGACATGCTAAAAACTTGAGGTCAGCTCTAAATTTATGCCAATCAAAACACCAACATTTTTTACTTGTAGTGAGTTGTGCTAGTGTGGCTTAACATATGATAAATTTTTTATCTCACTTGAAGAGTTAGCTTAGATGTATATTTGTTAAATCAAAGCTTCTGTGCAGATCAAAGTACACTTGCAGCACTAGAAATTTCTCATTATTTAACTGATAGATAAATTACTTTCTTTTCTAGGTATAACATTTTTGGTGTAAATGACTGTTCTCCCTTAGAACACTAGGACCCATTGAAGTTCACTGATTTTTATAACCAAAAGCAATAGAGCCACAGATGAACATCTCGTTTCCATCACACTCTATACTGCCTTCCTTAGATGTTTTCCACCCAAAACCCCACACTATTCAAATGGGCAATGGTCCTTCTTCCTTCTACTGAACATTTTTGTTTTTGTTGCTGTTTTCACTTTATAGTCAATGGCCTTTCTAGGTTAGCTTCTCAATTGTCAGTCTTCCTTCCTTTATTCCCTCAACTTACTTTTAAAGGTTTTGCAGAATGTTAAAGTTACCAAATGTGAATGAAAGACCAATTAGACTTGTCTTTCTTTTCAAGGCTTTCTCCAATTGGCTTGCTATCTTTATTTATAATTAATAAACCTGAATGACGTTAGGAATAACATTTCTCAGCTTTACATGAATAATATATAAGAAGGATATATAAGTAGAAAGCAATCGGAGGGTGTTACAAAAATGCTCTCTGCATGAATTTGTTAAATAACCATTACTGCTTACTCTAATTATATATTTTTCCTATCTTATAAAGTTTGCATTATGTCTTGAGCTCTTATTTTGATTATTTAAAGTGACTATTTATTTAAAAAAATATATCCTTAATAATTTTTGCTTAACTGCATAGTTGTTTATGTATTCATGTTTTAACTTTATAAAGTTGGTTACTTTATGTGCTATATTTAAAATGATGATGAATATGGCTCTGATAGGGAAAAACAATATGACCAACAAGACACTCATTTCTGCTACAAAGTAGCTGTTCATAGTTGTGATCCGCAATCATTGATTCTAGAAAGAGTTCTTAAATAGATTCAACAAGTGGCGGGTCACAATTAAGGATGGCTGCTAAAGTGAGTGAGATTCATAATCTTCTAAAATTCTAGTGATAAAGTAAGCTTGATATTTTATTATTTAAAACAATATTTCCTTCATTTATTATGCCAAATTTTTACTTTTAGGTGGCAGTTGATGATTTGAAAAGTAACCCAAAAATTAGTCCTGTAGCTCCATTACTTGTTAATTTAATTGCAGCATACATACATCATCACAAATGCAATGGAGTCAAAATATACTTCTTGCTGCAAGCAATTGATGCATTGCTCGAAAACAAAAGTATTGATATGAGAGCATCTGATAAGGTAAAATTTATGGGTGTTTATAAAAAAATGTTTGTGATTTCTAAATTCCATTGTGTTCATCTGTTTGCAGTTGCATTTTAATGATGTAGTATTATTTTTCAGTCCAATACTTTAGTCACATCGCTTCTGTTATTTGCTATAAATCCATCACCAATACACGGAAAATCTACTCTTGATGACATCTTCCTGAGAAAAGTTGCTTCAAAAATGATAGTGAAGGTAAACAAATATAGCTGATTTTCATATCCTCTTTTTGTTCAAAAATGGTAATTATTACTTTATCTGTCCCTTTCATTAATTGTTCCATCTAAATTTTGAATCATATGTAAGATTGTAGACTGTGACTTTAAAAAATTGAAATCAGTCACACATTACCAATGATTTTAAGTGATAATGAATGAAATAGCATTTAAGAAGCATACAGTGATTGAGAATCAGTAGTAATAAACTTTTTCAGCGACATGCATCTGTCTATACATTTAAATAGAAACTGATGTATTTATCTAAATAGATATGTATAGGTTTTGAGAAAAAGAAAGAACTTTGTCACTTCCACAAATTTATTTGGCATGACTGGTTTCACTACGATCATAGCATCATCAGGTGATAAAATATAAAAATCGTTCCATATATATATAGAGAAAAAAGGGGGGAGGGAGACAGGAGGGGTTACACAGAAAACGAATGGAAGGTAATTAAATAAACGGTTAGGAAAAGGAAGGGGTTGGAAAAGGAAGGCAAAAGCAAAATAAAGTTACAAAATGTTACAAAAACTTGGTAAAAGGGGCCAAAGATACAAGGTATTGAAGTCAGAACTCAAATTTTGGTATTCCAAGAGGTCTTCTCTTTCCCATTACTTGTGCCTCCTCCATTCTGAATTGTGCCACACTCTTCATTGGCTGGAATGGTTAACCTTTGATGACATTGTCAGACAACATGTAAGTGAGGTTGGATTTGCCAAGCTCTCTAACCTTAGGAAAAAACTGGCTGCTCTTTCCTCAAAATTAGTGCAGTGTAGTGATTCGTCCTTCTAAACTCAGTGACCACAAGTTCCACCCTAGAGTGACCAATTTATCCAATTGTGTTTTGGACATGTTTAACTTAGGCCTGAAATTCACCCCTAGCCTCCCTTTATCTACACGTGTGTTGTAGAATCAAGTCGTCGATTGTGATTTGGCCCTACAAAATGAATCTCCTTCGTTAAAGCACGTTTTTGCTTGTAATATTTCTTCTTTCCTCAATTTTCCTCAACCCAGACCACTATCCCGCTCTCTCTCTCCCGCCTTACTTTCTAATGTTAAAAAGTTCATTACAGACAACAATTTGATTGTCCATAAGGCTGATCGAGATAATGGCATGGTGGTGATGGACTGAGACGTTTATTTGGAGAAATGTTATGATTTCATTCGTAACAACAATATTTCTGTTTTGAAAAAGACCCTACCTCAATTTATCAATCTGCAATTCAAAAAAACTATTTCTTCGACTTCTCTTCTTTTTACTCCTAAAGACAAACACAACTTATTAGTGATGAACCCCCTTCCCCCTAGACTTTGTGGTTTACCAAAACTTCACAAAAAAGGATTGCCCTATTAGGCCTGTTGTCTCCAGTACCTCTGTGCCTGCCCATAAACTCGCCTTCAAACTCAATACACTTCGTGATTATTCTCATTTTAGTCCCAAATTTGGTATTAAAAATTCCGTAGAGTTGACGCACACCTTAAAAGGAAAAATTTTCCCCAACAATTCAAAATTTGTCTCTTTTGATGTTTGTAATCTTTTTACTTCTGTTCCCGTTAAAGAAACCAAAGATTTGGTTGTAGATATGCTTTCCAAAGCAGGTGTCAATCAATTTTTGATAACTGATTTTTCTAACTTTCTTGAAGCGTATTCTGAACAAAAGTTTTTTCTTTTTGACAATAATTTTTATAAACAAATGGATGGTCTCGCCATGGGGTCCCCTCTTTCCCCTCTCTTGCCGACATTTTTCTCAACAATTTAGAAGTTAACCTTTTTAATTCTGGCTATCCTTTATTAACTTATTCCGAATTTTGGGGTAGGTATGTGGATGACATTTTGTGTCTGGAGTGCTACAGATGACAAACTTTCTGAATTTTTAACCCTTTTAAATTCCCTCCACCCTTCCATTTCTTTTACGGTTGAATCTGAAAACAATGGTTGGCTTAACTTTTTAGATCTCACTTTGTCTCTGCTGAACAACACACCTACCTTTGCTATTTTCCGTAAACTCACGTACACAGATCAGGTCATTCCCAATCACTCTTCCCATCATTTTTCTCACAAACATGTTGCTTTTGATTCTACGCTTCACTGCCTTCTTAGTATACCCCTTTCTAAACCCAATTTCCTTATAGATTAACATCATTAAACAGATCGCTATCAATCATGGCTACAAAACTGGTTTAATTGATAAAATTATCTCTAAAAACTTTTATTTATTGCCTCCCAAAAAATCGTTTCTTTTCCGCCTAATCTCACCTCCAAACCTCTTAGTTGAAGCAGACTCCCATTTTTAGGAAACCTTTCTTTTAAATTGTCCAACACTTTTCCTAAACTTAAACCTGCTTTCTTCTCCCCAGTTACATTTTCCAAATTATTCCTTAATGCTAAAGAGCCGATACAGTTGTCATTAACAAGTGGTGTATATAAACTTGCTTGTGATGATTGCGGAGCGGTCTACAGCAGCCCAACGGGGAGGAGTTTTGACAAAGAGGATTAAGGAGCATAAGCAATACTTCCATTTAAATAAATTGAATTCTCAATTTGCGAAATATCTTTCAAACCTCAATCATCATAGTTCCTTCAACCCTAAATTCCTCCACTTTGAAATTAAAGGTCGCAAATTGGATGCCCTTGAACTGCTACAGATAATTATTTGTGAAGACTTGCTTCTCTTAAATGAATACCTTTTCTACAAACATTCTCCTCTATTTAGCTTACCAAATACTTTGTAAATACCTTGTATCTTTGTTGTCTTTGGCCCTTTTTACCAAGTTTTTGTAACTTTATTTTGCTTTCGCCTTCCTTTTCCTAACCCTTTTATTTAATTACCTTCCATTCGTTTTCTGTGTAACCCCTCCTGTCCCCCCCCCCTTTTTCCCTATATATATGGAACGATTTTTATATTTTTGTCACCTGATGATGCTACGATCGTACTGAAACCGGTCATGCCAAATCAATTTGTGGAAGTGACAAAGTTCTTTCTTTTTCTCGATGAGTAAATTCCACAGGTTTGAGCCTGACCTCATTATTGATATGTATAGGTTTCTCTAGCTCTCCATGTCTAGGTTGACACACAGTAATTATTGATTTTAGCTGTAATAAAACACTAATGCAAAATAAAAGTTTAAATTTGATAGAAAACTCATTATAGCATGTACTGCACCCTAAGAAAAGAAGAAGTCCAAACCAGGACTAATGCAGGCTGGTTTCCCGATGTTGACATCCCAAATTGATTACTTATATTGACAGGAAATTTTTCAGTGTGTGTTAGTCATTTCAAGGAATACCATAAATACCATTTGTAATTCATAGCTTATCACTGATAGAGAAAAATTGGAAAACAAATTGATAGAGCATTATCAGGTTTAAAATACTAAAAACAATGTCAAAATCTCTTTCTAATATTATATATTGCATGTATTTTTCTAAATGAACGAATTTAATAAATGTTAGTGTTTATACACTAATATGTATGGATCAACTGTCCATTGCTGAAGGGTAGTCGAGTGGAAAAGAAAATAACCCATTTGTTCACTTGTCTATGCTTAAGCCGAATTCGGTAATAATGGTCTTCATGGCAACAATCTGATAAAATGCGATTTAAAATGCAAAAATGCTATTTTTTAGTAGAAATTCAAGAAAATCGATCAATTTTCAAAATTCTGTCATAAGAATTATAATCTACATTCTTTTTCCCTTAGAACAGTATCTGATATCACAATTTTAAGATATTTTCAAGTATTAAAGAAAACACCCCTGCACAATGGATTTGAGACTTCCTATGTAAAACAAATAGGGAAAAGAGTTCCTGGAATCGAACCCAGGACTTCAATCATCACCAAATAAAATATAGCCTGGAGATGGACCCTGGCAGCATGAGCCTCATACCAAGTTTCATGAAAATTGGTTCATTGATGCAAAAGTTGTTAGTAGGGGAGAGACAGACCATTTCAGGCCATTTCATAAGGCTATGTTTCCTTGGGAAACCAGCCTAAAAATTGTTATCTTTCTTGTGCTGATGTATTACTTTTTGTATTTTTTTAAGGTATTGAAGAATTGGCATCCTCATGAAGTGGTTCTATATATTGAAATTTACTACAATTTGGCTGGAACTCTTTTAAATCCACAAAACTCTCTTCATAGTCACCTGGGTGCTTTATATGCAATGATTAGATTTGGAAGTGAGGCCCTTGATAAATGCTTTTGGCCTAATTTCTCAGAATATTTGGTAATTTTAGAAGAATCTGAGAAATCTGCCATCATTGAAGACATCAAGGGAGCTATCTTGGTATGAATATGCTACTTTCCACTAAATTTGTGTGAAATATTAATCCTATTGGCTTCACCATTTTTGAAGGAAAACAATGAATATTTATTGTGATAGTAAATACGATATATGTAGATTAACTTGACCTTTATAGAAAATCTGCATCCATTAAGCCTAGAAAAAATTGTGAAATCTTCAATAAAAATTTCCAACTTTTTCACTAGTATGTGATTTTTAATGTATGGTAAACAAGAGTAATTGCCCGTCAAATATGACAGGTATGTGTGGATTAAGTGTTAAATTTAAGGCGCTTTGCATTCTTCCTCCTTTTCTTTCTTCCTCTCTCCCAAACCTCCTCACTCTCATTCTCTCACCCTCTTTCCTTCTCTGGAAAGACTATATAGTGTCAATCTTGCCCTAATAAAGACCATTATCTATCTCTCTCTCCCTCTCTCTCCTTGCTTTCTTCCACTCCTCTTTAATATACTAAAACATTCAAAGCACCCTTTCCTTATACATATGGTATAAGGCCTTTGATGACAATACAATCTCGAGGTTTAACAATGACACAATCAGCAATGGAACATATTGTGAAAATGCTTAAATTTTTCCAATAAATATGATTTAAATGTATAACTTGAGCGATTTCGAATCATAGGTGAAATGTGATGATAAGAATAAGAAACGTTATTTATTTTTCTTTAAACGGTCCAGGTCTGAAGATTGTAGGTCAGTTATTTCTAATTTTAATTTGCAAAAGAGTCAAAGTCAAAAGAGTAAAAAGTAAAAAAATCGATTTTGTGTGTTATCTTATGGGAAATAGAAATTATCTACTGAAGTCGAACCTGTGTCTTTTTTGAGGATTTTTTCATAAGTGGCTTTACTATAAGAATCAAACATTCCTACCTACCTACTTAGAAAGTTTGTTAAAATAGCATTACAGTCAGTCGGAAATAGTTCTCGGTCAAGTGTGAGGGACAAATAGATAAATAGATTCTGGACGTCTCTTACTAAGACAGTTTTCAAAGCAAAATGTTGGCAAATTCTCCACAAAGCATAGTGTCTAAGGAATGTCAATGTAACATTTTGTCATTGCTGACATTTTATAGCTAATTCCTGAAAATTTTTGTAAACTCCAAGGTTATGTATAACTAAAAGCTATATTTTTGTTTTTTTTCCTACCTCATTATTTAAATCAATAAATAATTTGCTTGTCAAGTAGCAAAATCTAATATCAACAAACTGTTCCACAGCTTTTTCCTATCCTTGTACACTTAATGGACATTGCCATCAAATGTCTATCAGATTTCATGCTGCAGGCATGTTAGTTTTATTCCATAATCAATCCTTTTTAGGATATAATTGTGATCATATATTCAATATTCCTTGATTTTTCTTTAGAAACTTAATGTATGCTTTAAAAATGAGCAGTCTAGTTTATTTCTTACAGTAATGTATATCTATGACTTGAGATTCAGATTACATTATTCATAATGGTGCAGCTATTTTCCCAGTAACAATTACCAGATTATTTGGGACATGAGTACTTCAGAACTTAAATGAAACTTTGTCTTTTACCTTTTAAATACTTTTATGATACTCATCTCAATTCTTTCTCAAAACATGAAAATAATAAGAAATTCTATGCGCTTGGTTAGCATTGCTGAGAATAAACAATAATAAATGAGGCACATCTAAAATTCCTTGCTTTAGAAGAGCTAGAAATCTTTGTACTTTTATCATAATTGCATATGTTAATCATAATCATTAAAAATTCTATGGGGTGTTAGTTACTAATAAATTTAAACTTATAATTTCTGCCTTTTGTCAAAGAAGTTTTGAAAAACACTAGATCTAGACTTACATTCGCCACATCAGAGTTGGCAAGTAATTTTTGTATTGTGTGCCAAGAAAATAATGTGAATCAGAATTTTTTGGTGCCAATAGAAACATCATATTTTATGCAGAAAATACAACCTTATGTATGCCAAGTAAAATCACGTGTGCCAAATATTTGCCATCGCTGCACTATGTTAACATGACTATCATCAGAAAGGTGTATATTTAATTTGTGTTGCATGATTAAAGTAATCACATTTCCGTGCTATTGTTTCAGGCTGCTGCTGAGAGACTGTTCATCAAGAATGTTAATAGTGTTAACGTAAGGGAGTCGGTAGTTTACAAGTGTGATTTGGAGCTCCAAACTCGACTCTTTGATTACTTTGGAGATGCAGTCTGTGCTCGTTATAGATGGTGTGGTACCCCAGGGAATATTCTGGAATATACCAAAAAAGAAACGGAGAGAGAAACATTCTTTCAGGCAAAAGAAAATGCATGGACTTCTAGACATTTAACAAAATCTCTCCGATGTCTGCCATTTACTAATGTGAAACGCACAAGACACACAATGGCAGATTTTTTTGAAAGTGATGATGAGGGTGAGAATGGTGATAACAGTGAACATTTATTTAATTCAATAGCTTCAGGTAATGCATCTCAAAAGTGCATCGGTTTTAAAGGTCTATTTGGAGGCAAATTACGGTTTCCCCAAAGGATATTTGAGTTCCATAGTTGTTATTCTAAATCGAGATTTATTGGTAAGCTAGCAAAGAAGAGTTTATCGCCAAGTTTTAAAAACACTTCGGGTAATATACTTGTACCACTGTGAATTGTATTTGCTGCAAATTTATAAAATAATCCATACTATTTTGTTATTTTATTTCTGTACATATTATAATAAAACCATTTCTTACATCAAGAAATCATATAACGTTATCATTCAATGAGATAATAATAATTTGACAAAAATTAACCAAACTGTATATATACAGAACTTGACGGTAGTGACACACCAGAACGACGTGGAACCATGTTCAGTAATAAGAAAATGACTTTTTAAAAGTTTTTACTGTTCACGTGATGCCATATGACGCATTAAAACATTAATAAACTTATCTATCCTCTTCATATCTTGCATTATTTCAGTCTTGTACTGCAGACACTGCAAAAATTATTTTCCCGTCAATTTAAATGGAAACGAAGACGATATTTCAATTACTACAAATAAGGTCCATATCACTAAAACCAATTTTCAAAAAATACTTACAACAACATCATCAGTCATCTTCAGACATAATGAGCCTTGACTATGGTTATATTTCATAGTATATCTTATCTGAAAATGTACAAACAAATTATAATATTCCAAATTTAAAGAAATGAGAGACAAGATCATTCAGAACAAACCTTCATTGGGTCTTTCAAATACAACCTTTCAGCTTCTTTCTCAAATTCTTCCCAAGATTTCAAATATGTCATTTTGAAAAAAAAACTCGATACTTTTAACTAAATGATATGAAAATACTTTTCACTAATTCGTGTGAAAACAAAACGATTATCAAGAATCAAATTATTTCCCCTGCATTATGTACAATAAGAAACATATGCACATTAACTCTCTCTATTCAATTTCAAGACACGCATTCACGTTACGCAGCAAAGACCTCTACTTAAACACTTCGGCACGGGCACAGCGCTACGATCGCGTTGTTGAATGCTGTGATGCCGTGATGCTGTAGAAGATGAACTAATGTCGTTGTAAGTGCGTACTGTTGATATCCAGCAAATTAGAGGCGCAATGTAGGTTAATACTTTTTGTCAATGTTTAAATATGCATGATAAATAGGGCTAAATTAATAGTTATCCCAGATTGCAGATAACTGTTTTTGTAATATAATGGAAATTTATAGTATGTGTAATCTGTTAGCATATTGTTCGTATTTAAGTACTATAGTTACTATAGAAAAAATTCAGCATTGTAACGAATGAAATTGACGCAATTTTCTACAGTTTTTCCAAATTATCTTTTTCTATCGCAGGTTTGATTCTTCCATATTTGGTAGAAACATTCCATTCAGCAATTTAGCAGCTGATGGGAACACAGAAACATGTCAATCTATGAATGTGACATCAAACACTACAATTCTTACTTCCTCTTATGGAGGAATTCCTGAAAATTTATTACTTAACGTCGTGGGATGGCTCGTAAGTACTTAAATATCGAGGAGGCTTGGTTGTGGAGTAATAGATTATGCGTAGAATGACAATGATTTGTACTAATTCCGACAGTTTTTCACTCATTGAAAATGGGATCTATGCAATTCATTGGGGAATATATATTTTTGCGTAACACCATTTTATAATTGAATATAGTTATATTTTAATTGGAATATGTTTAATACGAGTTGTCTTAAACTAATGGCGTTCCCATAGTGTTCGCGTAGGAGAAGTAAATTCATCCTCTTGCACTCTTGTTATATGAAACAATTTCCGTCTCCGCGGAAAACTTAGTATTTAGGGTGCGGGGTCAAACCGTGCATTACAGTTACCCTCCAATACTTTGTGTAGGATACTTGCCTACTGCTTCCGTCTTTGGACTTGGGCATTTTATTTAGTATGCTCTCAGAAAGGGGTAACAACCGCCCAAGCACAGGCGCATCTGCCCAGAACAACTAACTTTATATTCAACATAAACTCATTTTTATATGTATATGAAGGACCAACCAGTCAATTTAACGAAAAAATACTTCTACCTATTTAAATAATATTTAATTATAAACTTGCTTCTTTCATTGTACGATAATATCAATATGCTCAGTTTATTTCTTTGGCTAAGAATTTTTATTATTTTTACAGTTATTGCTTTTAATGTTTGCTATGCTCAGAAAAAGAGCTTGGGATTATGGAAGAATAGCTCTGGTTCAGAAGAATGAAGAGAAATGGACTCAGTTATTTTATGGACGTACTGATGAGCTGGTTGGCCTCTCAACAGATACAGCTTCTGTGTCTTCGACTGAATCAAATAGTATTTATGCCGATAAAGGATTTTGTTCCTGGCTAGTAGCAACATTCAAAATCAAGTAAGAAAAATGATTTTGTAAAGATATAAGAATCTATTATCTAGCATCAGATGAATTTCAAGACTGGTGAACCGTGCAGTAATGTAACTACTCTTATGCAGCATACACAATGCATGGGGGCCCACTGATAGAGCTTCTCTCTTAAAAAAAAATTAAAATTGTTGTTTTAATTTGTTTAATTATAATTATATTTTCCATTTACTTAAAATATTAAAATAACAATTGATAAAACTTGGTGTTTTTTAAGATAATGTCATTTTTGCATCAGTTATTTACATCAAGAAGGCAGCTTATCATTTATACTTGTGCTGGGGCCCATGTAGCTCTAACCATATTACTGGAAAAGTAACATCAGACTGGTAGTACATGTTGTTTGTTAATAATCTTTACATGCTGAATATAAAATTAAAAATGCTTGAGTATTAATAAAAATCTAGTTGTTCATGGTTTTTTGGTATGAAAATTCACTATGAAGTTTCAACATTTGAAATGATGACTTGAGCAATAAAATAAATTAGTGTTATAAGTTTTTTGTTTGCTCCTTTCAGATAACCACCCTTTTTTCATATCCTTGGCATAAATTTAAATAAATAAAGTCCAATTCTGAAGAGTAATTAGGCATTTGTGGTGTGTTAACATTGTTGTTCTGGTGTTTTTTTTTTCATTTTGCTCATCATCATAAAATCCATAAAAATGTTTTCCACTGAATTAATGAAGCTTGTTAATTGCCTTGATTAAATAACTTTTGGTGATGAAAATTTTTCTTTTTATGCAGGGATGAAAATATATTGCAGAAATGTGGTCCCGATGCTGTCCAATATTTATCTTTCCAGAAACATATAATTGCATATGTGATAGTTGTAATGGTCATTTCTCTTTGTGTCGTTTTACCTATCAACTTCCAAGGTCATTTAGAAGGAGATGAAACATCGTTTGGTCACACCACTCTTAACAATCTAGATCCAAGGTAAGCATATTGTCTTTTCAAAAAATGTGCAACATATTCACCATGAATCGTCATACACCTTATAGATTTAAAGTAGGGTGTGGATTTTTTGCGTTTAAAAGAAAAGTTCTTTCTGAGGTTAATTATCAGGTTTTATTTTATTTTTTCAAAAAATTCAGGTAAAATCAAGTTTAAATAAAAAAAATTTTAAATTGGGTTTATTGTAGCTTTTATAATTCACATGCAACAACATGTGCATGGCCAATGTTTCTTCAGAAATATTACTCCTTCATGGCATTTGCAAATCTCCTTAAATAATGAGCTAATAAATCTGGTCATGCTCAACTACCGTATATACTCATGTATATGTCGATCTCGTGTATAGGTCAACCCCCGACTTGTTTATAAAATTTTTTGCTTTTTCGTATTTCTTGTGTATAAGTCGACTCCAGATTTTCAGGTGTAGTAGAACGAATTTTTTGTATTCAATACATGTTGATCCATTAAGTTCCCTTTAGTTTGATATAACTACGTTGTGTCAAAGTAGCAGTGAAGCCGTCTGATGTCTCCTCCAGCACTACTGCATAACATCAAAGTCGTAACATGGTATATGCCTTTTTAATAGATCGAATGACTCTGGATCCCTGGAGAGACTTCGTATTTCGTCCCAGCATTCATTCAGAAGCTATCTTTGTAAAGAACAGATATCAAAACTGATGTTGGACTGCAGAGGAGATGCTGAAATTTACGATAAATCAGTGGAAAGATGACCTACGTGGTCCTAGGAAATTGTTTCTCATGTTTTTGGGCGAGGAACAAAGGAACCTACACCTCAGAAAGCGCAAGTTTCGTACATGGAACAGTTGAGCAACTTACTTTTAAGAAAGAGAAACTTAACTATAATGCTAATTGTTGTTTATGATGGTAATTATATTTAACGAAATTCTAGTTTACAAAAATATCTATTTACAAAAATATATATTTACGTTTGTATTCCGTTTTTCTACCTTTCCTCTTGGTAGTTCCATTTCTTATCGCCATCGCTAGCGTCACCTTGTTTACCTTTGCCCAGGTTATGCGCACAGTACCAAAATTTTTATACCACAAATACTTCGGCAGATACTAATTTAATCTGCGCTGCATAGAGGTAGGCGCTGCCTTTCCGCGATTATTTGCCAAGCATCCAAGATCAACTTAGGATCACCAAATTATATAGCAAGTTATTTTTTCATATACATTGGTATTTAAATATTCGATAGTTATCGATACAGTTTAAGTACAAGAGTGTAAATTCCATCAAATTTCAATAACCGCAGGGCAAATAACATCATGGGTTTAAACCTATCGAAAATATTTCTCGTGTGTAAGTCGACCCCCGAGTTTTTTGCGAAAAATTTGGTCTAAAAACCTCGACCTATACACAAGTATGTACGGTAATATGAACTATTAAGGCTAAAGCCTATTGCCCCAAAAAACTATTTCCAACACACAAGCTATACGGTTACAGATATCTCTATGCAGTTTTTGCAATTGTAAACTTTTATCTTTTATAATTTTTCTTATCTTTTTATATTTTTAATATAACAAATTTAAAGCCATTCAAATTCCTAAATATGATGATTAAAATACTTTCTGAAAAAAGTAAAAAAATAGAAAGAAAATAGAGATAATAAGAATCCATTATCAAGTTAAAGAATAATATTTTTTCCAACAGTTAATAAGTTATGCTAGAAATAAATATTGCATTGTTCGCCCCCGGCTATAAGCGATCCTGGCGGCGAAGGGAGAAAACGGAAGAGTTGTACCAGTGAAGTCCTGCGTCCATCCGCGATGACTCACGATGAGAGGGGAACTAGGGGAGGTGAATGTAACGTGAGAGAGGAGTAGAGCTTTGCAAGGAGGCGCATAGCCAGCAAGCGGCAATTTGATCTCGGTTGAAAGGAGGGGATTCTGTTTGAGGTGTTGTCCACGTTCATTGTTGCTCACACTTTTTGCTATACGTTTGTATTTTATATATATATATATATATATATATATATATATATATATATATATATACATACATACATACAGGCAATTTTAGAAATGTGTATTAGATGTATTCTACAAATATCTATTCAAATTATAAATATTTATTCTGAAATAAGAAATATAATGAAATGTCAAAAAATTCGTACATTATGATCCTCCAGCAGATTTTCCGGTGATGTTTTTTTCTCCCTTACATCCGGAACAATAGATAGCTTAGGGTGACCCTCCCCGCTCTGGTTGAGTCACCGTTCGAGTTGTTGACCGATGTCTTTTGCAGGGCGGCAGCTTTCCCCATCTCCAGGCATGTGTTTACGATACCATGTCTGTCGAATGCTATTTTTCGTGACCCACCTTATACAAAACTGCAGCGTGTTGTTTTTCTGTTTTGGTTGCACCGCATCCCAACCAGATGTGTAGGCGGGCAGGGAAAATGCATGCGAAATTTGAGTGAATTAGAGTATTTTACTCATACACACAAGCAGCTATAAACTCTCTAATTGTTTTCATTTTTATTTGCCGATGTCCCTTCTCCTTTCTCATCGGCCGCCCCATTCCCTCCTCTACCATTTCCCTTATTACCCTTAGAAATTCTGAAATAGCGAGCATTTTTGATTTGGCTTTTGCACGAGTGAGTTCCCAATCTATTCGGAAAATGGTATTCTAGAAATTTTTTTGAAGATTTTCAACTGATCACAGCGTTACTTCAGTGTATCTATGACATTCGCATTTTGTAAAAGACATTATTGAAATATATTGTTTTATTACGTGTAGAGAAGTTGAATTTATGCATCCTATTCAAAAGTACATTTTCAAATTCAGTATTTTATAGAATGTTATATTTGTATTCTACAAAAAATGCCAATTTAGACATCGCTTTTATAGTGTATAATTAAATTATGTATGTTTTATAAACAATTGAATTTTCATCATTTTTGCACAATTTTTTGTTTTGATTATATTTCTATCTAATAAAAACAAAATGTGTAATGTTATCACGTTTTACTGAACCGGAATAAAACATGTTCCAAAAGTGCGTTGAGTTATTTATTTAACCTTGTTAGAATTATAAGTTTTACGTATTTTTTTATCAAAAAAACCATGCACAGTAACCTACGCTACATCTGTGGGCGTATATAAAGATCAGAATCCTTCCTGAGGGTCGTACGAGCAAGAAAACTATATTCTTAACTTAGGGGACGTGACCCACCGGTGTAACACGGCGGCTGCAGGCCAGATCGTCGGTGACCCACCGGTGGGTCACGACGCCTATGAGGAGAGGCAAGCGTGACTTACTGGTTGGTTCACGCCGTCGTGAACGTGTTAAAAATATTTTTCATTCTGTCAGTGAAAGCTTGTGAGTTTTGAATTAGGAAGTAAACTCTGCCGAAGAACTAATAGATGATTTGAAGAATGGTCCATTCCATGTCTTTGGAAGTCATAAAGGATGCCGAACCTACTTCTGCGACAATACCAACAAAGAGAAGGGGGTGCTTGATTCGAAGGAAGAAGCATGGATTGAAACAATTGAAGAGACATTGAAGCCTTTGATTCGGAAAGCCGGCCAGTTACTGACTAACGACACAAGTAACTACGCAGAAAATTTTATGACTTTAGTAGCAAAATTTGTTGGTGGAAAGCAGGTTAACAGATCAAAAAAGGATCATACCAGCACAGGGCTTACAGTGCTGGCCTCGATTTTCAGCTTGGGCCCATGTGGAGTTATGCGGCATGGAAAATTCTTGCGGGAAAAAGTCCCCATAAATCTCTGCGATCAGCATACCAACGCAAGTTGAAACGTCTACAGGCAGTAAAGAAGTGTCTAGACAGAAGGCAAAAGGGCAAACCCAAGAAGCGGATAAATTTCGAGGATGGCGCAAAGGATTACAGGGAAATGTTCCAAAAGTTGGACATGAACAACGACGAATTCGAGAAAGAGGCGTCTTTGTTTATTGAAAACTTGAAAGTGAATCAAGACTCAAGAGATGCCTTGCAGAGAGCCACGCAAGGTCAAGCTGTCAACGATAGGTGGTTTGAGGAAAGAAAAAACAGACTGACTTCTTCTAACTTTGGCCTTGTCTGCAAACGGAGAAAGACATCAAAGTGGAGCCCCCTTGTGAAGCGCCTATTGTACTTGATGCATTTTGAGAATGAAGCGACGCGGTATGGGCAGCTCCGAGAGAAAGATGCAATTAGGTAGTACGAGGCGATCACTGGGAGACGAGTATTCCCTTCAGGGCTCTTTGTGGACCTGGAGCACTCTTTCTTTGCTGCTTCACCAGACGCCTGACTGACGACGGAGGCATTATGGAAATAAAGTGCCCGAAATCGTCCGAAACAATAACAATAAATTGTGCCTCAGAAAATTTAAAGTACTTTTGCCTAGATAAAGACCTTCAACTTAAAAAAAAGCACAATTACTATGACCAAGTTCAGGGTCATCTCCATGTGACAGGCCTTCCCTTCTGTGATTTTGTGGTTTGGACTACAAAAGACTGCGTCGTGCGACGAATACTAAAAGACGATCTTTTTTGGAAAGAGAAGATGGAAAAAAAACTAGTGTTCTTTTACACCAAAGTTCCTCTTCCGGAAATCGTCGACCCCAGAATGTGCAGGTCAATGGAAATACGTGAACCTGGAGATAAGCAGGAGTAATGTACATTTCATACATTTACTGAGAGCAGTGCTGTAACTAGGGCGGGGCTTCTGCCCCGGGCGCAACTTTCTGTATTAATATTAAGTATGTAATCATTATGTATATAATTAATGAGGTCAGGCTCAACTTTGTGTTTAACAAGTTTTTGTAATTTTTGTAACAGTTTGCTACTATGTTGCTTTCGCCTTCCTTTCCCACCCCTTCTTTTCCCAACCACTCCTCCAATTACCTCCCATTCATTTTCTTTGTAACCCCTACTGTCTCCCTCTCCCCCTCATTTTACCCTTATATATGGAACAATTTATATTTTTTTCGCCTGATGATACTACGATCGTAGTGAAACCGGTCGTGTTATATTAAAAGTTGTGGAAACTACAAAGTTATCCTTACATTAATCATTATGTATTTAAATTATGTAAATTTATAGTGAAAAATTATATATTATTCTAGGCTAGGTCTTGGGGAAAAAAGGTGTGGCAGATTCACACCTAAAGGTGCGGTGAGTGCAATCGCCGATGTCTCCGCCCGAAATCTAATCCTTTGTTATCATATACGGTCAGCCTACTCACGGCAGAGCTAGAGGGGAGGATGAGGTTGACAGGTGCATTCAATCGCCAGAGAATATTTTCCCCGTGTGCCGGGCACTTCCCCTTCTTTGCTGGTTAGGTCGGGGAAGGAAGAGGGTATCATCTTGGTTCTGCCCCACCCCTTCCACCTTCTTTCGGTTACGTCATTGGTGCGACAGGACTAATCCCTAGGTCCAAAATTCGAACTCCTAGTGCACGAAATCTGAGTGACCGCCGTGGCATCTTGCGTCCGAGATTCACATTATGACTCAGTAGGCTTTACCCTTAATGACTGACTGCAATGCTGTTTTTAACAAACTTTCAGAGTAGGTAGAAGATTGAAAGTTGGTAGGAGTGTTTTATTCTTATATTAAAAGCCATTCACGAAAAAAATCCTCACAAAATACCCAGGTTCGATTCCAAGGAATAATTTCTGTTTCCCATAAGATTACACGTAAAAATCGATTTTTCGACTTGCAGGCTTTTACTCTTTTGCAAATTAAAATTGGAAAGAATTTACCTATGATCTTTGGACCTGAAGAAGAAAAATAACGTTTCTTATTCTTCTTATCATCACATTTCACCTACGATTTGAAATCGCTCAAGTATTATGTTTAAATCATATTTATTAGAAAAATGGAAGCTTTTTAACGATATGTTCCCTTGCCGACTGTATCATTGTTAAACCTTGAGATTTTATTGTCATCTCAATCCTTGTACTATATACGTAAGGAAAGCATCCTTTGAATGCTTGAATAGGGGAGAGGTAGAAAAGAGGAGGAAAGAGACAGGAGGAGAGGGAGGAAGAGAGAGAGGGATGGGGGACAGGAGGAGGGAGGAGAGATGCTTTGAATGCTTTAATAGGGGGGAGGTAGAAAAGAGGAGGAAAGAGACAGGAAGAGAGAGAGAGGGATGGGGACAGGAGGAGGGAGGAGAGAGATAATGTTCTTTATTAGGGCGACATTGATACTAGGAAGTCTATTTTTCCAGAGAGAGAGAGAGAGGGATATAGTGAGGAAGAGAGAGAGAGCAAGGGAGAGAGAGAGCAAGGGAGAGAGATAGATAATGTTCTTTATTAGGGCAAGATTTAGCCTAGGAAGTCTATTTTCCCAGAGAAGGGGAGAGAGAGAGAGAATGGGAAGGACCTTAAATTTAATACTTAATCCACGCAGACCTGTCATATTTGATGGACAATTATGCTAGTAGCTATGTAAATGCTCAACGTCATAGCTTATTGGCATACATAGCAGTGTTATGGTAAACTTATTTAATTTAGGGTATCGAACTCCAGCATCAATCTAAAACTTAGCAATATACAAATCTTTGTTTAAAAGTTAAGGCCCTAATAAATAGGCTGTAAGTTTGAATTTAATCTGCTCATTCACTTTTCCATATATAGTCAAATCCCGATTTAGCACCACCATTTGTCTATCTCTAACATTGGCACTAAAGAGGTGGTGGTAGTAAATTGAGGTTCCTGCTGGTATCCAGAGGTTTCACCGAAAGCACTTCACCCACAGGATGTTTCACCCACAGGCACTTCTCCCATAGGTCATTTCACCCATACACTCTTCACCCACGGGATGTTAAACCCACAGACCTTCACCCACGAGAATTTTTATCCAAAGACCTTTCATCCATGCCTTTTCAGTCATAGGTTTTTCGTGCACAATTCAGTTCTCCCACATAAGGTTTCACCCAAAGATCTTTCACCCATTGTTTTTAGCCCATGCTTCAGTTTAAATGTTAAAAATTCAAATGAATCTATTATAGACAGAATCCTTTACTAATTGAATAGAATATCAAGTTAATTATTATTTAATCATTATTGTAGCAACGTAAACAATACACAGAAATTGAAAGAGGAAGAAAACTTTTATTATTAAATAGGCTATTTTACTGAAGGGAAGGTAGTTATAATGACATACCTATAAAAATTAATTTTATTGAATATGTAGTCTATTGACTGTCAAATTACAAATGCAAAGTGTATTCTTCTACAAAAATAATATGCATGTGTAAAAATTCATTTTCTTAAATAGTCTGTTGACTGTTGAAATTACAATTACAAAGCATATTCTTTTTCAAAAACAATATGGGTGAGTGTATGTACTATTAAAACGTTAAAAACATTACATTGAATTCTCATGTGAAATAATTTTGACTTTGGTTGAAACATCATGGAACCTATCTGCTTGCTCTATGTAATTATAAGATGGAAGTTCTGCTCACAATGATTCATGGGTGGTATGCGGGGGTGGCACTATATAGGGGTGCCCTAAATGGGGGTTTGACTATATTTCCAAAAAATTGACTTGATCATCTGGGGCATGCATAGATTGATTAAAAAGATCTAATATGGATGTCTTATTCCAGAAATATTTAACAGATGTATGTACATACAGATAGATAACCGTCTTTATTCGGGCGAAATTTGGACCATAAGGTCCATTCTTACACAACCCTTCGTCAATATCATGAGTATTAAAAATAAAAGTATTACAATAAACAGTATACACCGCCTTTTTGAACTTCAGAAATGATTGGCTCAGGAAAACTGGCGCGAAATGCAAATTTGCGAAGTGCAAGTTCTATTGTCCTATAAGGCATAATGTAAAAATAGGAGTACAGTTCCGAGTTAACCTAAGAAATTCACTTTTTGTCATAATTAACATAGTTTAATAGAAAATAAAAGAAAACGTAACAGCAAATGAAAACCTAGCATCATAAAGTGAAACAAATTCTTTTAATTACTTTCAAAATGTGTAATAGCAAATAAAAACCCAGCATTACAAAGTGATAACATTTCTTTCGGCAATTGTGCAGTTTACCTCCAGCACATTTTCACATGCGGTTTTTTTATTTTTGTTCATTCCAGGGAAATGCTTTAATTTAAATGGATTAACTACTGAAATTGAATGTTGAGTAAGTGATGCACGGATGTTTTCTTAGGTTCTGAAACAAATGTTTCTAAGCTGCAAAAAAAATGCATTATAAAGTGGTAACATTTATTTTATTAATGAAGTTCGAAATGCATAACAGAAAATCAAAACCTACCATAAGAAAGTGATGACATTGTTTTTAATTGTTCAGAATACTTCACAGAAAATGAAGCATTCAAGCGGTAAGATTTCCAGTAGTAATTGCATTCAAACTACGTTGCAAAAAATCTTACTTTTACAACATGATAGCAATTCTTAGATTTACATTAAAAATTTGTAATAAAAATCAAACCCTAACAAAACAAAATAACATTTCCTTAAATTACGTTCAAAATATATACAAAGATAATAGCAAATGAGAACCTTACATTTCAAAATGATGGTGTTTCTTTAAATTTTAAATAAAAGTTTCATCATTGAGAATAGCTAAAACATAACCAAGTCGAGAATTATCATGGTTGTTTACTTTTAAAACTGCTAATAATGAACATTATAAATATAATATAATAAGTCCTTTTCTAGGGTGCCAAAGTTTAAACTGAACTTCGAAACAAAAAAGTAGAGGAAATTCACGCTTGTTGTCATTGCAAACTCATGATGTGAAATGCAAATAATCGGCATTTATAGAAGTAATGGTCATAAAAAATTTTGTCACGAAGTGCAAATTTGCGAACTACAAGCATGCAAAGTTCAAAAAGGTGGTTTATAAAATATACAAAATATAAATAGATGTAAGTAAAGACCGATTTAAGTTTGTGGGATAAACCTAGGTAAAAATAGGCTTGTTCTTCTAAAGGTATGTTCACACTATATACATGTATGATAAATACAAAATTATACATGTATAAATAGAAATCTAGAAAAGTATAGGATTTGTAGAAGACAAGTCTAAGATTTCTTCATGTTCTATATTGTATTAGACTAGTATTATACAAATCGGAAGCTTTCACACTGAATGGGATACTTGTATTTATCCACCAACTCACACATGCGCTGTAGGATCTAAATCACCTGTCATTTGTCACTCGACACTGTTTACGTGCGGTAGTGTTGAGTTCGTGCGTGACTTAAAACAGTGTATTCACTATTAGTTTATCTTGTCGGTCTTCGATTTTTAAATCATTCATTATTGATTTATATGTACAAAAAATTTCTTATCCATCATCGATGTTTTTTTCCTATTTTGCTACTTTGTTGTTAATTACATAATTTGCAGCAGCACAAATGAACAGATATTCCTCATTCAAAGACATATTGTCTACTGATTTTTCTAACCAAATGTGAATGCTTAAGAAATTTATACTTGTGTTAGATTTGTATATAATAAACCATGTACAAATCTAGGACAAATCTCATACTTGTATTTGGATTTGTCATATAGTGTAAAAGTATCTTTAGTAAAACCCATGCAGAAAAACAGCCACTGAGAAGGGGGGTGTGAAAAACCTGCGAAAATCCTACATAGTGTATATATCATATTGGAGAACTACAACAAGATATAGGAAACATTAAGTACAGTAGGAAAGATCGTAAATACAGCATTGCTGTATACCATCATAAATATACATATAAAGACATTTAAGTAATGTACACATGAAAAATAGATAAATACACATGAAATACAGGCATGCCTTGCTTAGTGCATGAGAGACATTCTGAAACGTGCGCTAACTGGAATTGTGCTAAACGAACAGTTTGTAACATAGCACTTAACCCAGTTGATTTTTATTTTTCAGAAATTTTACTATTTTTAGCTTGCAACTTATAAAATGATATGCCATTTTTATATACTGCCATATATACTCATGTATAACGCGTTGTTTGAGGAACAAATTTTTAGGTCATAAAGTAATGGTGCGCATTATACTCGGATAACATTTCTGTGCAGTTAAAATAAAAAATTAAAGTGTACCTACCTTGCACCAGTTTCTCGCTTTTTGTGGTAATTGAGGGGAAAACAGGGTAACTATTGATAATCAAGCTCACATATATTAATTAATTGTATCAAACCCCTAATTACTTCATTACAGTTGTATTTCCATCCTCTCCAAATATTCCACATTTCACTAGCTCATCAGCTGATTGCTGAAATCTCTTGCGAAATTGCCAGGTAGGCTTACTGCAAAACATTGAAAACAAAAAATATAGTATATGAAAATTGAAATAATTTTATTTAGTTAATATCTCTTGAAGTAATAAGCTATGTTTGTCTCTCATGCTCGACTTAAAAAGCCGTTATAAAAGCGAGGGCAAATAGAGAACAATTTATGACTGACTGTAATGCTATCTGAGTAGGTAGAAGATTGAAATTTGGTTGGAATGTTTGATTCTTATAGTAAAAGCCATTTACAAAAAAATCCCCAAAAAAGATCCCAGGAGATAATCTATTTATTAAGTGCATTTTGTCAGTGTGTCAGAAAAGACCGACAACATTCACATCTATCATATGTGAAGTTTCCGGGTCACTAAGTCTTTATAGTTCTTTTTTTGGTTTCAAATATCGCCTAAAACATTAAAATTAAAAAACTATGAGTATCTAATATAAGAAATTGTTGGAAAACCTAATTTGAAAAGAAGATTTTGATAGAAAATATTATTTTTGTCTAATTTTACCATACTACCATCTCTTGGCAATACATGAAACTGGTATAACCTTAAATGCAGGGCTGTCATAGATAGTTTAAGTGCTCTCCACCAGGTGGCACTGTAGTATTTTGACATGCATTTTTTTTTATTATACCCATGCACATTTTTTATTTCTATTGCATTACCTTAATGTCATAAAAGACATTAAAAATAAAAAGTACGAATATCTAATAGCAGTATTTGTCGCAAAACGTAATTTGAACAGAAAATTTTGATAGAAAATATTTGTCGTGCATCTTTCTATCACTGCCATCTCGGCCAAACATGGAACTGGTATAACCTTAAATGCGGGACCATTGGAGATAGTTGAAAAGTTTTCCGCCAGGAGGCTCTCTAGCATTTTGGAATACAATTCTAAAAATAAACCCACCCATTGCATTAATTTACCATGCCAGGTGGAAATAAGCATAATATTGATGCTGCAAGTAACGCTGCACTAAGCCGCTAGTTTCTATTTATCATAAGATAACACATAAAAGTCAATTTTTTTACTTACAGACTTTTACTCTTTTGCAAATTAAAATTAGAAAGAATTGACCTATGATCATCAGATCTAAACTGTTTTAAAGAAAAATAAATTGCATTTCTTTTTCTTATTGTCACATTTTGTCTATGATTCTAAATCGCTCAAGTTATATGTTTAAATCAATATTATTGGAAAATTTTAAGCTTTTTAACAATATGTTGCCTTGCCGACCATCATTGTTAAACCTCAAGATCTTATTGTCATCTCAACTCTCATACTATATTCGTAAAGGAAAGTGCTTTGAATACTTTAATAGGAGTGAGAGGAAGAAAGAAAGAAGGGGAGAGACAGATGGGGAGAGAGAGGGAGTGAGAGAGGAGGGAGACCGAGGGAGTGGGGAGAGATAATGTTCTTTATTAGGTCGAGAAATAGACTAGGAAGGAGAAGAAGGAAGGAAGGAGAAGGAGAGGAAGGGAGAAGAGTCATTCCATATCAGTACACACAAAGTATCCAGTGGGAATATGAAGAATACAAAGTTTCAGCTTCATATAAATAATGGTTTTAGAAATATGGATGTTCAAAATTATGGAAAAACACCACAAATTGCTGCGTAAAGGAAAATAAAATCAATTATAACCTTCTTCATAATTTAGCTAGAAGATTGAATTTGCTCTTGTTTGAAATCTATTGAAAGAAGTTATCTTTTGATATATATTGGAAGGAATTCAATCAAAAGTAAAATTTATATTATTATAAAATGACCTCTGACCTTCCATTTATTCAAATAATGTGTCATCAAAAAAATTGGAAAAAAATACATTTTATTACTTCCATACTAGAACATTAACTCCTAGAATATTAGGGTGGCACACCTATGGCATTAGAAGATATTAATTGTTATTTATATGGGGACATTGCAAATTTCTGGATGCATCTTTTATCAACATCTATTTTTCATTTTAAAACAAGTAATTACAGTCAAACTCGGATATAACGAGCGCCACGGGACCGTTTAGTTTTGCTCGTTATAGCCGTTAAACTTGATATCCGTGAAGGCAAAAGCATGCATGCGTATGGTGAAATAAGACATAAGAAGTGAAAGTGAATATATAAACAAAGGTTATTTAGTAAATTTATGAAAAAACCTAAAAATGAAAATAAACTAGAAAATTTAAAGTAAACATACGTACATATAAAATTTACTCACTCCTGCATCCTTAATCACTCCCCTTTTTAGAAAAATAACTTTGAATGGTAGCCTGTTTCATAGATTTCACTTTGAAGTCTCTTAAGTTTCCTCTTATTACACTTATTGCACTAAAAACACCATCAGAAATGTCAATGTTTTAAAAAAAAATCATTTAATGTTTCCACAGCATCCTGAGCTTGAGAGTAAGTTGGCACGGCTTTCGTCGGGATTGTGTCTTCGACACATTCAACAATGTCTCCATCACTGTCTGCTGTGTTTTGTACTGTCTCTATTATTTCACTCTCCGTAGGAATTCCACTGGTAATCAAATCATCATCAACATGAACAAAATTGTCAATGTCATTTACATGGTCAAAATTCGCAATTCCATTTTCTTTAAGCCATTCTGATAGAGGTAGATCATCTTCATCAACGTTATGGTTATCAATCGAAAATTCTCCCGATATTAAACCAGACTTCCGAAAACAGTTTATGATCGTTGTAGGTGAAACATTGTCCCATGCATCTGTCATCAAATGAATTGCATCCAATACAGAGACGTTGCCATCTAAACCTCTTTCCCTCCTTTCACTCAACTGTAGAACACAAAATCGCTTGAAATGGCCTTTAAAACTTTTAATTATCCCCATGTCCATTGGCTGCAAAATAGAAGTCGCATTTGGAGGCAAAAACACCAGTTTTACATTGGATAACTCCTGCATATGTGGGTGCGCAGGACAGTTATCGACAAGGAGTAAAATGTTTCTATTTTTCCTCCGTAACTCGTTGTTCCACTGACTTACATATTGCTGAAAAATATTGGAAGTCGTCCATGCCTTTTTATTAGCTGCATATTCAACGGAAAGCTTCTTTACATTATTGAAACAACGTGGCTTTTGTGACTTACCAATAACAAAAAGTTTTTTTTTTGTCACTCCCATTCATGTTTGCGCACATTAAAACTGTTAAAAGATTCTTAGGTCTTTTGCCACCAACACATTTGTCACCTTTGAATTTAAACGTTGCATCAGGCATCATGTTGTAAAACAGTCCAGTTTCGTCGGCATTGTAGGTGTCTTCTTCTCTGTAACCTTTTCGACACTCCTCCCAAACACTTTTCACCCATTCACTTGCCGTTTTTGAATCTGCTGACAGGGCCTCTCCACTGACTTTCGCATAAACAATGTTATGCCGATTTTTAAAACGATCGAGCCACCCATTATTGCATGTGAAGTTTTCATGTCCTAACTGTTTTGCAAATTTATCTGCCTGTACCTTTAAAATGGGGCCGTTGATGGGGAAACCAGCATTTCTCTGCCTCTTAAACCACTCCAGAAGTGCTTGATCAACAGTACCCAAGTTGCACTTCCTCATTTTCTTGTTCGTTGTTAGGTTGTTCTCTAGTGCAGATAAAATCGCTTCTTTGTTTTTCCATAAGGTTGAAACCGTAGACGACGATAAATTAAATTTTTTGCACACTTCAACATTTTTTTCACCACGTTCTAACTCTCGAATAATATCAACCTTTTTGTGAATAGACAGACACTTCCTTTTATGTACGGACATGTTACTCGTTCAAGGGCAAAATCTCAACTGATTTTTGTGATCAACGCTACGAACTTTCTTTGCAAACTGCGAGCATACCAATTCCAGGAAGAGTTAATGAGGAGACGGATTAAATCTGGGATTTCCCATCTTTACGTGGGAAAGGGTGTTGGGTGCATTCGGCTGAGCGACGGGGGCGGGCGCCATTGTACATGCCCTTAGCCCCTTACTCCCCTTCCAAACACAACCTCCTGGCTGTAAAAGAGCTGGGGGTTGGGAGGAGAGGACAAAGGACCTCCGCGGGTGCCACTGTACCTGCAAGTTGGGAATTCTTGGTTTGGACGAAGGGATTATTTTTTAACAACAACGCCGTGGTCTTTAACCTCCCCGAGGGATAGGGTGTAGAGGCTGGACTCGAGAACACAAGGTTACATATCTTGGGTCACTATGAGGATTGAAGGGGCTGACCGCCACCGCGTTTGAGACAGTGAGGAGTGGTCGAAGTTTGCTCGATATATCCGTGAAGCGTTATATACGTGAAATATTTGTATGTAAATACTCATAAACTTATCTTGGAGGTAGCATTTGCTCACTATAGCCGTGACCTCGTTACAACCGTGCTCGTTATAAACGAGTTTGACTGTATATATTTAGAAAAAACAAACAATATTTTTTAAATATTTAATCAGTTTAAACAGGCCATTTGTAAACTTCCATGTAGCATGAACATTCAGTGGAAGACACAAATTTTGACTAATGACTATTAACTTTATTAGGACCAATGACTTCAGCTTATTATGACTATTGGCTCAAATTTATTGTATGACATTTGACAGTTAATTCTACTATAGCCAATTAATGTTCAGTTTATTATAACCAACCACAGATATATCTTCTTGATGCAAGTCTTTTATCAATATCACTAGGTGAGTCTTCAGTCGGTCTCGGTGGCGGCGGGGTAACGTCCTTGCCTGCCAATCCGAAGGTCGCGGGTTCGAATCCCACCTAGGTGGGTTTTTCTCCACCTAGGGCATGGATGTATGTGTTGGTCTATTGTTATTGTTAACACATTCCACTGTAAAATGGCTACAAAAGCTGTATGTGGAATTATTGAATAAATAAAAATAAAATAAAACGGAAGAGGCTATGAGAAAAAAGTACCCCCAGGAAAAGTTTAAAAGAATCAGCAATGTACTCAAGAAAACATGTAAAATTATGTATTTGGACGAAACATTTTGTGGAGCAAATCACACACTATCATATGGTTGGCAAGAAAATGTGAATGAAATTATAATGATATTGACTTTGATCGAGGTGTAATTCAAGAGGTCAATTGCTGTAAAGGTGGCCTTATTACTCCCTCTGGTGCCGGAAAAAGAATAATTATTTTGCATATAGGGGGTGAAGATGGTTTTCTCCAGCCTGAAAATGACTGTATGCTCGTGTTCGAGGGAAACAAAAAGGATGGTGACTATCATTCCGGGATGAATGCTCGACACTTTGAAGAGTATTTTAGGAGAATTTTAAATGCGATGGATCATGAAACCGCTATTGTTCTTGACCAAGCCCCGTATCACACCATGCAAGACCCAACAACAAGAAATCCGTCCAAAAGTTGGCGTAAGGACGATATAATAAATTGGCTAATTGAGCATCGCATCGAGCCAGAGGTAGATGATTCCGGCTGGCAAGATACATATGAGTCTTTAACCATTAGCGAACTACTTGAACTCGGCAGACCTCATTTCAAGTCTCACAGATACTTGCTAGATAGCATCATCAAAGAGAGCGGCAAGAGAGTAAAGCTAATTTGGACTCCAGTGGCCCATTGTGAACTCAATGCAATCGAGCTTATATGGGCTTGGGTTAAAAATTACGTGGCGAAGCGCAACAAAACGCACAAACTCAAAGACGTCCTGCAACTGTGCAAGGAGGCGTAACACCCCGAATCTATATAGTCGTTTATATAAGCAAAAGAAACCAAACTAAATCCCAGTCCCATTAGGATTATGTAATTTCGCGAAAAATCCTAAGATAATTTACGGCAATCTATGCACTTGTATATATTACACATATGTGGGTTGAGACAACAATTGATTCTTGAAGTTCAACAATGACATGGTTGGCAAGGCAACATCCCATTTAAAAGCTGATATTTTCCAAAAATATGTGATTTAAATGTTTAATATGAGAGATTTCAAATGGTAGGTAGAAAAAGATGAATAGAATGAGAAACTTCGTTAATTTTCCTAAAACATAGTTCAAATTCGAAGATCATACGTCAATTCTTTCTAATTTAAATTTCCAAAAGAATAAAAGTCTGCACTTTAAAAAGTCACTTTTTATGTGTTATCTTATGGGAAATGGAAATCGCCCCCCTGTATTCAAACCCGGGTCTTTTTTTATTTTTTTTCGTCATTTAATTTTGATATCTGAATGAAACATTCTCGTGAAATTTCAACCTTCCACCTAATCGGGAAGTTTGTGAAAAAAGCATTAAAATGTTCCATTGATTATGTCAGCGTTAAGTACAGAATAAGGCTTTTATTAATAGAGATAATTAACCCATAGAATTCATCTTCCTCATCATCTTCAACACCAAATAACTATGTGAAGAAGTCAACCATGATACGCAACGAAATTTAAGATTTCGTGTTAAATACTGTTATTTAGTTTACTGTCGCGGCAGTAAATGGGCTTCTCTTTTTTATTTGGAAAAGGTACGCTTCTTGTATCTAGACCCTGACTTTGCTTTGTGGGTTGCATTTCCATTATCCTAATTTTAAAATTAACAACATTTATGTTATTTATAATATTTTATTTTAATTTTTTAATCACTGAGTAATTGTGTATATTTTTAATGTCTTGATACCATATTTTAGGAATTTGTGTTCATTAAATATTATTAACAAATTAGATTTTTATTGTAATAATAAATATATATTAACATTTTAATTCATGTCTTGTGGTAAAAATAGTTTAAGACAATTTTAAAGAATAAATAACTCAAATACTGAATAATTAACATATTTTTTAATTGATTTGCAATTTGATTCATCTCAATTGCAATTTTAAATGTCCACCTCCGGTTTCGAAAAATTAAATACCCAGATGAGTGGTTAAAGGTTAAACTTCATTTGAAATTTGACCTTTAAGCCTGAAACGTTTTGCCTTGTAAGCAAATTTTTGCAACTCAGAATTTGTGGATTTTAAAAATTTATTTCCCGAGGTTTTTACATCAAGTCGGATTTGCGTAAGTCGAGTCTTGGATAGCATGTGGAGAGTCTGCATTTATTTATGGTACTGTATTTAATGCCTAACATGACAGTATAATTCTAAAATTTTGTTTTTATACAATCTAGTGCGCATTATACAAAGGTTATACGGAAAAGTCGAGATTTTTTGGCAAAAAGTATGGGTGTGTGTTTTACAGGAGAGCGGATTATACATGAGTATATACAGTAATTTAAAGTCAAGAAAACGAAATATATGACGATTATTTTAAAATAATTATTTATTATGAACATATTATTGCACAACAGCTTCAAAAAATGAATTCTTTATGATGGAAAATCACAGTTTTCTAATTACATGTGCTAAGAAATTTTTTTTCATCTAACCCAATTCCAAGCAAAATCTTATTCAGCGAACCCAACCCGGCACATCTCAACAGTAATGTTAACAAGTGTAGAACTTCCAATGTAAAAAAACATAGTAAAAGTGAATGAGTGAAATAGAAATAAAGCTAATAAACTTATAAATAACCACTAATTTGTCTTTTATTAGAGTGGAATGAGTGTCACTGAACAGAGAGTGAAGTACGAACGATTGTGAGATAAATGTTGGGATGGTAATAAAAGACCGTAGCATTTAGATAGTAAATCATGGACGATATCTGCCTACACATTGACTGCAAACTGTTGCTGGTATGTACAGACTAATGATGTATGCAGGTTCTCCATGCCCCAAACATAGCTGTTGAACATTCCCTCACGTGTGAAGTATGCTTCATCGGTGAACAGAACAAAAGCAGGGAAGAGGGGCTGTGTAGTACAGCGCTGCAAGAACCACTGTGCAAACTCTACTCTTACAGGGAAGACCTGTGGGCCCATTTCTTGCACCTTCTGTAGATGGCAGGGGTGTAGCTGTTGTTTGTGCATGACCCTCCAAATGATAGTGTGGTCTGCATGCATGTGATGTTCAATGCTGCGAGTACCGGTAGAGGGCTCCTCTGCAAACCGTTCCAGAACCTCCTATTCAAATTCTGGAGTGCACACAGTCCTCCCCTGTCCAGCGTTAAGCCTGTGTGGTTTGAATGAACAAGTCTCCCATAGCCACTGGACAATACCCACAAAGATAGAGTGATGTGGCAGGTACCTGTGAGGAAAACATTCCTAATAAATGCCAATGTCCACTGCTGTGCCAAAAACTAAGGCCATGTCTGTCATCTGTCCATGTGAAATGCTCCATGTTGATGCAACTCTGACCACAGTAGCGAACATCAAGTAATAACTCAGTAAAGGGAACTCTGGGCCTGATGTGATAATGACGAGGCTCAGAACTAACCGAGGTGATATAATCAGTTGTAGTGCATTCCACGTTCATTAAAGATTTTTACTTATTTTTACCTCCTTAATATACCCTGAAAGTTTTTTAGTATAAATTTGCAACACCCTGTATATATTAATATGATAGAAGCCCAGGTTCTGTTGGTATGTACATTGTCCAGAATGTTCTATAGAAATCCCCATAAGAGAACACTTGAAAATCTCTTTTTTTCACTTGCAGGCTTTTTTTCTTTTGCAAAATTAAATTAGAAGTAATTGACGTACTATCTTCAAACAGAGACCATTATAAAGAAAAATAAACAGATTCTTATTGTCGATTTTTGCACTCAGTTCGAAATCGCTCAAATTTTGCCAAAGAATTCAATATTTTGTCAAATATTGCGTTTTTAGTGAAAGATTCCCTTGAAGATTGAATGGATTGTTGTATTTGAGATCCTTATTGAAACAAAAAAACAAAAACAAAACAAATTGTTTATCCTAAAAACCGCTACATTAGTGTTAACAAACTTTTGATATTACAATATACTTTGATACTACAAGTTTTACATAACATCCAGTCTGCATGTTTTGAATTCTTTAATAGGAGATAGAGAAGAAGAGAGAGAGGAAGAAAGAAAGGAGAGAGAGAGAGAAAATTAAATGTGAATAATTTTGGGTGTATAAGAATTGTATAGTGTAATGTATTTCTTTGTCATACAATTTCTATTCACCCAAAACTATTTTTGCTCTCAATAACACTGAATTATGTGAATTTTATATTTATTGTTTACTTTTTAGTGCGTATAAAAGTTGATTTCATTAATTTTTATTTCAATTTTAACTTAATACTTAATTTATGCATGCTTGTTTTGATGGGAGATTACACTAGTGTGTGTGTGTGTGTGTGTATATATATATATATATATATATATATATATATATATATATATATATATATATATATATATATATATATATATATTAACTAAAGGAAAAGAAAAGGTAGTGATGAGGGTGGCAACAAGGTGTTGAGGGAAGCCCAGCGGACACTCACCAAGTTGAGGACCAAGCTGGCAGGCTGCTGGGGGCGTCGAAGAGACACGTAAAACACACGAACACAAAAACACACGCAAGCTTATCGGGCCTAAGCCCTTCTTCAGCGAAAGAGTAATGTAAAGTGACACACTGGGCGGGGAATGACAGGGTGATGTGGGAAGGTTGATGATTGGAGGAGGTGGGGAGTAGGAGGGGTGGATAGCCAATAAAGAGGGAGTGTGATGAGGTAGAGTCCGAATAGTTACAAAGTAACAAGGAAACATTGTAAGGGGGCTAATAGGGTTAGCGGAGGTAGAGGCCAGGTGGAGAGAAAGAGTCGAGAAGATGGATATGTGCTAGTTCCCAGTGTCGGAAAAGGGGGGCAGGAGTGTCATAGGGTAAAGCGCGAATAATCCTAACATTGTAGCAACTATTAAAGGGGACATTGTGGGTATTAGCATGTAATGCAACTGGGAGGGGGCGTCTGAGAGAAACGCTATTCCGTTGACCGTTCATTCGGATGTTTAACGGATTGCTGGTGAGGCCTACGTAAAACGCGGGACAAAGGGTGCAGGTAAGGAGGTAAATGACGTTATGGGTGGTGCAGTTGCTTCTGGAGGTGATGGGGTAGGTGATGTTGGTGGAGGGACTCGAGAAAGAAGATGATGGTAGGTGGATAGGGCAAGTGAGGCAGCGAGGTTTTCCGCAGGGGTGGGAACCTATTGCAAGAAGCGTGGTAGAAGTGGGAAGTTCCTTCCTCCACAAGATATTTCCCAAATTTGGGGGCCGACGGAAGGAGAGGAGCGGAGGATTGGCAAAAAGGTTGATAAAGAGGGACTGATGGGAGGAAGAGGTAAGAATTGGGTGGGCAGCATGAAGGATTGTTTTGAGAGCTTCGTGGATACCAGGATGGAAAAGTGTCGTAAGAGTGAGTGGAGGGGTAGATGCAGGAATAGTGGGTGTGTGAGGATGAGATCCAATGTGGGTAGGCGTCTTCGCCCTATGGATCTGTTCGCGGACCAAGACTGGAGGGTATCCACGTTTGAGAAGAGCATCCTCGAGGACAGAGTAATACTCTAGAAGGGATGCTCTATCGGAACAAAGCCTCCATCCTCGACGAGCAAGGGCATAGGGGATAGAGGTTTTGGTATGAAGGGGATGGCAGCTATCAAAGTGGAGGTATTGGAGGCTGTTGGTGGGTTTGATGTGAACACAGGTGCGGATTTGGCTGTCTTGAAGGTAAAGATCGACATCCAGGAATGTGATGTGGGAGGTAGAGGATTGGTGGGTGAAGGACAGTGAAGGATGGGAGGAGAGACGCGAGAGAAAGGAAAGGAGAGAGTCAGGTCCATGCGTCCAAATGAGGAAGACATCGTCGATGTATCTCAGCCACAAAAGTGGTCTGAGTGGAACGTTGAGGAAGAGTCTTTCCCATTCTCCAAGGTAGCAATTGGCGTATGAAGGCGCCATTCGGGTGCCCATCGCAGTGCCTCTAATTTGAAGGTAGTGACAACCATCGAAAGAGAAGTTGTTCAATTTGAGCACCATTGCCGCCAAGTCTAATAAGAAATGGGAGGAAGGTCTTGCGTCGGGTGGTCTTGAGTCCAGGAGTTTACTAAGGGCAGAGAGTCCATCATCGTGGGGGATGTTTGTGTAGAGGGAACAGACATCGATAGTGGCCAAAATGGTATTGGGTGGGAGAGGAAAGGGGAGGTGTTTGAGACGTTTGAGAAAGTGGTTAGTGTCTTGGATGAAGGAAGGGAATTGACGAATGAGAGGTTGTAGGTGGGAGTCAACGAAGGCGGAGATGCGTTCTGTAGGGGAATTAAAGCTGGCAACAATGGGGCGGCCGGGGATGTTGGGTTTATGGATTTTAGGGAGAAGGTAGAATGTGGGTGTGCGGGGTTTTTTGGGGATCATTAGAGCAATGGCGGAGTCGGAAAGGCCTTCCTGTTTGCCTGAGGAATGAAGATAGGACGAAATTTGGTAGGAGTGGTGGTCTGTGGGGTTGGAAGTAAGGTGATGGTAAGAGGTTTCGTCAGAAAGTTGGCGCTCGGCTTCCTCGTTATATTTGGCGCGATCCATCACAACCGTGGTGGTGCCCTTGTCGGCAGGGAGGATGATGATATGGTCAAGATGTTTGAGTGTGGAAATGGCATGCCTTTCACGTCCGGTAAGATTATCTGTATGGTCGATAAGATCGGAAAAGTTAGGTTGGGAGATTCTGGAAAGGTATATATATATATATATATATATATATATATATATATATATATATATATATATAACAAAAAAGTAACATAGTAGACACTAGGCAATGAAAGGGTAACATAGTCAATAGTAGCATATGTTATGAGAAACTCAATATCCGGTAAAGAGATTAATTAATTAAGAACTTCTGAAAACTCTTTTATAGCCATAGCGATTTCTGTTGTCCTAGGTTGTGTTTACATAACAGCTGTATACACACCTGTTTCTAGCTATTTCCATGGAGGTTCCATTTGTGTAGTTAAACGTAAGTTGGCCATGTGGGCAATTCATTGTAGTATAGGAGCTTTACTTTCAAGTTGTTTTTGTAAATTAATAATTGGTGCCAATCATTCTTCTAAATATAATAGTAAAGTGTATAATTATTCATTTTAACTAAAAGATTCAACTACTGTATTTCCTTGATTATAAGACGCCATCGAATGTAAGACGTATCCCGATTTCAGAGACATTAAGAAGTGAAAAAAAAATGCATCTTAGAATTGAGGAAATACGGTATGTCATTGATTTCTACTATTTTTTCACATTTTCACCTTTCAAAAATTCAGTTTTGGAACTAACGACTTATATTGAATTTTGCAGTGCAGGTGTTAAAAAAAATAAAATTTTTGGGGTTTTTCGGGTATAACCCGAATTTGAAAAAAATCATTTGGAGGGTATAATACTGGTATAAATCAGATAAAACCTGAAAAATCCATACCCTAGTTATAAGCAGTAAAATGAAAATAATTGGTTATTTACCGTATCTGCCCGAATAGAAGCCGACCCCGGATTTAAGCCGGCCCCACGAAATTTTCCAACATTTTTTGGCAAAAAAAGTATTTTCGTAAATTTTATGCTTAAGTGTACCAGACATGCACGCACAACTTAGAATACATTATACATAACATCTATATAATTATATACGTTCCATGTAAAGTTTTATTAGGTATTATTACTGTTAATTATAAATATAGTCAACGCCGTTGCTCACACCTTACAATCAAATGTAAGTATATTTATTTATCTTACTGGAATTCAAACTGTTGCACATCGAAAGCTGTCATCGAATTTGGCATGATCGTCTACTTAGTCATTATACGCAATTTTAATAGATTCTATGAAAGAGGTTTCCAAGTTTTATTATTATTGCTGTTAATTATCAGATGAATTACAGTTAACGCCGTTGCTCACACCTTCGAATCAGACGTATCTTATGTTAGCGGAATTCAAACAGTTGCGCATCGAATTTTGCGAATTGACTAAGCAGACGATATCGTCTGCCTAGTCAGTATACGTACTTTTAATACATTCTATGAAAGAGGGTTTTAACATGCATACAAAAATGACAATGGCTATAGCAAAATATAAAATAAACAAGAAAAATTAATATGAACTTCTTATATACTGTCGGCTCCTAACTTTAACGTACCTGCCATTTAAATGATCCGTAAAAGCTACGACGTCTGCTACATCTGAACTTTAAATCGATTGCAGCACCAAGAAGTGCAATTAAAACAAAGAGTTGAAGAAGCTTAGTGTAGTCAGAATTTGTAAAAACCTCTAATAAGACCGGTGTTGGTATCTTAAGAACTCGTTGCAAATTATGTTCAAAACTAATTTGCTGTAGCGTGCAATCATGCTATGAACCTGGTGGGTTGTTAAAACTCGATTGTTTTATATACCGCCGTTTCCTTTGGATAAGAACCCATTTACTTTTAACTACGTGTTAAAATATATAAATAACCTTCAATAGCAATTTAAATTACAGCTCCGGGCAATCGCTGTAAGAAGGGAGCGTTTTTCAGACATCGAGTGCCTTATCAGTGGAATATAGGAGGTATGCTATGGAAACAAGACATTTTTCAGCGATGGCGTCGTACGAGGATGCCAAATTTTTCCTCAGGCTCACATTTAAGCCGAGGGTGATTTTTTTCACGATAGATTTTGACAAAAAGTATCGGCTTATATTCGGGCAGATACGGTAAATGATATATTGATTTTTATTGTGAAATGTTTAAAAATACTGATTATCTGTTTAATTTTTCTGATATATATATAAATTGTTAAATTAAAGATTTCTTTTTCTAGTTCTCCCTACCTATGGGTACACGTCACACTGGGAATACTTTTCCTTCCACTTGGAATACTTATCATGAGGAGATTCTCAACATCGATGCAGTTTGAAGACAGAGATACTAACGTGTCACGAACAATTATGATTACGAATATCCCCCGAAGGATGTGTGACAAAAATGATTTGCAGAGGCATTTTCAGTAAGTTTATTGTAGCTTGAAACATTTTTGTGTTTTGATTTAGTTGGGTACTTTAAAATAAGAAAAATTCTTATTTTGCAGAGAGGCTTATCCAGAAATGGAAGTTCAGGATATACAGTTGGCTTTTGACATCACTAAAGTCAGTGCTATTGACAAAGAAAGGTTGGTGTAGTGTAGATTGGAAAATTGCATGTTTAGACGTCATGGAAAAACATAATAGAAGTGAGTTAACGAAGGGTGTCACATAACAAGTGACAATATATATAATGAGGATGGCCAAAACTATGTGCTTTTGGAGATGTATTTGATTGTCTTCAGAAGTTTCAGAGCTACAAACCACATTCTGTGCACATAAATTTATAAACAGTAAACATAACTTATTTTTGAAGCAATACAGAGAGGATATCTCCCCTTTAGGCATCCCCTACTCTCTGGGGCACTGCATTATTTTCGTCAATAGTTGTTGGAATGGAATGAATGGAAATGTAAAAGGGCCAAACTTGAAGGAGCCATTTGCAAGCTCTAGTTTGGCCATCCCTGATATATATTCCCAGGTTTATGATGTAATGTTTTGCCGTATTTTATAAGAAAGGCAATTTTATTTATCAAGTACATCTTTTTTACTACTCGTATTTTTATTTTTGAATCTTTTTGAAAATTCTAATCAGCATTTTTGGGCAATATTAAAACGTGCTTGAAACATTTAGTTTATAAGGAGTGGAAAGGGCCTCTCTCAAACAATCTTAGGGAAATGAAAAATACTGTATGGCCATGGCAAACCTTTGGGTCTTCAGGACTTGGAAAAGCTGCCATTACATGACTCCACATAGGTCACTCTTGGTGGACGCACAGTTATCTTTTACGATCTGAGTTGAGAAGAAAAGGAATAGTTGAGCTTATGTATCATTATTACCTATGCATTCTATTTATTATTTATCCCATTAAAATAAAATATCTTTCACTTTAGTTTAACTATATACTAATGGTAAAGTGTATCTATATGTGCGACATGTGTGGCTCACTCTGACAGCTTTAATTAATATGATGGCCGAGTTCATGCAGGGCACATTTAGCTATACAAGTCTATTTATGTTTTAGATCATTCCTATTTATTTTACAAATTAAGTTTATCTAAAACATTATATTTAACTGTTATCACGCCATAATATTTTCTGTAAATGTTGCCAGATACGGACTTAATCATGGCTGAAAATTATACATTAAATGCCTTGGTAAACCAAAATAATTTTTTCCTGAAAAATCTTCTCAAAACCAGGGTGCATCTTATATGCCGAAAAATATGGTCTTTTCAAACATGAAATAGAATATGCAATGTTTTAATAAATATAAAATTAATTACTTGTATTTGTAATATTGTTACATTTTTATAATCATAAGATTAGCCTCGATCGTTTAAATATCATCTCTTGGAAGATCTGAGATATTTCGAGTTTGATGTACATTTTGATACCCCATCTTAGAATATAAATGGTTTTCTTCAGATGTGTAATGGCTTACCAGCTGATTGCCTAATTGGAAAGAGTTGGTGATCATTGAGTCATACGTATATTCCAAAAATTAAATTTTTTTAAAGCATAAGCATTTTAGCATTTGAATACTTAAAGAAGCAGTGACATAAAGAATATAAGTAATATTTAATTTATTTCACCATGAACTAATTTTAATTTTTGTGTGTATTTTGAGAGTTACTTATTTGAAATAAATTACAATAATTATTAGCTTTATAATGTAAATTTTTTTTGGAATTTTAGGGAAAAGGCCTATCAAGCTAAGCTATTCTGTGAAAACCACCTGAAAAATACTGGAGTTCGATTGGATATGAGACCTTATGCTTGTGGAAACATATGTTTCTGTTGTGATATGTTTGGGTGTCCAAAGGTTTGTTTTTTTTGCTTTTGATTATCCCAAAGGTATTTTGTGAAGGAATTAAGTCACATGCAGCGATAAAATATTTATTTGTTAGTTTAATAGTGTCACTAATAGGGAATTTGGGCTAATTAATTTTCATAATGTATGGTCAACGTAATGAATAAAATTATTATTATTATAAGATGAATTTTAAATTATGGATAGTTAGATATTTTATTATCATATACAGGCAGTCCCTGACTTATGTATTTATTCGTTTCACGAAACCTAACGTAAGTCGGAAATTACTCTTGCACATACATTCATGGATGTTTAACAAGTTAGAAAAATGCATACTTGCGTAACATAATTTAGGTGCGTTCAGATATTTATTATAATCAATTTTTTATAATTATTATGCACTTATAATTTTGTGAAAATTACGTATTCGAAATTTCGATAAATCTTAGATATAAGTTCAGATACACCAAAAACGATTGGGATACATATTTGCCATATCAAAGTATTGCACTCGTTGCCACACTAATACAAAAATTTCATCAGAAATTTTCTTGAAATTACGTATTAACAATTTCATAAAAAGCTGGTACATATATACATTTAAAAAAAAAAACAAATTTTAACAAAGCACGATAAACGCAATACGTCACATAACACCATTACAACAAGTGAAAGCAGGAATGTGCAATCTTAGGAAATGAATCACAGGTGATGAATCGGCCAGCATTATATATAAATTATCACCTAATATAAAACGCTTGATATCTTTGTCTGCGTGACGGGGATGCATCGTGCATCACCAGGGATGTCTCCATGTAACGCTCTTAAAACGCAAATAACTCGATCAAATATGTAGATATAAACTTGAAATTTAGCCGAGATAATCTACTTGGATATGAAAATACTGTGACGAAGAAAATTTAACGAAAAACCTCCAGGGTTCGACTCCAGGGGATGATTTGCATTCTCCATAAGATAACAGGTAAAAGACTTTTTGACGTGCAGGCTTATCTTCTTTTTGACATTAAAATTAGAAAACATTGACTCACGAGCTTTAGATCTTAACCATTTTAACGAAAAGATTACAATGTTCTTATTCTGTTCATCGTTTTTAGTCTAGAGTTTGAAATTCCTCTTGTTAACCTTCATCAGCCTGAAATGGGGTCAAAAGTGGCCCAAGGCCTATAAATACTATTTTTTTTGTTAACAAAATATTCAGAAAAACGTGAAACTAATTGTTTTCTCCTTTGAACTTTATGTTAACATAATTGTCAACTTGAACTGAACTCTATACTCAATTTCTCAGATTTATACCATATAAAAGTTCATGGGATTTATTTGACCCCATTTAGGCTAATACGTCAGTGTAAAAAATTCTCATACTTTTTATAATCATGACAATTAATAAGTTTTTTTATTTTCAGACTAAATATACCCTATGAATATATATATATATATATATATTGATGGATTATTACAAGATTCTGACAATGAGAGTGTGGAGGATCTTATAAGTGAAGATGCTTATGAAATTGAATATAATGTAATTGTAGAAGAGAGTGATGATTTCACTTCATCATCAAGTCTGACGTTGAAAAAAATGTTAAAATAACGTCAAAATTGTTGGGGTCATAAATGACCCCAACTCAGTCGACAGTGTTTGTGGAAACGTTTCAGGCCGATGATGGTTAAACGTTTACTTCTCATATTTTGGGGAAATTTTGCCATTTTGATGGGATGTTGCCTTGCCTACCAATTACATTGTTAAACCTCGAAATGCTATTGTTATTTCAATCCAAATGGGTTTAAGCGTGCTTTGAAGGTTTTTAATATGACGAGGTGAGAAAGACGAAATGAGGGGGAAAATCTTTTCATAGCAATCAATGTAAACAACATTCGTTACATTATTTACGAGAAAGTATACCTAAAAACCTTAAATAATATTTAAAAAGATTAAAATCGTTATGATGAGCTAAATTCAATATTATTGAAATAGATATGGTATGAAAATCGGAGGTATTTGCTGGACGTTTTAATAAACAAACCGAGCATGTAAAATATTTATAGTGTGAAGGATTGTGCGATAGGTTACAGGAGTTAGTTAGAAGAATGGAGTACTTGAGGACAATTTTGGAAATAGGGAGTGAAAGAGAGGTATGAAAGAATCACAAAAATAATAATAAAAGGCTAAGTTTTCAGTCCGTTGGTCTGAGTGATAAGCTATTAGAACACGAATAACTCAATCAATGATGTAGATAGAAAATTGAAATTTTGCAGAAATTTATATGAGCTAATCAGAATTTTTTAATTTAAGGTTGACATGGCAATTAAAGAAATTACTGTCTGTTTGTGGTGCTATTTTTAGGGGGGATATATTGCACTTCCTCTGAATAAAACTAATTAAATTTGAGAAGAAAGGGAGGAGAATGGGTGGGAGGAAGATGGAGGATGGGAAGCAATGAGCAGGGTGAAGAATAAGAGGGAGATCGGGATGGAGAATGAGAAGAAGAAAGGGAAAATACGAGAGAGAGAGAGAGAATAGGGGGAGAGGGAAGGAAGAAAATGGGAGGGAGGAAGAATGGGAAGTAGGTACCTATATTTTAATACATAATCTGCACATACCTATCATATTTGATGGGCAATTATGCTAGTTTTATTATAATTACAGTTGAACTTCTATAACTCAAATTTTCCATAAATCGAAGTGAATTAATTTTACCAGACAAAACACTGAGAAAAACGTATAGCCACAAGTCGAATTTTCTATGACTCGAATATTTTTTTGTTTCCCCTGAAGTTCGACTTATGGAAGTTTTACACTATATAAATATTTATTAATATATAGTATATGTATAATATAATATGCATATTTTTATTAAATAAATAAATGTATAGTAATGTTAGAACAAATTTTATATTTATATAATAGAAAACATTCCCGGTGATGAACCTATACGTAAAGTCACAAATATGTAAGTCAAGTCACCCGTAAGTTGGGGACTGTCTGTGTATTAGGCTAAAAAACCACTTCAAACAAAAGAATCTATGGAATTCAGATCATCTCTAATAGTATTATATTTGGTATAAATCAGGAAAAATCAGATGTTATGATAGCTGATAAATGATGTGACATACAGTAAAACTCCTCAAAGGTGGAAACCCAAGGGACCAATAATTTTTTCCTCCTTTCATAGGTTTTCCGCTATTCACAACTTACCTTCTTTGTGGAAATAATTTAGATTAAAGTAAAATATTTTTTGGTTACTGTAATCTTTATTAACACATGCCTAAATGCAGACTTGAATATTTCTGTATTTTAATATACATACTTGCATATATATTATTTATCATACCAGTAAATATTTTATGGCTTGTAACAAATAACCTCTTACATTTATGTAAAGAATCAAATACAAATTGGATAAAAAATTTAAAAAAATACAAATTACTTCAAATCAGTAAATTCTCATAGTAGATGGTTTAATGCTTTAAAAACTCATTCATGGTAAGCTGCTTAAATTTTTTCTTACAAAGGAAATGTACAGGCATTGTTTTGTTAAACATATTATTTTCCAAAATCCATACGAATAATCAATCAATTTTGAAAAAAGAGTCAAAGAAGCATACTTTCTGGTTCCAGATTCATAAAGAAATAAAGTTAACTTGGCCCACACATTGTAGGTACATGAGCATCAAAGAAGTAAAAATGCAAGGTTGTAGAATGTAATCACAATCAGCAAAATAACTGTCATTCTTGTCATTTCTAATGTAAAAGGAAAAGATATACAGTATAAAGCCTTTTATCTGGATTCCACTTATTCTGAAATCCAGTTAACCCTTTATTAGTCACATGGGGTCAATATGACCCCACGCAATGTACTTTCATCGATATAAAAAGAAATTTATTACCTATCTAGACCAAATTTGCAATACCTTGGCCATTAACCTTCGTAGTTTTTTAGCGTTTTTTGTAATTTTGGGATTTGTTTAATGTGATATTTTAAATGTGTTATGCACAATGTACGTACATTAAATACTGAGACTATAAAATAATTTTAATTTGAAATTTCAATGGAACTCCACTTTTAAGGTATCCCAGAGTCCTAAAAAGTTGTTTTTTGCTACTTCGTCTGTCCGTCATCTTTTTCCCGCTCTGGTGCCTGAACAGGTGCACATAATGTAATAAAATCTTGTATTTTTGTATAATATCATCTGATATATATATATATATATATATATATATATATATATGGATGTCAACAAGGTGTTGGGATGAGGAAACCCAGTGAACACCCACCAATCCGACGACTTCAGGTTGGCGAGGCACCGGGGATGTCGAAGCGACACACATAAAAGAACACTAAAACACAGAAACATCACAAACGTGTTCTTTTACGTGTGTCGCTTCGACATCCCTGGTGCCTCGCCAACCTGAAGTCGTCTGATTGGTGAGTGTTCACTGGGTTTCCTCATCCCAACACCTTGTTGACATCCATATATTCATTTTACCTTTCCTTTTCCGTAAGCTGTTATATATATATATATATATATATATATATATATATATAATGTTGATATGTAATATATGCATTAAGAATGAAGGGTAGTTTATACTTGTTGATTTTCATAAAAAGTCGATTTTTCTCAGAAGTGGCTTGAGCGATTTCAAATCTATATCTATATACAGCTTGATATCATAAACAATATGACATAAACAATATATTTAAAAAAAATATCTATATAGTGTACGGCGGCATTATGATAATGAATTTTATGCCCAGCTACCGCAGAGCTCTCCCCTGAATCTTGACAGCCAACCAATTTTCCCAATTTTTTTTTCACATGGGATTGAGTGGACGAATAGAAAGAGTGTACATACATTGCATAAAACTAGGTATATCATAAAGTTTTTGTAAGTTATGTATCACCGATTTCTGTTATTGTTTTTCCTTTTTTACAACAGTCCAAACTTGTTTATCATTTGTGTAAGGTATTTTTCTCAAATTATTTTGTATTGGACTGTAAAGCTGATAATACTTGACTACTATTACATCAAAAAGATTTCTTTTCTTGATGAGATGCATAAGGTTTGACGAAATCACAACCCGAGAAGTGCATAAAGTAACTGATAAGCTTTCTCCATTATTCAAATATTGTCAGCAAACTTTGAAAAGCCATACATCCCAACAGAATATGTAATGATTGATGAGCATCTGATTCCTTTCAAAGGTCAGTGACGTTTTCGCCAGTATATTCCAAAAAAAAAACTAAAAGATACGGAATAAAGGTTTTTGCATTAGTAGACACGAAAACATTTTATTTACAGAAATTTGAAATATTTGCGGATGTTTAACCAGAAGGACCATACGCAACCGGTAATAAACCTGACCAGGTGGTGAAATGTTTAGTTATGCCAATAAAAGGAATGAATAGAAACATTACCACTGATAATTGTTACGCAAGTGTCCCTTGAGCTAAGTCACTTCTGTCGGAGTTCAAGTTGACGTTTGTCGGCGCTCTGCATATAAATAAAAAAAGAAATCCCACCTGAGTTCCTTCCAAAAAGAGACAGGAGTGTTAGAAGCTGCATTTTCAGTTTCACAGAAGATACCACAATAGTCTCCTATGTTCCAGTGAAAAACAGATCCGTGATACTTATATCAACCATGCAGCACGATGATAAAATTGACGACAGCACCCGAGATATCCGAAAACCCAAGATAATAAAAATGTATAATGCAACAAAAGGGGGGGTCGATACATGCAACCAGCTTTGTGCCACTTAGAACGTTGGCAGAAGAATTAAAATGTGGTCGTTAGCTGTTTTTTTAATTTTTTGAACATTGCTGCCTTCAATGCTTTCATACTGTATAAGCAAAATGTTAAAAAAGAAATGAGGCGAAACTCCTTAAAAGTACTATCTACAGAATTAGTGAAAGAGCAACAAATTTTGAGATCCCAGAGTCAGTTTTTACCAAGAGATCTCCAAAAGCGCATTCCCACTCAACCTCCCCGCAAGTCTTGCGGAAGAAGGCCCATCTTTTGTAGTAATACCTTCCAGAGTAAAATGGAAATTTTGCCCTAGAACTAAAGACAATCAAGTGCCATTTAGATGTGCCAATTGTGGGGCTTTTATTTGCCAAGAGCATATGTTAATGAAATGCTATGATTGTGGGGATGGGAAGTGATTAATAAAGAAAATTTTTCTTGTTATGAATATTATTTTAATCAATATTTAATGAAAAATTATTGATAAATAATTGGATTATAGTCTAAAAGTGATTTTATTTCCAGTATGACAAAGATAAAACAATATTTTCTTCCTAAAATTTGCAAATCATTTTGGGGTCATATTGACCCCACGCGACTAATTATGGAACCTTTTTTCATGCGACTAAGGGTTAACTGGCTATTTTCAAAGCTAATGCCTTAGTAAGTTCAAAATATTTGAAGAATTGGTTCAGGGGAATTTTTTTCTGGCCTTCGTAGTTTTCAACCTTAATGGATTTCCACCTTTGAGGAGTTTTACTGTATTTAGTTTTATTGATAAACTTATAAAAAATGTACCCTTTACAATGTTGGTATGCATTGTGGAATTCTGAATACATTTAAATTAATATTATTTAATCAAAATTTGTGATTGCAGTCTGTACTTGAGCTTGTTTTAGTTAATGTATAATTTGCTTTTAATGTCATGAATCCTTTTTTGCATCAGGTGGATGCCATTGATTACTACACAGAAGAAGAACAAAGGCTAAGTATTGCAGTTGAGGAAGAACGAGGTGCTGCCCTTCGCCGCCCTCTTGGTATAGCATTTGTTACTTTGGCATCAGTTGGTGAGGCTCGCAGAATACGCCAAGATCACAAAATCCGCTGCCAGTGTGCAGGCAACCCCCCTACTTCATCTGTCAGCAACCAGTTGGAGCCACATCGATGGAGAGTTGATTTTGCTCCATCTCCATCTGATATTTATTGGTAATGGGGGTTTTTGATGAGATGATATAGTGATTAAGAGCTGAGAGATGTGAGGATAGAATATTGTCAAAAGAATATTCTCCAAGAACAAGAATATTCGGTACTGTTCTAATAACCGGGTGAAGGTCAAGACAGTGACAGTGGTGTGTCGATTACGAGAAATGGTACTACTATGGAAATGGTACTACTGCAGTGCAGGGGCAGTGGCACCATAAAAGACGATCCCTCAAACAAGTCCCACACACATCCTCAGTCTATTGCTGCATCCTGCTCAACTGCAATGCCATCGGAATTTATAGCGGAAGCGGAGATGCATTTGGTGGCCTTTGGCACACTTGCGAGCACTCCAAGTTCCTTCAGAAACTTCACACTTGCTTCTTCTCCGACTGGCAACTCGTGATACTTGAGAGGAGGCAATTGAAGCTGAAATAGTGAGGAAACTAATGATGATGAATGCAACCCAACCCAAGGGGGAGGCACCAAAGTGAATGCAGAAATGAAACTAACCCAAAATTAACTAATCCAACCCAACCCGGTGGGAGAGAACAAAGTGAATGTGGAACCCAACCCAGAGAACCAAGGAGGACAGGGAATCCCCTAAAGTAAAGTGCCATAATTCCTCATCTTCAAATTTCTGTAATATGTTCGTATGCCATAGTAGTACCATTTCTCATCGCTTTCTCGCCATCAATTGTGCCACTGTTGCTGTCTTGACCTTCGCCCAGTTATTAGAACAGAACCAAATATTCTCTTAATTTATGAGAATATTCTGAAGATTATTCTGTGAATTTTTTAGATTTGCAGCAGAACCTGGTTAGCACATTCCTTATTCTTACCAAGTCCAGAGCCCAATCTTATTAAATGCATGTAAAAAAACCCAGTTAGTACATCTGAATTTCTGACATCTTCCTCATAAGTATCTCTCTATATTATAAAAATAACAATCTTAATTTCTTTCCAAGTGAAATAGTGTAAATCTTCAGTCATTGTATTACAGTTGATTGTGTTAATCAAATGGAAAAACGAAAACTATCTTGCTATCAAATCCATGCCTTTTCTGGATATCACTGCCCACTTAAAACTTGCAAGAGTTTGTGCTGAGTATTCAGGCAAAAGATTCATTGAAATCTAACCTGCCATTCTCGATTTGTGTTCATGTCGGGAGGTGATGTCACTCAAGGCTTTGGATGGAGGCAGACAGGCAGGGACACAGCAGTTATAATATATCAGATTGTTTGAAATAAAATGGTCAATGGCAAAACAAAACAATCCACATCAGTAATGTCATCAGGCACTATATTACTCTTTATTAGATTTTTATTTGATAATCTGGTAGTGTTTTCTTATTATTCTGCCAAATATTCTTTAGTACTGATGGTATGTTTTAAGTAATAATCAGCCTTGAGCCAGCATTGTGATTATTCTGATGACAATGATGTTATTTTATTTACAGGGAGAACTTATCAGTCTTGCCCAAACTTTGGTACCTAAAAGCTTTCGCCATCAACTTTTTCTTATTCATAGTGCTTTTCTTCTTAACTACTCCAGCACTTGTGGTTAACCTGTTGGATTATTTGAAATTTTCTAAGGAAATTGGGAAAATGGTGAGTGATTCACTATACTACTGGCTAATCATAGTTGCTCAATCTAGTGAACTTTCTCTACTTGATACTTATTAATTTATACTGCTCTTTTTTGAGGCATGTACAAACTTTTCTGCTTGATTTATGTACCTACTGACTTGATGGGTTTTGTAAAACTTGGATGCTTTTATGTTTATACTGATTCACACTCATAAGTGTGCATGTATAGGACAGATGGCTACTTCAATTTTTATTTTTCATGTTCCTGGATGATGGGATTAGAGTCCAATTCTCTCTGAGTTCCTGCCCACCCTTCTGTTGTGGACTGTGGCTGCTCTATTGCCTGCTCTTGTATCTTACTCTGATCAATGGATGTCTCATTGGACTCGATCAAAGCAAAACCATACCATAATGAGGAAGTGCTTTCTCTTCCTTTTGTTTATGGTTCTTATTCTACCTTCTCTTGGCCTTACAAGGTTTGTTAAATCCTTACATATATACAGGGCATTTCCGTAGAGGTATGCAACAGTACAGGCAGCATCTGCTTAACATACAGGTAATGTTCCTGAAAATGTATATGTTAAGCAGATGGTGATTTACCATATAAACACATTATGAATAGAGATGTATTCCCATACAAGCCCATGATTTTTTTCACCCAAGATTTAGCTGGAATATTGTGCCACTGTATTTGTAAAGTAACAAACATTAAATGTAAGTATGTAAACAATAGATTAATGCAGAGAAACATAAATATGAATAAATAATCATTTATAAATTTTTTGTGTGAAATCATATTTAACACTTGCTATAGTTGATGAGGTGTTATAGAGTAGAAACAAATCAATGGCAGGCGGAAGGGGGACTGTTATTGTAGAATTTTCAAAGGGAGATTCGGGAGGAGATTTTGGAGTTAAGTTTGGTGGTGATTCGGGAGTTAAGGATTTGCTGTTCTTGGATATTTTATCAGCCATTGTGACTAAAATTTAATTTGAATTGTTTAAATATAAAAGCATAAGTAAAATCCAAGAAATCAAGATGGTCAACTGTGCGCACATGTGGCGACAAGGCATACAATACAGTCTGCCTGAGAATGATGTACATATCAGTGTACAGTATGTACCTACGTATGGACATACAGTGTCATTACACAACCTATGTATTGGCTAATGTACATTAAGCGGACATACATTAAATGGACGTACATTAAGCAGACACTGCCTATACACTTCTTGTAAGGGGAAGGTGGTGGCGGAGTGGTTAGAACAGTGGTGTCCAATCCCTTTGTCACTTGTGGCAAATCGGCCATTGATATGTGGCGAATTGATACAGTCTAATGTCTACTATTTTTAATTAGTTCATTAAATCACTTAGTACTACATTTGTTTATATCTTGCTGTGTAAATTTTACATACAATGGCATTTTTGCAACATAATACAAAATATTATTTTTATAAATAAGGCTGTACAAAAAAACAAGGCTACTGTGATACACAATAATGATTTGCACCTTCTCGCCACCCCCCACCCCCCTCCCCCTCCAAGCTCCCCTTGCTACTTAGTGTGGATTTTATGCCCAATTTCAGTGTGCTACATGGCCAATGATCTGATAAGTATCACATTAAAATATAACATTTGAATTTAATGATTTGACTAATAAATAATTTAAATCATTATTGTGTATCACTGTAAACTTTCATTTAAATTAAGTCCTACTTATAATATTTATATTTTGTATTATGTGGTGAAAAGGCTGATCCATTCACCACACTTATGGTGAACCTGAAAATTTTGTTGGACCCCACTGATCTATAGCGCTATTGTATTCATATTCAAACATTATATTTATATTCAAAATGATATAAAATAAAAATTGATGAGAATACTGTTTCCAGTTGCTGAATAAGTTGGGTAATATTAACATTTAATTTATTTATATTTTTTCTGATTGATTTTAGTGCACAAGCATTCGTGTTGTGGGTGGTTAATCCAAAAAATCAATCCTATCGCTGGAAGTGCCTGTTCTTACCTGATAGAGGGGCATTTTTCTTAAATTATGTCACAACCTCAGCTTTTATTGGTACAGGCTTGGAGTTAATTCGATTTCCAGAACTCTTTGTATATGCCATCCGACTTTCTCTAGCAAGGTATGTGTTTGATCCCATTTTTTTGTGAACATCTTTTAATTGTTATATTTTAAATGCATTTATACTTAATGATTTTCTTTCATTTTCCACCAAACAATGATAATTCAGCAAATATGATTAAAAGTTATATTTTTAGTATAACTCTGAGAAAGATATAAATAAAGACAAAACAACACTTTTTAATTAAAATAAAATAAGAAATAAATTCCATGGAATTTTAATACTCGAAGCAAAGGCATGGTCTTTGACTGAAAAGTGGAGGGTATTTTAAATGCTTTTGCAATCAAGTGGAATTTCAATACCTACATGTTAAAATTATTTAGAATTTTTGTTACAATTTTTGAAACAGATCAAAAGCAGAGACGGCTAGTGTGAAAAAAGCTATTTTATGGGGTTTTCCATATGGTGTGCAGTATGCTTGGATGCTGCTTATTTTCGCCATGACCATAATGTATAGTTTATCTTGCCCTTTAATCACTCCCTTTGGTAAGTTATAATTGTCTTTAATGTTACACATTTTGTTGGTGCATTTAGTTTATTTAAAATTATATTTTAATTTGATGTTTTTCTTTTTTTAGGATTGTTGTACATGTTAATGAAACATTTTGTTGATAAACATAATATTTATTTTGTATATGGGCCATCAAAAATCAACAAACAAATTCATGCTACTGCTATAAATGCTGTTATCGTCTCAATAGTCATGCTTCAGATAAGCTTCACAACTTTATCTGCCTTGAGAGGTCTTAACGACATAACTATATTTGCTCTCGTTGGCCTTTCTTTGACTATGATAACACTTATATCCCATATCTTCCTTAATTGCTGTAAAGGCTTCAGCCCGATTTCTTATCAGGTAAGTGGTCAAATATTTTTCCCATGTAATAATATATGATTAAAGTTCACATTGCACATAATTATTTAAACCTTATCCCTCTACCATCCCGATTTAAGTGCCTCATTACTCTAGACTTGAATCTATCTTTGCAAAGAATTTACCATTGGTGCAACACTTTGTATGTTTGATGATAGCTCTGGAAATATTTTACATAATTTGGTCTTTTAAGAGATGTTTGTTACATAATGCTACTTGGAGGTTTTTCCTCTCTTTTGTGCTCTTAGTTTTGCCATATCCTACACAATCCTCAGACACAGTACAACACTGGATTTATCCACTGGATGTTGACATTTTAAAAAAAAATGAGATCATTTAAATACTCAATTCATCCAAATCAAATGAGCTTTTGGAATTACATAATTCATTTTTCTTATTTCCATCTTCTTCAATCTCTTTTTCTCTTTGACCAGCCATATTTATTTATTGATTGTAACGTTTAGAAAGAGTAGCTCAGTATTTGAATGAGCAGAATATTTTTAATGATAGAAAAGAAATGCGTACAGATAGTATAAAGAGGCTTGACCAAGTAAATAGCTCAAAAGCCCTAAGAGATTATGCAAATCATCAAAATAGTTCACGGGTGCTTTTGGGCGACTTGGATTGGAAGCCAAATTTCATTCTGACTGCCTTTGAGAACTTTGAGGTGAGAGGATTAAAATTAGCCAATTTATATTATCGTAAATAAACATGTTATTGGGCAAGTTTTTTGAAGGAGTAGTTTTGGTAGTAAATTTTTATAGAGATGTAAGATATGATTTTAATTATATATCCATTTTGTATAACTTTAACTGATGGCCTAAGCTATGTGTGTAACATGCCTTTGGTCTGACAAATGTGTATTGTGAAGAAATTCCCAAGTGAGGGTTCTTATTTCAAATCGCCTGCTTTTAACTATGAACCCAAAGCTGCCATTGAAGGCAGCAGTATGTTTGACAATTGGTTAGTTAAGAGTTCTCTATATCACGTATTTAAGAGTGTACAAGTATGCCTCGTTTAGTGCATGTTTGTTTCTCACAATTTTGATATAGCGCAATTGGCATTTCAATTTTTATTTTTTGAAAAATTAAAAAGTAAAGTTCCTAAATGGTCTGTTATTACGATCCCAACTTTTTTCTAACTACTTTCACTTCTCTGTTCAAATGATAATTGTTTTACACATTAATTAAAGACAAATTTGTTGTTTTTATAGTGTTTATTTGTTATTCATATTAAATACAAACTTAGTACCTTTCCACAATTTTTTATTTTTGCAACCCGGTTCCGCACGTGATACGGCATCATCTGGCCAGATGATACCATATCATTTGCAAAACTGGTCGCCAAAATAAAAAATTGTGGAAAGTACTAAGTGTGTATTTAATATGAATAACATCACCTACTTTCATGAAGTCACGCCTGACTCGAATAATTATATGTTTATTTGCTTTATTTATGGCTATTTCGCTCGTTCACTTTTACTATGTTTTTACATTGGTTTGCCGTGATTTTTAGTCTTTTGTAGTGATGCGAACATTGAAAATTTAATCCTTCTTAATGTTACAGATGGGATGGGCAAGGTTGGGTTTGCTTTGGGTGGGTTTTTGCTTTGAGTTTGGTTAGATTAGGTTTATGGCTGAATTTTAACTTTCATATTCAGTATTCATTTGTTGTTCTGATGTTATTTTGCTTTTGGTACTTATGTTAAATTTCCTTGCCTGAAGCTGTCGAGCTGCCGCTGGAATGCAATAACAGACCAGTTCATTTTTGTTAGCGCTTCAAAAAATTGCTCGTTTTCACTTTGTTCATCTATGAGCAATGTTTTGAAGTAACAAGAAGAGCTGGGAAGCTAAGATTTTCAGGATAATTTAGGATGATGGCAGACAAAATTCCTATTGATTTAGGAGTCCATTCGTCTTTCCATTCGCCATTTAGAAGGATTTCAGAAAAGCCTTTATGAACTATCCATACGGATCTGTTTTTTTGTAAAGTTTCATTTTGTTAACGATTGATTGATTTTTAATTTTAGGTTTTGTTTTTAATGCTATGTTTCTTATGAAGATACAGTATAATACAGCAGTTAGATTACTAAATCTTATGTTTGTTGAATCACGCATTTACGTTAAATACTCTGAAATGTTATGTGAACATTCTAAAACATTGCTTTTATAATCTGCTTCTGCAGTTCTTTTTTAACTTGTTTACTTTTACGCAGCCCTATTACAATCCAAGGTTTTCAATTTCCACATTAGTGCAGTTGTGATGTGCCATAGTTATTTTGCTTCATTTCTAGTGCCAAATAAATACTTAACAGCAAATAGGAGAAAAGTAATTTAAAATAATCATTAGTAATAATAATAAATATTAATAAACTAACATTATTTTCAATAATATGTATAGTCAAACCCTAATTTAGTGCCACCATCTGTCCATCTCTGTTAAAGCAGGGGTGGTAGTAAATCAAGGTATATGCTTGCTCTTTGAAATCATAAGGTGGAAGTTCTGCTCACAACAATTCATGGGTGGTATGTGATGGTGGTGCTAAATCGGGGTCTGACTATATTGATGCATTTTTAAATTTTATTTAAAAACATATTGAACTGTGTGCTATTGTTAACTGATCCCTATTAACCCTAGGATTGACAGCTTGTTGATTTATCGACACTTAGGCTACCCTTATAATGGCCAGGGCTAGGGGCGAGCACTTGAGACACATGCTCGGGGTGCCGAATTTTAGGGGCGCCAAAATCAAAAAAGTTAGCTGTAGTTAATTCTTAAAAAATCTAATACACCACCTCAAAAGGGTGCAATATGTGTAAAAACATCACATCAGTGATGAAATGAGTTGCTGGATTTGTATTTTTACTCTTTTCAAGGCAAGATTTTCATCCCAATTTTAGAAAGTTGATTTTCATTCGTAAAGAATTAGTTTTTTGAACTTCTTGTGCACCATTATGTTCATAATATATGATTATTTTAAAATAATCATCATAAACTTCATCTTCTTGCCTCTGCAAGGGTATATAAAAATGTCATATCACTATATAAGTTGCAAGGTAAAAATTGTAAAATTTCTGGATAGTGAAAATTAATTGGGTTAAGTACTATGTTATAAAATGTTGGTTCAGTGCAAAGATCTTTTAAGAAATGCATCACTTGTACTAAGAGAGAGGCAAACCTGTATATGCTTTTTTTTTCAATCGCTCACCTTTTTCACTCATAAAAATATAATTACTTGATAATTTGTGTGGGAAATATTTTTAGTTGCTAGATGAAGCAATTTTTTCCCTTAAATTTCAGTCTACAAGAACATCTGATTCAGAGGTTGCTTCGCCATCTAAAGGACCTTCCACACAGAATGCAACTACTTCAGTTGGCCATTCTGGCAGTCGCCAGTTTATTCCTGAAGTTCTCTTGGGTGATTATAACTCTCCTTCAACTTCAGCCAACAATCCAGGGTCTCCAACTGGTGGAGCTAGTGGCTATGGTACACAAGGAGCCAGTGACACACATCCATCAGAAATTCAGGATGACACTATCGAGACATTGCAAGCTGATAAAACACTTTATCAAGGTTATGATGCTGGTAGCACTGAGGCATAAAGTGAGGTTGTTGTAAAATTATTACATGGGGCTGAATATGTTATTTAATTCAAAATTAAGATTTTATGCAATTAATTTCATGCGCACAAGTATGCTGAAAATCTAGTCATTCTGATGCTGCAGTGAACTAAATCTTGGGATATTTTAATGTCTAGTCACTTTTAGCGTCAAATTTGCTTCTTGTTGCACTTGCATTCCATTAAATCATGTAAACTTGATTGTTTGTTTTGATGTTGCTGTCTGTGTTGGTATAACTTTGGTATATTTATCCAATTCCGTATTTATAAATGATGGTTGGTTACCATTTTAGAGCACTATTTCATTGTCTGTAAATAATACTTCTAAATGGGTGCAATCTTATTGATTTGATTTATATTTTCATTTTTCTTGCTAATTCATTATTCTAATCAAGACATTTTTATTACATATACATAATGCCTCCTTCATATTTATGTAACTCAATGCCTTTCTGATTATAACTGTAATTATTACATAATCCAATTGATGTAATAATTTTATCCTGGAAAAAGTGATGATTTGTGTGCTGTTACTTACTTTTCACATGTACTTGAAAACTTATTAATGTAATGTTGCTACATTCTTTGATGAGGAAGCGTCAGTTATGTAATGTATAAATAAATTAATGATGTACCATATTAATTATTTGAATATATTCGATATTTATTTGTTGGTTCTAATGTTTATAACTCTTGTATTGAACTTAATGAGTGAATATGCATGAAATCTATTGTATCAGAAATTGTACTTTTATGACCAAATATTGAGGTTAAAAAAAATTAAGCTTGTATTTTACTTGCATAGCTGCAAATCTATTAAAATAATATCTAACTTTTTATGTTAGGTGATTTAAATCAACTTTTCCTCACAACTTCTGAACCATTTTCAAAATTTACGGAAGATTCAAGCCCTGAAATAAAAATATATTTTGACTTAGATCAAATGAAATATAATTGCATTTACAATTATTAAACAATATTATAGAGTAATGCAAAATGTTGTTCATTTTATTACTTAGGTGTACAATATTATCCATTTATTAGCTTTCCATTTTATAAACTGCCTAAGCACAACTTATGAAAGTGCTTGACCCAGTATAATATTCATGTGTGTCAGTATTGGTTCTCATTGGCAGTATTGCCACATTAATTCTTATACATTTATATTTTAATGCAAAAATAAATTATTAGATATATATATATAATTTCAATTAGTGGACTTAAGGCCAAAAATGCCAGCAAATGTTTAGCTATACAGGAAGTCCCAGAGTTACGAACGGGTTGCATTCCAAAAGTTGGTTCATAAGTATTTTGTTTGGAACTTGGAACACAATCTCCCATAAACGCAATGGCATAATTGGTGGTTAGGTTCCCAACCAAAACAAAAAAAAGGCCTATTTTACCCGTAATTAAGTTGAAATGATGTATCTTTATGATGAATAACAGTAGAAAACAAAACTTGTAATATGTACCATTTATTAAGCAAAACATGAAAACAATCAAGTTGAATAGAAAATAGTTTTTATTTACTTTGAATGCTGGTGCTGAGTAGCTTATGGGAAGTGGTGTTTCTTGAGAAGTAGCTTAATAGACGAAGTTGAAGAAGTAGAACGAAACATTTCTAGTGATGGAGAAGGCTTATGGAAACTCATAATGGCTGTAGAACTTGATGGAAATGGCTCATTTCGGGCACTCTTCTTTAAATGTTTCCATTAGAGTTTGGAATGCTGCTTTCTTGTTGGCACAATATATTTCACTGTAACATGTAAGGGCATTTGAGACAGCTCTGGATACTGAGGCAAATCTTGCACAATCTGTGTCTTGTTCCTCAATCAGTGCCAAGCCACCTTCAATCATCATAGAGGACTCAGCCATTTGTTTCGGTATGAATTTGTCTCATGTCAGCCACAACTTCTGCACTCTTTTTCAGACATTTTTTGTGCCTTCAGTTGCATCAGGTCATCACTCGAGAGATCCTCATCCTGTGAGTGCAACAACTCCTCAACATGTTTAAGTTTGAGTTGCTTTCCCATGTCAATTATGTTTTCAGTGACCTTTTTCCAAGTCTCTCTCAAACCCTACCAAATCATCAACAAACTGAGGGCAAAGTTTTTTTCAAACCCCTTGCATGTTGGTCTGTGTTACTTCATTCCAGGACTCCCCAATATTCTTTACTGCGCTGTAAATATTGTAACCCCTCCAGAAATCTTTGAGGGTAGAATCCTTTTCAACTTCTGTAGCCCTAATTGCTTGGGAAAAGGTTCGACGGATGTAGTAAGCCTTGACTAATCTTTTAGCTCCTTGGTCCATGAGCTGCAGCAAAGAGGTTGTGTTAGGAGACAGAAACACAATCTTGATCATCTAGAAAAACTGGTTGTCCAGATGCATTGTCTAACTGAAGCAAAATTTTGAATGGAAAATCATTTTTGGCAAAATAAAGTAACTTCAGGCACAAAATATTGAAAGAACCAGTCTTTGAAAATTGTCAAAGTTATTAAAACCTTAGCAGGACTACACTTCTAAACAACAGGCAGAGAATCTTTCGAAACATCCTTCAATGCTCTAGGATTCTCAAGAGGCGTACACCAGGAGTGGCTTCAGTTTATAATCTTCGGAAGCATTCCCTCCAACCAAAAGAGTTAATTGGTCTTTTGCAGCTTTAAACCTAGGCATAGAACCATCAACGTAGCTACAGAGAATCTTACCCTAAACCTTACTCGACAAGTCTATCCTAAAGGTGGGATCCCACTTATAAAAAATAACACCATGCCATGCTTTTGCAGATCTCCATCTGATAGCTTGATTCCACTTATACAACCCACCTCACTCCACTCGGATGCAGCTGTGTATTTAAACATCTCGCCCTTCTATAGCAGTTAATCCGACGATCCATTATTAACAACTTTAGGTGATTGTATATAATAGATACAATATACATATGTGATAAATACTTTTTGTTTATTATAACTACCATGGTTACACAGCAAGTTATAAGGAAATCCCAAAAGAAATCCACATTCTTGTATTTAAATTTAAAAAAATCCACGCAAATGATCCTTAGAAGGGCCTTTAAATTTTTCAGTTCCTTTGTTCGTAAGTATTGGTTGTTCGTAAGTCGGGGACTTCCTGTTTGTATTTGACTCCCCGTCCCCCCATGTCAGCATTTAGGTGACCCCCTCCTCTCATCATATGTATGATTTTGTTGTACCTCCCCATTTTTCAATAAAAATTAGTGTGAGGAGGGAATTCTTCATTAATATACAGACAATATGTAATTCAGCTTGGAAAATATTTAAGATATCTATAGGGGTTTAATTTGCTGTAGAGGGGAGGAGGGCAGATTTTTTGGTATGCCACTGGTTTTAACCAACCAACTCACATACAATCCATACATTCAGGATGGGAAAATATTTGTTTGTGTTAACCAAGTATTTGTGTTGACCGAGTTTTTGTGTTAATCGAGTTCGTACTAATGAGAGTTTACTGTGTATTAATATATTGTTGCCGCCCCTACATTTACTCCAGTGAGAACATTTCTAATAATAATTTAATTATTTGTTGTGCTTCAACAAAGGAAAAAAATTATAAGCTACTTTCTAGAGTCTTGATTAAATAATATAATAATATGCTTATTATAACTAAAACTATTATAATTGTAATTCGTTGGTTATTATTTACTTAAGAGACCCGGCAGAAATTTCCGTTATGGAAGAAAAATAAGTGCAAAAAAAGAAGAAAACCTATTTATGGGACCGGTCAAAAGAGAAATACGTAGATTTAATTTAATATATTTTATTTAAATACTTCTTAAAATCACGGAAATTGGCCTTTTTGTGATTTTCTCGAATGAGTCGCTAGAGGCGCTAGTTGTCTCCATGTTGGAACGGGGAGTTTTAATTTGTGTGTTGCATGGGTTGATTTTACCAAGTTAGGGTGCATATGATTGAGTTAATCTGGGGTTTATTTAGTTGGATTGTGTTTAAATACGACTAGAATGGAAAAATATATAAATTTGACAGAAATAGCCTGTAATTATTGCATATATTACTTGGATCTATCATTCTTCACCGTTTTTCTCGCATTTCAAACAAGTTCAAAGCAACTAATACCAACTTTGATCAATCTATCCCATCCAATCCACTCCTACACAAGCCATACTACTTAACGTACTCAACAAATACAAACATTCAAATTCCCGGTACCCAATGGTATCTTCCCGCATTAGGCTACTAGCGCCTTTAATGACCAATCTGAGAAAAACATATGAACTATGTCTGAGCTAACCAAAAGGAATTTTGATTGCAAATATTAAATTAAATCTTCATATTTCTCTTTGCCTGCCCCTAGAAATTGATTAATTAATTTTATTACAAATAAGAAGTTTTTTTTAAATTTCAGAACGCATATTTATGCTGTTCCTTAAGTAAATAATTACGAATTTGTCTTTAAAATGTCTGTATGGCATTGTTTCATACATTAACAGTCTCAATCTTTTAAATTAAACTCAATTCTTTAACGCATTAGGTAGAGTTGGTGATAGATACACTACGATTTGCAAGCCTTTCTCAAGAATAAAATTTCATGTTCTCTATGTTTTGAACCAATAAATCCTTTTATTAATTTAAAAAATAATTCTTACATAAATAAAGTCGTTATCCATGGATCTATTCATTCACGAATACCATAGCTCCTTCACTACATTGTTTATGTTTTTAAATGCAATACATTTCCAGGTATGGAATAAATTCGGAAGACATTAAAAGTTATTTCGTTACTGCAAAATCATTAATAGGAAATAGTGTTTGGCGAGATAACGCTTTTCTCTCTTGCAATGTACGTAAACTTTTATTTAATAATAATCGCTCAACACAATTACTCGCGCAGAGGTATCTTCAAATTGACTGATTTTTAAGGAATATTATATTGTAGTGGATTTTTAATAACGTAAAACTAATTTTGTAACATTTAAACAGAGAAGTTTCAATGTGATTTTTAATCATTTAAATCTTTTTTCCCGCTCGTATTTATTTTTTCTATCGTTTCTCATGATTTATCCGGAAGATGTCACCACTGTACTCAAGCTGTATTTTCGTTTCTTATAGACCATTGTTTTTCCCCTCCTAGACTTGACGGAAGAAAGAGATGGTTAAAAGGAAGAATCAAGTTTTGATTGATAGCGATAGCGATGGTAGTGCGGATAGTGGATCAGACCTAGATTCAGTAAGTAGAGAATTATATTTTAAGAACCGGAATGGTATCTTGTGTATGACAAGATGCTTTCTCAGTTTTGACTTAAAGCCAACTCCGTCCTTAATCCCGACGCGTAAAAGTATATTAATTCTCATGCTATATCATAGGAGCTACTTTCCTTAGCCAAGAAGAAAAAGCAAAAACAAGAGGCTCCTGTTCAAGAGAAAAAGAAGGAAGAAAGTGGATTCTCAGATTCAGATACATCTGATTCAGATGATGACTGGGACGCTAGAGGAAAAGCTAAGAAGAAAAAGAAACCTAAACCAGCGAAAAAGGCCGGTAAAAGAACTGTGACTAAATCTTCTGGCAGTAGTGATAGCGATAGCGAAGATGAGCAGCGGTCAGAGCCAGAGGAAGGTAAGATGCTGTTACATTTTATTTGGTACTTGCGTTATAGAATCTCAATTTTTTGTGCAATCCCAATACAGGCTAATACTGTTCAGAGAGGGTTCCTTGTTAATAAAAAAAATTATTGTTCATGCATCATTGAAATAGATTTCTCATGTCTATTTGATGTAAATAAATCCAATTTTGTTAGCAGGCTTAGTTGGTTTTTTGTCTATCATGGATTTCGAGGGCTCAAATCGTGCCATCGGCATGAATTTTATTTTCGTATTTATATTTAAGTACTCGCATATTCGTATTTTAGCATTGCATGATAAACTAAATAGTGACATTATATGAAATTTACATTATCGCGTTATTTGTGCTACATCTATCGTTACATAATTTAACATTACAAGCAAATCTTATCAATTCTCACGAGCCAATGGAATTTTTCGTTTCTGGTTCTTAATGGAACCTCACTTTTATTATTATGATATATTTTTAATCGAATGGTTCTCTTTTCCAACTAACATACTGGGATGAGTCTTACATGGGCCATGCAATCTCTAAAACCAGCAACATCGGAGTCATATTTGACTTATAACTCCTTTGAACTAAGATAGTGAAGGTCATATATGACTTATGGAAGTCAGTGTTTTAATGGACAATTGTGCTAGTTATAAAATCATATTATTATTATAACTTGGGTGTTCAACCTTTTTACTTGGCAGGCCGCATTCATAGATGTGAGGGCTTTGGCAGGCTGTATTAGAGATCATGAGTGCTTCTGCAGGCCAGATGAGAGGTTGCATTGGTACTTATTCAAGAGATCATGTGATTTTTAAAATGAAAATAATGTCTTAACCATTTTTTAGTGTTAAAACTTCGCCAGGCAAGGTTTTATGGTGACAGTTGTAATAGAAATATACAAAATTATCTGTACGTATTTAATATTGTAGGCTACATCTTCATCAAAGCTTTGTAAGCCACATAAAATGCTCTCACAAGCTAAACTGCGGCCCATGTGCTGTATGTTGCATGCCCCTGCCTTAAAGCATAATAAAGATAACAATGATTGTTTTAAGTTTCCATATCAGGTGATTTTAGAGTACACATGCTATTCCCAGGTTTTAATTTAATTAGTTTATTTTTATTTATTCATTATTGCTTATTAAAAAGAACACATCCATGTTCACTGACCTCATTGACACAATGCCAAGTACAGATGACCATGTACATGGCAATATGCCAACTTTCATTCTCATTGTTGTGCATGTACTACTAAGCCCTCTAACTAGGCCAATTGATATTTATTATAAAGCTAGTAAAGCTTCCTTTTCATATTTTCAGAGCAATGAAGGACAATTTTTAGTTTTCTAGATTAGATAAGTTAAATTTTAATAAATATTTTTATTACCAATTACAATTCGTAAAGTTACAAATCCTGTTAAATTTTAATATGCATTTGTTTACTGACTGAGTACCATAGAAATATGATAGTTTAGAAATTTGAGAATAATATCTCTAAATGAAATGCTCAGTATTTCATTCTGAAATAACTCACTCCAGTTGTAAAATCCATTGGGACAAAATAGTTACACGTTAGTTATTGATCTTAGGTATTTGATAATTTCCACCTATAAAATGAGAACATTACTTTGCTGTTTTAATATTACTTATGCAATTTATCCAAAATATTTTAAATTATTCATCTTTATATTTGTTACATTTGCATCTTTCAAAAGACATTCTGGTGTGTTTAAATTTTGAAGCAATATTAGCTTGAATGGTCATATTTTTTGTGAAATTCTTACACCATAAAAGAGAAGCAAAAACTGAATTATTTAAGAATTGTTTTCTTAGTTGCTCTTTCATGGTTGCAGAATTAATTACAAATTGAAGACTTAAATCACCTTGGTTTAATCAAGGGAAGGATAATCATGAAGCCAAACAAAGTCTTCAGTCTGAGATATTCCTCAAAAGCATAGTATTTTGAGTTTTTAGGTCTTAATATGACAATATACTGCATAAAATCCTAAATTGTGGCTTCTTAATATCATATTTAGTCATGTATATGTTGACATAAGAAAATATCAGCTGTTTAGATATATGTTTTAAGCTTAAAATATTGATCCTAAATTTGGTATTCATATATGTGCAGTATATTCTTTGAGTTTCATATTATATTTTGTGATTTTTGTTTTTTACTTTTGTTAAAAACTTTGTGCATTGTTTTTGTGTGTGCCTCATTGAGGTAACATTCAATTTATGCTTCTTTTAGTTTTCTAAAAGTAAGGTTTATTTTGTTTCTTTTCAAAATATTTTTTTACATTTAAGATTCAAAAACCATTTTTCCATGTTGTTATTTAAAGATGTTCATTTAGAACAGTTAAAATTCTTTTTTAGGATTTTTTTGTTTTGGAATAAATTTTTGAAGATGCTCCTATCACTCGATTCATTTTGCACAAAAAAACTTCCAACCTAACAATATTCAGTCATCTTTCTGGCCATCATGAATTGCACAAAAATCGAAGTTCTTTTTCTTTGGTAACTCAAATATACTTAATTATATCATTTGTAGCTTTAATTATATTTTTAACTAGTGTAATTGCCCGTCAAATATGACAGATTTGCATGGATTAAGTATTAAATATAAGGCACTTCCCATTCTTCCTCCATTACTCTCTTCCTCCCTCCCATTCTCCCTTCCTCTCCCCATCTCACCTCTGGAAGAATTGACTTCCTAGTCTCAATCTCACCCTAATAAAGAAGATTATCTATCTTTTTCTCTGTCTCCCTCCTGCTGTCTTTCCTCACACTCCCGCTCTCTCTATACCTGTCTCTCTCTCCTCTCTCATGTAGTAAAACATTCAAAGCACACATTCCTTACACATATAGTATAAAGATTGAGACGACAATACAATCTTGAGGTTTAACAATGACATGGTTGGCAAGGCAACATATCATTGAAAAACCTTAAATTTTCCAGTATATATGATTTAAACTTATAACTTGAGCGATTTTGTATCATAGGCAAAATGTGATGATAAGAATAAGAAATGTTATTTATTTTTCTTTAAGATGGTTCAGGTCTGAAGATCATAGGTCAATTATTTCTAATTTTAATTTGCAAAAGAGTAAGTCTATAAGACAAAAAATCGATTTTTACATGTTATCTTACAGGAAATAGAAATTATCTACTGGAGTCGAACCCGGATTTTTTTGAGAATTTTTTTCATATATGGCTTTTACTATAAGAATCAAAAATTCCTACCAAATTTCAATTTTCTACCTACCTGGAAAATTTGTTAAAATAGCATTACAGTCAAGTTGTAAATAGTTCTCGATTCTCGCGCTCTTTTATAACAACTCTTTAACAGTGGTGCTATAGTCGAGCGTGAGGGACAAACGTAGTGCATTATATAATAAGATGCTATATTATGCTTTAAATTTTTATAAAAATAGTTTTATTCTAAATTCTTCATTTAGATGACTCTATGAAGTAAAAGTGATGTAAATCATGTTTTAAGTACACACAAAATGAGAAAATTGTATTTAATATTAATCTGTGTTGTAATGTTTACTATAGGAGAAGTTTCTGACTCGGAACACAGTGGTGCTGGATCAGGTGGAGACCAAAAAGAAGCTGGCGGTGATGCAAAGTGTGAAAGTGGTAAAACTGCAAAGTCGTCCTCATCGTCATCATCATCTTCCTCTTCATCCTCATCATCGGATGAAGATAGCCTCAGCCAAGAGGAGTTTAATGATGGATATGATGAAAATTTGATGGGTGATGAAGAGGACCAGGCTAGGTTGGCTCGCATGACTGAAAAAGAGCGAGAACAAGAGATATTCAAGAGAATTGAACAGAGAGAAGTCATGAAAACGAGGTAAGAGTTATTGAAATATTCATATTCTTAAGCATGGTTAACTTTTACCTTGACAAAATCTCCGCCAACATTTTAAGATCGATAACTTTCTCATGTGTTTAAAATCTACTTTACCTCAGTGCATTTTTAACTATGAATAGTTTGATAAGAAGGCAATTATATTTACTTAGTATTTATGAACTTTGCTCAACTTTACATTAAACTTGCAAAATAATTTCAGTTGTGATGTTGTAAAGATGAAACAAAAAATAGTACAGTAAAACTCATTTATAACATATTTGAGGGTACTGGGGGCCAGCCAGCTTCTTTATAACCGTGACTTCTGAGAAATGCTGTTTTTGCTCTGTACATCCCATATAACACGTTTTCCACAGACAGTGCTCCTACCATGTCCTGTCGCTAACATTCACACATACCGTGTTGCCATACGGTGGTCTCCGCCCTCCTGATGGAATTTTCAATGGCATGCCCGACCAGGTGACAAATTGTCTGGTATCTCTCCAGATCGCTATCATTCTCGCATACAATGTCATCCAATAATATGCACCTACAACTGAAACTCTACATTATTGACAATGTATAGATGAACCTCGTCTCACTTGGTCTCAAGTTTAGTTTTGAGAGAGAGAGAGAGAAGGAAGGGGAGGCGAACTACATTAACTAGGGAGATGGATTTGTGCTCGCACCTGATTGATCTGGGCCTGTGATGCGGCACCGGCTGGTTACAATAGGCAGATGTTCGAACGTCAGTTCACAGAAACTCATCAACAGCACGTAATGCAATGAGGTATGTCTTTGGGCTATTTGTGTTCGCAAGTGACAGTGGCTGTCTTCTAATCAGACAGCAGGTGAGAAGAAGACAAAAAATTCAAGAGAAAATCACTTACTGTAGAAGACAAGATTAACATTCTGAATGGTGTGGACAGGATTCTGAATATACCCAAAAAGGATATTGCTTATAAATTTGAGATCCCTCCTTCTACTCTCCAACTATACTGACTCAGTGAGAAGCCATTGAAAAGGCTACAATAGGGGGTAGTACTAAGAGCAAGAAACTGAAAACCGCAAAGAACGAGGATCTAGAGGGCATGCTTGCAGAGTAGTTTTATCAGACAATAGTCCTGGTCATCTCCTTAAATGGTCACCATCTTAACCTTTAAACGACAGAATTAAATCCCAAATGTATCTCCCTGTGGCCTGGCATTTAAATGATCTGAGTTTATATTATGTGCATTAATTCAGCAAAAGTTAAATAACTTGAAAACTATAAATGATAAAACATACAGACAAAAAGCATTTTAAAGAAAAAAACAAAGGATGCTTTTTCAAAATTACTTAATGTCCAATATGACATTTTTAGATGAAGAAGCATACATGAACTGAAAGAAAAACTAAAGTTCATTAGCACAAAACTGTAGTAGAAGCAGTTCAGTAATAATAGACATGAACACTTGAATGGAATTAGAAATAAATATTTACCATGTCATTTAATGTGATTCTCCTCTTTTTATATCATCTTATAAGTTCCATTGGGTATGATACAGGTGGAAACATGGGTCGACGCATCAGTCAACACGAACGGATGGTGTTCCGTCTTTGGTCTTACTTTCGCTCGATTCTGACGCAGTTATTCCTGCCTCAGAATCCCTAACCAAAAACAACTCCGGATGCTTTTTAGCTATTTTATAATGGATTCAAAACTGAACTATAAATTATAAGGCGGGTGAAAATTCTCAAAAGAAAGAATGGCTTTGAAAGAGGGTGTAGGATGCTCTTACTACGGCTCTAACCTCCAAACTGAATGCAAGAGATACAAGGTACTTGAGACTGTTTACTCTAAAGAAAACGTGATCCACATTGGGCTGGCTTTGAAAGTGCTGAGGCTGTTTACTTTAAAGATAACATGCTGAGACAAAAGAGAGAATAGGGCGACATGGGCCTGATTTCGAATGAGTTTGCAAACATAACTCAAACTATGGCCTGTCACTAATCATAAAGCGCAGGCCTTTTGAAGTGCCTCCTAAAAATTTCTCTCGTTACTACGTTTGCAGCGAAACTAATCTATCCGGAAACAAAGAAAGTGTTAGTGGTCCCCAAAGGGGCTGCATGGCCAATGGCAAATACTTTTTACAGTCCCTTTTGGAACCGCATAGCTCGTAAAAGTTAAATAAGAAACAATGAAGATTGCTCAGCAGCTCAATATTCAAGGATTCATCCCTAACAACAGATGGCTTGATCGCTTCAGGAAATGGAATGGAATAGTTTATTGTCAAATTAGTGGCGAATCTCGAGCTGTCGGTCAAACATCTGTTGTGTGGATTAATAAGGTTACTCAACATCCATGACGGGGATGACTCAGAAGGTGGAGGAGAGGATGACCACAACTAGGAGAGTCCGCCTGTGACTCGAGCTGAGGGGACGGAAGCTTTGGAAACTTTCTGGCGGTATATGAGTCAGCTGAGCATAGAGGATGATGTTTTTAGGATAATTCATTGCCTTGAAAACACGGCCTATGTAGTATCCAACAGGGCTGCACGTCAAACGACCATTTATTCTTTTTTCAAGAAAGTTTAGAGTTTACCTTTGATCAAACTAGTTGTAGCTCACATCATCTAGAATTAATATTGAATTCCCAGTGTTTTATTTGCTTGTTGTTTTCCTAATGTATGCATGTTAGTTTTGTTTCTTTACATTGGATGCAAGAATTTTTTAATTGCCAGAATTGTATGCCAGATTATATATTCTCAGACAAATACAATATATTGTTCCCAGCACTTTTAAAACTTGTCACTAATGTCCCTACGAAATGAATCACAAACAGGCAAAGAAATGAAATAGCGCAAGTATGGCCAGAAGCTTGAAGCATGGAAATAGATAAGTAAGGGGGTAGAGAGGGGGGGGGGGGAGATCGACACTGTTCTTGGAACTCTCTACCAACGAATGCGCAGTAAACTATTCATTACTTACCACTACACTCGCCAAAATTCGTTATATATGGGGCACTTTTTGGTCATGGGACCAAATATTTTTTTGTTACAGCCAAGAATTTGTAAAATGTATGTTCCTAACATTCGTGAAATTTAACCAATGCCCTTATGGAGAAGTTCAAGGGACCGAAAAATTTCTTCATTATAGCCAAAATTTCATTATATGTGTGATCATTATAAATGAGTTTTACTGTATATGACTTAAGAGTATTAATTGTAATTCTTATTTCCAACTTTTCATATAATTTGGCTTATAAACTACAGATTGAAATAAACCTGCATGTGTAACCCTAATCTTAAATCGCTGTTCATTTGATTCTGTATAAAGTTGAAGTACCTATATTTTGTCTCTACGATGCCTTTTTCATTTCATGAATGATAATTTCAAATAATGCTCACTTATTATCTTCCTCCTTAACTAGTTGGGCCTATATCTTAGCGAGTTTATCCTAATTACTTCTTTACTTGAGTTTAACAAGCTGTATTAACTGAATCTTTGTTGCAATTTTACTATATTTAGATTTGAAATTGAGAAGAAACTCCGTTTAGCAAAGAAACAAGAGATTAAAAAGAAAAGAGAAAATGAGAAAATGAAGTCGGATGCCAAAGAGAGGAGTAAAGAGAGAAAGAAAACGGTGGAGGAGAATCGTGGCCGAGTGGATAAGAAGGCACTTGCCATGAATGCTCTAAAGGCTCGTCGTGAGGAGAGACGAGAAAGGGGTATGTTAGATTCTTATAAAAAAAGTTTAACAAGTCTTGTGCATTTTTAATTATCTCACCCAATATTGATCTTTAGGCATGTTTTAGTCTAGTGTGCAGAAAAAATTTCATGCGATAAATTTGTTTTTGTAAAATTATGCAGAACAGTATTAAACTGGGGTGGCAGCTGTTTCCTTGCTCCAGTTAAATTATAGTCAAAATATATTGGTTTGATGTATGCTTTGATGAGTTGTAGCACAATTTTTAATAAGTTCGAGTACTTGTAGTATTGATTTCATCTGTTTATTTTAAGTTTTTGCATTTTTAATTTACCAGTTAAAACACTATAAAAAGATGTTTTTATTGTTAATAAAGGGTAGCCCATAAGTTGGTTATGGCAAAGCAAAAATAAAAAAAATCAAAGTAAGATTTTAAAATAAATTAGGAATATTAATTGAGGTGGTTGTATTTTGTACTTTGAGTAATCAATTAATATTCTTAAAGTTATTTTTTATATTTACTTTGATATTTTTTGTATTTCCTTCATATAACCAATCAGGATTTATGGAGCACCTTGAAGTATTTTTCTCACGTGTTCATGCATAAAGGAATACCGAGTTCAAATGGTAATGGTTTCGGCATTCATGTGTGGCATTTTCATTTGTAATGCTATGTAAACAAGAAATTCATAGTCATTATACAAACATAATTGATGCAGAGCATAGTTATGTTACTAATTACCTTTGCATCAGAGGTAAAAGTTTATATATTTAGTTCATGGAAGCTTACATTGGCATCTCATGATTGTTGGCATAGGAAGAACTGTCATTAGGTGTAGAGAAAATCATAATTTAATAAGAAATTTGCTTGCACTGGAAATTACCTTGAATGGAAATATCTCACTGATTAATTTTTATGTAAAGCTGATAGAAATATTGTCAGTTAAATAGTAATTTTCTAGAAGTGGCCATTATATCTAGCAGACATTTGAGATATGGTAAAACTGTGATCTTTTAAGGGGTTATTGGAAGGTATTTCATGCATGGTTTAGATATTTTATGTTCACATAAAAAGAGAAAAATATTATTGTTATATTAACACTAGAAGGACCGGGAGTGGACACCTATCTAGAAGGACCATCAACCGTCATTTTGACGGGTATAGTCTATTCCACAAATTTCCTCATTTTTGGCCCATAATCATTACTACCGTATTGACCCGAATATAGTGCGATGTTTTTTCCCTCAATATGTACCTTTGAAAGTTGCATTCGCACTATATTCGAGTACTTGTTGCATTCGTACTATATTCGAATACTTGTATCTTTAAAAAATAACTGCATATCGGCGCGTTTCATAACGCGTGTTTCAGCGCATATTTTTATAATTGCTACATTGTAAGTGAATTGGACGTTCCATGTTACGATGCTACATTGTACAAATATACTCGGTAGGGGTCTGAGGAGATCATTCGTACTATATTTGAATACTTGTATCTTTAAAAAATAACTGCGTATTGGCGCGTTTCGTGACGCGTGTTTCAGCGCATATTTTTATAATTGCTACATTGTAAGTGAATTGGATGTTCATGTTATGATGCTACATTGTACAAGTATACACGGTAGTGGTCTGAGGAGACTTGAAAATAAATCAAGGTCAAATTGCAGCAACCACAGCACCGGCACAACTTCACGCAGGGCCGCGACACTCAACGTTAGAAAACGAGGACCGTCTAAACGTGGCGTCACATTACCCCCCTTTAGTACATAATTCATGAGTTTACAGGTAATTTAAATGTGCAAAATAGAGAAAATTAAATGTTTTTCGTCTTTTTCTAAAATTCCTTTCAAAATACTTGGGGTCGCACTATATTCGGGGTCGCATTATATTCAGGCTAATATGGTAAATGCATTCTTACTTGTAATCTGCTTTATTTGAAAACATATCAGAATGATGTTACAATAATATAGTGATTACAGTGTTTAAAAATTCTAGGAAAAAAATATTAGAAATGTAGTCAAATGTAAGTAATACCTTCTACTGTTGATATTTTACATAAAATTATGTGTATTCATTCATAAGGTAATTTTTACACTAATATTCATGTATAACCCATATATAATTCAAGGTAACATAAGAATTTGTTTCAATCAATCAGTCCTTAAGGTGTCACAGTATGTTACTCATGCTCATCATCATTGCATCTTGCACATGTGTACTGAACCTGGCCTGAGCATGGTACACACATACTTCTTACACTGTACACATAAATGCTGTTTTGTTTTTTCCCCTGCAGCCTCCGATCTGACAGGTCTTGTGCACATCACTTTTATGAGTGATTGCGATTGGAACAGGCACTGGTCGCCTTGACTCTGTGTATGGAGCTGCTAATTCCTCTGCTAGTTTGAAGATGAATTTCTGACAAGATACTTTCTCCCCAGTGACCTGTCAGTACAGGATCGAAGCATTGATTGCAGCGATATCCAGTACATTGCAAAAGACATGCATGGGTCATCTGCGGCATCCATATTTTACTGTATATGTTCTAGTCATTTGATCAAGAATATCGACTCCAAACTTGGTAGCATTATAGAAAGCCATGGTCTCAGGGAGCTTCTTTGGGCTTTGCTCATTGATTGTCACCGATTAGTGCAAAGTACTGAGCAGGAGGACATTTTTCTTCACCTTGCCCTGATAGGATGTCAGTGTAATGTCAGTCGACTTGTAAAGAACGGTGGTATACTGAGGCCCTGTGCTTGTCTTCATGGATGGAGGAATTTCACGTCGAACTTTCCTGAGTGTGCCAACCAAGCTTGTTCTCTTCCACTTCAAAGATTCTCCAAGATTCTTAGCCGTGAAGAAATTATCACATGTCACGTTCCTCCCTTTAGAAGTGAAGGGTTGCACGAGACGAGATACAATGTGCTCTGCAAGAGAAAGGATACCCGTTTACCATGTACTTGGTCTTTGCATCTGCAGCGAGCCAAAATTTAAGACCAAACTTGTCTGGCTTATTGCTCATGTACTGAATAAATCTACAGCGAACCTTACACGGAAATAGCTGCTCATCTACTGTGATGTTTTCATTTGACTTGTACCTCAAGATGCAATTAGTTACAAAGGGATTCCAGATTGGGGATACTGCTGCGAAGCGGTCCGTTTGGAGCCGCTGCAAACATGTCATCTTCTCATCGATGCAAAGAAATCGTAAGATCTTATTGAACTTGTTCCTAGCCATAGTTCGGCTGAAGAATGGCAGTCCCCAGGACTGTGACCATAGAGTTTTGAAAGGAAATTTTTTGCCACCATACACCCTGTGCACATACATAATGGCTATGGCCACTTCCAGTGCCTCAGGTACCAAGACCTAACTATCATCAAGGAGAACCTCTCGAGCTCTATTTTCAGTACATGATTTCATATTCTTCAGCATACTGTCGGCAATCAAAAGTCGCCATGCACTCGAGTACCTGCCGTTTATAATAGATTGCTTAGCATGCGCTGTGGGTCCTAGTGCCTCCCTCAAAATGTTCTGATATCTGCATCTGCCAGGTACGTTTCCAGGTACACTGCGTGTCCACACTTCCGTCCGCAGCAGTCTCATCATCTCCTACAGCAGGTATCTGAGGGACTTCATGTCCTTTTCCTTGACCATGACTGAGCATGCACCTAGGAGCAACAGTTCTCCATACATCACGACTTGATGGACCTGGAACCCGAGAGGTAGACCACTTATTTAGAACTTCGCGATTTCTATCTGATCTCTGGCAACCAACACCGCATTGTGAAGAAGTCAGTGTCAGATATGTGATCACAAGGGGTTATTGCGTAAAGATACCAGACTACAGTTGAACATCAGACATTTCTCGGGTTCTCAGTTAGAATTTTTCCACCATTACTTGGTTTTAGAATTTTTTTCACGGTTACAATACCGACATTTTCTCTATACTACATATGTACAACAAAGTTGTAGTAGTAATAGTATAAAAGATAGAGAAGTATTCATAATACATAAAGTTATATTTCTTTCTTATGGCTGAACGTTGGAAGACGGAAGCACAGAACCTATATGCAATTGATTTATCGTTCAACTAAAAAAAGAACCACTCACCTGGCACCGCCAATGTGTCAACCTGCTGTACTCCGCCTCAGCCACCACCTCCACTCCCATCCTCAACATCATTGTCAGCTTCTTCCCCTGAAGACAACTGGCTATCGGATGAGTCATTCGGATCTACCGGAGGAACATACTCATCCCCGTCATCATCAGACAGCTCATCCTTCTCACACAAGTTTTCAGGATCTTCTCCCTCGGATTCCCCTTCTGACATATCTTTCAAGTACCTCAATATATCATTATCTGATACACCACGACGACGTGCCATGTTGGAGGTCTAAACACATATGAACACTGTACTCTAGGAACGATCTGGCTGTCACGAGTCGCTAAACAATTATGCTTCGATTCACGTACCGCTCAGATAGGAGCGCTGACGCAGAGAGTCAGATGAAAACAAGTGATAACATGTCCCCAGAAGCCATCCTCAGGATGCTATATCATCATAATTGAAATTTGGCAACACTGAGCAATCAGCGACATTGATATGGTCAGGAGGGAAGACAGTAAGCGATCTTCTTTCCGCATAACAATGTAATGGGAAGCGACATATGCAAAACACTCTGTCATATTGACGGGTGGCGGTCCGTCTAGGTAAAAAGGTTTATAATTACTTTCAGAATATTAAACAGTTAATTTTTTCTCGAAACGAGTATTACTGAAAAATATTAAAAGTCAAAAAAATAGCGACGGTATGGTAAAAAATGTAGGACTTGTGGCTGCATGTAGAGGGCTCACCCATCAAAATGAAGGGTTTGGTCCTTCTAGTGTTCAAGTGGGTATAGATCTGACACTCAATGCCTGAAATCTACATGTTGGTGATCAGACAAATTCCGTATTAACCGAAAGGAAGACGACTTTGAATTTAAGATGACCACAATAAAAAACAGTCTATTCAGGAAAGAACTTTAATACCAATTTTTAAAACAACATAAGGTGATACCTTTGTGCTATCTGCTAACACTGCCAGCATTTCAGTAATGCAGTCAAGCAATAAGTTCATCCCTGTAGTCAGAAGGTAAATGTTGGCAAAGAGAAGTTCATCATCATAGGCAAAAACCATTATGATGCATCATCTGTATGCACAAACTATTACTAGCCTTGAATTATTGCCATGTGATATTTAGTGATCATGCTAGTTCATGAGCTTTCAGTTTAATGATTTCCCACAATACAACCCCAAAATTTCGAAAGGATTTTCATGGAAGAAATGTAAATGCACAAAAAATCAAAAACTTGCACTATATTGCGGCAATGTATACACAGTTTCAAAATAGTACATCAACATCGGTGAGGATATCTAGAAAAGCTTAAAATATGAATGTTCATAACCAACTCCTTCCTATTTGGACCAAGAACATCTCAGCCTCCCCTCTCATTAAAATCACTAGTCTTCAAATATAATGTGAGAGCTAATTTTCAAATGCAATTTCAGGATAAAAACGTCACGTTATATTCAGGCTAATATGGTACTTGACATGGTGGTGATTTCCGGGATTCTGCTGTGTTGATCCATTTCCTGGACAATTGGCACACCAATCGAAAAATAACAAATGTTTAACCTTTATCGTACGAATTTAAATCCCTGTTGTGGGTGCTCTTGGCCAGATTTAATTTGGGGTTTTTAAATAAAAAATGTAAACCTGCAAACAAATGTTCATAATTTATGAACTAATTGTCAGAATTCATTCAAATAAAAATAGTATTGTAGCCAAAACGTTGCACTATAGCCAGAATGTAATTTCATAAATGTAAGTTTTAAAATATAACAAGAAACAAAAATATTTAATTAATATAGGAATTTTTACATACATAATCTTAAAAGGACACTTTTTTGTGGTATTCCTCGGAGCAGAATATTATGCAAGAGTTCCACGTCACATTTTCTGCATTGGAAATTCATGCGAGTCTTTTCCTCATGACGAATGCATGTGGCTACGCAGTGTTTTTCCCTTAGCCAGCCAGTGTTTATTTTATTTGCCTCTAAACGCCCCAAATTAACAATGGGAGAATTAAGCAGGGTTTGCACTGGATCGACTCGGATCTGTACAATCAGCAAACATATAAATACACAGAAACAAGCCAAAACCCAAGCACTGCATTGGGTCGTATCGGCACCGTCCATTCAGATCGGTTCCGTCTAGAGAGGGCAAAAAATTCCTATGGTCCGATCAGTCCGCGAGGAAATACAGGCCAGTTGAATAGTGTGTATTGAGTCGCTCCAGTTCGGTATGGTTTTAAATGAGGAAGTTGATTGAAACAATCTGCAACTACCTATATTTGTACGATCCGTCAGATAAGTGCTATCATGATGGTGTACAGAAAGACAACATCTGGGATGAAATATCCACAACATTACAATGTTCTGGTAAGTAGGAATTATAAAATAAATTAAAATATAGAATAAGTACTTTATTGATATTAAATGTTATGTATGTTTAAGTAGATTGCTAATATTATTACATAGATTGCGACTGACACAACAGGTAGCTTAACTTCAGTAGCTTACATGTTAGTTATTATTACAAGGCATATTCTTTCTTCCTGTATAAATTTGTTCGCGTTGCCAGGGTACACTTCCTTGAGGTGAGGCAAAGTATTGTTTAAATATGTCTCTGATTTCGAATGCATCTCTTTGGAAATTACCATCCATACCTGTCATGTCTCACAGATCTTGAGGCACATTCTCATACTCGAGTTCTCCAGGCTGCCAAGCACAAACGTCATTTCTGAGAAAGTTATGTAAAGCAGTTGTGGCCAGCACAATTATATCAAGATGGTTAGGCAAGAGATTAAATTTTTTAAGAAAAATACGTAACTTCTTCATTAGGATTCCAAAGGCATTTTTGCTTACATGCCTGGCTTTGCTGTGCCGATAATTATTAATTTTTTTAGGCTCATTGTTTGCCATCTGTGTACCTGGGTACAGCCTCATCAAATTCAGTAGTAAGAGGAATGCCTCATCTCCCACAATTACGTGAGGCAATACCGTATGTGTTCCACATAAAACTTTATTTGGTCCAGTTCTCCAGAAGTAGTCTTTTACCATGTTGCGACAAACGAAGTATACCTCTGTCACTGTTGCACCCATACGAGCCAACATCAACGGTTATGAACCTGTAGTCTGCATCTACCAAAGCAAGCAACACAATGCTGAACTCATGTTTATAATTAAAGAAGAGGGATCCTGTATTTGGTGGCTTTTCAAATACTACGTGCTTGCCGTCTATTGCTCCTAATCAGTTTGGGTAGTCCCACTTCTCGGAAAATCCTTACTCTATTCTCTTCCATTGTTCCACTGTAGGAGTGGGCAACACCAATGGTTGTAGTATTTTGTCGCAGGTATCATAAACAATTTCTCTTACTGTTGTCTCTCCTGTAGCTGAAGGATATTGTAGAGAATGAATCACCATAGCTGAGAACCTGCAAAATCAAAATAATTCACATTAAAATTATATTATTTAATGTGTATTTAATACAGTATTTTGTATAGCAGTAGTAGTATTTAATTTATATATATATATATATTTATATTATTTGTGTCTCGCTTGTTCTAGCAACCGAATGTAGGAAGAAATGGACTTCTCTTTGTGACAATTTCTGGAAAGCTACGATAAAGCAAAAAAAAAAAAGTGGTCAAAAAGCAAAGAACTATAAGTCATGGAAATACGAAGAAAGTATGACCTTTCTCATTCCATTTATTGGTGAGAGAGAACCAAGATCTAACCTTTCACAGGTTGGGTCTGATGTCGCGTCTGATGATGGGGATGAAGACAATGACCCAGATAATTCTAGTTCACAAATAGAAGTAACCATACCCAATACTCCTCGCAGCAGTTCCAATTCAAGCCCTATGCCACGTTCAACTTCTGGTTCAAAAGGTCGTCAACAACCACTTACCCCTTTGGTGAAAGTACTAAAAAACTATTTTGAACAAAAGCAAGTTTCAAATTGCCAGAGGAGCCAGATAACTTGAAAACATTTTTTGATGCCATGGAAGAAACCGTATGAACGTTTCAACCTCAGCTCCAGATTGAAATCAAAGCGAAAATATCAGCTTTGGTCACAGAATATGAATTGAGAAATTTAATAGCACAATATGCAACCACAACAAGGATTTGAAGCTTCTTCCTTACAGCCAACATTCCAATCATCATTCAACCGTCATTCACTGATTTCTGAAGATGCTCAGCAAATTCAGTTCCCATTCAATCCAACTTATCATAACCTATTATAATTTTTCATAATTGTGTAATTTTTCATTTCATAATTAACATATTTAGCATTTTTTAAATAATATTTATAAATAAAATAAAGAAAAAATATTTTCAAGGTTTTTTGTTAATCTCTAACCTATGTTGACTTTAAAAAGTAGCGAATACTTACTTAAGTGTGTCTGCTAGACACTCTTTTGGTGAAATCGCCTTCTGAAAAGTGTCTTGCTTTTTCAAAGGTAACAGCTTTACTAGATCAAAAAATTTGTCACTAGACATTCTAAAATATTTGAAAAACTTTTGTTCATCCCTCAGCAAATCGGGAAACAGATGATAGAACCTTCCATACATTGTCCTTTTCAGATTTGTCATGAATCCAGAACCCCTACGTTTGTTTTTCTATCTCATGACAAGCTACAGCAATCATAATATCTTCTTCGTCGGAAGAGCTACACATTTTTCTATATAACAGCTGTTCACAGGACGATATGTTTGGATCACAGTTGTAGAATAATGGGTTTGGTATCTTCCCTATCCACCAACAGGGAAATCGCGTATGCTTAGTGAAGCTGTAGTTTCCTCAACTGTCGCTTGGCACTAGGATCAGTCCGGCTTGTTTGCTTTGCAGTCTATACGCTCAACTAGTGTTTCTCTCCAATTATTTATGTTATTATTGTTATTAATTTTTTAGGTTTTTATTGCATCATCATCACCATAGGTAGTCTGTCTGTAGACAGGTCCGTGATTATTCATGGTTAAATATGGTTCTCCATATACTTCTCCTATATTGTATATGAGCATAATAATGCATGTTTTTCTGCAATTGACCTAAATGTATGTCTGTACATAGAAGTAGGAACCTCACTACTAAGGAGCAGGAATAGATACATCCAGGGTTGGACTGGGAAGCAATTTTGCACTGGGAAATTGAGATCAGCAGACTCATTCTCCCCCATCTCCTATCCTCCCCCATTTTCCGCCAGATTTTTGCGTTGCATTGGCCATAACATTTTTGTAATAAATAAGAAATTTATAAAAGGAAACAAAACTATATATGTTTATTCAATCAAGTATAACTTACAGGTAGATAACATGAAATAATGAAATTCACATTATGTAAACATTTATTCGTAACAAAAATTTAAATATTTTTATGATATAAAAAGAAGTAAATATTTCTTACAAGACATTTGAAAGAAAAAAATAAAATTTAGTTGAAAATTTCCAATATTTAAGTCACTATTAAGTTGCACAATATTAAGTGAAAATAGAAATAATAAGTTTTATATTAAATTTATAATTTGTCAAATTCCTTACTATTTTTGCATAATTCTTTATTATTTGATCATTTTCTAGTTTGACCAGAATATCTCTGTTCGTCGATATATTGTCAAAAGAATCAACATTTTGGTCTCCTAGTCTATTTTGTAATTATATTTTTAATATAACAACCCTTTCGCTGCTAAGGACTTTTAGCTTGTGTGTCAGCTGTGTGCGCCGAGTTCAGTGACCTTGAAGCACACCTGTGCTGAATACTTGCTCTAGGAGCGCCGCGTCTACCTTCGTCTTTTAGTCTCTTTATATTTTAAAAGTTATTTTGTCAATCATTTACATTCATATTGATTATTAACCATCTCGAAAAAATATTTTCATCTTTTTTGAGCAGCGAACGGAAAAGCTTGAAACGCATATATGCGTCGTTAGCAGTCAAGGCACCGCTCTGCCAGCCCGCATATATGCATCGATAGCAGCGAAAGGGTTAAAATGTTGAAACTTCTCTCACAATAAACTTACGTAACAGATAATTAAGTATAATTATATATGCTTTATAAATATTGTTATAAGCAGAACTGTATAAATTATACTAATTTAATACTTTGAAACAAATTAAGCAATTTTTACAAGATTTACATTGTCATTTTATCATCATTTAGAAGCTCGAAAATGTCACAAAAACTATCTTCAAGTACATTTTCTTCATGAACTTCTGACTAAATCAGATACTTGAATATCTTTGTAAAAATTTTTCATTAATTTTTTAAGATTAACAAAATCGATTTTCTTAACATCATTCTTGAAAACATTCGAATTTTAAAAAATTTTAATTCCTTTATCAAATCATTATTATTTAAAAAGCATTTATGAAAGTTTGCAATTACGGCAGTACAAATACATTTGAAAATGTTTTCTTCGAAATTTTAAGATTTTCCGAATTAATTTCTTCAATACATACTTTTATATTTTTGTTTCGAGTTACCTGCAAATTTTGTTGAACTTGAAGGCATGAGGAACTTTCAGAATCGTTTTCTAGTTCAATATCCTCTGATATTGTTTTCACAGTTGCATGAACCATAGCAAAAACGCTTGATAATACCACATTATTAGTTTGCAAATATTTCTAAAGACTTGTACTTGAAAATAATTTTAAATAAACATGTGCAGTTAATATGATTTTGTACTTAAATAGGTTTTTTTTAAGATTGGATGTGGTGAAATGAGTTTGAGATGGAAATGTTGAATCTTCGCTTATATCTTTTAAAGTTTTGCAAATTTGTATGAAATTTGATAATTGTAGATCATCATAACTTACTCGGAGCGGAAAGGAGAAAGATGCTGACTTGCGGATAAATCCCTGGACTTGACTATAAGTACACAATAGGGGATGTAAGGATTGAGATAGTGAGAGTCAATGATGAAAGGAGTGAGAGACGTAAAAGATTTGGAAAGATAACTTCGAGGAAACTTAGTTAAAAACGGACATAAAATCCGTTCTACCATATTTCTGAACTCACGGAGAAAAACTAATTAAATTACCGTTTTTAACAGCCGATCGATCCGACCCCACCGGGAAATGTCCCGGTGTCCCGCCGGGCCAGTCCAACCCTGGATACATCTCATAAGAATTAATTCCTCATTTCAAGTTTCCATAACGTAATTCTTTAGGAAGGTTATTAAAAATTATAGTGCCGTGATTTGTCGAATAAGAATGTCGAAAGCAGTAACTTTCAAAAGCGTTTCACGATGAGAACCAACAAATGAATGATCTTAGCTTCATTAGTAGCGCAATTAAAATTAAGCCCACATTTTTAAACAGTGTAATAGGCGGATGGCAATCTGCAATTGAGTTTTCGACAAGATTCCAATACAATTAATTCCTTATACAATTAAAAAATACGCGGCCATAATTACTCATCATCATCATGCTTCTGTCCGAAGACAGGTTTTAACTGAATCGCTGCCTCCATTTCTCTCTCTCCCTAGAAGCCTCTTTTATACCTCTATAAGTAGTATATCCCTGCTTTATATTATCTAATATTCCTATTCTTTTTCTCCCTCTTCCTCTTTTTCCACTAATTTTTCCTTCTAAGATCGTCCTTTGTAAACACTGTCTTCTCAATATGTGCCCTATCCAATTTGCTTTTCTTTTCCTGATTGTTTTTATTAGCATCCTATCTTCTCCCACCATTTCTAATACTTCTTCGTTTCTCTTCCTCTCTGTCCATTTCACTTTCATCATTCTTCTCCATACCCACATCTCAAAACTTTCTAAATATTTTTCCTCCTTTCTCCTTATCGTCCACGTCTCTGCACCATAAAGAGCTATGCTCCATATGTAGCATTTTGCTAATTTCTTCCTTGTTTCTAAATTTATTTTCTTGCTTGTGAGAAGCTCCTTCTTCTCGTTAAATGCTGCTTTTGCCATTGCAATCCTACTTCTGATGTCCTGTGTACTACTTCCATCCTGTGCTAAAATACTGCCGAGATATTTGAAACTACTTACTTGTTCCAATTTTTGGCCATTTACCATTATATTTAATTCTTTATGTTCCTTTGAAACCACCATGACTTTCGTTTTTTCTGTATTGATCTTCATTCCATATTGTTGGCCAACCTCAACTAGTCTGTCTGTCATCCTCTGAAGCTCTTTCTCGCCTTCTGCTATTAAGCCCTGATCATCTGCGTATTTAATGGTGGTAATACTTTCACCTCCTATCTTAAATCCTTTCTCTTCCATCAACGCTTCTTCTGTTATTGTTTCTGCATACATATTAAATATCGCTGGTGAAATAGGACAACCCTGCCTCACTCCCCTCCCTATTGAAGTACTTTCTGTTTCTTCTCCTTCAACCCTGACTCTAATCTTTTGATCAAAGTAAAGGTTTTTAAGCAGTCTTTTATCTTTCCAATCTATTCCTATTTTGTTTAAAATACCCAGCATCTTATCCCATTTCACTCGGTCAAAAGCTTTCTCCCAATCTACAAAACAAAAATACATATCTTTATTGACTTCTAGCGCTCTTTCTATCATCATCCTCATACATCCTATAGCATCTCTAGTCCCCCTTCCTCTTCTAAAACCAAACTGATTATCTTGCAGCTCCTTTTCTATTTTACATTCAATTCTTTTGGTTATTATTCTGGTTAGAACTTTAGCTGTATGAGAAATTAAACTAATAGTTCTGTAATCCTTACAACATTTTGCATTGTTCTTTTTCTCCAGTGGTACCATCACAACATCTAAAAAATCTTCAGGCCATATGCCAGTATCATATACTTGGTTAAAAAATTTTGTGAGTTGCTTAACTGCTTTAGACCCTAAAACCTTGAGAACGTCCATGGGTATATCATCACTCCCAACAGCCTTCCTTCTTTTCATGTCATCAATTGCTCTTTTAACTTCAGACTCGAGAATACTTGGTCCTAGCTGATCTTCTTCCACATCCTCTTCTTCATTTAATTCAATATTTCTTGGCTTTCCTTCTTTGTCATACAGAACCTCAATGTATTCTTTCCAGACATTCTTTACATTGTCTGGCTCCGATACTATTTTACCACTTTTGTTCATGATTCCTTTACGTCCTATCTTTCTTGCTTTTTTCTTGAATAGTTCCCTTGCTTTGCTATACATGAGGTCTGTTCTACAAATTCTTTCACATTCGACAATCTCCTCGCATTTTTCATTTATCCACTGCTCTCTTGCTTTATCTGTTTCCCTTCTTAAAGCATTATTTAACTCCTTGTACTTTCTTTGGCCTTCTTCAGTGTTTATGTTCTTCCACTTTCTCCGCTCTTCCATTTTTTGCAGCATGGCTGCTGTGATCCAGGGTTTTTTGTTTCTTTCACCCGTTATCTTTCCTACCTTCTTTTCCATTACATCTTTAATGTTGCTATGGATGTATCTCCACTCCTCATCTACATTCTTCCTATTTTCTTCATCTCTCTCCCCCAACCTTTCCTCCAGCTCAGTCATGATAGCCTCCTTGTTTTTAAGGAGTTCCTCTAAGTTCCATTTCTTGTTAACTCTTACGTTTCTCTTAACGCTCTTCAGTCTACATTGTATATTTGCCACCAAAAGGTTGTGGTCAGAATCGATATCTGCCCCTGGTAGTGTTTTCACATTTTTAATGCTATTTCTAAATCTTTCATTGACTAGTATGTAATCTATCTGGTATCGTCTCTGGTCTCCTGGGCTTCTCCATGTGTAAAGTCTCCGCTGGTGATGCTTAAACCATGTATTAGTTACAATTAATCTATTTCTATGGCAGAATTCCACAAGTTTATCCCCTCTTTCATTTCTCTTCCCTAGTCCATATTTTCCCACTATGTTATCTTCCTGTCCCTCTCCGACTACACTGTTCCAATCTCCCATTACTATGGTGGTGATCCTTCCTTTTCCCTCCTCCTCCAATATCTCCATAATCTGTTCATACATTTCATCTACTTCGTCGTCGCCAGCATTAGTCGTTGGCATATACACTTGAATTATAAGCATTTCCACTGGCTCCATCTGAAGTTTTACGGCTATTAATCTATCATTAACTGTCACTACCTTGCTAATTCTTTCAGCTATCTCTTTTCTCATTATAATCCCCACTCCCCTTTCCTTTTTCTCCCCTCCTGAGTAAATAATCTTAAATTCGTCTGAATTTATCTCGCCTTCTCCTTCCCACCGAACTTCACTAAGACCTACTATACCTACATTATTCCTTCTCATTTCCCTTTTTATGTTCTCTAGTTTACCCCCTGAATTCATAGTCCTAACATTCCATGTGCCTATTCTTAATTTCTCACCACTTGCTTTCCTATTAATGTTAAATTTCCTCTGTGCATCCCCTAGGGTAGTCCCCACCCGGAGATCCGATTGGGGGACTATTTTACCTCCGGAATATTTTACCCCAGAAAGATCCATAGAGGTATTTCAGCTTTTCAGCCTATCATGGGAAATATAATGAGGTAGTTTCCCCTTGCTTTCCTCATCGCAGTTTCACAGAGTGATTACCCATCTGTAGCTGTTCAGATCCACATGATCACCACCTACAGAGGTACTGTGCAAGCTGCTGCCCTTGCACAGGGGGATGTAAAACCCCCAAGACTGCTTCTTAGTCTGACTCTTCCCCTCAGACCTTTCCGGCTTGGATGGTCCTACCAGGAGAATTATCTCCCGCCGGCATAGCTCTTTGGTTCGTAAGAGTACACAAACCCTCCCACCTCTGTAAGGTTATGCAGTCCTTAGGGAGGGCCATAATTACTATCAAACCGTAAAATATAGGACGGACTGATGTTAGTACATCTATCGGCTATTGGTGGAGCTATGGTTTCACTTTGCGTACGGTCTATCCAGCCTAGTATCCAGACCTGTTAATTCTACGACCGTGGTTTGGACTGAGCGCCAACAAGAAACAGGGCTGAAGCAAATGGCTGAAGGAGTCTGATCGGAGTCGATCCGGTGCGTGCGCATTGGTCCTTTCCGAACCGGACTCCCGTCCCGAGTCGATCCAGTGTGCGCCCTGCTTGAGATCTTTCTCGCAGGGCAGTGTTGGTCGGAAAGAGCACTCTATCCCTCCTCCAAGTGTCTTATGAGTGCAGCCGTCCAGTTTGACGAACAGCCGGTTGCGGATTAGATAAGCCGCAACAAAATAAAATGTAATCGCAAACACTTACAAGCAAAGCAAATAAACAATAAAATACTTATCTTACGAGAGAATGAAATCTCGCCGAAAGAGAACTCGTCACTGCTACCGCGCAATTCAATGGTTTGAGAACGACTATCCGCTGTGACAAGCAACGCGTTTCTGTGGACTTGGAATTTTCTGCCTTGACCAAAACGATGGCTAGCGCAGGAATATCCACGAACGAAAACATGTAACGTTCCTTTCCCCGACCATATGACCAAGGAGTACAAGAATTTCTATGGAAAGGATTTTTGGGAATATTCTACAATAAACCGACACGACATTCCTTTTTATTGGCCCCTTGAGCGGAGAGCTAGGTCAATGCGTTGTCGTTCATGTAGGCTCGGTCACAAAATTTCAGGGCCCAAAACAAGAATTTATTTAAATATGACGCTCTCAACCTCTCATTATTAGTTTACGTCCTCCGCCAGCCTCTTGTCCACAAAACTTTTCATGCGTTCTCATTATCTCAAGGAGCTGAACAGTGTCGAGCAGCACAACCAAAATGAGGATATTTTTATTGAACGAACTCATTAAGTAGGTAATGGTTGATTATAAGAAATACTAATTCCATGAGAAAATGCATTAGTTTAATCACACAAACAAAAAAATGAATTCCGAATTTGAACTCGCGTATAGACTGAGTCATTTCGAAAAATCAAGTAAGTAAATGCCAATAAAAGAGCCTGACATGTAAAAACTTTCAAAGAAATGATACAATAATGATTTTTATGCTCTCAGTTTATAAGGGAATTAAGACGAAGAGGTGAGAGAGAGGATGATGCATTTGCTGTGTCGTCCTCCCTAGAACGGCATTTCAAGAGAGAACAGCGATTTCTCTTTGGTATTTCTAATGCTTCATCTTCAAATGTAATTCTGCCTCTCGGCAGGTCCAGTCATGGCAGCCCTCCAAGCTTCTCGATCCTGGGCTAGTCTCTTGGTATTATCATACCTGCCTCCAACCCTAATTGCATCCAGCATCTGGTACCTCCTTCTTCCTCTTTCCATTTACCATTCCTTCAATTGCAGTCTTCAGCAGGCATTCTCTAATCTAATGCTTAATTCATCATTATATACATTCATACTCCAATATTTTTACTCCCGAGTCATGTTAGGTCATACTGATGGGTGACTTTAATAGAGATGGGTAGTTCATGAATGAATCGATCTAAATGAATCGTTCAGTGTACTGAATCGAGTGAATTGATTCACCTCTGACCAAGTAAACGATTCACTGGTTCACCGATTCATGAATCGGTGAATCAAGTGATTCACTGAATCGTTAAGAATCAACTGATTCACTGAATCGTTAAGAATCAACTGATTCACTGAATCGAAGAATCAACCGATTCACTGAATCGGTGTTTCACACAAAAAGAGGAATCTTATCGCCCAAGTATGGTGCGCCATGTTTAGTTCTAGAGAGTTATATTATTGTTAAATTTATTCAGCCGCTAATCTACGTTGTTTTAATGATCATGAATATTGTGAAAATTAGTAGGGCATAATTATTTCGAAAAATAGTATAAGTATATTGTAAATTCCTTTAAACATAATTATTAAATTATGATGGTTTATGAAATGTGAACACGCATTGAAGGAAATGGAATCAAATAAACTGTAACTAAAGTATTACAATTTAGTATAGCAAGTTATAATTTGTATACATTTGGAAAATTAATTGAAAATATAAGAAACAAACTATAAATTATTCCTCCAGATAGGATTACCTTCTCTTTAATTTTCGCGGACAAACACAAAAACGACACAACCCGGTCTTTTAAAATTTACCTTTTTAAGCACAAAAATTGTAGTGTGTTGTTATATCAGTGAAGGAAATATATTTAAATATTATTCAAGTAAAAATTCGAATGTAAATGATGTTATTACTTCGACATTTACGCATAAAAATATAACGAAATAATACCTAAAATGTCGCATTATTATGATTATAAATTATAAACAATATAATTAGGAATAAAATGTTAAAATTACAAACTGCAATACCGACCCAAATTGTGCAGATGAACTCTTGAATGTAACTACTAATTCTAAACATATTTCTCAAAAATTAACATAAGTAACAAAAAAATGTGCAATAGAAGGAAATAATGAAGTTCAGGACAAGTGTTAAAATCTCTCCCGGATTTCCCCGGGCAGGTCATGCCTGTGAAAAACTGGACATCTGGTAATCCTACCTCCAGTGGTTGAGAGAAAATCATCCCTAACTAAATAAACAAAACAAGAGTTCTTCATTCTCAGAAGTCCATCTAAATATAATTTTCTTATAGATATTATTTATAAATTTGATAAGAATAAATAGAACGGCATTTTAATGTTGTTTAGTACCAAAAGTCAGGTATATGCAATCACCACCTTTGGATATTTTCCTAGTGTATAATATAGATAATTCCTAGGGTATATAGGTAATCTATTCATCAATAGAGAGAAATTACTAATACCTACTTCTCCCGTGACTATTAAAAATATTTTATATTGTAAATGCTAATAATAGCTATGTACTCAATAATTGTCTCACTGATCATACAGCCCAAATTTCAGAATTCCCTTTTCCTGCCACGCTTGAAATTCATCATAATAAATGTTTAAAAAAATTCTTTTTTTATACTTCTCATACAAATTTCATTTCTCTTCTCCAATGTAAGAGCTGGGATACAATTTTCAATTCTGCATCATTTGAATACAAATTTGAATTTTTCATACCTTGATCATAGCTTTCCTATAAAAATATATTATGCAGAAAGACAAAATAATGACTTATTGGATAACTCCTGAAATTGTTTCTGTCTCATCAGTTAAGACAATTTCTCAATATAGCACAACTTTATTAATCTGACATTGAAAAAAGCACTACTGTAAACTGAGGTTCCTTTGGCCCACTTTTCCATACCTTAACGTGAAAACATTGCTGTAGTTTTGGTATTTCATTATTAATTTTCACCTATTTTATTTATCATCCATGCCTTTAGCACGCATTTGGAAACACAACATTAAAATACTTTCCATGTTTTACCTTCACTGCTATCAGGTGTTGCTTCTGTTGTGATCCTTTAATAGTGCTAGTGCTCTTGTTTCACCAAAAAAGCTCTCTCTCTCTCTCTCTGTGTATATATATATATATATATATATAAGTAATGTTCTTTAAGGTGAAACAAAATACTTGCAGAATGCAAGCACCAAACTACTTGTGTGTGTGTGTGTGTGTGTGTGTATATGTATATATATATATATATATATATATATATATATAACAACTTACGGAAAAGGAAAGGTAAAATGAATATATGGATGTCAACAAGGTGTTGGGATGAGGAAACCCAGTTCTCTCTCTGTAGCTGAAGAAGGAGTAGTTCCGAAAGCTTTACGTTTGTGATGTTTCTGTGTTTTTGTGTTATTTTACGTGTGTCGCTTCGACATCCCCGGAGCCTCGCCAACCTGAAGTCGTCTGATTGGTGAGTGCTCACTGGGTTTCCTCATCCCAACACCTTGTTGACATCTATATATATATATATATATATATATATATATATATATATGTGTGTGTGTATATATACATATACATATATACACACACACACACACAAGTAGTTTGGTGCTTGCATTCTGCAAGTATTTTGTTTCACCTTAAAGAACATTACTTATCCACTGTAGGTTACTAACTCCACACATCTGCCAAATTTTAAAGTTATATCACATCTAGAAGTGAAGCTTTTTTCTAATTGTTTAAAATTTAAATATTTTTAACGACTGCAATAACATCCTGGAGACTGGCAAATGTTTATATGTGCATATGCACTATCATCTAAATAACATGAAAATTTCAGGTTCCTAGCTGGCCCCTCAAGTCTCTCGACATTTATCAATTTGTTTAAATTTTAAACATTTTTAACAGCCGCCGCAATAAATTTATGGAGAGATTGAAAAGTTTATTTGTGCAAATGGATTGATCTGTAAATAACTTGAAAATTTCAGCATCCTAGCTCATCTCTTAGTACCTGAACAGTTATATATTTGTTTAAACTTGAAGAATTTTTAACGGCAAAACAAATTAAAATATCAAAATTTCTATAATCCCTATTTCGTTTTTTTAGAAATCCTACCTCGAGAAAAAATTTCAGCTCCGTAGCACATTGGGAAATACATAAACAATGATAATTTGTTTAAACAATTCAAATATTTTAGCTGTAGCATTGTTGTTCCGAATCGCTCAATTAATAGACTAGTGGACTGTATAAATCGTATTTTATTTTACCGAGGGTGGTACAATCACCGAATCCGTGTTCTAATACAAACACCCGAGCCGGACAGGCACGTCCAGCGTCACCGTTTTTATCTCTCTACTCCCGAGTGAGCAGACGCGTCCTCTCCTCACCATGTTCACGTCTCCACTCCTACACCGTCCAAAGGCAACGTTGCCACACTTCACCGTTCAACCACACGGCACCCGCCAGGACGCCGCCACCCGTCAACAAAACAAACAAAACCAAAACATACAATGTCCAACATGCCGGCCGCTGAAAAGGAATTACAATCTCCTTTTCTTACATAACAATTTAAATGTCAACAAATTATAATTCAGGTGCAGTTGGGAAAGGGCAAAGCCTTGTAATGGGTCACTTAAAGGTTCCAGAGGGGGTATGGATAGTTGCTACTTGCACTAATCCGTCGGCGCCTGGATGAATTTCTTGAATCACTGCCAGCTTCCAACAGAGTGGAGGTAAGTTGTCTTCCTTCAGGATGCAAAGGGTTCCAGGTTGCACATTTGCACAGGTTGATGTCCACTTGGTCCTCTGCTGTAAGTGACTGAGATAGTCAGTTGACCATTTGCACCAAAATTGCTGGAGCTGCCGCTGTAGGAACTGCCATCTGGAAAGGAAGCTAAGCTTGACATCAATTAAGTCTGGTTCAGGAAAACTAGTGATAGCCGAGACAATCAGAAAATGACCCGGAGTAAGAACAGCAGGGTCATTGGGATCATTTGAGACAGGAATCAAGGGCCTTGAATTGAGACAAGCTTCAATCTGAGTTGTCAACGTGGTCAACTCCTCAAAGGTTAAACATGCATTTCCCATGACTCGCCGTAGATGGTATTTAAAGGATTTCACTCCAGCTTCCCATATGCCACCGAAATGTGGTGCTTGGGGTGGATTGAAATGCCATGTAATGCCCTCTTGAGCATATGTGTTCACCCTTAATTGGTGGTCTTCTGCTTGGAAAAGCGCCTTTAATTCTCAAAGTTCTCTTTCGGCTCCAACAAAATTCATTCCATTGTCGCTGTAAACATTATTGCATCAACCTCGACGTGACACAAACCTTTTCAAGGCTGACAAAAATGCTTGTGTGGACATGTCACTGACGACTTCGAGATGAATGGCTCTAGTGGACAAACATACAAATATGGCGATATAGCATTTACTCTTCACTTTACTTCTGAGAGTTCCAAATTTCACGTACAAGGGTCCAGCGTAGTCAATTCCACAATTAAGAAATGGTCTAGCGGGTTTCACCCTTGGGCTGGGCAATTGACCCATGAGTTGACAAGTTGATTCATCAGGATAAATTGTCGTTGCCAAGCTGGTCACAGTCTTACGTTGTTCTGGCATGTCGTGTGATGCCGGAAGAATGCCTGCGGTAGGCCATGAAATTGATGGATCCAAGAGCCATGCTGGTCCGTTCCACCATAATGAGTTGTGAATTAAATCATTTGGATTGATTCCTCTTGATATTAGATCAGCTGGGTTGTCCTGAGATGCGACGTGTTTCCACTCAGCTGTTGAAGTGATATCTTGAATTTCTGAGATTCTGTTCACTATGAACGTCTTCCATCTTGTTGGTGCTGCAGAAAGCCATGCCAAAACTATTGTCGAGTCCGTCCACAGTGAGATGTGACTGATCTTCATGGTGAAACCCTTAATGATCTTACTAAACAATCGCGCAAGTAAAAGTGCGCCGCATAATTCTAGGCGAGGAAGAGAAATCTTTAATGGGGCAACTCTTGAGTTTGAGCATAAGAGCTTGACAATGGTCTCTCCATTCTGATTGGTTGATCGTACGTAAATGCAAGCTCCATACGCACGTTCAGATGCTTCCGAAAACCCGTGGATTTGGATGTCAACTGGTGTGCCTTTCACCAGAACTAACCTGTCAATCCGAATGTTGTCTACTACTGGAATCTGGTCATACAAAGGTTGCCAGCACTCCAGTAATTCTGGTGTTAAATCATCGTCCCAGTTGAAGTTTTCTTGCCCTAACTGCTGGAGAAACATTTTACATCGAATGACAATAGGGCTGATTAACCCTAAAGGGTCAAAAATAGACGCTATGGTGGAGAGAATCCTTCTCTTGGTAAAGGTGTTCTTTCTCGAGTTCCACAATGTAGTCTTGAGTCCATTTGCAATCTGAAATTGATCTGCAGCAGGGTGCCACAACAAACCCAGTGTTTTAATATGATCATTGTCCAGTTGCAATGGAAGTTGCGTTTCTCTGAGTTTCTCAGGAATACATTCAAGTAGGGCTGGGTGGTTGGAACACCACTTGCGTAATAGAAATCCGCCCTCTTGCAAAAGTTGCATAAGCTCTTTCTGCACAAATAGAGCTTCCTCAATGGTTTGTGTGCCAGACATACAATCATCCACGTAGAAGTCACGTAATAAGACTTCTGCAGCCTTGGGGAAAGACTTGGCTTCTTCAACAGTGAGTTGTTGAAGGCATCTGGTTGCCAGAAAGGGTGCGCTGGCGGTTCTGTAAGTTACGGTATTCAGCTGGTATGGGAGTGGTAGGCTCCTTTCTCCACAAAATTCTCTGAAGATTGCAGTCCTGATGATGTACATTAATTTGCCGATACATTTTTGCAATTTCGGCTGTAAAGCACACCTGGTGTATGCGAAAGCTTAAGATGATTGAACACAAATCTGGTTGGATTGTAGGTCCAACCATCAGCAAATCATTTAAAGATGTTCCATTAATTGACCCTGCTGAGGCATCAAAAACCACTCTAATTTTCCTCGTTCTGCTAGACTCTTTAAAGATCGGATGGTGCGGTATATGATAACTGACTGTAGCAGGGTTGGTTGAAGCGTCAATCGGCTGCATATGGCCCAGAGCTTCATATTCGTCCATAAAATTTGTGTACTCTTTTCGCAATTGGGGCTGCCTCTCAAATCTTCTCTGCAGTTGATGAAACCTTGTTGTTGCCATGTGGTAGGAATCGCCAAGCTGTGTGGGATCCTGACGCAAAGGAAGACGTACTACAAATCGTCCTGAAGAGTCTCTTGTGGTGAATCGTTTGAAATGCTCTTCACATTCCTTCTCTTCTTGGGTGCGAGGTGTTTGGTTGATTTCCTCAATTTCCCAGAACCTTTGAAGTAGTTGTTGTAAACTGTCATCACTTCTGAGAAGAAACGACCTGGTTAGCTCAGGCTGGGATGATCTTGTAAGAGTTCCTAAAACTTTGTACCATCCTGATACTATCCACCCTAGATCAGTGTCCTGAAAGACTGGATGATCGTTGCTTCTAACCCGTTTTCCTGGTCGAAGAATATGAAATAATATCTCGGATCCAAGCAACAAGTCAATTTTCCCAGGTTTGTTGAATGTCGGATCTGCGAGCTGGATATCCTGTGGAATGCTCCAATCTTGATAGTTGACATGTGTTGCAGGTAGATCTCCAGATATCCTTGGTAGGACAGAGCAATTAACATGACACTTGTAATCATGAATATTGGAATGTACCTCTGCGAAGACGCTGTGTTTGGTTTCAGAGGTGACTTCACCAATACCTTGGATTGATGTTCTATTGCATTCCCTTTTCAATTTCAATCGCTGTACACATGCTTCTGTGATAAAATGTGATTGGGAGCATGAGTCCAACAAAGCTCTACAAGTTTGTAATTTACCACTACCGTCTCGTATATTAACTAAAGCAGTAGAAAGCAGTATCTGTTTCTGCGATCCAAACTTTAACGAACAATAAGTGACCATGTCTAAATGGGGTTGCTCATAATTGTTACCAGATGATGCCATTGGACCATCGTTACTTGCAGGTTTTTGTTCATGCTGCTGGATTTGGTTGCTAGATTTGTCTAAATGTAAGAGGCTGTGGTGCTTCTTATCACAGATGCGGCAATTACGAGAACGACACTGTCTTATGTAATGATTCTGAAGACAGTTGTAGCATAAATGGTTAGCCTTAACAAACTGTATATGCTGTGGTACACTCGCTTGGGCAAAGGAGCTGCATTTATATAAAGTGTGTGGCTCTTTGCAAAACATGCATTGATTCTTTGTTGTAACATATGAGCCGTGGTTGGCGAGTATGTTTAACATTGCTTTCCTGAGGTTTGTGGCTAATAACATTAACCTTGCTTTGACTAGGTAACATAGCTTCCATAACCTTGCACCTTGTTTCTAGGAATTCATATAAATCGTCCAATGTCAAAAGTTGTTCTGAAGCTGATGACTGAAGTTCCCATTCTTTCCTAGTAACACAATCTATTCTTTCAAGAATCAACTGAGAAATTAACAATTCGTGCACTGGCACCTTAATATCTAATGCCTTAATTGCATTCATGTTGCTTAACGTTTGATTTAAGAGTGCTCTAAGATCAACAGCAGATTGCTTATTCACTGTTGGTAAATTCAATAAATGTCTTACATGTGCAGTTGCAATTAGTCGTGGATTATTGTAACGATGGCAAATCAGATCTCATGCTACATCAAAATTTTTACTAACAACAGGTAAATTTTCTATCAATTTATGTGCTTCTGCAGTCAATGAACTTAGCAAATAGTGAAAACGTTGAATGTCATCTAGGGCTTCATTGTTGACAATTAGGCTAGTAAACATATCGTAAAAATGCCTAAATTGAGTCACGTCTCCTGCAAAAGTAGGTAGGTTAATAGTTGGGAGCTGTATTTCCTTCCTACCTTCCGGTAAAGAATGATTGGACAACAAATTTTCTCCATTATCTGACCCTTGATTAGTGGGAGATTTGTTGTCTGTTTCTTCTTCTATCAGAATTAACATCTTTGTTTTAAGCTCAAAATATAGCGCTTCAAAATTTTCCCTATCTTCAGCATGCGTTTCAAGATCATCAATAAATTCTAATTCTCCCTGAGCAAAGTTAAATTCCTGTTGAATATCAGGTAATGCTTGTAGACGTGTTCTTATTGCAGTTAGGTCTGAGCCTCTCTCAAATTTTCCCAAAAAAGTTGAAATGCGGGTCAATTGGCCTTTAGCGACGGCCCTTTGGTTAATGATTCTTTTCTTACTTTCCTTTTCCATATTGAAAATAAGAAGACAAAGAAAATGACAAATAAAGGAACCAGACTTAGTGTGCTTAGCTTACTCAAGCCGTAACCGATGTAGGCCGGCCGCTATCACGGGACCTCTCCAGTTAGCTCGTTCGTGGAGGGGGTAGAACGCCAAGGGATCCACCGACGCCTCACCACGCCGCGTTGACGAAATTTCCGATGGTTACTGCGTAGTCGGTCCGCTTGTAGCTAGCTCCCACCCGTCGTTTGTTAGAGACACAGATCCGGCCCGAAGGACCAAAATGTTCCGAATCGCTCAATTAATAGACTAGTGGACTGTATAAATCGTATTTTATTTTACCGAGGGTGGTACAATCACCGAATCCGTGTTCTAATACAAACACCCGAGCCGGACAGGCACGTCCAGCGTCACCGTTTTTATCTCTCTACTCCCGAGTGAGCAGACGCGTCCTCTCCTCACCATGTTCACGTCTCCACTCCTACACCGTCCAAAGGCAACGTTGCCACACTTCACCGTTCAACCACACGGCGCCCGCCAGGACGCCGCCACCCGTCAACAAAACCAAAACATACAATGTCCCAACAATTGTTGCACTTTTTTAGATTTTCGATTTTTCTAGTCGGCTTTGCACATTGTCCCACCTAAGGAAAAAATTTCGAATATCCAGCTCATCTGGTAGTGCCTAAACATTAGTATCCTCCTATATGTTATTGACTCACTGAATCATCTAGGCAACTGAATCGGTTTCCTAAGATGAATCAGTGAATCACAATGAACCACTGAATCAACAGATTCACTGAATCAACCGATTTACTGAATCGTTCTTTTGATCGATTCATTTAGGTGAACTGAATCGATTCAGTGAAATGAATCGATATTCCCACCTCTAGCTGACTAGAGCGTCCAGCTGCTGATTCCGAGGCAAACAGAAAATGCCTTGAGAGACAGCGTACAATATATTGTACGCACGGCCAACAGACCCTACATCCAGCGTGCATTTTAATGTACGCTAGTCCTTTAACCCGGCAGTGGTCGCTAGGCCATCTGTTACGCGAGTGGTCGCACGTGAGATTTTTTCTCACACTCCATTCTCTCTTAGAATATGAATCAAACTTCATTTTTGGACTTAAAAGTTTATTCAGTGTCAATTCAACACGTAAATACCTTTATAAACAACTATTTTTTCATAAACTCTGAAATTATCACATAAAAAGTAACAAATAACGAAAAATTAATATTTGTTAATAAAGTAGGTTTTTATCTCTTATCTCGTCACATTCTAAATCACTAGAATCAGACTTCCGTTCCCGTCAAATGGTCACTATGTTCACTCTCATTGTCGCTTTCACATTCATCACCCCCGTGATTTTCGTCTTCCAAGTCTTCAGATGTGCGAGAACCCCGCAGCCGCGAAGCATGTTCTAGAACTAACAAGACTGATAATTAGGAGATGTTTATTCACACTTATTGTTCACAAATGCATTTCGCTGAGTATAAACATTTCTTACTGAGAAACTCAGTAAAAGTCTCTTATATACGTCAATATCAAAAATAATATTCGAGAAATACGACTAACCTACATTTTGTAATAATACTAATTCAACAAGCTTCTTCCCTCGACTCATTGTTCTGAAGAAAATAACGATTTTCAATGCACCGAAGAAAACACCGCTCACACGATTAGGAAATCATCTCACAACTGACTGTTACAAAAAACTAACATCAGTGGTCGCGCGAATCCTTTATTACAAGGTCAAGCATGTGATGCTGCTTCGTTGCAAGACGATAGCTTACTGAGAATGGTCTAAAAGTCAGCTACGGGAAGGGTCAATACCCTCCGCTCCGTCATTACAAAGTAAACAAAATTTAAAAATAAGTGTGAGAGAAAATCTCATAGCGCGACCAACGCCGGGTTAAAGGTTAAATTGTAACAAGGCAGGTGTAAAGCACCAACAATCTTAGTGTAGCCATTTACAACACCATACATATACCGTATTTACTCGTGTATAAGCCGTACTTTTTTTTCTAAAATCTTCACTCGAAAAATGAAGGTACGGCTTATACGCGAAATCGAAGCAAAAAATTTCAAAATAGGATATTCAGAAAATAATATTTCGTTTTCAACTTTTTTGTTATTTTTGGTTAGAAGACGTTGGATAGATCTCGTGATTTCCTCTAGAATGCAGTTTTGACAGAATCAACATCGAAGCGATATTTTCAATACGTAGTATCTTTTCGCAACGTTTGAAGTGGCCGCCTTGTCTGATAGTTACTTCTAGACTCTTGCAGAGCTTACAATGTAGTCTCGAGGTATTTGATTGGTTAGATTAGATCCAACTCAACTATTCATTGCACGACCTCTTAGATACCCATTGTGCGTAGGAAAGAGGGAATCAGCAGGTCGTAAAAAAACCGCAACTTAAGCACCGACACCAGCGCTCACAAATTACTGTGTTACCGAGTAAATACGGTATTTTTACGGTAATCGGTATAAATTACCGTCTTGTCCTGAATATAACGCGACCTCGAATATAACGCGATCCTAAGATTTTTGGAAAGTTTTTCAAGAAAAAACTAAACCTCGAATATAACGCGACCCCAAACAACCTTCAGCCAATCTAACATAAGTTCCTCGTTCATCCATCCCTTCTGCGCGTGAAAGATACAACTGACGGTAACTTTTCCTTTGGCATCCTTTTACGATTTAAAATTACGTAGGGAGTCGGTTTTCGCCCGTCGGCCGTGACTGCAAGCATAGCATTTCCGGTGGATTTTAAAATTTATGTGATAACTTCGTCGGATTCCTCTGTCAACCTGAGATTTTGTAGCACCTTTTTTCTCAACATGATCAACACCCTTTTTGTCACTCACTCTTAAAATAATGAATGGCTAAAAACTCGCTAATGTAGTTACAAAGAATACGCCGACGCATATATAACTTCAATTCAGTGACTATCGAGGGGTTCAGCGGGGATCAGCCGCTGACTGAACTCGATCTATTCTTGCCTCGAAAACTTTTGAAGTACAATGTAACGTACGCCTAATGTGTCTACAATGTAACAAGTATCTTGTATCTCGTAAACAGTGGTGCGGCATGTACGGTGATTTTTCGAAACACGATTTTACGATCTTTTAACATTACTAGTACTCGAATATAACGCGTGGGCTACTTTGAAAATTTCATTTTTTGGAAAAAAACGGGTTATATTCGGCACAATACGGTACGGTATTTTTTCTGCTTAATTTTTCTTTGCTTGCTTACTTATAAGAAGAAGGTGGGAAGAAGAAGAGTAAAATTAAGGATTGATTGAGTTGGCTCCGGGCAATGTCAGCTGAGAAAGGATAATTGGCTTTCTAAAAACTTTTACATTTTCGATGTAGAAAAACCCTGGGTGCAGCTATATGCGAGTAAATACGGCATATCATATTTCCTGCCCAGATGATTTCAAGTTTTAAGGCAGGTTTGTCAACACACTCCTTCCACCAGTACCCACTTGTTTGCACATTACGAACTTCAAGAATGTGAATGTATTGTATTAATAAATTGAATGTAACGTATTATGTATGTATAAATAAATGTGTTTTCATGGATATAGAATTGGCATCAGGGTATTCCATATAGTGTTTGAAACTTTGTACTCGGTTTTAAGAAGATCCCTAATTTTTTTTACAGAAATTTTTGGAAGAAACCTTGTCTTCCTTTCGAATTAATACAGTTGTTAAGAAAAGTGAATTCTGTACAATATTGTCTTGTCATAGGCGTAACAAGGGGGGGCAAGGGGTCCCAGGGTTCCTCGAGGCACGCCGGGCACTTGTACTGTATGCCTTAAGTTTCTTCATGATATAGGGTTCTTATAACCATGATTGATTTAGCGAATGGCATGTGCAGTGTCGTGATGCAATTTAAAAACTTTGAATGAGTGGAAGGTGAAATGATATTATTCCGATTTGACGAGGCCTATAACTTTTTCTCCACTCATCTCCAGTCTGATTTTTTTCTTAGGGCAACTTCTGCACGTCTATAATGTTCCCAAAAATATTTAGCTGCCACTTCATGCCACCTTGCAAATTATAATAAATCTGCCTCTGGGTGCAGTACAGTGGGCCAGATCACCTGAAAAGTTGGCCAAAAATCCAATTTTCATCTGATTTACATAAAAATTCATATCTGGTGGTTTTAGGGGTTGCTCATTTCGAATATATGAAAAATAGGAATTTCAAAATCTCGGAACCAATATTTAACAGAAATTGTAACACCAATGCAGACAATACTTATAGCTATAGTGTGCATTTTCACGCAAAGCAGACAACATTTTAGAAGAAGTCTGCTGTATTGGATCCACCATTTTGAATTTTATACTGTTGATATTATTTTTGAAATCAGTGACCCCTAACAATGCCAGGTACATATAAGTTAACTTATGCTTATGGAGAAATTCCATAAAAAGTCCGCCATATTGGTTCCATCATATGAAATTTCCTACTTTCCATATTTAAATTTGAAATAAGCGACTTCTATAACTATCAGATATGAATTTTCATGGAATTCAGACGAAATTCCAGAAAAAAGTCCACCATATTTGTTCGGCCATTTTAAATTTCCTACTTTTCATATCATATTCGAAATGAAACTGCCATGTATGAATTTTCATGCAAATCAGATGAAAATTTGATTTTTAGCCAACTTTTCAGGTGATCTGGCCCACTGTGGGAGGAGCAGCAGGGCTTGGGGGTGCCAAAAGGCTCTTGTACCCCCCTGGAAATAACCAATGTTATGCCTATGTGTCATGTATAATTATTTGCTTGGTTGTATTTATGTAGTTTAATCATTATCATCTTACATGCAATGTTTTGATTCATGAGTCAAGTCCTCGGTTATAATGCCATTGCATATACTACAGATACAGACGTAACATGGGTCTTTCTTTCTTCCTCTGCATGTTATGCTGAACTTGAAAAAATTCCACTGTACTAACCACAGAATGATTTTTATATTTTGATGCTTGATGTGGTCATAATAGGAAAAACTTGAAAAAAAAAAACTAAAAAGTTGTATGGACCTGCCATATTGGATCAAAGAGACCATGTCCTTGGTTATACCAAGGGAAAGCTTATAATGTGGGTGGCAGCACTTCCAAAATTCTCTCTATAACAGGAGAGCTAATACTACCCTTTTTAGGCTATAAGACCTATCCCAATATTTAGATTTTTCAGAAAAACATATTCTCATTCATCAAAGCATTTAAGAAGAGCCATCTCATGTATCATTTCTAGTCATGATTAAGTTCGTATCTGGTAACATTTAAAGAAAATATTAGTACCTGATAACACTTCAATATAATTTTATATAAACTTAATTCGTGAAAGTAAATATGAATTATCTAAAAAGTAAGTAATTGCTTTGAATATGAGATTTTAATTCCTAATAAATGGAATGCATATGTAATAACGATACATACGATCAACTAGTCCTTTTTCTTCTGCAACTTTTTTCCTCATACATAACCATTTTGATCGATACAGCAATACACGCAGTCCCTGATTTTTGTCGTTCTGCTCATATGTCAGTTTTTAATGAACTACATTATTTCAGTGTTTCATCCTTGTTACTCACTTATTCAGCTTATTAAACCTTTTTGTTGTTCCACTCATATGTAAGGTCCTAATTGACAACATTGTTTAATTCTTCCAGCCTTGTGATCCACTTATTATATACATTATCCAAGTTACTCATCTGTTACTGAACAAGTTGATTTGTCGGGACCAGTCTGCAATTCAACCTGCTCCAGAAACTATAGTTGTGTGTATAGTACATATGTATTGTGATTTTATAGCTTTCTTGCATTTTTACCCTTTAATAATGACAGACAAAAACGAAAATGATATTTTATATGTTATTTCAGCCAAAAGGCACTCTAAAAAGCCTGTGTATTTTTAAATTAAATCCAAAATAAGAAAACTTTGTGATGATAGTTTGTCAACTACTGAGATAGGGCATAAATTTGAACTGCCTTGTACTACTGTAGCTAACACAATTAAAGATAAAGCCAGGATATCAGATGAAGAGAAAAGTGGTATCTTCTTGACAGTTTGGATGATGCTTAGTTTTCTTCATGGTCTAATTGTTTATTGAATACCATTTGATTTTTCATAATATTAATTTGTTGGTGTTGATTTAATAATTCATCGCCAGTAAACATTGTCAAGATTGTAAATTTATTGTCGACTGGTGTGATTCTTGTTAAAATTTATTCTTTACGTTAGAGGTTTTTATTGTCTTATTAAAATGCACTATGATGACAAGCTGAATTTATGATTTTGTTTACAACAATGCTTTCGAATAGGTGTTATTGAAATATGAAGTAATGATTGCGTCTGGTAATCGTGTTTCATCTATTCCTTTGTACATGTATCTTATAATATTGTAGAATAGGTATTTCTGAGAATTTTTGAATCTAATGTCCTTGGTTAGGAACAAAACCCCTCTTTTTTAATATTTTGCCTATGGAAAATACTGATCTGCTTTTCGTCGCAGTCTCCAGGAACATAGCCTGACGTAAAAGCGGAGACTGCCTGTGCCTGATTTCTTCTGTTCTACTATCCATTTTTGAACTTCCTCTTCTATTAGGATCAAGTTTATAAAGAGTATGTTTCTCTTTTCCTGTCACCTTCAGTTTTTCCTCATGTTTTCTCTATTCATGGATCATCTTTTCTGCGGGAAGTGAAATGAAATGGAATTTTGCTGCTTGGTTTCCGTGTGTCTTTGCATATTGAATCACCTGAGGCTTATAGCTAATAGTGTAAGCATATCTTATCACTCTTGCAGCCATTCTCAATACACGTAACAGTATTTATCCTAGATATTTATAAAATTTTTATGACATCTACCGGAATTCTAATGTTCTGTGGCATTAATCAAACTATTTACTGTGAGCGGATATGTAATAAAGTGCAATAATAAAAATGCGATGTTGGAATTCACATTGGATAAGGTTTTACTGTATGTACGTATTAACAATTTTTTCACTATTAATTATTAATCTATAACTATTGGAATAGAATCTTGGTTTTGTATCTTCTGTAGTATCTCTGTATTTTATATGGAAGTTATGTTTACGAGAAGCAATGAAGCATAAATTTAATTCCTATTTTAAAATTACTTAGAATCGTCATACGAATATGGTACTTGAACCAAACAATGCCTTGAAGATGGAAAATTCATTTTCCTATGGTCGATTTTAAAATACGTGTTGAATCAGACCATACAATTCGTTTTGAACATGAAAATTTCACATTTTTTGGGTTAAAAATCTTCCATTGTCAAGGACAGTCACATTGTTACTTCTTGAACAAATTTACGACATTGCTTAAAGGTTCGCCACATCTCCACCCCATGGCACTGTCAGTCTCTCTACTGTCCAATTTTTACTTTCTCCATATACAGAAAGTATTGTTTTCATGAAAAAAATCAAATTCGAGATTTCAACGGAAATAGATGTTTTAAGGTCCCCTAAACACATTTTGACTAGAAAGATCTCAGACTTTCCCGGCAAATTGATGCGAAGAAGTTTTCTCGGGCTTCCAGCCAGGTGATAATACTGTCGTATTCCGACGTTTCGATAACACTCAGTTATCATCTTCAGGGAGAACCTGAGGTGCTGAGGCCGGATTCTCCAGGGTTTATATACCCGTTGGCCCTCTCTCTCATTGGTCGACGGGTCGGTCCACGGGCGTGGTGTTGTTCGCCCAGCTGGTTGATGGTCGGGTCGGGTACTGAGTGTGAAGCCTTTGTCTCTGTTGAAATTCATAGGATTGTGAAAACCAACAGGTATTGGGACCGGATCGTCAAAGAAGCCACCTCGATTCGGCTCAATTCTATGAGAGTTATCACGTTTGTTTACTTCGAAAACTGCTAATAATGAGCATTATAAATATAATAATAATAATAATAAGTACTTTTCTAGGGTGCCAAAGTTTAAACAACTACAAAACATTAAGTAGAGGAAGTTCCACTTGTCTGCATCGCAAACGCATGTGGCGAAATGCAAATAATCGGCGCAAAACAGAAGTAATGGTCATAAAAATTTTTGATGCAAATTGCAAATTTGCTACAAAATTTTTTATACACCACCTTTTTGTACTTCTTGCAGGCACACGAAGTTCAAAAAGGTGGTGTATTTCCTTTAATATTGGATGAATGTAAAACAGTACTGGAATAAAAGTTGTAGGAAATTTAACTTCCTACAACCTTTGTTTGAAATAATTTCCCATATAATGCATTGTTGAAGAGATATTTTCAAACTAAATTTGTTATCTGCCCCAACCACACCACGTACCGGCGACTATTGTAAACACTTTATGCTCCTTTTTATTTTCTTAATTGTTGGAGCTTCGGGGCTATATCTAATATCAGAAGGCAATGGTTTTAGTTAGTTTTTGTTCTTTGTAAAGTCTTCAAATTTTTCTCGACAGCTCCGAAAAGGTTGAGAAACGCTTATCTACATAATTTGCATTACCAGTTTCTTGTAATCATGTATGAATGACTAGGATCAGCACCATAACTAGGGCAAGGCAAGTGGGGCATCTACCCCGGGCGTAACTAATGAAGGGGCCCAAACATTGTTAAAGGCAAGTTGTGCATGTCACAAGGACGGGAGATTTCACTACTACCTATATTTGTTCCAGACATTACACATAGCAGAAACTATAAATTTTGATGATGCTATTGTTGAGTTTGCTTCATTAAAAGTCACATAGAATAACTCTTTAATATTAAAATATTTATACTTTCTGTATTTAAATTATGTATGTGTGTAATTGTATGTAATTATATTTATAATTATGTATTTAAATTATGTACATTTATAGTAAGAAATTATATCATTTATAGTTTATTTTTATTTATTAATTGTTTGCCCTAAATCCATATAGGTATTAGGGAATTTTTTATGGAGGGGGTGCATATTTGGTAGTTTGCCCCCGGTGCTAAAATAGATAGTTACAGCGCTGACTAGGATTATATGTTCAACACATCTGTTCTCATATTCATGAAATTTTAACACTGCTTTGAAGTTTAAACAATACCTTGGTAATGATAAAGAATACTGTGATCACAAAAATTAATATTCCATTATTTATTGATATTGTGTTAATGAGTATTCTGAAGTCAAATATTGAGATTAAAATTGCCGAATGTCTTACAGATTTTGAGTACATTTTCTGCGAAAGCTGAATAAGCTTTAATCTTTAACTAAAAACAAATAAATTCAATTTATAAATTTATTTTAATGAAGCATCATTTTAAATGTAATAAAAATTAAAAATATTAAATTCACAATTTTCTGTTCCAGAAAGTTAAAATAGTTTTGGGCATATAAAATTTGTGTAACGTTGTGTTTAACAAATAAATATTAATATTTCTCTTCCACATAACTTTCACATGCCAGAAACTAGTTTTACTTTGTGGAACTTTCAATGATGTGAATTTTATATTTGTTTCCTTTTAGGTACATATAAAAGATTGGTTTCATAATTTTTTATTTAAATTTAAGTGTTTAAGTCATATGTACCTGTCATTTTTGACGGGAAATTACACTTTTGTATGTATAAATACTAATTTACTGATTTAAAAATTTAACCAATTTTTGATGACTTCTATGATAGAGAGACAAATCTCTGGGTAAATCACAAACATATGTGTACCCAAAGAATGATAGGGTAACAGTGTCACAGAAATCAATTTTGAAGGGCCTGTACTTTTGACACCAGAGACAAATGGAGAATAACCATATCAGTTAGCAGGGTAATCTGAGATATGATCACGACCATTTAAATTATGCTATACATGTGTCAGATAGAAGGTGTTAGATGTAAACCCACCATAAAGGTCTTAAATAGACTCAAAGGTGTTGAATTTTGGCATATTGGGTAATTTTGCCTTGGAGGTTTGAGCTAAGTATCCCTGTATCTCTTACATTTTTAAACTCGAGAGATTGAAAAAGATGTATCATTGAAATAATGACATAAGCTATCAGGTTTTATTTTGACAAAACAAAGGCAACATAAAGTTCATTATTAAACAAAATTAGAAAGGTTGTTTTAGATAAATATATTGAACACATATTTGATTAACTGCTACTTAATTTACATTTATTTCTTGATTAGTTTCCTGATAATATGATGGGCAGCATATTTGCTAAATTTTGTTGTGGCTGAAATTGAAATCTAAGAAATCATCAACAAACCCTTTTTTATGCGATGAATGTGAAAATTATAACATGCTGGATTTCCCAAAACATTTCTCAGGAAGCCTATTATTTCTAGCAGTCATATATTTTCTAGCATTTTCTATGTTGCTTTCAGGATAATTATTCTCTCTTGAAGACAACTTACTATTGCTATCCATTACAGGTGAGTTACTGCTCACGCCATGTCATTTTACATCTACCAATACTCGTCATGTATTCTTGCATGCTCGTATACATGTATATTATTTGCCATTCTTCATTTTCATCTAGTTCTGTGTATCTTGCAGAGAAGAAGGAAACTGTAAAGCAACTCTTCTTTTTACTTAGTTCAGAATTTATCAAAAGGACTTAAATGTGATGAAAGTTTTTATGTAAAAGTCACATTTTTTGCCCTCGGGAAGTATTGCCATGGGGTTCTTATTAGTCCATATCTTTAGTTATGTTTTATATATACTTGTTGAATGTTTTGCATTTATTGAGCCAATTTGGCATGTATTTCCAAATTGGGAGAAATAATAATGGAGCTTAATTAGAAGTTCATTTCCCTTTGTGATATTCTTATACTTTATTATGCATATAACACAATCTTTTCATTTTAAGCTCAAGAAATAACTTAAGTAATGAGGCATTATTTCATTGTATTGTAAAACTATTTTGTTGTTAATTTAAAAAATATTGCTTACTGCCAGGCAAAACCGTGGTTAATTTTTTTCAGATATCTGCTGGAGTGATGTATGTCAAATTAATAATTTTTCCAGATACTTTGAAATTTTTAGCAATTTTTATAATTGTTATGGTTACTTTTTCTTGTAGTCTGTAACATTTTACTTATATTTTCCAATGAATTTTTAGTATATTAATTTAATGATATTTTGGTTGGCCATTTGTATGAAACTATTATAAATATATCAGCAATTATATTTTCCTTCAGGTTAAAATTTATAGGTTATGCTTGGAGGTTTATTTTTTGGGATATTTACCTCACCATTGCCAAACCCAATTTGGTAAACTCTGACACAGTCATCTCCATTTATTTGGTTTACCCCATTTTAGTTAATCATCTGATATAGCAGCATGCATATTATGTTGCTTGGGCGTCTAAGTTTGACCAAGTAAGAGTTAAGTTATTTATGCAAGTATCGTGAGATTTTTTTTCAAGGTAATGTATATGCACATTATGAAGACTTAGCATGTTGCCTGTAAGTTAAAGGATATTAACATCAATGGTTGAGTGGTCATGTTGGGATGAAAAGAATAGTACAGTAGACTCGATTATCCGGGATGATAGGGAAAATATTAATCCCAGTTAATCACCATCCATAGGAAATTTTTAAAAAAATTATTTTAAAAATTGTATAAAAAAATTGCATTGAAAAAAATCGAACCAAAAACAAAAGAATGAACTTACACTTTTATTTAAAATATGACAACAAAGAAGTTTGCTTTTTCCTTTCATTCACCTTTCGGCAAATGGTGCTGTGCAGATTTCTCAGCATTAATTTCCCAGCAAGGGTGCTGTCTTGCTTTTGCTCCAAATAATCTAGCAGGATTTCCGCATGAGTTAAAGCATCACTGTGACTGATTCTTTACTCTTGTATGAGGCTGTCTTCTTCCTGGTCCAAATGATTGGTGGCTGTTGGTTCACCTTTGGCAGTAGTACGTCACACAATTTCTTCGTCATTTAATACTTCATGACTAGGCAAATTTTGGTCTGCATTTATCCAATCGCACAGTTTCCTCATCAACATTCGCACATCCACTTATGATGTGTAAATTGTGCAATACTTCAGGCACCGTCTCATTAAAACTGTCCTCAAAACCAAAAAATTCCTCGTCGTTTCCCGGTAAAAGTTTTCTCCATGATTTTTTTTTAAGACGAACTTTTTACTGATTTCCAAGCAGTAGCAATTTCATAAATAGCATCCAATATGGTTAGTTTTTTCCAAAACAACAGAAAATCATCACCATTTTCTTTTACAAACTTCAACAGTAAATTTCTTTGATAAATTGTTTTCATATTTTGTATCACTCCTTGATCCATAGGCTGGATCAAAGCTGTCACATTTGGAGGTAAATACTTTACAAATATATTTCCATCATCAAACTTTAAAATGTCTTCATTTGGGTGACTAGGAGCTTTGTCTAAGAGTAAAACAGCTTTTTGTGGAAGACCTAGAGATTCTAAGTGTTGATGCACTGCTGATACGAATTTTGTGGTAAACCGATCCATAAAAATTTCTCTGTTCATCCATGCTGATTTATTGCTGTAGTAATCAACGGGTAAATTGGATAAAACTTTAACTTTTGCAAAAGCTTGAGGTTTTTTTGCAGTCCCAACAACACACGGTTTCAAAAAATGAGAACCGGCGGCATTACCACAACATAATACTGTAAGGTGTTGTTTTTTAAGTTTATGCCCTGCGGCACTTTCATTTCCATACGCTAAAGTTTTTTGTGTTAAACACTTCCAGTATAAACCAGTTTCATCCGCATTATAAATTTGTTCTGGCGAGAATCCATCCTTATGGACGAAATGTTGAAATTGAAACAAATTCCTTAGCTGCTGGCCCATCACAGCTAAGTTTTTCACCTTGAATAACAATTTGATGAATCCCATGCCTTTGCTTAAACCTCATCAAACACCCAGATGATGCATCAAAGTCCCCTGTTAATTTTAGTTCATCGAAAAAATACTTGGCTTTCACTGCACAAACAGCTCCAGAAACTGGGATCCCCTCAGCCCTCTGTTGGTTAAACCAAAAAATCATTGCTTTGTCCAAATCATCGTAGGTTGACGTCTTCATAGTTTTTCGGCTAGACATGCCACTTGCACTATCAGAAACTCGGGCAAACTCAATTAACTTATTTTTTTTCACAATATCACGTACTGTTTGGTTACCAACATTGTACTCATTCATTAACAACTTCACCATCAACCCTTTTTCAGATTTTTTTATTATGTCAAGTTTTTGTTCTATAGAAAGAACAACTCTTTTACATTTTGACATGGTCACCAGGGGTTATTCAACTTTCAAATGAATGAGAACAAAGAGATGCATGCATCCGCTATGACACATGAAAATACACTGAACACTTGAGCAAAATATCCTGATCCACTTGGCGAGAGAGGAGTCGTGTTTAATCGCACTGTCTACATGGTTTTTATCTGTGAAATTCATACATTGTATGTAATACACATAATATGTCTCTCTGACACAAACAAAGTAGCCGGAATGATATACAATGTACATATGTGCATATCACGTTACTGCGTCTTTTTCTCTTCCTCCTCCTCTTCATTCCTCCACCCTGATTTCTGCATCGTATTCCGCTGTAATATCCTTTTTCAGCAGCCACCTCCTTCTATTCCAAATTATTTTCGTATTTTTTTGGCATCCCGGTTAATCTGCGTCCTGGTTAATGCGATCCCGGATAATCGAGAGTCTACTGTAAATCTATTCTGAACATTTCTGCACAACAGAAGTGATTTCTTAGTTTGAATTGTTCTTTTAGAGAGTTTTTGCTTTATATCTATATTCCAAGAGTTTTTTTAATTACATGTATGACTCTCTTAAAACTTGAAATATCTTTCACAATAGTTGGTTTTAACTAAATTGAAAATTCTTTTAGAATTTCATAACGTTAATACTGGGCAATGGATTATCACTTTTTATTGTCAGGGCATAATAATCTTGTGGTATTCCTTGTTTTATTTCAAAACTATTGTAATATTTAGAATAAAGTTGTAACATAGCAAATTAACTTCCACAGAGGAAAAGGAAAAACAGCAGCAGCAAAAGATAGAGCAGGAAAAGAGGAAAGAAGAGGAAGACGATAAGGAAGATGGTGAGGATATGGAGGAAGAAGATGGGATGGATGCTGAAGAGGAAGATGGACGTGAGGATGACGAGGAAGAGGGTGGAGTCAAAACTTCGACACAGGAAGAGAGAAGGGAGAAGGACCATGAGTCTGAGAAGAAGAGAAGGACTAAGTTAAAGGCATCTGATATTTATTCTGATGACAGTGGTTCAGACAGTGAGGATGCCGGTAAGAAGGCTGGAAGTAGGGATGGTTCAAAGGGTGGTGTCAGTGATTCGGTGAGCAATAGAAGACGACACAGAAGCAGTAGTAGCAGCAGTAGCAGTGGAAACTCAAGAAGCTCTAGTGATTCAGAATCTGATAAAAGGTATTTGCTTGTCTTTCAGTCTAAGATATTACAAAATCAGTTTCCTGAGCGGTTTTGGATGCAATTAAAAGTATAAAACAAGTAGTGTGCTCTCCAGGAACATGGATAAAATGAAGCAATTTTTAATTTTTCATGTGGTTATCCCACCACATGTTTGGTCACACGAGCCTCATTTGTTTTATAATGGGGGTACCACATGAGTTGAGGTTTGTGTCTAAGTGAGAGGGCTTATTAGCTAAGTATCTGAGATAGCATTGTATTGTGCATCATCATCCTACATAAACATATTTTACATAAATTAGATAATTGATAACTCCAAAATGATGTTTAAGTTTAGGACAAAATCAATTTGGTATTAAAATTTTGAACTTTTCTCTATTTGCCTATGTTAAGTTTTCAAAACTCTCAATGCGGAGATGTACTCAAAGTTTCAGCATTCCATCTCTTATACCTTCGGAGATATAAATAATACACTTGAAAATTATTTAAATCACCTCACTTGAGTAATTTTTACATAATCTTTATGTTCAAGTTCATTCCTCCATTTTAAATTATTCATTCTTTTTCACTTGCAAAGTGCTTTATGTGCATGAAAGGAAAATTAATGTATTTACATTTATTTCTTCATCGTAAATAATCTTACTATGTTCTATGTGCACATGAAAGGAAATTAAGCATATTTGTAGTAGATCTTGTTTACTTCAGTTGCTACAAAGATTGTTTTCATTGACAATTAATAAAACTGCATGAGAAATTTTTTAAGTTCAAAATGAATTATGACTTTATTGTTGGATTTTTCGCAAACTTTCCAAGAATAAGTGACATTAATGTGGAATTTTACGCTAAAATTTTTAGCTTTCCATCTACTACACCTTGGGAGATATTCAAGAAACAAAATTTTAAATGAGCCCTAAAACGAACTTGAATATTTTTAAAATCTCAAATCTTAAGAAAAACAAATGACAGGAGTACAGAAATATACCCTATCTCTCTATCACTTATGGTTTTGTCACATTTTCAATTTAAGCAAGTGCACAGACAGGCGCCAAAGTAAAACTATAAGCGCATTAAAAAAGTATACTAAAAAGTATCATAACATGCTTTCTACCATATATTTTGGTATACAAGCCAACTTTAAAGCAAAAAAGTCTTCAAACAAATGAGGGTCAACTTAGGCGCTGAGTATAAAAATGCAAATCTTGATTTTTGGGCTAGTAGTTGAGTAGCTAATCTCCTGGCATAGATAATCATTATAATGAATCAGCTGCTTCAGTTTTGACAATTTATTTAGTAGGCATTTTAAGATGTAAATTATCAATATAAATATATCTAATAAAATCAAATGCTCTCATTAAACAATATGACACCAGGTTATCCGTGGCAATCATCCAAAATTCTTTTTATCCTTAAAAATGAAACAGAAATTTGGCTGCTAGGTATTTTTAAGATGGGAAAAAATTGTGTGCATCTAGTTCTGATATAATTCACAAGCATATTGCATTTATAGTCACAGTTTATCTGAATTCACAAATTAAAAAGCCATCGTCAAATAAAGCATTCATTGAAAAATTCACCTCTCTTGGGCAACGATGAAATAGTGAGAATCAATGCTCCGATCTATACCATGCAGTTTGGCAGTCTGAATTTTGCATGTGTTGTGTTGGGAAAGTCTCTTATTTAAAATTTCTCCATGAAGCGATTTGAACATATTGTCAGAACTTTGGACAGTGGTTGTCCTATCTTTCTTTAAGATTACATCATTAAAGACATTTGCAATTTATCATATCTCATAATTGCAAGAATGTAAGAAAAGCCTAAGTGTGTGGTGTTGACAATTAAAGATAAACTTGAAATATTACATAAACTTGAAGGTGGTAGTTCTTCACAACAACTCCTATGATTTATTTATGCCTACTCTGCCCTACTTTATGTACAGATGTTTTATTTTTTTAAGTGCAGTGCTTTGTTTGTTTATTAGATGTATTTTAAACTCCAAGAAGATCCGAATCATTGATATTCAAATGTATGCCACAGCTCATACGGTGAATGTGTGCCTGAACACTTTTTTCAAGCTGATAAGTCAAGGCCGACTTAAATGCTGCAATATACGGTATATCATGTAATATTAGTTGACAAAATATAAATATGCTGTTCAAATAATTGTATCCATAGATGTATGATGGGTGATGCATGGTAAGTTTATTGCAAATTATCATGAAGAAAACTTGGAGGGATATGTCCTCTTCCATATTCCCTCAGATGCTGACATTTCGCACAAAAATGTTTTCCAGTTAAGATTATAACATTACGACACCTCATCGCGTGTACCATGAGGAAATTTGCTGTAATGATGATGGCACTGGACTTGGTGCTTTCTGATAATTTTCCTGCCTTGCATCAGACCATAAACAAAACAATACTTGATGTGAGTCCAGAGTGCAGCAGTTGTGTATCTTACAGAATACATTCCACTGGACACCAGCCTTCTGTTCATATTTGTACAGAAGAAATTGTGAATCATTAGCTATATTTTTCAGGTCTTTTTACCAAAAAATCAATTCAATTTATATAAAAACTAATCCTGTGATTGCGTGAATGGTTTTTGATTCAAAATTAATGGTCTTTAAAAATGGTAAAGCAAATAACACAGTACAATAATTATCCTATGGCATTTTAACATTCCTTGAACAATACATTTTCATGTAAAGAGTTATTGCTATACAGGGATGGTTGTATTATAATGGCTTATTTAAAAAAAATTAATTAGTTTCTGCAATGCTCCCGTAAGTTGAACAGACTAAATTGAAGATTTTTATTATAATAAAATATGACCAGTAATGATTATTTGATTGTAAATTTGTAATTTAAAAAGTAATTTTTATGTTCTAAAAATAGGAATAATTGTTATAACTATGTTTTAAAGAGGACATGCTTGTGTTTTTGCTGTGTCAGTTTCTGTTTCATTTTGAAACTTTCTCTGTAACTTATTTTTGTGGTTGATAGATTTTTGAATGTTATTGCTTTTGGCTGATTGGAATTTTTTGATAGTTCAAATCTATGCGGGGAAATCCAGGTAGTCTGGAGTGACAATTTTTAGTAGGTTCTAAAATATTAATTTTGAAACACATGATGAAATGAAATTGTAAATTATACTTCTCTTTTGAGGTAAATGTGAAATTAAAAAAACTCATTTTCTGGATTATATGAAGTAAATGATAGAGGTACTACTATACCATAAAATGGTTGACTGTCATTATATGGCAGTAGGAGTTATGTATATTATTTGTCCAAGTTAATGCCTGATCATTAGTTATTATCATTTTAACATAAGGGAATTACTGTATTTACCTAAAAGGAAGAAGTTATTTTACAGATTTTAAGTTTAAATTTCCAGGGGTCAGCTTAAATATCCACCTTTAGTAAAATTACTTCTTGAATCAATATTTTTTCAATGGTTAAGCATGTAGCAGTTATGCATTTTCAGCACAGACACTAACCTCTGCATTTGTTCACTTTTGCAAGTGAAAAAGATGGAAGAGACAAAGTATATTATGGTTAGATTTAGTTGTTAAATACTGAAACAGCTTATGGTTTTCAAATATCAGCATCCTAAAAAGGTCATTAGGAAGGAGTTCCTCTCTCACATTTTCTAGGTTTTGTTCCTTTTTCTGTCTGGTTAATAGTCAAATGAAGTAAAGTTCACAGTCTTCCTTCTCTTTTGTTTTCCTTTTCCATTTAAAAGACGAGTGACCACATGTTGTTTTTATGGAAAAATACTAGATTTTGGGAAGCATCCTGGCTGAAAATTCAAATTCATATTTCATTGAATTGTAAAATTTTCCACTATTTATTTAACAAAATAATATTCACAGCAAAATCTGATAAATTTGCAGTCAACTCGGGCAGACTTCATCTTTCGCAGGAGTAACATATCTGAGGAACTCTGTGAAAGAGAAGTAATTAAGACCATATGAAATACTGGGTTTGGTTCTCATTCCTAGGAGTACGAATTATAGCACGATTTTTTCAGTTTTGGCAACTGCAGAACAGATGGATAGGTGAGAAAATACGAAAGTTGAAGGACGAGAGACAAAACAAGAAAATAATGCACGAATGAAGTGAAAGAAAAAATATTATTTATTCAATTTTGATAGTAGAATCCAAAAAATTGGTGGTGGTTGCTTCTCGCAGGGGCTACTGACACAAAGCAAAAAGCGGCACTTTAAATGTAAAACATCAGATCCCTGATGCAATAAAATAGAACATCTAAAGGGGAGATAAAAACAAAAGAGTCCATATAAATAAGTTAAAGAAAGAATAATTTTATTAGAATTTTCCAACTTACCATGAATGATTTAGCAGAAAAACTTGATGTCAATGGAGATGCTGAAGAATAGCATTAGTTGTCCTTTCATTTTTAAAATTTTGTAAATTTCACGATAAGGAGCTAATGCAGCATCAATCTCTCTCTTGATTTAATTCTTCTTTCCATTAATGGATCGATATCCATTACCTTCTCTTTTACATCGTTTGCCGTCTTAACGATCTCGGATAACGATTTTGCAGTTAATTTTAATTCCTCATGCTCTGTATCTACTTTATCACTGTTACTTGACTGTAATAATTCTACAAGTTAGCCAGTCTTCCTGGTGGGGCTCAATGAAATTCCTCACTTCCTCCTGCAGATCGTTGAATCCTTTTCCTCCATTAATTTTTGTCAACTCAAAGATCCTGCCAATTTCGCTGCCAGTGTTGGGAAAACCTATGAATTGGACAAATTCAGGCCAAAGTTTTTTCAGGAACCATTCAGTATAGAATTTTTAACTTCGTCCCACGATTGTTTTATGATTCTAATGGATGTCAGAAAATTATGTTTCATAAACAGTAATTGACTAATTAGTGTTGATTGCCTCCAGGATGACTGAAGCTGTGCTAAATGCAATAAGTTTTGAAAGCTGCAATTACTCCTTAGTCTAGTGATTGCAATAGTGGTGTGGTGTTAGTTGGCAGAAACACTACTTCGACATTGGGGTGGCTTCTCACAAAAAAAACTGGATATCCGGGTGCATTGTCGAGGATGAGATCGAAAAACATGTTTGTGAATTCCTTAGCTATCTCCTGATCAGTTGATTCAGTTTCCCTTAACAACTTAATATTATGCAATTTTAAACATTTCTTAAAATTCTCAAGCCATCCCCTACTAGCAGAAAAACTTTCTGAAGAATTGTCACCATTATCACATTCACTCTGTCTGTAAATGATCATATAAATTAAGGCCTTTATTTCTTATTAGCAGTCCACTAAGGAGAATATTTTTGTGTCATATTCTCTATCCATATGCTCAAAAGTTTTTGCCATTCCACTCATAAAAAATCTAGCACTCGATGGAGCAGCAACACCGGCACTTCTTTGAATTTTGTCCTCAGTTTTCTTAATGTTGACTCATTCACTCCATATTCTCTAGAGATAGTGGAAACACTTGCACCGCTTATTAGTTTCTACAATATACTGACTTTCTCTTTCAAGGATATAACTTTATGTTGTCTTTTAGCAGACTGATCACTTGCATTTGCGCACTTAGAAGACATTATGAATTCAATAGATGGGTTAAATTTGAAAAATAATTGTTAAAACTCTGAGCAACCTGCAGGTTACTATCACCAAAACAATACAATATGCCACTTGGTGCATTTGTTGCTCCTAAAATCATCGATAGTTAATGATAATGCGTGAAATATAAAGCGTAGTTAGCTACACTACTACAAGCAATAGCAGACACTCATATGGTGCTGAATTGGAAGATCAAGAGGAGTCATACCCGAGAGGGACTTACCCATTGTCAAAAAGAGATCTCCTGAGCAGTAATGCCAATATAGCGATGTTTTCATTAGATTTAGCAACTTTTCATGTTTCATATAAAGGGTCACAGTCAAGAGTGTAGAAGGATTGCATCAGAAAAATATAAGTATGAATAACATTAATGTAAGTGAATGTTTTATTACTTGTGAATAATACATCATTACACTTACTTAAATATTATTGTGTATTAGAGTATCACAACAGTATTTTTCAGGACTGAGGGAAAAAGCAGTTTTGTTTTAACTCAAAAGATTATTTAGTAATAATTTGCAATTGCAAAGAAGGAAGTAGAGCTTCGCGTCTCCTTTTCTGTAATTTTCAACCATGAAAGAGTGAAACATGATACTGTGAAAGAGAAAACTGGTAACAAATGAGGAATTACGAAAGAGCGAAACACGCAAAAGGTGAAGCTGCAAAAAAATGAGGTCTGCCTATATACATAAATAGCCAAAGGATGTTTGTACCTAAAATATTTTTAGATGTTTGTTTTATGCTTCTGGAGAGTGAGGGTGGTTCCAAGTTATTGTCTATCCTATTTTAAAATTTAATGACTGAATTACTGACAGCATTCACTTTTCAATATCTTGTAGCCCAACTCGAAGAGTTTTTATCGATGAATGTTTTTTTTCCAACCATTGCTCAAGTAAAGAGACTTAAATGGCAAAAGTGCAAGAAAAGAGTCAGTTGTGTAGTTTAACCTGCAGAGACCAAATTTAGCAATATTACAGACACCAGTACAGTAAGGAAGTAATGGATTCATTGAGGCAGATCAGTTCTATGGTGCCTGTGAATACTGGTCATTGCTTCACTAGATTTATTTTTTGGAGTATGCGAAAGGAATCATGTTTTACACTTGTTGCTGATATTACAGAGGAAATTGCACTCCATTGCTGCTGCATGTGTGAACTTGTGTTGGTGAACAAGGTTTGAAAGTAAAAATGACTTTGGACCATCCTTTGTTTTAATTAGAGTGTTTCTAATACTAAATATTTATTGCTTTTGATCTGAATTTAGCCATAAGCTGAGGTGGATATTTCCTTTTTATAACTGCATTTAGAAGATTATTTGGTACCAGATAATGAAATTGTATCCGGCAGGAATGGAAACTTTTCTGTAAGGGGAATATTGTTTAATGTAATATTTATTCCATGATCTGTTATTTGTAGGTCTGTTGCAAGTGTGAAAAAGAAAGTGCAGTATGTGACTAAAAGAGAAGATTTAAACAAGATCCGACTTTCAAGGCATAAACTAGAAAGATTTGTGCATCTTCCCTTTTTCTCCCGTGTGGTTGTTGGCTGTTTTGTAAGAATTGGAATAGGAAACAATACCAATGGAAAACCTGTTTACAGAGTAAGATAATTTTGGATGTTAAAATATATGATAAATTCTCTGGGGTAGCTTATGTGAAATTTTACTGTGATGAAAATCAAAAAATGAACTCGTAAATTATTTTCATAATTACTTTTATATTACCATATTTTCTGGTGTTTAAGATGCGAGAAGAGAGAATAAGGCCATTTTCCAGGCTTAAAAATTTTTTATTCATAAAAACATTTGTTTTTGGAATAGGTAATAAGATTCATCAATGGTTTGTTTGGATAAGGTCATAAGATTTATCAGTGGTTAAAAAGCATCTATTAGTTTAATAATTTTGATAATATACCGTGCATATTTACTCGCATATAAGCTGCACTTTTTTTCCAAATTTTTCATCTAGAAGTGAAAAAATCGGAAAAAATCCAAAAATGTGAGATAATCATTGAAATTCACTAAATGGCAGAGTGATTCAGCATGCAGGATGTGACATGTAAAAACATTACATAATCACCACAAAAAATAAAAAAGGGAAAATATTATTATTGATGGCAGGGTTACAAACATTAAATTTTGCAGGTGATGACTACAGTAAAACCAGGAGCCTGTGAGAAAAATTTCGTAGTCAAGGCATCTAGACATAGCCACAGTTTAGTCTCATACTCCAATAATTCTATTGTAAGAAACATTTCATTAATATTTGTTTCGGCTCGAAAGTCATTGCGATTTTTTGTTGTGTTTCACGTGCAGCACGTTTGGGTAAAAAGGTGCACATTCCGAGATTTTTGGTAACATTGTCCTTTATATCCTACAAAATAAAAATATTACTATTCAGTTACAAATAATTCACGAAAACACTTTATTATTATAAATAATCACAATAACAACTCTACAGAATGAACGCAGGTGTTTGTAGTTGTATGTAATGCATATAAAACCTCCCTATATAGAGAGAACAGTGTTGTGAGAAGTGTGTAATTCTACATTTTTAGGTAATATCTTAATGGTATTAAAACCTTCATTGTATTAGACACTGCATGATTTTAGGCCACATTTTTGCGACAAAAAAGTGCATCTTATTCACCAGAAAATACAGTATCGACAGTGATGTTTTTGTAAAAAAATGAAAGATTTGGGGCTTTTTTGTTATTGAAAATTTTCTCTTTAGGTTGCTGAAATATCCGAGGTCTGTGAAACAGCCAAAATATACCAACTTGGTACCACTAGAACAAATAAAGGATTAAGATTAAGGTATTCAAATTCATTAATAATTAATATTAGAAAGTTTTTAGAATTATTTGATATTTATTTTGTTTTACTATTGTCTCAGAGTTGTCTGTGCTTCATTCGATAATCTTCATGGCTCTGTTTTTATAGGCATGGGCTACAGGAAAGGGTATTTAGGTTAGAATATGTAAGTAATCAAGAATTTACGGATAGTGAGTTCCAAAAATGGCGAGAAGCCTGTGCACTTCAAGGCATTTCATTACCTACTCATGACGAACTTGAGCAAAAAGTCAAGGATATACAGGAAGCGATGCACTATGAGTTTAAAGAAGAAGATATAGAAAAGGTAAATTATTTTATTTACCTTTTAAAAGAATTATTTAAGTATATAAGAATTTATTGTTTGAAATTTTAATAGATTCTCATTTTGTAGTAATAATGATTTTCCAGCAAATTTATATTAAAATCTTTCCCTCACCATGTCATGCTGACATTGTTTATAGTATTTTATAGTCATTTAATTGTGTGTTTTGTTTCAAATAATCAATTTAGTGTGAAATTATGACTTTTTGTCACTTGCAATCATAAGTGAATGTATTATAATTAAATATTAGTCAGCCAAAGAAATTGTGATTCGAGTTAAGGGTGAATGATGGCTATATATCCAAACCATTAGTATTTCAATTGGTCTTGAATAGAGTGGTATAGATAACTACTGAAACCATTAACTAAACCATTTGCATGCTGAGTGCCATAACTTAAGTACAGCATCTTCATCAGTTTTTGAAATTATTATAATATAGAAACATTTCCTTTTTCAAAACAAAAAGTGACGTCTTAGGAAAGTTTTTAGTTGATTGAATATTGTTTACTTAAATGAAATTAGTATTAATTGAATGAGTGGCTAATTGGATAGCTGTTTCTTTGGCCAATGAGTACTAAGTCAGCACACTAAAATTCCTTTCAGCTGGCATCTTTGGGGCCATATAGGCACTGGATTAGCTGATGTATTGTTTGCAGGCCCACAAGCAGAATATAGGCTGCCTATGTTGTTTAGAAATGACCATTTGAGAATGTCTGATTAACTCAATCTTTATTATTTTTACACTTATTACATAATATTTTTAGTTTTTTAATACAAGAAAACTTCACTAAATACTAATTAGAAAACAAAACTAATGTGTCTAAATTTCAATTATTATTTACCGATATTCTTTGAAACAAAAAGATACTGTGATTACTTGTAGTGTAAAAGACCAAGAACTAAATTCCGGCATAGCATTATGACTAACTAGCTTTAAGTACCCGGCGTTGCTCGGGCTTCTAATAGATATAAATATAATATAAATAGATTTATAGAAACTTAAAGCATCGTGATTTCTGAAATTTTAAAAATCAAACTACGATATTATGATTAATTCATATTGTTTATTCTTTTAATTCACAAGTTAAAGAAAAAAAATCGATATACGAGGACCCGTTGTATATCCGTCTGTCTGTCTGTGCGGGGCTACACCATCATAAAGAAAACAAATTGATATATGAGGACCCGCTGTATATCCATCTGTCTGTCTGTGCGGGGTGGTTGTCGAAGTTCCCGGGTACCCTATGTTACCCGTAGGGTCATAGGAAGTTACTTGGCAAAGTTTGGTCACGATAGGTCAAAGGGTGTGGGAATGTATAGGGAACAGACAGACAAACAGACATTCAATTTTATATATTAGATACCCTGAGCTATTACAAATATCGTTTTTTGTGATTATGTTAATAAAACATGCTTTCTCTTCATTCCTCGGCTAGTAGAAAGGCTATTATTTGATGCAATTATAAAATAATTAAAACATTTTACATAGCACTGAATCATAAAAAAACATAAAAAATCGCTGCACATGTAAATGCAGTATACAATTCGTTCACAGCTCAGCATACTGGATACTACATTTACGGTTCACTATGAATTTTGCAGATACATGATCTGCATTTCCCGCTATAGTCTTTGATACTTGGCAGTCAACCTGAGATAAAAATTTTTTACAATTAAAACTTGTGGGTGAAAAAGTATTAGTTAGGGTTATAGGCTGATAAGCCAATATAAACAATGTCATATAAAACTATTGATAATTATCTCTGTTACGGTGTGACCATCTTTTTCCTTTATGATGAAAATGGTTATTTTGTATCTGAAATACATATAATTAATTTTGCAAAACAATTTTGGTATTGGCATAGGGATTATTTCTTCTCTTTCCCTCATATTCAGGAATTCTATGTGTAGCGGCATCTTCAGTATATCGTATTATTTTTACAAGATCTAGGTACTCTTGGCCTATAAGATGCAGGTAGATTTAAAAAGTGTTTTTCGAAAAAAAACTATTATAGACCTGAAAATACAAGTCGCCTGGTAACAAAATATGATCATTGTAAGTGGCATATTGCATGATACCAGATAAATGCAATTCTACTGTATAAGGATAATAAATGCCAAAATGCATTAATTATCATAATCAGTACATCATAGATGAATCAATTTTTAAATTTTATTTTTAGATTGTTAGAGAAAAGGAAAGATTCAAGACTAATCCTTATAACTATGCAATGAAAAAGACCCAGTTGATGAAAGAGCGAGATATGGCTTATGGAAGGTAATTATTTTTTAATGGATAATTAATTCTAATTAATGGCCACATTTTGGGTTTCTATTTGGACAATAAATCCCATTTTTTGTTTGTCAAGATCAGTATGCATTGTTAATGGAAGTACTTTTTTGTGAATGAATAAGTAACAACTTTTTCAATTTGACCAATCTCTAACAGTTGCTAACTATAACAACTTATGGTGGGTCTTCATCTATTATTAGAATAATGCTTTGATTTCTTTTCTTCCTGTAGTATATGTATATTTTTGTCTAAAATAGACTAGACCCAAGGTTTGCTCTGGAACATATGACCCGAAGATTAGTTATGAGGAATATTATAATCTATGTTTAATGAAAATTTGCTATAAACCAAACTAATGTTGCAATTCTTTAACCATAAGAAATTTTTGATTACCTTGTACATTATTGAAGCTCTTTGACCAATTACCATTTATATCAACTATTGAGAAGCAGACCGGCAGAATATGTTTAGCTTCTATATTTGATCTTATTGGAATCACTCTACAGAATAATTTAAAAGTAGTCAATTTAAGAAGTTGATTTGATTTTATGTTGCAGGGAATATTTTGGAGATGATTACATTAAAGAGTTATTATTTAACAAAATGTTGGTTTTTGCATAATTTTCAAGTTCTGCCATTGCAGTATAGTAGTAGCATATTTGATAACTGTAAAAATTGTTTTATCCCATGTTTATGAAATTGAATTTTCTTTAATACTTACATGGGATTAGTGTAAATTTCATGAAAAATGTCTGCATTAATTACTTCAGATTTAACCTTGTTTCAGGGGCGATGAAGAAGAAGCAAGTAGAATAGCCCAAAAGCTACATGAGTTAGAGGAAAGGGCCGAAGAGCTTGATAAAATGCGTACTTCAACCATTTCTAGTATTAGTTACATTAATGATCGTAATAGAAAGAAAAATGTGGAAGAGGCTGAAAAGGCAATTATGGTATGTTGACTTTTTTATGCAATTAATATTTCATTCCACTATACAAATTACTTAATGGCATACATTTCTACTTTCTTATGTAAGAACTATATAGGAAGGTATTGTGATCATGAAAAACTTTGACCTAGAGATTTAGATGAATGGGCATGTTTTTGGTGCTCCTGAGTCCAAAAAAGTTGTTTTTGCTGTTCTTTGTCTGTAGTCTGTTGCATCTTGTGGCTCTTAGGGATAAATCATTTAACAGAATCTAAATAAATCTTGTAGTAACACAGAGTATCCAACAAATTACAGACCTTATGAAATGAACTGTATTGTGCAACATTGAAGGATATTTTATTCTTGTTCTTTTTCACATGTCAATATACTGTATTGTCCCGAATATAAGGCGACCTCGAATATAACGCGACCCTAAGATTTTTGGAAAGTTTTTCAAGAAAAACTAAACCTCGAATATAATGTGATTCCAAACAACCTTCAGTCAATCTAACACAAGTTCCTCTTTCATCCATCCTTTCTCCTGTGTGCGAAAGATTACACCTGATGATAACTTTACCTTTGGCATCCTTTTACGATTTAAATTACGTAGGGAGTCAGTTTTCACCTATCAACCGTGACTGCAAGCATAACAGTTATCCTTGATTACTCATTTCCAGTGGATTTTAACAACACTGATTTAGCACCTTTTTCGTTGACAGTGGCATTTGACAGCATATCAAAACATACTGGTGTTTGATCTGCATTCCCCATCTGGCCTAGCAGATAATTATGTTTTTTCTGCAAGCTTATGACATACTTTGAATACACCGACGGTGATGCACTGATAGCTTCAATGCAGTGGCTATTAAGGGGTTCAGCCACTGACTGAACTCGCTCTATTCTCGCCTCAGATGCTTTTCAAGTACAATGTAACATGTATGCCTAATGTGTCTACAATGTAACAAATATCCTGTATCTCTTAAACAGACGTGCGGAATGCACGGTGATTTTTCGAAACATGATTTTACGATCTTTTGAAATCATTAGTACGCGAATATTATGTGGCTACTTTTAAAATTTCATTTTTTGGAAAAAAACATCACGTTATATTCAGGACAATACGGTACTCAAGAAAAGCTGTAAGGATTTAAATTTAAATTCGTGGAGTTATAGAGATAGATATCATATACAATACTATGCATGCCATACATCCAAGAAATTAACTATATGCTGTCCATTGATTTTATAATATGAATCTCTCGGGTAACCATCTTTTGAACCATGTTGATTCATGGTTATAGCATTATAAAATTGTCTCCTTTTTGCACTGAAAATTTGGCACCTTTGCAATTATCCTACTGAAATCAGATTTAGTACCTGTTAGTTGCAATACTTGGCGATGGTCTTATCACTTTGCATTATATTATAGCATCCCTCATGTCCCAAATTGAAATACCGTTTAAGTCATCCATTAGAGAAGTGCTCCACAACTAATTAAATTTCACGGCATGCTTTCTGGTTCACTCAAACTTCACGGCACATCAAACCAAATTTCAGGAAACTGTGTAGAACATTTTTATCACCTTTTTTACCCAATAAAAATGAAAGAAAGTAATCATTCACGTTTCACACAGATGAAGAAAATTATTGCTAAAAACTATGTTTTTTAAAATCATGTAAAAATTTATTCTAGAATACAAAATAAGGGTTATAGTACCCCCATCGAATGTGGTTTTTGCTTAACATGGAGTTATCAGGAACGCATCCTCTGGATTAAGAGGGAGTCACCTGTATATGTAAAATTGTCCTAGGGTACTTCAATTTAAAAAAAAAGGTACTTCATGGAAAAAGGTTGAGAAACACTGCTATAATTACCCCCAGTATTTACATGCTCCATAATTCTCTTCTCGTCTTTTATTATGGTACCAATGGTGGACTGATTAAGGTCCAGCGAATGTCCAATTTCTGCCAACAACTCACCTTTTTCATACCATTTTAAAACATTTAATTTCACTTCAAGTGAAAGCCTGCATCTTTTCACACTTTTATCACTTGATTATCCTCCATCCTTAGAATTATTTTCTTTATTATCAGCCATTTCAATCACAAATAAGGGCTAAAAATGTAAAAAAAATATTGAACACCAAATATTAGATGCAAACACAATGGCAGGTAGCTGGAACTGACTGGGCAATGCTGCGCAATTCTGAGTCCATGCCAAGTGAGCATGTTCGACCAGGCGTTTGAACATTCGATATACCGGATTTTCGATCAGTGGGCATTGCCTTTATTTCCATTGAAATCTTGAATTTAATTTTTTTCATGAAAACAATACTTTTTCCTGTACTACATATGGAGAAAGTATCTTTAACTCCTTAGGTTGTAGTACTATATAAAATATTACCATTTTGTTGTGCCTTGGAGCTACGCATTGTGTTTGAGGCATGAAGTATTTCGAGTGTACTTTGACTACTTAGTTTCAACTGTCACTCATAAGTGGCTATAGAATAATGCTAATCTGGGGCCTTTTAAAACATGCAAGGAAACTTATAAAATATAGGCTTTCTTGGTACTAATTTACAATTAGTTAATTCTGGTTATTTTAACTACTTTGTTGGTAGACTGTACATCAGGTTTACCAAGTCATTTTTGTTTAGTTAGAAAATAAACGTTTCACCCATGTTGTGGTTGAAATCTATCTCCAAATAAGGCAGGAGCCGCCATTAATATGAAATTGGAAAAGGTAAAATTTCCCTGCAGGCCGCAGAATTTCACATTCTCAGTTGAAAAAAGTGGTGCCAGGCAGCTAGATTTGTTAAAGAAATTTAAGACCTATGCATAACAATACAGTAATTCCTCACTATGCATTGCTCCGCTATGTTATTTTGTATATACGTCATCAATCAATTAAGGAACATGTTTCGTTATAATTTGCGTAGTTTTGCATATACGTCATTTGTGAAGTGCCAAAAGCAATATTTCAGGAATTTCAATTGCTGTACATAATTAAAAATCCCTCTATTCATCTTTTTAATTTCATATTTATTATTATTTATATAATTTAGTATAATTTCGAGTTTTATTTCATTTTCATCTGGGCCCACTCCCTACCGAATGGGCAAATATGTGTGAGCAGTGTTAAGTAGTAGTTTCAACCTCACTAGTAATAGGTACATTTCATTCATTGCTTATGCGTTTTCACTGATAAACCTTTATCTTCATTTTTAGCAAATGTACCTTTCCAGCTTTTTAAAAATAAAAATAGCAATATTATAATTTTATTACTGCAAATGATTTTTGTGTCTGTTTACAATCAGATGAATCTTCGATATGGTGATTTTGAAGTAGAAAAGATGTGTAAGTCCAGGTGGGTTTTTTGTAGTTATGAATTTTATTTGTTTTAACAAAGTATATCTAATTCACTGTACACCACCTTTTTGAACTTCGCGTGCTTGTGGTTCGCGAATTTGCACTTCGTGACGAAATTTTTTATGACCTTTACTTCTGTTTCACGCCGATTATTTGCATTTCGCGTCATGCGTTTGCGATGCCAACAAGCGAAACTCGCTACTTTTTTGTTTCTAAGTTCAGTCTAAACTTTGGCGCCCTAGAAAAGCACATTATTATTATATTATATTTATAATGCTCATTATTAGCAGTTTTCGAAGTAAACAAATGTGATAACTCTCGACTTATTTTGTAGCTCAAAATCAGTTTGAACTTCACCGCCAGCGCCGCTATTTTCGACGTAAAACTTTAGTTTAAAATTCAAAGTAACATTGCGTCTTATGGGAGAAGAGGACTTGCATCATTTCGGAATGTAAGGTTTTCATTTACTATTTTCTTTGTATTTTGAACGTAATTTAGGGAAATGTTATTTTGTTTTATTTTCATTTTTTATTACGAATTTTTAATGGAAATATAAGAATTGCTATCATCTTTTAACGTAAGATTTTCTGCCTTGTATATTGAACGCGATTACTAAAAAAAATGTGACCACGTTAATGCTTCGTTTTAATTTTTTGTGACGTATTTTGAACAATTAATTATCACTTTCTGATGCTAGTTTTTGATTTTCTGTTACGTATTTCTAACGTAATTAATAAAAGAAATGTTACCACTTTTTAATGCTAGTGTTTTTTGCGGCTTGGAAATGTTTGTTGCAGAACCCAAGAATACATCTGTGCATCATGTACTCAACATTCCATTTCAGTAGTCATCAATTTAAATTAACGAATTTCCTTGAAATGAACAAAAGAAGATCGAAAATCGCATGCAAAAATGCGCTTTGTAATGCTGGGTTTTCATTTGCTATTACACGTTTTGAAGATAATTAAAAGAATTTTTTTCACTTCATGATGATATGTTTTCATTTTCTGTTATGTTTTCTTTTATTTTCTGTTAAACTGCATTATTTATGATAAAAAGTGAATATTTAGGTTGACTGGGAACCATACTTCCAAAGTAACATTGCGTCTTATGGGAGAAGAGGACTTGCACTTCGCGAATTTGCATTTTGTGTCAATTTTTTGCAACCAATTATTCGCGAAGTACAAAAAGGTTATGTATTGATATGTATTATTTGGGATAAAAATGTCACAAAATATCTGCCAGGATTGTAACCCCTACTTTTGTTCTTATGAGAAAATAGGTTTAGCTATAAGTTGCTTCGTTATAGGTCGCAGTTTTCAGGAATCCATCTCCAATGTATAGCGGAGACTTACTGTACTTTGTTGATAAAGAATTTTAATTGAAGCTTTTGGAGAAATATAAATCAGAATGCTCAGCTGAGAAAATATCAAATAATAGAAGAACGCAATCATGTAGGAAGGCATGACTGCATCATTATATGAGTGATTGTAGGTTTAGGAGGTTCTTTTTCTTTTAGAATGATCAAAGATCATAGTAGTATATTTAAGAATGAATTTGAGATTTCTTTTAGGAAGTCTGGTGTACAGCTTCCCAGGGGCATTTTTAAGAATTTAAACTACTCAACGGAATTTTCTAAGAGAGCCTGTTTTTGCTGAATAATAAAAATTCTATGGCTTTATCCCTCTTGTGTGGGGCAAGCATAGAAATATACCTGGCAAGAAGGGGTTTCGACCCTTCGCTTGGGAAGGGTCAGATTGAGGGCAACTCTCAATTTTTTTTCAGAATAATTGATTAAGATATGTATTTCTTGATGAATTATTCGTATTCCCTGTGAAAAACTACATGTAAATAGTTTTTTATTGGCATTCCTATGGCATTTTTAAGAAAACTGTGCTCCAGCTATACGAACTGATATACTTAGCCCAAGTTGCCTTGACCTCCTTCACCACCAGGATTGGGTTGGGTTAGTTATTTTAATTGATTATTCTGAAATAAAATTGAGGCAGTCTTCTTTGACCTGAAATTATACCTCCTGCTGAGATGGTTGCCTTCGATCTGACCCTTCCCGAGCGAAGGGTTGAAACCCTCACTGTATCTATTGTCTTAAAAAAAAAGAGCTTAGTCCGCTCTTGACAGGTATATTTCTATGCTTGCCCCCACACAGAAGGGATAAATAAAGCCAATTCTATTTTTCATTTTCAAAATTTGAATTTAGTCGATTAATTTAATTTAAATGGAAACATACTTTTGAATATATATTTAACAGGCTCTGGATGCGCAAGGCACATCCTATAAACTTGAGGAGTTCACATTTCAAATGTTTGTCTGCAACATGATCTGCATATGATCATCTGTTAATTTTTACTTGTTATTAATAATATGTTTTTATTTCAGTAGTCATCGGTTTATTAATGGAATTGTATAATTTTTGTTATTGGTTGGTTAAACAGGAAGAGGTACGAGCCAACAAGGGTAAAAAGATAGATGATCCCTTCACAAGACGAAGTACCAAACCTCGTATGGTGTTCAAAGTGCATGAGCAGGATAATGCAAATGAATCATTGAATAGTGCAATTGCAACAAGTAAATCTGCTGACAACACCAGTGCTCATGTAAGTTCTACTCTGTTGAATCAGTTTATTTTTTATTGTTGTGCTGGAATTTTTATACAGTGAAGTGATGTAAAAGATGGTTAAAAGCTTGTTATCTAAAACAGAAAGCAGTAGCATAATTGTTGAGTGGTACTATTACTGTAGCTTTGTCTACTCTGTGTATTTTTTCACGTGAAATAATTTGGTATTGAGAGGGAATTCAGCTAAAGCTGTTAGGTGATTTTCGTTCATAAAGATGGCTAACTTACTTCTTAGTACAAAATCACGAGTTGTTGATGTATGTTAAATAATGCATATATGACATCCTAACATTTTGTCATTTTATCTGAGAAAACTTTTATAGTTTTTTTTTTCATTTATAAAAACTTGCTTAATTTTTAATATTTATGAACCTGCATTACCTAATTGACAAGTTTTGAAACTCAGAAAGTGTGATGTTTTCTTGAGTGAAACTTTTTTGTATGTAATAAAGATACTAGTAATACAGGCATGCCTTGCTTAGCGCAAGAGAGGCATTCTGAGACATCTGTGCGCTGACCGAAATTGTGTTAAACGAACAGTTTGTAACATTGCACATAACCCAGATGATTTTTACTTTTCAGAAATTTTACTATTTTTATCTTGCAACTTATAAAATGATAACGTACAGTTTGAAGAACAATTTTTTAGGTCATAAAGTAGTGGTGCACATTATACTTGGATAACACTTATGTGCACTTAAAATAAAAAATTAAAGTGTACCTACCTCGCACCAGATTATTGCTTTCTGGTGGAATTGAGGAGAAAACCATGCTAATTATCAATAATCCAGCTCATACAAATATTAATTAAATGTATCAAACATCTAATTACTTCTTTACAATTTTATTTCCAACCTCTCCAAATAGAACACATTTCACTAGCTCATTAGCCGATTGCTGAAATCTCCCGTTAAATCACCAGGTCGACTTCTCGCAAGACACGTATTGAAAACAAAATACATAGTATATGAAAATTGAAATAATTTTATATAGTTAATGAATATCGTTATATATCGACGTTTCTTACTGAGGAGGATATAACATATATATATATAACATAATAGGAGGATACTAATATCCAGCCCAAACTACTAAAGTTGGAGAGCTGAAAGTTTCAGATTTTGTAGCTATGATGAAGAAACCTTCAGATAAAATGAGACTTCTCACCTAAGTGACATGAGTTCGACTCCAGAAATTCTGAAAGTTGTTTTTTTTTCCATAAGAAAAGCATTGCGCCATTTTTGTAAATTAATTTTGGGCACTTGCCCGTAAGCTAGAAAAATGAAATTTTCAGTGTTGCTAGACGGCCACAATATCTATTAGGAATTATTGTCACTTTTGCTTACAGTGTCTTGGGTTCGACTCCAGAGACCCCGGAATATCTCCCATAAGTTAGCATGGGAAAACGTAATCCAGTGTGTAGACCAATCTAATAGGTTTAGGAAACTGAAATTTTGCAAGTTTATAGAACTTTTCTCATAACCAACTATAAAAATCGAAAATTTCAAAATTGTTAATTTTTAGGGGTTGTTTTAACCCCATTTGAACATTAAAGTTTAATAATTTTTATCTTGGAAACTATATGCTGTAGGTTCGAGTTTTTGAAATCATTTTGTAGCAAATTATACATAGAAAAAAAGAAAATTTTGAAAAAGTTAAAAAATTTGACCAGTAATAATTCGCAAATGTTTAAACATATTTTTGAGGTTTATGTGTTACCAAATGTGGTACGGATCTGAAATTTTTTTTTATAGGTAGAATTTGTAAAAAAATTAAATAGGGATTATACAAATTTTGATATTTTTATTTGTTTGGCAGTTAAAAATTCTTCAAGTTTAAACAAATAGATAACTGTTTAGGTACTACGAGATGAGATAGGAAGCTGAAAATTTCAAGTTATTTACAGAGTAGTGTATTTGAACAAATAAACATTTGAATCTTTCCATAAATATATTGCGGCGGCCGTTGAAAATGTTTAAAATTTAAACAATTAGAAAAATATAATTTCACTTTTAGAAGTGCTACAATTTTAAAATTTGGCAGAAATGTGTAGCATTAGTACCCCATAATGGAGAAAGTATAAAATTCTTAAAATTGCAAGGTTTGGGGGTTGTTTTAATCTATTATTTTTACATAAGGGAAAAACGAAAATCGCTGTGGAGGTGAAATATTTAGAATTAAAAATTAAATTTAAATATTTGTAATGATGAAATATGAAAAATTAATGTTTTTTTATTTTGAGATGATATGCTTGCAGAATGCAAGCACCAACTACTAGTATTATATATAATTAACAACGTAAGTAATTTAAAATCGATAGAATTCACTTCCCTCATCATCATATTCAGCGCCAAATAACTATGGGAGGTAGGCGACCACAATACATAATGAAATTTAAGATTGCGTATTAAATACTGTCATTAAATTTCTCCAGCCATTTAATATTCTGTGAAATAAGTGTTACATATAGTTTGATAAATTAAATATAAGTTGATGTGTTTAAACTTCATTAGAAATTTGACCTTTATGCCTGAAACATTCTGCCTTGTAAGCAAATTTCCACAACATGGAATTTTTTGATTTTAAAAATTTATTTCCGTAAGTTTTTACGTGAAATCGGATTTGTGTAAGTCGAATCTTGTGTAACCCATGTAGGGTCGGCATTTATTTATGTTACTCTATTTAATACCTAACATGACAGTATGATTCTAAAATTTTGTCCGTATACCTCTCAAAATTTAGTGTGTTATGCAAAGGTTATATGGAAAAGTCGGGATTTTTTGGCAAAAAGTATAGGTGTGCGTTATACAGGATAGCTCATTATACACGAGTATATACGTTAATTTAAAGTCAAGAAAACAAAGTATATGATGATTATTTTTAAATAATTATTTATTATGAACATATTGGTATATAATAGCTTCAAAAAACTAATACTTTATGATGGAAAATCACAATTTTTTAAATAGATGTGCTATGAAATTTTTTTCATCTATCCCGATCCTATGCAAAAACCCATTTAAAGCAAACCCAACCCTGCACATCTCAACAGTAAAATTAACAAGTTTAGAACTTCCAATGTAAAAAACAGTAAAAATGAGAGTGAAATAGAAATAAAGTTAATAAACATATAAATAACCACAAATTTGTCTTTAATTAGAGTGGAATGACTATCACTGAACAGAGTGTGAAGTATGAATGAATGTAAGAGAGAAAAATGTTGGGATGGTAGTAAAAGACCGTAGCATTTATGAACTTTTTTATAAATTTTCAAAAAATAAAATTTTTGTCCTGTGATGCCAACTGCGCTATATTGAAAATGCGCTAAATGAGGCATATCTGTACTTCCATTTTGTATAAATTCCAATAAGTAATTTATAATAAATGATTATTGTTTTCTATATCAGTTTTGGGTTATTAATGAAAATGTTTTATTATCATATTTTCATATTGTCAGAAACAAACTACATTTCTGTAACTGAGTTGTAATTTGTAGCCAAGTTTAGAAAATATGTACTGTACTTTCTGTTTTTTATGGTTACACCAGTATGAAAAAATTGAGATTATAGGAAACATAGCACCTAGGAGAAAACATCTTTGCTATCAAGATTGTTTAATTTTCAGGGAGATGGTGTTGATGGAAAGGGACAATCAACCAATGCTTCGCCAGCATTGTTATCTGACACTTCACATGAAAAAGAAAGTAATGGTGATAAGAATAGGGACAAAAAGGATTCCTCTGGAGGTAGTAGTGCTAGAATGAAAACTGACGATCTTTTCTCTGCCCATGACTTTGACATAAAAATTGATCTTGAAGTACCTTTACCAAGTAAGTCTAACTTTTAAATATTGTTGTTACTTTTTGTCTCTGTAATGTGTTATTTTTTACTGATGTCATTTTTAAATAGTTGAATTATTGGAAATAGTATAATTATATATGCTTTAAAAAACGTTTTAAAAGTATTCCGGGGAAATTCGTGAAAATGAAATAATTTGTTTGCATGACTGCAAAACCATGCACCTTAAATAATGGAGTATATAAAGAAAACAGCATGATGTACATAAAGTATGGTGAGCTTAAACCAAAGATTAAACAATGCCCTGCAATTTCATAACTGTAATAATGGATTGATTATTGTTTTCAATTTGTTTAGTCTGCTTGTTGAGAATATAAGTACTAAAAACAATATTTATGGTATATATTTAGTAAATTAGTTTCTGCATTATTTTTCAGAATTTCACAAAAAGACCATATCAACAAAATATTGTTTATACATTTTTACTTTAATATGAATAAACAAATTTTGAATGAATATTAAGGATTTTAGTTGTATTTCACCAAGAAATAATATTACAAAATAAAAACTACCTCCAATTAAATGTTTTCTTCCTTAAATTGTTTTTTACACATCTTTAAGATGCTATAAACACCTCTAAGTGAAGCTATAATATAAATTTTAGTCACTGATACATTCATGATTTTCATTTTTATTGTACATTTCCTTTAATATCACCCATTCTGAGAAAGGCTTTTCATGTTGTTTTTACAGATAATCCTGTCAGCGTAACACCAAAACCCATGAACCCTGTGAAAGACACAGGCCCTAGGAGGTCTCTGAATTTGGAAGATTACAAAAAGAAGCGAGGCCTCATATAAATTACTAGTGCTTATTGCTGAATATGGATTGTAACTTTGTTGTTGTCATTGGTATGATGTATCTCATCTACATCACCATTTCATGTGAATGTTTACATATTGTGAATTCATTCTCTTCCATTTCATTTATTGTACAGCCATGTAATATCATCATTCTTATCTGAATGAAATATCATGAAAACATTTGAACTGCTGAACATATGTATGCCATTTTTTCTATAATTGTGGATTTTTTAAAAATAAACTCGAGCCAAGTAACTACTGCCTTTGGGCTCTGTGATACTTGAGTTATGCTACTTGTCTTGACGTAGTAAGTGTTCATTCGTGTAATTTTAGGAATTGTCATTTGTTTAATATTACGAAATCCTAATTGAAATTTTGTGGAACGTCCGATGTAAATATTATTAAACGAACACGAAGTGGAATTCTTACTTTCACGGTTATTATTTAACCAATAGATACTTTAAACAAAATTTACATTCTAATGACTACAACACTTGAAGAATTTTAATTATCACACCTAACACAGTATACGTTATCAGAAAATACAGTAATTAATATTCTGAAGATCTATATATTTATATAAAACTTTCTTTAAGAGAAACATTTCTGCTAAATCCAGTATTTTGTCATGCAAAACTGGTGATACTTTTCGTATTACAGCCAAAAATTAAACAAGTGATAACTATTGATGGCGGCGAATTTAAAGATATTTTATTCAATCTAAACAACTTAACAAATTCAATAAACACCAAAATTATAATCAGGCAAGACGCATACCTGTTGAACTGTTCTGGAAAATTGCGAATGGAAAGAGACATCACCGTCATGATTCACAAAATTGTATTTACGCAAAAATTAGATCCATCACTACAGCATACCATAAAAGGCAATATCCCTCGGGGCTTGGAGTTGATTGGCTCAAGTATTGCTCATACTCGGCATATTAAATCCCGATTTTACATTTTTTAGGTAGTAATTTAGATGTAAGAATTTTATCAGAAACAATATTTTAAGTGATTCCGAATACTTCTTTTGGATTGTTAGTGCTTACTGAAAGGAATTAAGTTCCTTTGACGTATTCTGTCTTTAAATTGAAGTTTCACAAAATAGTTCCGGTGAAAGTTTAATATTGACAGAATAAAATTGTTTTTAGGATGGAAACGTAAGATAAAATGTACATGAAACATTACTATATTCTGTAAGAGAAGCAAAAATCGAGATCTAGAGCAACATTCGATGAATGTGCATTTCGTTTTAACGAAAGAGGAACTTCACACCCCATTGGAAAATCGTATGCCGGCACTGTCATCTGTTCGCTAAGCTTCCACCAATGGCTGGCGTCCTTATATCTAGCCAAGTCCGTGCGCATTAGTACAGAAATCTCAGACTACCCCTTCACAGTAGTGTAACACCCTACTCTGGCATAGGATTAAGTTCTGTTTGTGAAAGGAAGTGGTATAAGGAAACCAACAAGGGCACTCAGCTCAGGGGATATGGTCAGTGAATTTGTTTTACTTATAATCTTAGCACTTGGATTATACATATTTTTCCTGCTGCTAAAATTTGTATAGGTTATTTAGCGAGTTAAAAGATATATCCGGCAATGAACGTTACCGGTAGCCGCCATTTTATCAAACCTTATATATTGTGCTAAATGTAAACATAATTTAGGCTTTAATCAATCATGATAGTGTTTTCTGGTTAATATTTGTAATATTAGTGATACCAAGATTTGTCAATGAGTCAATTTCACGTACTTAGTCGTGAATATGTTGTGCACTTCTGAACTTTGACGACGGCATCCGGTTAGCATGAATCGGTGTTAGTTGAGTAAAGGCCGTACTTAGACATTAAAACATTATAGTTATTTACAGAATAAAAGCCTGTCTTTATGTAATTGGGGCATTTTGAAACAACAGTTCAAATGGAATGAAATTTAGTTTGTGACAAAAGGTCGTGATTTTTTCTCTTGTGTAGTTTTGTCGATTTGGCATGCGTATTGGCAGGAAAATTGTTTGCTTATTGACGTATAGCAATATTAAATTCAAAGGAGAATAACTATTGTAGTTTTCTCATCAGGTGACTCCGCCAGGATGAGTAGGGGTGGGGCAAGCAGGATATGACGTCATTTTATAGATATCCTCGCAAGTTTTTGAAAATTTGTACATTTTATAAATGTTAAAATTAAAAGAGCATGAGATATTTTTGTAAGAACTTGTATTTCCTTGCGTTTATTTGAAGTTGAACGTAGTAAATCCTTGGCAAGTAAACGATTTATCTCTTGATCCGTAACCAACTTGCATGTGATGCACATTGCTGTCCTAGTTTTCCAATATACCTCTGATAATTGGAGCGTTTTGCGGTAGTAGGTTTTGAATGCACTGGTAGTTTCGTATAGTTGGCATAGTGCTTCAGTTTTTAGAAATGTTCGATAATTATATTACCTTGTTGACAGTGTTGCTAATGCTTCATAGAATTCTTGAAAACTCAAAATGGACACGTTCTATGATTGTGCGGATGATACTCATGCAAGAGTGATCACTTTTAATTGGGATATGATTTTGTAGCTATACGGAATTAATATTATTTCTTAGTAGTCTAGCAAACCCGTCGGCTTGCATTAACTTTGTAATCCTTTTTTCTACCGTTGTAGATAATTTAAAATCCGTAATAAGTGAAACATTTCTCCGATAAGCATTTGAATGGACTTCAACATAGGTTACCGTTTGGTAGTTGGTGATATGAATTTATTTTTTCAATTTTGAATCGTATCTTTCAAAAATCTGTTCTGCTTCCGAATCAGGCCGCTTCTTTCAACCTACAAGCAGTCTTGTTTTGATCAATACGGCGTCCAATGCCCATCCTCCATAGTCAGTCAATAAAGTTGGTCTTATGTGCTCGATTTACTCACAGAAATTGTGTATAAGGTGGTTTTCAGGTTTAATAATAAAATTGGTTTTGGGTTCCTTGAATGGTGGTGTAGGGAAGGCGTTTAGATGGGAGTGGACTGTACCGAAATAGCATTAGGTAGTCTTCCTCCACCCCGCGTCTCTGCCCCGTCCCACGGAATACGCTAAAAGCGCTCCGTCTAGAATGACGGCCCATACCGCTTATATGGCGGACTTGTCCTCAGCGTCATTCTGTGGTCAGGTCATTTCATTAGAATGGCGATTTACCTGTTATATCATCTGATAAAATCTGGATGTATGGTTTAAATATGAAATTTAAGATTATTCGAATGTTGGCGAAGACGTAGAAATAACTACCTTTTATGGCCAAACGGTATAGTAACGCCCAAGCTCCTAAAGAGGCAAAGTCATCTATGATGTGTATCATTTTGTATGTGCGTTCCGGCAATCGAAATAATATCTTTAAAAATCGACTAGATAGTGTTTTATGACGGTGCGATATTTTTATTGGCGTTCTTGTAGTGTCTTATATGACACCCACCGACGAGAACTGTCAGTTTAGTACATACAATTCGGTTAATTTTCCTTACAGCTGGCGGCAAATGAGTCAAGGACTGTTAATGTATGATGAAGTTTGGATGTGTCCAACTTGTGGATAAACCCGCTTCTTAATTACGTTGCTTCAAGACATTTTGAGCTATGCCGGTAACTGGCAATATTTGCATGCAGTGTTTTTTGTTGGTTGCCATGATTAATTTTTGTTATTTGTTGAGTTATTAGGTAGCCGGTTTGTGTTTGTTAGCTGGATATTGAGTTTTCAATGTTTCATCTCGATTCTTGACGCTACGTTGAAATAAGTTGACTGAAGAAAGTTGAAAGGCCGCGGTGACTATTTTTGACGTATATTCGTATTTTTAGTAATCCACGTTATATAATTTTTATAATTACACGTATAATGATAGCCTGCGTGACAGTAAGCATTTCGTTTTGAAAATGAGTACGGGTTGTTGACTTCCCTAAGCTAGCTTGCGGCGCATGCTCCGGACGGGTTTTCTTAACCCCTTACGCTTTCGTTGGCGGATGAATAGGGGAAGGGGGGGGAGCAGTGAGTGAGCGTATTTCAATGAGCAAGGAGAGTGTTGGAAGTGAAAGTGACTTAGGGGTTTTCTCACTCCTTTGACTATATTTGGTCATGTCTTGTCTGCGATAATGCGATGTCAAGGTGGAGATTAAAACTCGCTGCATTTATGTCTGCGAAGAAAAGGTTATGCATACGATTTTGTTTATTATGGCATAATGAGTCGGTCAAATGATTGAAGAATCGCTAATTAATTTTGCTTTTTAAGTATTTTTATTATTTGATATTTTTACTTGCAGTTTTCAGTTATTTGAAGTAATAAAAGTTTTCGAAAAAAAATTTTAATGCTCGTTTGATATGGAGGAATAATTTGTTGCATTTATCTTAGCTTTAGTCAATTTTTATTTTATTTTTAAATTCACTTTGAGTATTGTATCAACTTTTATGTAATGCTAATTGGAGCGATTCAAGTAATTTTATTCGAAAAAGTCATTATAGCCATTCTTTTTGTAAACAAAACCTATAACCTCATTTTATTGCATATTTTGATGGAAATTTTAAATAATCGATTTAAATTATGCATATTTTGGAGAAATAAAATAAGTTCTCTCGTACTTAAATTACCAGTTAGTTTGTCTCTCTAGAAGTTATCGTCAGTGTGTTTTATAGTTTTAATTTTTGGATGTTATTTTGAACACTTATGTGATGTGTGGCACCTTCTATAACCCAAATTCTTTTGTAGTTAACAGTGTGATTTTTTTGTGTTTTAAGGACCTCTCCTGTGACATTCACATAGCCCTCTAAATTTTTTCATCTCCATAATTTCTTTGACTTTCTTTTATTTTAATACATTTTTGACCTATTTTTACGATTGTTTATATCTTTGTCATTAAAGGCTTCGGGAGTAACAGTGTCAGATGTGTGCAAGACCACATATGAAGAGATTAAGAAGGACAAGAAACATCGATATGTGATATTCTTCATTAGGGATGAGAAACAGATTGATGTTGAGGTTATAGGTAATGGGAACTTTTATTTTAAGATGAAATTTAGATATGTTAGTTTTATTTATAGATTAGTTGTATCGTTTATTTTTTATTTATTTGACATTTAAAATTTTTTAATTAAAATGCAGGTACAAAAGATAAGTAATAAATTTGGCATTTAGAGAAATTAAAACTTTTTAACTCATAATTGTGTAATTTGATTGTTGGGCATTTTCTCTAACCTTAATATTCATGCAGTGTTTTAAAACTTGCACCTTAAATATTCTAAATGAGTAATAAAAAATTACTTCTTGAAGGCTATTTGAAAGGCTGTTGCAATATCAGTTATTCATGTTACAATTTGTGCCATGGCATTAAAACATTAAGTTAATTTAAGATGTATAATATAATACATTATAAAATTTGTATTTTGTTGTAATTGATTTATTTACATTCACAGTTGAAATATCTTAACCTTTCAATTATAGGAGATCGTAATGCAACCTATGATCAATTTTTAGAAGATCTTCAAAAAGGTGGAACTGGTGAATGTCGATACGGTCTTTTTGACTTTGAGTATACTCACCAGTGTCAAGGAACTTCTGAGGTGAGTTGTGTTACCTTTTGACAGTTCCATCTTTTTAAGTAATAGCTGTAATAAAATTTTAATGATTGCAAATTTTTTAAAATGGAAATTTTTGTGATAAAAATTATTTCAAGCTATCAGAGTAATTTTATTCTACAACTTATAAGTATATACAGCCTTCCCTCGTTTTACGAACTTCCATTTTATGAGTTTTTGCTTTTACGAACTGAGCAATTTCATACCTATTTTTCGATTTGTGAACAAATTTTCGCTTATACGAGTTCCTTAGGTTCGCATGAAAATCCTATTTTTCAAATATCGAATAAATTTTTGCTTATACGTGCTCTATCCACTTCGGGAAAGCTCGGTAATGTTCATCAGATATCATCATGCTGTTCCGAATAAGAATTATCATCTCGGTCTCATCACGTGCGTTGCCGTTCTTAGTGAAATTTGGTTTGCTGAGTGGTGTGCATTATCTTTTAAATTAAGATATATTTTTGTGAATCATGGCTCCTAAATGTGCCAGCCTTTCAGGTATTGCAGGTGATAAAGTGTAAAAAGAGAGAAGGGCTTTAAGTGTATCCCAGAAACTAAATATTATTCAACGACTGGAGAAAGGCAAGCGGTCAAAGGAAATCTGCACCACATTTAACCTATCGTAGGTTAACAGGCTAATAACGCTAATATGTAGAGTAAGACGACATAGGCTAATGATTAAGAATGTCATTTAAGTACATTAATATATCATTATTAAGGTTTTTCTCAATTTGGTATCGTTCTGTATTGTTTTTAAGTAAACTATGATATATTTTTATTTTGACCTTCGGAACCAATTAAAATTTTTTACATAGGAAGTAATGGGAAAATAATTTTTGTTTTACAAGTTTTCACCTGATGAACAGTTCTCGTGGAACGAATTAAGTTCATAAAAAGAGGGAAGGCTGTACAGGTATCCCTCGTATTGCAATATTAATTGGTTCCGAGAAATTGCTGCGTCAAGTGAAATCGCGTAAAGTGAATTGATAATTATAATTGGTAAAATAGGGATGCGTTCCCCACAATTGACCACCTTATACAGTGTACGCATATAAAATTACTAATTGCTCCAATTCCACTGGTCATGCAATTACATTGTATGCAGTTTTTATTTTGATTTTTTAAAATAGTGTTATGGTGAAAATTTATACTTTTATATTTATATCTTTAATTTCTTTTTACTTCATACGTAGTATAGGAGAAAGTTATGTTTTCGTGAAAAAAATCAATTTCGTGAATTCAACGGATATACATTTTGAGGTCCCCTCAATTTTATATTTGGCATTTTTGTTCAAGGCAAAAGAACTGATAAGTTTTCGATAAAAATCAGTCAACCGGAAGTGGGTGTTTGCTCTTGTCACATCAGTATTTTAAATATTTGATTAAATGTAAAAAAGTATTGGAGTAAAAGTTGTAGGAAATTTAATTTTCCCATATAATGCATTGTTTAGGAGATATCTTAAAAACTAAATGTTTTAGCTGCCACCACCACACCACATACCGGTGACTATTGTAAACACTTGACGCTTAGTTACGTCTTAGTAACACTTCTTTTTATTTTCTTAATTGTTGGAGCTTCATGGCTATATTCAATATTAGAAGGCTATGGTTTGAGTTGATGTCCGTTCTTTGTAAGGTGGTAGAATTTTTCTCACAGTTCCTTAAAATATTTATTATCATTTAACCTATTTGTAATTTTTAGAAATATTACAGGTATGGAGCAAGTCATGTGGTGGCCACATCAGATTTTTGTGAAAAAGATTGCTGTTAGGTTACTATTCTTTTTATGATAGTGAAATGTTTCAAAACATTTATCAGTTTTTAAAGAAGTTTGTGCATTTGATAGATACCCAGATTTAGGAGCAATTTAATTTCAAAAGTAATTTGTATGTTATTATTATTTGCAATTATTTTCATATCCATAGATTGTGTTTATTCTGTACTAATTGATTTTTATTTTAAGCTAAATCATGTAATTGGCTTGGAGAAATTTGGAAGTGCAAACATTGAATTAGCCATTATCGTATATGGGAAGTGTTTGAATAAAGTGATATTTTTACAACCTTGGAATTGAATGGATAGAAATTATTACCTTAAATTGGATATTATTACTATTGAAGCAGTTGATATATTATGTAGCTAAGTTTCATGTTTTACTTTCTCATATACATAGTATATTGAGAAAGTATTGTAATTGTGAAAAAATTTTATTTAGAGATTTTGATAGAAATAGGTGTTTTAGGTGTCCTTGAGTCCATAAAAGGGGTTTTTGCCATGCCGGCTGTCTGTTTGCCATTCTAGGGCCCAAACATGTACATAAAATTGAATGATATCTCGTATTTGTACAATATATCATCTTTTGTAGACCCTTTTTTTTCATAAAAATGCTATTGCACAAAAATAAAGGGTAGTTTATTCTTGGCAATTTTTTGATAAATTTGATTTATTGAAAAATGGGTCCAGAGAATTTGATTAAAATCAATCCAATTGTAGAGCCTGATGTCACAAATAATACTATGTAAGCCATATGTCTCATGAAATCACTATATGGTGTCCAGTGACATTACAATGTATGCTAAGCTACCTTACCTAAGCCTTACGATGTCACGTCTCTGCCGCAATCCATTCAAACTCTTACTACAGCCTTACAGTTAAACTAAATCGAATGATATCTCATATTTATGGATAATATCATTCATAATAGACACTGAGGAGATGAACGATATTGTGCAACAATTAAGGTCACTTTATTCTAGGATATTTTGAACCAATTCGATTTACTCAAAAATGGCTCTAAGAATTTCGATTAAAATCCATCCAAACGTTCAACCTGATGTCACAAATAATACTAAATAAGATGTGTTCCAAAAAAGTTAATATATATATCGTCCAGTGGCATTATTTCTGTACAAGACGCTCAGCGCATGCATCAGAGGGGAGGGGGAATTCAGGGATTCCCTAGTCTAAGATTCTGTACCTCTCTGTTAATGCCACACACTTATTAGTGAGAGGTATTAGCTGTGAGAGCTTGATGATGTCAATCACTTTGGTTCTGTTGCTATGTATTATTAACATAATCGGCAGTGAATTGCCAAGCATACAGAGTTAATTTCGGAGCAAAGAGTGTAGTGAGACCAAATGTATATACGTATATGAGAAAGTTTGTGCAATGTATAATGTGTCGTTTATTTTTATTGTGCTATCTGTTTTCATTCTGCAATCAATTTGTGTTAATATACTACTGCATTTTTATTTTCATCTTATAACTTTGTGGTCTGATTCTCATGCAATATCTGTTGGATTTGACAGGCTTCCAAGAAGCAAAAACTATTTTTGATGTCCTGGTGCCCTGATACTGCCAAAGTTAAGAAGAAGATGTTGTACTCCTCCAGCTTTGATGCCTTGAAAAAGTCTTTGGTTGGAGTTCAGAAATATATTCAGGTAATGTACCTTATTGTCTGTTATTTTTTATTTATAAAATAAATATAAGAAATAATGGTATGTATTAATGGCAGGACCCTTACATGTCTGTATGTGATGAGAAACGAAATTACATGGAGGATTGTATTTTATTTGGAGTATTGACATGGGGGCCACAAATACTGAACTCAGTTTGAGTACAGAGGAGTGCACATATGGGTTATTTTCCATTCGACTACACTTAGACCATGGACTTTTGATGTCAGTGGGAAACCAGCCTGTGTTAGTCCTGGCCAAGACTTCTTGTTATATTCATTGAGTAGTTAATATATTTGCAATGAAAATTGAATCAGTTACTCACTCTATGAATTGTGTTGCTTTAGTGTATGATTGAGCAGGATATGTTACCTAAATATTGCATCTCGGGTGGGGAGGTATTTATTAAACCTAACACTTTGAATAGGTGGATTTAGAAGAGTTAGTTTTTGTGTTTGTGTATTTGTGGCTGATAAACCTCTTGGATTATTATAACCATAGAAGACTTAAGCTATGTTTTCATGCAAGTGGTATAGGTGGCACGAGCGGTGCAACCGAGGCGACAAAAAAAAACTTTTCATGAACATTACTTGGTACATGAGGCAAACAATTGACTATGCGGCACCATGGTTGTATTCTGGACCAACGCTTCCGATTTTGTCATATTTACTAGTCTTATTAATTTGTAAAAATGGATCAATTTCAGTTGCAATGGCGATATGATGTCTTACAATTACTTATAAAAAATTAGAAAGTGTGAACATTGACAAATGGTGGTGGGTTTGCCCTATTTTCGAGGCTAAGCTAAGACAAGGAGATCATCTCCTGTCTTTTACATTGTACAGGAGCTGGCACTTCTCTTTAACTTCTTCAGTTATAATCTTTTCTACCGCTTCAATCACACCGATTGCTCTCCAGTTCAAAATGAACCAGGTTTAATTTATGCTAAAATGTATTTGTTATTCATTTGTTGGATTAGAGCGCAGCGCATACGGGCAAAGTTGAGAAAATTTTAACTTTCACCGCCCGACCATCTCACAGCTCGTACCACTTCAACCAAGGCCACTGATTGGTTACCGTCATTTCTTCACTGCCCGTGCTGCCTATACCTCTTGCATGTATTAGGGTATTGAGGTTAGCTTTGTTTTTACTCGGCAATGATGAATTTTAAATTAAAACTTGCTAAAAGACAAGGAAAGAATTAACTGCCTGTTTATCTATTGTTATTATATAGCTATTTACACAGTTTGTCTATCATAAAATCATTTTTGAAAAGACCTTGGAATGAATGCAATAAGGAACAACAGAGGAAAGGTGTATGCATGGATACATACAAGGCAGAGATTTTCTTTACGGTTTATGCATTCGTGTCAAAAAAGATAGTTATGAATGTCTTAATATAATGTTTAACTGAGAATTGATATGCCAGTAGTGATGCCAAGGAAATATTGAATTTTTGTTTCACCAATTTATTTTCTAATTGGTAGTAATTAATAAAACAATTTAAATTTATTGAAAACCGCCCTCAATTGAAATTAGTAGTGATCTTTATGTTCACGTTCATTGTAAATTATCTATTTCTTTTCACTTAAAAAAGCTGTGTATACGTAAGGAAAATAAAAGTATCTAACCTTTTTGAGTGCCATGCTGATTTTGTTGGGTATGTCCAAAAGTGCCACACACACACACGATGTTTTTTCCCAAAAAATGAAATTTTAAAAGTAGTTCTTGCGTTATATTTGATTACTAGTGATATAAAAGGTCGTAAAATTGTGTTTAAAAAATTACCATACATTTTGCATGTCTGTTTATGAGATACATGATACTTGTTACATTGTAGACACATTAGGCATATGTTACATTGTACTTGAAAAGCATTTGAGGCAAAATTGAATCAAGTTCAGTCAGTGGCTGAACCCCTGGTAATTTATACCGTATTACTGTAAAAATACCGAATTTACTCTGTAACAGTAATTTGTGAGTGCTGGTGTTTGTGCTAAAGTTGCGCTGAGTTGGATCTAACCAATCAAATACCTCGAGACTACATTGTAAGCTCCTCATGGCTCTATCAGGCAAGGCGGTCACTTCAAGCGTTGCGAAAAAATACTATGTATCAAAAATATCGCTCGATGTTGATTCTGTCCATACTGCATTCTAGTGGAAATCATGAGATCTATCTAACAGCTTCTAACAAAAAATAACAAAAGTGGAAATCAAAATATTATTTTTAGAATATCCTATTTTGAATTTTTTTGCTTCGTATTCGCGTATTTTTTTAATTAAAGTTTTGCAAAAAAAGTATGGCTTATATGCAAGTAATTATGGTATATTAAGTGAATGTTAGTGTGTACCTTTTTATTTTAAGAATTTGTTTTTAATTTTTTAATAAAAGAATTAAGTCAACTATTGAACAAAGTATGTGGTATTTTATTATTCTCACTCACTTATTACCATAAAGGCAATACATCCCAATAAAACATTGCAAAAAGCAACAAAAATATTAAGAAATGAAAATATAGAATAATATTATTTGCATAACTGCAATTTTAGTACTTTTTCATCAGTCTCTATGAAGCATCACATACATGCTATTTATTCATATCTTTGCGTGATTCTTTCAGCATTTGCAGAAATGATATATAAAACATTACATTCTATAAAATTATTTATTCATAACATATTTGTTTATAAAATTAAAATATATGATAAATTCGCAAATATCTTCTAAAATCTTGAAATCGTCCTTGGTACTACACTCGAGCTGTTTAAAGAAGTCCGATGACAGCTAGAAGGGTCGAGGGAGGAGGAGGGGGCATTGTTGCTAGATCATAGAGTGAACACGTGAAGAGAAAGGGCAACGTAAGGGGCTTCTTCCGCGATTTCTATTATTAGCAGAGTTTACCTGCCAAACCTCTTATCCCCTAAAAACATGAGGACGAGTTAAAGCCTAACTCAAACTTGTTATTATTGCTGCTTGAAAGAACCAATAAGCACGCATAATTAATATTTATTTCCACATTACCAAAAAATAATCAACAACGCATATAAATCAATTTTAGTAGACATTTATTTTTTCAAATAATATTATCACAATTAACATTTTTAAAATTATTTATTATTCCAGAGGATATATTCCTTCTAGCCGTCTTGAAGCAGAGGATTCTTCTAACAGTCTGAAATGCAGAATAATAAGTTATTAAACAAACGTAACATTAAATTTAGTATATTTTTAAAAGTTGCTTTTAAAATTTCATACCTTTTGATCGGAAGGGATACATCTGAATCGTCTGACAAGCCAGATTCATCGTCCGTGTTTTCCCATGTCCGAGCTGCTATCACTGCCGCTGTTCAGATCTATGACCAATTTCTCCACATGGGTTTCCACTATGCCATCGATTTTAATTGCCTCATCAATGATAGACGAAACTTTACGGACGACACTTTTCCAATTCATTGGGGTCACATTTGAGATGGCTTCTTGAGTCAGCTTCATCACATCGCTAATTTTGAAGGTTTTGTTGCGCTAGGCAACAAAACCTTTGACTTGCGCTCAAATCATTTCAATATCATTGAAGTGGCAGTGATATGGTGGGATTCGTAAAACTTTGTGACCATGTATCTTTGCTATCTCGACAATTTTATACATAGGGAAATGGGACTGATAGAATTTGGCTAATGTTAATAGCTCCATTTTGTTCATTCCCGGTTCCAGTTCCGGGACATTTTTTCTTTTTAACCACTCAATGATATCCCCTTTCATCCATTTGCACATGGGAGCTTTATTAATTCTGATGCTGTGGTAGGGGGCGTTGTTTATTATAATTGTGCTGTTAGGCTTGATTTTGGGCAATAGTTGGTCAATGAACCACTTCCTGAAAGTCTCATTCGTCATCTCTTGATGATAGTCCCCCGAATTCTTGTTTGCTTTAAAAGATGAGTGCAGTTTGCACAAAACCTTCCGAAGTCCCGGCATGCAATAAAATCAATCGAGCACCCTTGCCCACAGGGGCTGGCATGGTTCCTTTTGTCGTTTCATCCGTCCAAATCACACTTTTAGAATGACCAGCATTCACCCATGTCTCATCTAGCCATACCACATCATCTAAATTCACTTTAGATATTTCTCTGAGAAATTTTCCTCGCCATGCCACAATGTCCCCCTTTTCCATTAAAAGTTTCCTGTTTCCTGAAAACCTTTTCCACCTAAACCCAATTTTTCTCACCACAATTCGTAGACTTGTTCGCCCACCCTTGAAAAGATCTGCTTCCTTCAGGGAGTGCAAAAGTTTATTGATTGTTGGATACTCCTTTTTCTCATAATACGAATAAATATGCCTTCGAATCGCTTCCTCATTGAAGTTGTCAATGACTGTCTTCGGGCATTTTCTAGGTCTTTTTTTTTCCAGGTGTGCTTAAGACAGCAGTCGGCTCCTTCTCGCGATTGCTGTCCCCGTGTATTTCTTTTAGAATTCTCGACACCGTTTTTGTGCTGACTCCTCATGCTTTTGCTGTTCTCTCCGTCACTCTTGTTATAGGAATGGATGGGCCACTGCTGATTTTTTCTTCCTCAAAGTATTCATAAATACTCACGATAGTTTCACGAGTTTGTGAGCGCAATGTCGATCCACGACCATGTTTTTCCCACTCATCCCGGTCCTTTTCTCCCTTGGAGCCCTCCTGACAAACTTCGAAAAAATTATCTCAAAATTATGTACTAAATCACACATGATAACTGCGTAAACCAGACCGGCCTCTGTCATTGGTTGAAGCTCATGGAAGCACTTCCCTCACCCCCTCATTCACGGAGCTGTCATTGGACTTCTTTTGCCCGCTCGACTGTAACTGTGTAATTATCTTTTCTTGGAGAAGCCATCTTTAAAGAGTAGAGGTAGTACTCGGCAGAATTAAAAAATCATAACTTGACAAATAATCAGCATGAACCATAAAGAACGGAAGATACGTAATCTCCTCTTTTGATTGATACCATTATCTCCTGCCATCTGTCATTTGTATGTTCAACTATTACAAGTTTACACTTATTCTGCATGGTCAACAATTTATCGTTGTTGGGACTTCTTGCTTAGGAAGCAAACTACGATATATCATCCCATGGCACTCATTTGTTGTCATGGATAAACCATTTCCTTACATTTACTATATAAGCTGTTGGCTCACGATAGAAAATTAAACTTATTTATAGTAGATGTTGTTTACTTCAGTTGCTACAAAAAAAAAACAATTAAAAACACAGAAAAAATGTTCTAAATTCAAAGTGAATTACAACTTACTCATTTGATTTTCTTTAAAATCTGCTACTCGGATAAAAATTGCTGAAATAAACATGCTATTTGTATAGTTTTACAAATTTTGACTTTTTTGTTATAAGTAATATTTTACGAAATATAAAGAAAAGTTCACTTTTTGTTATCAGTTAAGTGGCACTCCCGATTAGGATACACGAGTAGTTTCACAGATGAAACATGCGGGAGGACCTGCCCATAAGGTGTTCTTGTTTTACTTTTTGTAATGAATGGTAAAAATGGTTTTGTAATGAACAGACTAGCATATTAATTGTTATAATGGATACGACTAGAGGAGGAAATGATTGATAGTAGAACAGAGGACATTTGATATTGCTGTATCGGTCAGAATCATTATGTATGAGGCAAAAAGAGTTGAGGAAGAAAAAGGACTAGTTGAGCATACTTATCGTTATTAAATATGCATTCCATTTATTATTTATCCCATTAAATTAAAATATCATCTTGCACTTAAGTTTAAGTAAGTACTATGGGTAAAGTGTACCTATACGTGTGCGGTGCACTCCGACATTTAATTAATACGACTGCAGAGTTCACGTAGGGCACGTTTAGTAACCGTCCATATTTGATGTTACACACTGAGGGCGGAGGGGGGAGTCCGACTTGTGTGACGATGTGGTTTGGAAGGGTTTTGAAAAAGGTGACGTCACAAAAATTACACCAGCGCCATCTACCGGAGAAAACTATGTACTCTTTTCCACCCCTTGAAGACAGCATTATGCTTATTCCTTCATCCTGTATTAAACGCTAAAAAAATAAAACTAATAATTTAATGTAGATCACTAGATGCCAATAAATGTGCATGTTCTATCATAATTATTGGTAAATCTTATCGCTTAATTGTACGCTTAATTGTATTTGCTAATTATAATTAGGCATATTATTGTTGTGAGCTATTTGTTACATTATCATTTTAAAACAAAACAATTGGAGTAGTTAACAGGTAAAAAGAATAATGTTACTGTTATGAATCACACTGTCATTCATTGAGGACTCTCCTTCCATAGTGGAGTGTGTCAAAGGCCATAACACGTCAAGCAATCACTTGCTTTAAACTCGCATACGAGACCGTTTCATTGTGCCAAACACTGGCTCCTTCTCCCTTGGGAAAAATCTTTGACACTTGTCCCGTCGGATAATTCTGTTCCTTCCTTCATAATTCACATATTTTACAGAGGAACCAAAAAGCTGGCACCTATTGACCATCCCTCTTAGAAACCTCTAGGTGCAAATCTCTCGTCTATTCATTTAAGCATCATAAACTATCCTTGTTGAGGATTTGCAAACTAATTTGTCTGTTTCCTTCCAAGGAAACCTCTTTCTTCACAGGTTGGGGGGTTGAGGATAGGTTTTTAAAATTATTTTCTGTCTCATTTCTTCGGGGTATTTTTTTTTAAACTTCAAAACTTCTTTTTAGAGCAATGAGGAGGAACCCAAACACCAGCCAAGTTAAGCGTTATATTTTTAGCTGCCCATATATACGAAGTGTACATAATTTTCCCTTGGTTGTAGTCTTAGTTGGATTCTTAACCCCGCAACGTCATCCTGCGTATGGAGTACGCCACGGAGATTGCTAGATTTCTTTATTTTTTTATGCAGTACATTTTCTTAATTCTGAAAAAACTTGATATATTTCAAAACAGTAACCTTAGGCCTTGCTATTGTGATTAATTCTGCAATTGTTACTGTATTTCTTTTTATCTTTATTATACGATAAATTTTGTGTTTGAATTTTCACGTAATTATGCGAATTGTGGCTTCTAAAAACCCTTATTCAATGCTGAGATTAACCGAACCTCTGTACTAAAGCTACTGTGTAGTGGAAGGGGATATAGGCACTGTTTTTCTGCTTTGTGACGTCTCTTACTCTTGAGATGAATATTTTTCTTATGCGTCGACACTTGAAAGCTATATGGAAAGGGAGAAGAAAGGGTCTTCAGATCTGGACTTGTGCTTGTTTCAGCATTTCTTGAGAACAATTTAATGAGAGTGAGAGACACTTATCTGACATCACAAACAAGATCATTCAAAGATATTTATAGTGCTGCCTCTTGAGTGAAAGAATTATGTAATTCAGAATGCAATGTTGTATTGTTGTGTTTTTGTAAATAAAAAGTGATTTCAAACCAATTTTATTTTTTGCAAATTTGTATTTGGGGAGAGGGGTTGTGAAAGCTTTGTGATGTCATATATGGGGGACCTTATTTTTTGTCATGCAATATGATGAGTGGGTGTCAAAAATAGGCCAAAATTGCATTACATCATTTATGGACAGCCCCTTAGCTATACAAGTCTCAAAGCAATTATTTATGTTTTAAATCATCTCTATTTATTTTATGCAACTTCATTAACCCTATCCATCACACTGTAAATGTAATATTAATTTAAAAATAGTATGCATGTGTATATATTATTAGTGCAAAACTTAATTTCATTATGAAATTTTCCATTTTTGAAACAAAACGGTTCTTTCTTTGTGACCCTTGGAGAACCTTGAGTGACCTCCCTAAAAAGTTTGGAAATTGCTGACTTATGATGATGTTGAAAGTTGAACTATTAATTTGTAAATTTCGGAAATATCTAACTATTTGAATAAGCAGAATAAACTTGGTCTCAGATTAACAAAAACTTCCTGTGCTTATGTAATATATTAATCTGATGTGTATTTACATACAATTGCTAGTGTAATTGTCTTCCCTATGATGACAGAATTTTATAGATGAGAAATCAATCAAATAGAATTTGAGCTTAATTTTATTTAAGTACCTAATGACCGAAAAGCATTTCAAAATGTACTCTAATACTTAAATTACTCTGTAGTGATGTTAATAAACCAAGTGCAATCAACTAAAGAATTTATATTTTTTGATAACTATGGTGGCACTAGGTAATAGCCCATATGACGGGTTGAAATAACAAAGTCCACTTGGGAAGGCTCTACTTTGTGGAAAGATTCCATTTAAATGAAAAAGAAATGTGAATTTCCACTAAAAAGTTTATTAACCTGCCGGTTTTGCCTGTTACAGCATCATCACCTGATTTGAGATTTCTTTTTTTATCACCTTAAAATATGTGAATTGAGCCTTTCTGCCAAATTTTGAACATGTATCTTGATCCTTGAGTAATTTGCATTTTTATAGCGAGCTGTTGTAGCGTTATATTAGGCAGATCACAAAAACTGTATGTATAATTAGCAAGCTTTATGTAAACAAATAAAGAATTTCCATTTGTCGATAACTATGGTGCATTTGGCAAGCTTGAATGGAGCAATAATATGTAAGATATCCGAAGATGGTTAATTGAAGTTTCTAATTGTTATAATAGTGTAAAAAAGTCATATTTTTTTGATTCTAATTAATCTTTGAACTTGATGGGAGATGGGGTGGTGTTTCCTTGGTAATGAATAAAATCTTCTCTATTTGATTGTGCTTTGGTTCACAAATTCGATTCATAGTAAAAATGCATAATATATAAATGTTCTTATGTAAATTATGCAATTATTTATATTATTTGTACTGTTTGATGAAATATTGCAAAAGCTGCACTTCCAGTCAGATGGTTTGTATAAGTGATAAGATAAAAAAGTGAATTTGTGAAACTCATGTTGTGCAAGAATGATAAGCAACAAAATCAAATTTATTGGAAAACTTAAGCTTTTTATGATATGTTGCCTTACCGACCGTGTCATTGTTAAACCTCGAGATTGTATGTCGTCTCAAGCCTTATACTATACACATAAGGGATACGAGCTTTGAATGTCTTAGTATGTGAAAGAGAGAGGACGAAGGAAAGGGAGTGAGAGAGATGGTGAGAGGGAGAGAGAGATAGATGATGTTCTTTATTAAGTTTTACTTCATAACTTTAATATACCAATTATTTCTGTAAAAGTAACTAATAAATTATATTAAATTTGTTGTAAAATATGTAATGGAACAAAATACTTTTTAACTCGGATGTAAATACATCAGTTGTCTTTCATTACGACTTACAAACTTTGCTATTAACACATCTAAACACTACACAATTGCATTCATTACAACTTGAATATGCAAAACTCAAGAAAAAGCATTTTACGCCATGAGTTTTTTAGGTTAGCACATTATCCTGTCCTATATCTAAAACCAATTTTGTAAATATAACCTCATCAAGAAATTAACAATTTCTTTGCCCCTTAATGCCGAAAAATGTTCTCAGCATGACTGAATCGCTTACAATGAGGATATCTGTATATACACAAAACTGGCGGTTGGGATTGAATATTATTAACTGATATTTGTTTATTATGTAATGTGATAGCGATAGCATTCTCAGTTTATATGAATAATCAGATACAGTAAAACCCTCCAAATTCGTGGGGTTATGCTCCTGAAAACAGCGAATTTGGAATCTGTGGAAATGGAAGCAAAGGCCATATGAGAAAATGGGGGTTAGGTTCTCGGTTCTCCATTATTTTGACAACAATTATTGATGAAATGGTAGGCTAAAAGTGGTTTAGAACCAATATAATATTTCAATTAAATATTGCCATAGCCGTACAGCCAGTTTGCCGAGATAATTTCGCATAAACCATGATTAGCAATGAATATACCGAAAAATATTTATTGAATCACGTAAAAAGCAAAAAATGCATACATTAAATGAGGTGTATGGTACAAAATGTATCTCATGCTGAGCATGCCGATACACTCAGCATAAACATACCTTAATAAGTTAAAGATATTGAAGCCATATGCGAAAAATCCGATGACGAGGAAAGCAGTGACGATGGTGATGGTTGATGAAGGTATTTTTCTACTTTTGCAAAATGCTTTTTAAACCATTCTAAAAACAGCGCACTTGCAACCCAGGGTTTTTGGTTAGCTCTTGAAAACAACAGTAGACCCTGTTCAATGTTTTTCTCCTTCAATGTCCGAGGGTGTAAAGACCAGTATACAATCATGGGCTTCATCATGCAGTCCCCTGAAGCGTTAGCACATTGGAGACGGTAAATTTGTCTTTGGCCGATTTCACTTCAATTGACAAAAATGTTTTTGAAGGCATTCTTTTGCAAGATGACGTTGTCTCGTCTACGTTGAATACTTGCTGTCAAGTGTATCCACTGTCTTCAATGTATTTTCACAGTTGTTTGGGAAAACTTTTTGCTGCTGCATAGTCTGTGGACACTGATTGATTGTTGGCAGCAGTAGTTGAAAAATCCATGAAACTGCGAAGCATGCGAATTTGGGGGTTCTACTGCACTTGATGAAATATTGCCAAGAGTTAGGCTGCTTAAATAAGAATGTGGACAAATGGCATATGATTAAGTAAAATGGTGTTTCTCTGTATATTGGTGATGCATTTATTTTATTAATTTATGGATTATTAATTTTTTGTGATAAAATAGTCTTGATTGTGAACATACATGGGAGATAAGTTGGCCCTTTCTAATTTTTGAACGCTGTATGTTTTGGGTTTGAATTTACCTTGGGTATGTGGTAATTGCTGTGAACCACTGCATCTTCACTAAAATAAGAAAATCTTTCCAATCATAAATGCTACAGATAGATGCAAGAGGGGAAGGTTTTAAAATACTGAATATAAAAGGTTTGAAGATCTCTTTTAAAAGAATTTGCATTTATAAACTTCTAACATGATTAATTTGCTTGTACCAATAAGCATATAGGAAATTTTTACTTGAATTTTGCTATTTTTAGTGAATGTACTGTAGCCTGTGATGCTTGGTCATCATTCAGATTTAAATTTGTTTTGCTCAGGATTAATATGTTTGGTTTTCTCTTTCACAATAGGCTACAGATTTGTCAGAAGCATCCCAAGAAGCAGTTGAAGAGAAGTTGAGAGCAACTGATCGACAGTAAGAGGCTTAATAAAATTAACATTAAAGAAAAAATGTCAAAAAAAGTCCTGCTTCAGCCTTGATGCATCATAGAGTGTGTGTCATCTACTTATCCAAGTTGGATGGTGTATGGAGTGGGATAATCTTTCAAGCAGATTCTCTCCCAGAGGTGAAGCTGATACAAGCCATTTTGCTCATCCCACTCCTGATTTTGCCTCTGTTCAACTGGGAAGTGAATCGTGTTTTGAAGTCTGATAGATGGCTATAATTGTTCAGGAGTTGAATTTTGATTCTTGTCACATGTAAGAGGCAAACCTTTTTTGCATTAATATTGATTGATGGGATGCACTGATAAATCAGTTCATCCCATATTTGAAAATTTTTGTATTTTGTTCTGTAGAAGTATTGTCACAGGCTGGATATGTATTAAATTCATTTCTATGAAAGTGTTGATTCATTTGATATATTTGAAGTATTCTTAATCAATGACCTTGATTATTGGGTGTTTTCATGTTAAAATGCTTATTAAATGCATCTTTCAAGGGACTAAAACAATGCTTAATAAGGAATTAAAACAATGCTTAATAATAATTCTTTGAGTAGCTACTTGGCATATTATTTATGCAGTTCTGGTATACTTATTGTAATTTAGATTCCTTATTCCTAATTTCATATTCCTTTTCAGGCAATATTTTTATAAATATATAAGAGGTGCACCTTTTCCTTTAGCATTTGAACTTTTTCAGTGCATTATTGACAAAATCATAGTGTAAAGTTTTTGTACTGGACAAGGTGGCTATTCTTCACTATTACAAGAATATTTCGTTCTTTGAGATCAGTGTGGACTGTACATAATCCATATAAGCAAAACCTTGAGGTAAATTTTAGGTAGATAAAAGGAAATTATTTCTCACAATATACTGCTAATTCTGGATGCAGCAACTTGATTTTTTCGACATTTCTAATTTCTTCAAGTAGCTCCCCTCATCTGCAACCAGATGTAAGACTAATTTTATGGGACATAGTTATTTATAGAAAATAAGAAATTTTGGGCCATCTTGATATATTGCTTTATATTTTTATTAGGGATCTACAAAGTCTAGTTCAAATTGAGTATAATTGATGAGTCCATTTTGAGTTTATTAATAAATAAAGCTATATTCAATCATTTTCTTTCCATCTGATACAAAACTTAGCAAAACCTTTTTCTCTGTATATTTATTATTGTAAATCTTGATTGATTTTGACTTAAGAATGCAAACACTAAAATAAAAAAATCTGATTTATCCAGTGCTTTCTCCATACAGAGTAATGAATATGATTACAATAGTAATTACAAGGTCCTCGAGAATAATTACAGGTAAATACTCTTGAATAATTTTTGAATGCTTTAAGTTTCATGGTGAAAAATATTTTGAATAACTTTTCACTTTGAAATACAATTAGTAAACAAAATTATTTGTTCCTATGGATAACAAAATATCAATCTGTGGTTAAAATTATAATTGGCTTCACTCAATATTTACAAGAGAATTTGATCACAAAATGTGGCGCTTGATGGCAATGGGATAATTATTGCAATTAAAATTACCCTTGGCAGTGTAGACATCGCTATCAGCAATTAGGAAATTTGATTGTAGCAATGCAAACTAAGGTATCACTTAGCAAAGTATTTTACAGTTTTGTATAGATATTTAAAATATCCCCTATGCAATCAATAGAACTTGAAACATTTATTTGTTTAAATCTAGAATTTGATTTTTTAAATGAAATCTACTTTTTAGGTGTTCCTTACCAGCAAAGAGGTAACAGCGGAATGCCTTATGGACATGTCTGGTCTGTCCATCCATCATAACTTTATCTGCTAAATCGCTAGATGGATTTTAATTACGTGTGAGTGATCGTTATTAAAATTTATCACCCAATTGTGATTTTGAACTGAATCCGTCAATTAGAACTTCCACTTGACATTACTTTAATACACTTATACTCATATCTCGTTAAATGGCATCCGTCAATCAACAATGAAATATCAAACTTTCATCTCCCTAGCTCTTATATGATCTGTAAGGTATAGATTGAAATATTGAATCAGATAGAGAACTGTTGACTACAAGAAAGTCCTCGAGACCACATACAAGTTAGAGTTTTGGAGATAGAAATTCTAGAAAATCCTGCGAAAAACATCACATATTTCGTTTATGTTTTATATATATATATATATATCTCGGCAAACCAATTAAAATCCATTTTTTTCTATCCCATGACCTTATATGATCAATAAGGTACAGTTCAAGAACTGTATTCAGATAGAGGACAACATTTACTACATGATAGTCCTTGAGACCACATAATTACGAGTTATGGCTTTAGATTTAAAAATGCAAGCAAAACATCACATATTTTGTTTACATCGATCTCTAAGGTGGTTCTCTCAGCAAACAACAATTAAAAACCTATGTATTCTCTCCCATTCTCTTATATGATCTGTGAGGTATAGATTAAAACATTATTTGGATAGAGAACAACATTTACTACGAGATAGTCCCAGAGACCATATAATTATGACAGTTTCAGGAATAAAAAATTCGAGAATCGCCCAATCTTTCGATACTGTTTCATATTTAGTATTTCCCATTAAGAACGCCATTGAAATCTCTTGTGCATTCCATTTATGGAGTATACTTCTCCATCTCGTTCTATACAGCATGTGGAGAGAGTAACAAGAAGGAAGAGTAGACTCCATAAATGGAGTACACATGTCTAAGGCATTCTTTATGAGAAATGGGTATAATATGGTATAGAAAGATTGGGCAGTTCTTGAATTTTTAACTCCGAAACTATAAGTCATAATTATATGATCCCTTCGACTTTTTTGTGGTAAATGTTGTCCTTTGTCAACATACATTTTTTAATCGATACCTACAGATCTTAAAAGAGCTGGAGAAAGAAAAATATTGATGTATTTGTTGCTTGACAGATGCCATTTAACGAGATGTGTTTATTTAATTGCTTATATAAATTGGAAGTTCTAATTAACGGATGCAGTTGAAAATCATAATTTATTGATCAATTTTAATAAGGATCACTAATACTTAATTTCATTAAAATCCGCCTAGTAGTTTCGGAGAATAAATTGTTGAAGGACGGAGGTGACTCCCCATAAGGTGTTCCGCTACTACCGCCTCGCTGGTGAAGAACTCCTAAAAGTTAAACCTGATGGATTAAAGTTTTTTAAGAAATTTGTCTGAGGTATGCAACAATAACTTGGGATTGGTGGCGATTCAATAGCATTAGCATGCACAATTGAAATGGTTAATAACACAACCTATTCTAAAAGTGGTTATTCTGAGTTTAAGAAACAAAAACGTCAACATTGACTAAATAATAACTAAACTACAAACATTAACTAAATTATTTTTCTGCTGTCATTCTGGCACATTTTTTTTAATGCGAAACCTTTTTTGAAATTCCAAATTATTCAACAGCACTTTCTTCTCAGATTGAACCGAGGCAATTTTAAAGTGAACTCTGTTAAAAATGTTGAAGTTTGCACATCCCTAATTTTTTTCAAGGCACCTGACTGCCGTGAGTTGTTCATGTCTTATGAATTTTTTTATCATGAATGATATGAATATAGAATTTTGACTTTCTTTGTTATTCCTAGTATTACATCAGTTTATAATGCAGCATTTTCTTATCTAATTTTCCACTTCATCAGAAATCTCTCTTTGTTGCCAGTAAGATCCCTGATATCTCTTCCGAGAACTTGAGTAACGTTAGATGCAAACCTTTTTTTCATCTACCCCCTAAACTTGAGTTTTTGTGTGTATGTTTAAGCTAGCTGTTCTTTGCCCTGATGTTCATTATGACTAATACCTTAAGCTTCCTTAGGTGGGCACCAATGATCTTTCATGTCTTGAAAAAATTATTACAATTCAATACGAATAATGAGCTGTTTGTTATAGTGACAATGAAAACCTCATAATTTATTTTTATTTGTAATAATTTTTTATTATGTAAAATGACAAAATTGTAGCAAATTTTTATTTTAATGTTGGGAAGCTGTTAAGCGTTAAAATGCATTTCACACAATTTTTAAGGTACTTAAATAATAAGCAAACCCTATATATATACTGTAATTTGGATTGCGTAGGGCAGGGCTGTCTCTGCCGGGCCCAGGGTGGAAGGTCACCTCTAACCTACACACTGGAGAACAATATATTGCATATAAAAAATCAATAGCGATTTTCTCACATTCCATGCATGTTATATCTTTCTTCTAAGAATGATAAGTAAGAATAGCTAATTTCAAGTGCGGAGCCTGTAGATGGGGTTCTAGGTGTAAGTATATGTCCTTGATCAATCAGGTTGTCAAGGATTTTGCAATAAAATGCAAGCAGGGATATTGCAAGATGTTATATGGTTTGAAAGAGGTCCAAGTATCTCCTTTGTAAAAATCTAGCTTCTAGTATGATTAATTTATGAATTTGTTGGATTAACTGTGATTATACTTGCTAGTACGTTATAAAAATGATATGCTTGTTACCAAACAAAGCTTTCTTATTGTCTTGAACAGGACTTTCAATTTTAGTTGTAGCTTTGGTTGACATTTGGATCATCCATTGAGACACCAATGAACATTAATTTTTTAATAAGATAAATATAATTGAATTAATTTTCAATATTGCTTTTGAAAAAAATAGACATCCAATATGAAGAATCATCTTCAAAATAAATTGAAACTTGTGTGAATTGGATTTCCTGTGCATGCAAATTGTTGTGTGAAGACAGACTTGCATTATATTATATAGATTTGAAATGCCTTTTGTTTTTTCTTCGCCTGATTTCATACGAGTTGCTGCTGGATTTCCCCTTACGTTAGTAGTGATATTGCAAGAAAATGCTCATTGGTGTGTTAGATACCTTACTTGCTTTTCTGTAAAAATCATATTGATTGTAACCAGTCAATATTGACATGTCTCAGTTTAATACTTTCATTGTTAAATAAAAGGAGAATTTTGATGAAAATTTCAGAGCAATCAGACCTTAGCATAAAAACGTGAATTAATAGAATCTTATTAGAAAAGTAGAACAGTACTACTTTGCATTCATTTAAATATCTTTTTGGTGGAATTCGTATTAGTTTGTGGTAAAGCAAATGATATAAAGCTAATTTAGAAACATGTTTATTGCAATAATACCCAGAATGGAAGTTATTTTATCAGGAAGAATTTTATTGCATAAATTAGACCATAAAGTTGAGAAGAAACTCATCTGCCTGAAGTTTTTAATATAAACTGTTTTGCTGGTATTTACGACATGGTTCCTGTCAGTGATAAGAGAGGCATTTCCTATAAAGATAAAAGACTTCCGTTGAGGAGAACTTTCCTTGGGAAATGAAATGTTTTAAAAAAAAAATCAATTCACTTCCGATATTGGTTAACTTTATTTCCTGTTTTTTTATAATAGGAAAGTTTGAAAATGAAAAATATCAAGGAAATGGGAGTATGATGATAAGATATTTTATATGGTTATCCATAAATGTGAAAGCAAGAAATTGTTAATCACATGACTATGTCCATACAAAATAATGAATATGATTGCAATAGTAATTACAAGCTGCTCTTGACTAATGATGATAATTTTTCAATACTTGGAATGAGTTTCACAATGAAGAATACTTGGAATAACCTATCTGATGTGGCCACCACATAGCTTTCTCCATGCTCGTAATATTTCTAAAAATTCCAAATAACTTAAGTGATAAATATTTTAAGGAACTGCGAGAAAAAATTAAACACTACAAAGAACAGAAATAAACTCGAACCATAGCCTTCTGACATTGGATATAGCCAGGAAGCTCCAGCAATCTCATTAAATAATGAGCTAAGAAATCCAGTCACGCTCAACTAACATGAACTATTTATGACTGACTGCGATGCTACTTTTAACACACTCCAAGTAGGTAGAAGATTGAAATTTGGTATGAATGCTTGATTATAGTAAAAGCCATTTATGAAAAAAAATCCCCAAAATGGGTCAGGGTTCGACTCCAGTAGTTAATTTCTGTTTCCCACAAGATAACATGTAAAATTCGATTTACAGGCTTTTACTCTCTTGAAAATTCAAATTAGAAATAATTGACCTACAATCCTCGGACCTGGACCGTTTTAAAGAAAAATAAATAAGGTTTCTTATTCTTAGCATCACATTTTGCCTATGATTCGAAATCGCACAAGTGATATGTCTAAATTATATTTATTGGAAAAATATAAGCTTTTTAACGATATATTTCCTTACCGACCGTGTCATTGTTAAACCTCGAGATTTTATGGTCGTCTCAATCCTTATATACATAAGGAAAGCATACTTTGAATGCTTGAATAGGAGAGAAAGGAAGAAAAAGGAGAAAGGGGGGGAGACAGGAGGGAGAGAGATAATAGATAATATTCCTTAATAAAGTGAGATTGAGACTAGGAAGTCTATTTTTCCAGAGGGAGGGGGAATGGGAGAGAGAAGAGGAGGAAGAATGGGAAGTATGTTAAAGTTAATATTTCATCAGTGCAGACCTGTCATATTTGGCGGATAATTATGCTAGTTAAGAAAATAAAAAGGAGCGTTACTAACGTGACGTAACTAAGCGTGTTTACAATAGTCGCCGGTAGGTGGTGTGGTGGCAGCTAAAACTAGTTTTTAAAATATCTCTTAAACAATGCAATATATGGGAAAGTTTCGAACGAACGTTGTAGAAAATTAAATTTCCTACATCATTTACTCCTGTACTTGTAACATTTATTAAATATTAAAGCAAATAAAAAAAATTGCCAAGAGTAAACACCCACTTTCGGTTGAACGATTTTTACCAAAAAATAATGTTCTTGTTCCTTTAACAAAAATGTCAAATATAAGATTTTTTGTTGACCTGATTTATAGTTTTTGGGTTAGAGCAACCACAATATTCTGGTCACAGACATTGAGAGAATAGTAAAAATGTTGAAATCTCAAATTCTATTTTTCATGAAAACAATACTTTCTCTATACTTCATATATGGAGCAATTGGGGTAATTTTATTGCATCGCTATCAACAATTAGGAAATTTGATTCTAGCAAAGGTAACTAAGGTATCACTTAGCGACGTACTTAAGTTTAGACAGATAATCAAAATATATCCTAAACAATCCTTTTTATGAAAAAGTTTCAAACCCGCCATGTAGAAAAGGTAGCTCACCCATATCCGAATTATTTGTAAAATTTTTATTTTTTTTTTGGCATTTCACCTTACTTCCAAAATAATTTTGGGCTCCCCTGGGGAGGTCACAGATGTATTTTGAGGAACACTGCCGTAAAAGAACGATGATGCCATTTGGTATTGCAGAAGGCAGCAGTTTCCAAACTTGACGAAGGCACGACCCCCTCACCTAAGAGCTGTCCTTTCATCTCCCTCTATACAGATGCTAAGGTTGCAGGTTTGAATCTCACAGAGAACATGGATGTTTGTGTTCCTCACTGGGTGGATTAGATCAGTGGTTCCACATCTTGCATCCCACCAACCATTCCGTCAAAAAACCTTTTCCTAGTGGATTTTTATGTCAACTGCATATCAGTATTATATTAGTCTTTAATGGTATTTTTAAAAACCTTAAATATTGCAGTAATTTTGTTGAGAAAGAGTTTTATAGGTGGAACTTCGCATCCCACCTAGCCGACTTGTGTCCGACCTTTGCATACCACCAGTTGAGAAACACTGGACTAGATGGTCTTAATAGCCAAGGACAACTTTATGTCATGCTCTCATGATCTACATAAATTGAAAATAAAAATTCTTAAAACACGTTCAAGGGAATATAAAAAATATTAAGAATGTTTTCACACAAAAGATAGTATATAAGAAAACTTTATAGTTATAAGTTAAACTAATAAATTAAATTTCAAAAATTAAATTGTTTTCATAATTAACGAGGTCAGGCTCAACTTTGTGGAATTTACTCATAATTAAAGGAATACTTTGTGGAAAGTTGTGGAAACCACAAAGTATTCGTTTCATTATAAGTTGTTTTTGTTTGTAGGGGAGGACCCATCATTGTTGACGGGCTATATGCTATGTAGTTATCTTATAAATTTGTCTTCATACACAAAATCAATTCTGTTGGTGCCCCTCGGGGGAGGGGCTCGGCTGATACCAGACTTTGAATAGCCATGATATATAAAATCCTCATATTTATAAAAATACTGATAATTTGTGTAAATGAAATATAATAGTAGTATATGTTGAACAACTATTTATTGAAAAACACATTTAAGGTCACCTTAATAAAACAAGCATGATACACATACAAAGACAAAAAGATCTTCATTGGAAACAATAATATTACATATATGTAGTTTTACTCATCAACTTATAACTATACAGATTTTAATTAAATAAAAGTATAATTTTTTGACTTTTCAATTCACAATTCAGACTAGACAAAATACATCAATTGTTTATCATGGCCCATCATAATTATTTTGTATTGAAGATCATTAATTTGACACATTAAAAAAAATTATTCTGAAGCAAAAATTATAATTTTTATGACATCTAGTTAATTAAATTTCAATACTTAGAGATAAATCACCAAAACAATATAGATAACATACCATAACATATTCCTAAACTATAAAAATATTCTCCTTGATCTTATCATGATTATTCTATTACTTAGATCTTTATGAATCAGCTATTCTGCTTAAACGAGTTACAATAACAAAGAAAAATCAGTAAATTATTTTTGAATAAGTTTAAATGCCAAAAAAATTTAAACTAGCCATAAAATTGATAACACCTCAATGTGATTACTAATGTGTCTTCTCGCATATTATTTAATGACAAAGACACGAAACGGAACTTATTTATAAGAGCATTCAATAATCACATTAAAACAAAATCTGAAAACTATTTGTAATGCAACGAAGGGTTTAAAAATTCAGGTGGCAATTGTTAACTTATAATTTCATTAGGCATTTTATGCCTACAAATAAACAAACTAATGAAACAGAACAAACAAACTACTTTCTATAACTTGTGCCTTATTTTATGGAAGAGCTTTCATGCTATTTTCTGAAAAGCAAAAACAAAAAACGTCTGTGCAGAGGTCGACCTTTCACAAAGCTTGTCACTAGCTTAAGTTAATCACAGTTGGTCTCCCAATAAAATTTGCCATTAGCAAGGGTTCAATAAATAACGATTAAATATAAGTACAGGACAACTATTGAAAAAAACGTTATCAAGCTCATTATGTGGCTTGAATCAAATAGGTAATCCAATATACTAATGTCAACATTTTATGTATACAGAAGTTGTCCATATCATCTACAAAATAAGTGTATTTATCAAAAGAGAAACTCATTTTAATATACAATAATATTAATAACAAAATCTAATTAGTAACGAATAGCCACAAAATTTTAAGTCAGGTATTTTCTTATGAAAAACTCAGTTAATATTAATAAATTATTCAAGCATTTTGTCTGAATTAAGCAGTATTTTGGCAAGACATTAAAAATTAGCGAGAACTGAGTTGATTAGAATAATGAAACTTCATTTTTACTTTTCGAAAACAGCAACAACAAATGTTGAAGAAATAGAAATTATGATTCTGGGTTGAAAACTTCATTGTACAAGTGTTCCATGTTTTAAAAATTGAAATAGCATCACTTTACATCTTATGTCTAACTTAAGAAACCGATTGCACTGTGGCAAAATAAAAATGCTGTCTAGATGAAAAAATGTGAATCAACATAATTAGGGGTCAGAAAAATAAAAAACAATAAAGAAGAATGAATCACGCTGTGGAAAAATTAAATTTTTAAGCATTCAAAATGTAACTTTTCAAAAACACTTCGAACATTATTTTCTGAAGGATATTTTTAGCCCGTCACAAAATACAGTGATGCCAAAGGTAACATTTCTTTTAAGGCAGAAACCTTATGTCAAAAGAAATGACAAATTTGTTCAAGAAAATGTCAAAGCACAATGTGCACGACAGTAAAAATTTACAGTTCACTTAAAGAGTAAAATAAAATAGCTAACCTATAATAAAAAATTGACATCTTAACAAATGTCCATGTCCCCTAATAGTAGTTTTTTTATTTACAAAATTTTCATAAAATTCTCACTTGCAGTTACAAGAACTTTGAGATGGATCTTATACACCAGAAAATAGGGTGCGTACATGTACTTACTCAAAAGGTAGGTGCGGCAAGATAATAATTAACAAATTAAATATTCCTTATACATTACTTGATCATAATAGAACAAAATTGAAAACAATAACAAAAACCTAAAACTACAAGTATTTCTATAGTAGTAATTCAGTCGAGCCAGATTGTCAATTTCACTCACTGCTGCAATACCTTAAAAAATTTCTGATCGATATTAGTTTCACAGGGTTCTATATCATTTGATAAAAGATTATTCAAGATGATTTTGCCTCACTTGACTATTTATATGACTACTGTAAAATCAATTCATGATGTTTCTCATGAAAGTTATGTATTGCTATGGAATATAATTAGTAAAAGAAATAAGTAAAAGTATTGGCAACACAAAGGAAATTGGACTAGATAAAAAATGAGGAACAGCAAGCATTAAGACATTTTTATGGATAAATCATTCATCAAATAATGCAGATAAAAACCATAAACATTTGCTCACAAGTTTTGGTGGGATTCCATAAGAATTACTTTACATAGAGAGTACTTGCCTATGATAAACATTACTTAAGACAAAAACTAGGCATATAGCAATTCTATCTTTAAAAGACATTAACAATTTTCCAGATAAATATATTTTTTTTAGTCAGTAAGCAACTTTTTGTTTTCGGTAGAAGGGTAGTTAGCATGTCTAGCTCCCAATACAAGGGATTCGGGTTTGAATCCTGCAGAGGGCATATGGTTGTTATAAATCTATTATAACACATGTATTTGGGGAAAAACCTGTTGGTGATAAATAAATTATTATTTATAAATGTTTTAAAGAATACTGGGAAATAACATACTAGCAAACAGTGGCGGCCGCTGGCATAGGGCTGTGGACCTACTAAAATTCAGAAAGAATAAAGCACTATAAATAATTGTTTTTGAACAGATTGATTTCATTTTTTAGTCTTGAATAAGTTTAATTTGTCGCTATAGCAGCTCGATGTAGTATTGGTGAGCGTGAATGTTTCAATTCTCTGCAATGAATACGATAAGTGCTTTGTTAAAACAGCCATTTTCAATGTTGTCTTACGATGATAAACTCAAAATAAAACGAATGGGAAGACCCCTCCCTAATTTGAATTTAGTTAAAAAGCCACAGTGTGCCAACAAACAGGAAAGGTGTCGTAAATTTAATGCCTTATTTGAAGAATAATTGGCTGAGTGGGTGTGACGAAAAAATGCATTTTTTTGTTTTCTTTTCCAAGGAGATGTCAGCTGATCGAGGAACAGGATTTTGGACTTGGTAAACATTTGGGAAAAAATGAGGGCTAACGAAAAATCTAAACAACATATGAACAATGTTTTGAGTTTATCATTGCTGGGTAAAACAAATATTCAAAGTCAGTTTAACTCACAGTATCAGCTAGCTATATCTAAACATAATAAACAAGTACATAAAAATAGGTGCGTATTAAATTTGATTATAAATTGTATACGTTTTTGTGGGGCATTAGAACAAGCATTGAGAGGGCATGATGAATCGGATGAGTCACAAAATAAGGGAGTTTTTCGTGAGTTAATCCAGTTTAGTTTTGAGTTAGATAAAGACTTAAAAGTTCACCTTAGTCAATCAGTTGTGTTTAAAGGTACGTCTAAAAATATACAGAATGAGTTGCTGGAATGCATGTTAGAAGTATACCATGAAGAAGTTCGCAAAGAAATTAAAAAAGCAGATTATATAGCATTGATTGCCGATGAAACTACTGACGTGCCATGTCAATTTCAGTTAGTCATTGTATTACGTTACATTGTAGGCAGAAAATCGGTTCTGGAATTTAGTTAATCCTGACGGACATGATGCTCGTGCAATCGCAGATTGCATTTTAAAATAAACTATAACCCCTAATTGGTGACAGTCTAAATAAAGTTATAGCACAAAGTTTTGATGGTGCTTCTTTTATGAGCGGACCTTTAAATGGCGTTCAGAAACTGATAAAAGGCAAGTATCCACTTGCTAATTTCGTCCACTGTTACGCCCACCATAATCACAGAAATAAAAGATTGATTTCAATTTACTGGATACATCGTGGCTATGAATCTATTTGTAGTCAAAGTATTTGATAATTACAGCAAAAAATTCCCTGGCGTATCTCAGTGAAATAATTGAAAAGTATTCTTTTTTGGAAAAAGAGACTGAAGAGTGAAGTTTTTTACGAAAGAGAGGAATTGAGAGCAGTTTCTGGTGCAGTACCATTTCAGTCGCTAATTTTGGGTGATGATTTGTGTGAAACATTTCAAGCGACAATCAAGCTTTTAAAAGTGTTCATCACAATACCAATGTTGACATCAGAAGCACAACGGTGTTTTTCAATGATGAAAAGAATATAGACTTTTCTTAGAAATAGTATGAAAGAAGAAAAACTTAAGTGCTTTAGGCATGCTATAGTGTGAAAAAACTTTTGTAAATAACATAGCTTCAATAGAAAAGTTATTGATTTATTTTCTAACAAGAAAGATCGCTGAATAGACTTTGTTTACTGCTCATTTCAGCTGCAAGACACTTTTTTAATCTACTCACTCCAGTACATTTTTCAGTAACGAAAAAATTAAATACTTTTTTGTATTATAAATTTAGGTTTTTTAAACATATGTTGGCGCTACCAGTTGAAACAACCACCAGCCGCCACTGCTAGCAAGTAAGATAGCAGATAAAAGTCAATATGTTAATAAATGGCAACTATATTTGCTAGTGTAATGCAAGTACTGTCTCTCCAAATAATGATTATGCATTTTAGATGGGAACAAAAATCTATGAAAAATTAATTAAAAAAATATACCAGAATTTCAAGAGGAATCAAAATAAGAAATTAAGTATGTTATTAAACATTCATAACTAAAATTAAGAGTAAATGGATTGACTGCCTCAGGTGAAGCCTGAAAGAGGATACAGATTGAAGCAGAAAGTACTGAAAATCTATCCCAATTATACCATTGCAGGGCAAATTTGATACAGCCTGCCAATGACTATACCGTGATAATACATGAAACAAAGTTCTGAAGTTGTTATTTTTGAAAAATAACCAAGGATTGACAGTGCATATAATTTGAAAATGAATAGTAAAATTTTCAGTAACATATTTGAAAAAACATTTGATTGAGGTCAAACAGTGAATTCTATTTAAACAATAAAGAGTAGGCCCTTGCTATCTGCGGTAAAATTTTGGAAGAATATAAACAAACTGAATGACACAAGTTGCAGTTGTGCTTGATCCTAATTTATAAAGAATATTTTTTTTACTTTTTCAAAATAAATTATTGAAATTATTCAGTAACTCTCAAGTTGATAACATGTTTTATTGACTATTACTATGCTCTATTGCAGTGGTGCCCAACCTATGGCCTGGGAAGGGTTTTTGTTCGGCTCCCAAATGTATGATGAAAAAGCAACTTCTGATTTAATCTCTAATCGAACCCACCAAAGAATTGGCAACTTCCAATGTGACTACCAGTAAAAAAGGTTGTTCACCACCGCTCTACTGTAATAAATTTACACATTAATTCTTTTGATGATAAGGGTTCTCCCTGTGATATGAATTGAATCTCCTTTTTTCTCTCATATGCCCTTGGTTTTGGCATTCATGCAAGTAGCTTCCAAAGATAGCAAGGGCCTAACATATTTGTGACAGGAAAATAATCATGTAAAATTATTGCTCAAGCAAATACACACATTTGACATGTAATGACAAATTCAAAAGTTAAATCTAAAACTCATTTGCTAGAATTTAAGTTGGATATTTTTCACAAGCATCATTTAAGGTTATTTAGCCTTTCCCCAATTTTTTATGGTATATATAATGAACCAAATTAAACACAAGGTTTCATTTAATTTAAAATCGATATTAAGATATATATCAATATTTTCTAAAATTTTCAGCGCTTTAGAAACTTACATTACACATGCTTAGCTGTTATAAATTAGCAACATTTAAAAGCATTATCATCACTGCATTAACTATGTTTAGATGTTATTAATGAGTAGTAAATTGAATGCCAATAAAATTTCACATGACTACTCGGCTAATTTTTTGTGACATTTTCTCTTTAAATTGCATGCCAAATAAATAATTTCAGACAGTCATCAAAGAGAGATTTTGAGCTATGCTGGGCATTTAATTCACCAAACAAGTTTCCAGTATTATTTATATCGACAATTTTCGGCTGCTTCAAAACTGAAGATAAAAGATTATCAAAAAATCATGTGCACTTTTTAGCCTATTGCTTCTAATGCCAAGCCTCTAAGTATTTGAATACAATTTTTTTTAAGTAAGCCACAGCAAACATCACCAGAACAATTTGTTTTAAAAAAGTTAACAGATTGTTCCACAAAATATCAATATTTAAGAAATGCATAAAACATGCATTACATTTAAGCAGATAAACAGAAATGAGAAGCAATAACGTCTAAGCTATCGCAATTACTAGATTTAATATACTTCTACCAATTCTAGTACTATCACATAGTGGCAAACTACATCAAAACTCTTCTTTTTAAGTACAATATTAAAAAACTCAGTTCACAACTTCACATCACAGCATTGGTGAAAAAAGTAAAATGCATCAATTTAAAAACGAAAATATTTTAACATTATGGCATTTGATGCACAATAAAATGTAGGGACAAAACTGTCAGAGAAGACACAACATTCACACAAATTTTGAAGGATCACTATCAGATAGTAAGAGAAGAAGGAATTTTTAGATCACTCGGATTCTTCATACCAATGAGATTACTAGTACATTATTGGAAACATGGACCACACCTGCTAAAAGATCAACAGAGTTCCGCATCACCTTAAACCGCGGGAGGACGTAGCCAAAGGGGTCGAGGAGGGCTCACAGAGAGGAAGGTCTGCCGGGGAGAATTGAGCCACAGGGTGTGGGGGAGGGCGGTCAGACGAGGAAGCTGTAGGTCTCGATGATGATGGTGCCTGCCTTTGAGGAGGCTGACTGTCACGGCAGATTCTTGCAGTCATCTCCTGAAGTGGTTCAAGCTCTTTTGAACTAACTAAATCAAATTCCTTAACAAAGTAGTAGAAGTGCTTATAGCATGTGTTCACATGTGCCTCCTGAAACAAAAAACAAAATGCCATTAGCATAACATCTACAGAAAAGTTATATATATTTTTGGCTAATCAACCTCTTGGATTATTATAGCCATAGCTCCTTCCACACTCACAAGGGAGGAGGGAAACCCGGTGCCGGCATTAGCCTACTCTTAATGAAGAGCACCAAGGGGGCCAATGGCTTAACGACCCTTCCGAAGGATGGAACGCTGACTTCGCATGGTATCCTCAAACCACACAAACAGGGGGGCCAGGCAATCTTTATATAAAAGGGTAATTCAAAAGTAAGGTTCCCTATTTTTTATTTAAATAAAAAACAACTTACGGAGTAACTCATGAGGGTAAGATACAGTCTCATATTAGCTCTATTTCTCCACATAGTCACCAAGTCTATTGAGACACTTATCATAGTGATATATCAACTTGTCTAGTCCTTCACAGAAAAAAATGCATCCTGGGCACGTAGCCATTTTTTGACTTCATTTTGAACATCTTCATTGGAGTGGAAGCGCTGACCTCGGAGGTGCTTTTTCAATTTTGGGAAGTGATGGAAATCTGAAGGTGCCAAATCAGGACTGTATGGTGGATGTGGAAGAATTTCCAGCCCCAGGAGTTCAAGAGATTCAAGGTTGCAGCAGCAGTGTGAGGTCGAGCATTGTCATGCAAAAGAAGAAGTCCTTCGGTCAACAACCCTGGTCTCCTGTGCCGAATAGCCTCCTTGAGTCTCTTTAGAGTTTCCTGATAAGCAGCTGCATTTATTGTTGAGTCAGGAGGTGTGAAATCAACCAAAAGACCTCCGTGAGCATCACAGAAAACAGTTGCCATCACTTTCCATGAGCTCTGCACTGTCTTGAACTTCTTTTTGGCTGGAGAGTGAGGATGCTTACAGGTCATCAATTCAGCCTTACTCTCTGGAGTGTAGTGGAATACCCAAGTCTCATCTCCTGTAACAATTCTGCTTACGAATGCTTCACCATGCTCCTCATAACGCTGAAGAAGCATCAGCGATGACCCCATGCGTGTCTTTTTATGTTCGTCAGTCAGTTGACAGGGACCCCACCTGCTGCACTTTTCTGTAGCCGAGACGTTCATGAACAACGTTCCAAATGGTGCCTCATGAAAGATTAAACCATATTTCCAATTGAGCAATACTCACACGTCTGTCTGCTTGCAATGCTGCATCAATGTCCTGCAGACGTGGACGGCCGACCACTCCTTTGTACGTCCATCACATTCACTGGACCACTGTCAAACTACCTGCACCATTTATGCACATGTTGTATTGTAATCACATTAGCACCATACACTGCCACTAGCTTACAATGAATTTCAACAGGTGGAACTTTTGTTGCCCATAAAAACGAATGACAGAATGCACTTCTTCTTTCGTCCACTCTTTCAGTATGGTCGCAATCTTGAAACTACTGCTGTGTCTGTTCACATCATCTGAGGTAATGACTATGACTGCTCTCTAGTGGTGAATGTATGCACTAACTGAACCCTTGTTTGCCAACTCAATACAGGAATCCTTTTGGTGGGGATAAAACAGGGAACCTTACTTTTTGAATTACCCTTGTATAATGTTGACAAAATTACGCAAAGTTTTCTTGGATTTAATTATAAATTATCTAAGATCAACGGAAAATAAATAAATTTAAATAAACATTTTTTACAATTCTTTTTGAAACTTGAAATCAATCTTGTCATTAATACATGCATAAACACTTGATACTTTGTAAATACCCATTTAAATAACATAATGATGATTGATTTGCCAGATATATATCAGTAGTGTGATTTATGTGTGTTTATTGCTTAAAAATTATATTTTTTAATGTCTAAAAATTTAACTTTCATGGATGTTGTTCATCCAGACAGGAACCATATTCAGCATAGAAAGACAAAATAAAAAGGACAAATATTTGAAAAGCATAAAAGTGAACATGGAGTCTTAACATTTTCAGTCTAAAAATTTCATAAATGGTTTCATGATGGTAATTTAATTGTGCATTTGAATTTCATGGATTGTTTTTATCACAGCTTATCAGGCAGGTTAGAATCCTTGTGCAGACAATATATTGCATTGCTCCATTAAGAAAGCACACTTAAGATAAAGCTTGTAAATAAATGAGGCAAGAGAGATACAACATATTCAGACAAAAATAAAACTCACTGCTCCTATTGCCACTATGCGATCAAAATGGTGAATGTACACATGCACAAAAACCCTGAAGAGTCGAGTTAATATCTTTCGGCAGTTACTCACAAAAGACTTTGGGAAAGGCACATCTGTAAAAGAAAAAATTAATAGTCATAAATTCCTACAAAATACACACAAAAACACTCCAGCACTTGTTGAGTGACAGGTTTAATCTTATCTTTAAAGTTGAATAAGGAAGAGACTAGGAAGTAAATATCAGTTTATTAATGTTTATTTTCACATCACTCATCCAGAATATTTTATTGTATTCTTGTTTCATAACCAAAATAAATAAAAACAAAAGTATTACATACTTGTACATCAAATACAGGCATGCCTCATTTAGCGCATGAGAAGCATTCCAAGACATCTGTGCGCTATCCGAATTTGCGCTAAATGAGCAGTTCGTAACATAGCACTTAGCCCAGATGATTTTTACTTTTCAGAAATTTTCCTATTTTTATCTTGCAACTTATATAATGATAGACCATTTTTATATTCTAATTTAAAGTCAAGAAAGCGAAGTACATATATGACGATTATTTTTAAATAATTATTTATTGGTGTACAACAGATTAAAAAAACTAATTCTTTATGATGGAAAATCACAATTTTCTAATAACAATTGCTATGAAAAAAACAAAATAAATGAGACACAAAATATCATAAATATTTCTGGAATTTACTAGATAAAATATCAACATAGTCGGGGGGCCAATAGCCAATGCAGGCCCCTGGACAAACAACTTGCTGGACCCCACTGTACGAACTAAATTCCCTCTATAGGTCTATAGGTCCCTCTATATAGGCAACTGATATAAATCCTATATTCTCTTACCACAATAGTGAATATTATTCTTTCAAAAACAAAATTAAATGCAAATTGAATAGCAACAAAAATGTTTCTGCAACAGCATTAGCCTCAATAAATAAATCTAGGAACAGCATATGTGCTGCAGGTAGGAAAAATAATGCTATTATATGCATTTTGTTAATTTAAATAAGTGTCAAATTACCGAAATGTAATGAATGGGACGATGTTTTCTTATTGCATCTAATTTCAATATTCTCGCCAAAAATGTTGCACTGTGCATCAGGCTTTAATAAAAACAGCGTGATTTTGGGTATTCCCCAATACATTCCCAGTTGGTCAGCTGTGGATATTATATTTTATGCTTTTGGACATCAAAGCTTCCTCGGCATAGTGACGACCTTGTCAGCAAAATAAATGAAGTAATAAATTGTATTTATTCTTCACATATTCGGTATGAGTATTCATTGGGATGCCATTCTGACATCGAGCAACAATGTAAATGCATACATCACCACTATACATATTTTATTTACAATTCTTACGTATTAAATTTTTTTTGTTAATATTCATAATAATTATTTATAGATGGCAAATTTTCTAATAAAGCGACTTTAGGATAGTAATACGCAAACCTTGGGTCCGGGCCCCATGAGGGTCCTCAGGCCACGGGGCAGCGACCCTCACTGCCCCCCCTCTTGTCAGGCCTGAATATAGTGTATTACCATGACATGTTCCTAAAATTCTTCATGATTACAAAAGCTTAAACAACATGTTTCTTAACATCAAATGAAATCCGACAAAGCTAAACAGTTGAAGAACAGAAATATAGCTCATGTATCCACTAGAAGTTCAAAAGGTAGTATCTATACAGAAAAATAATAAACTGAAAATCTTTGATAATGACTGGCCAGCATCTATACAGAAAAATAATAAACTGAAGATCTTTGATAATGACTGGCCAGCACAAAAGAAAACAAAAACAATACAAGTGTTATTATGATTCAGCGGCCCTGCCCCAGCTTCAGGCATGTAACTGTAGCATAGGTACCAACAGCAAAATAACAACAGAATAACAAATGAACAAGAATGGAAATGTGTACTCCATCACAATTTATCGTAAACCTTATGTTTAATGGGAAAAATTATTTGACAAAAACTGTGTATTTAATTATTTCATTCAACTTTTGTTCTGAATATATTTTGCTCAGATGAGTATTTAATGAGATGCTTGTGAGGTACGTTGAAAAATACATGTAGGTCTTTATGTAAAGTGGTCATTATTATCGTCTGATTTTACCCAAAATTGGAATCAATTGACAAATTTTAGTAAAACTCCCCAACACCAAATTTTATCAAAATACGCCTAGCAGTTCCCGAATCAAACATGCAAATGGACGGAAACGACATACCCTATATGCCAGGGGTGGCCATACCTGATTATCCTAAGAGCCGCATATGATAATCTTTCCAAGTTCAGGAGCCTCAAGACACATTTCGTGCACAAAAATGTATTAGCAGTAAACATAACTTGTATTTAAAGCAATACAGAGAGAATACATGTCCTTCAATCATCCCCAAAATGTCATAGTCGCACAGCATTATTGCATTCTGATGTGATAAGCCTTGATACGCCCATGAATGTAAATGAATAAGAGCCACACGTTAAGTTAAAAGAGCCACATGTGCCTCGTGAGCCGTGGTTTGGCCACCCCTGCTATTTGCGTTCACTTAGTGCAAAGAACGTATAATAACGATTGCAAAAGTTAAAGTTGTCATAAACCTAATCTAACCCAACCCAAATACTCATCTACACCGAACCCAACAGAAGTTAAAATTCAGTCATGAGCCTAATCTAAACCAATCCCAAGCAAAAACCCATCCAAAGCGAATTCAATCCTGCACATCTCAACAGTAACGTTAACAACTTTAAAACTTCCAATGTTATCTTCACTGCAAAAGACTATGAAATTGCGGCAAACCAATGTAAAAACATAGTACAACAAATTTGTCTTCAATTAGAGTGGAACGATCACTGAATAGAGAGTGAAGTATGAATGAATATGAGAAAAATGTTGGGACTGTAATAAAACACCATAACATTTAGGAGCTTCATTTTAGAAATTTCAAAAATTAAAATTTTAGTCCAGAGATGCCAACCGCACTATATCAAAAATGCTCTAAACAAGGCATACCTGTATGAAAAAATTTCTAGGATAATGAATGATTCCTAGTGCCAATACTTGAGATGATATCATTATCTACCATAATGTAATATGCCAGATCATAATCAAGTAGATACAACAACTAAACTTAAGTAATTCTTGAAAGGTTATAAGGTCTGACAGAATAATCTGATAAAGTTATGAAATATTTGCAATTCAAAAATATAATTGGAAAGTTCAAAACTTATGGAATTTGCCATAGGTGCCACCTGCAAAAGGCACCAAATGTTGCCACAAAAATGCCAAAAGTATAATTTCTCAAAAATAACCATTAATTTAACACTCCACTTTTAAACCATTGTTAACCCTTAAATACTACACTTCTAAAAAACCACACTACTACTACACATGGGTGAATTTTCACCCAGCAGCTTTCGTATGCGGATTTAGTATGAGTAAATGTTTTTAACAATAGTACCGATGTTTTTATTAAAAATGTTCGTATCTTGTACTGCACATATAAGAAGTACAAAGTTGGTAATGATACAAAATGACAGTTGATCCAGACATATTAGCGGATGAACAGTAACATTTAGTAAATTCGTTTATTTAAAAAAATACATGCAAAATATGTCAGAAAGAGATTTTGACATTGTTTTTAGTATTTTAAACCTGGTAATGCTCTAGTAATTTGTTTTCCAATTTTTTTATCATTGATAAACTATGAACTACAAGTGGTATTTACAGTATAAGAATTCCTTGGAATGACTAACACATACTGAAACATTTCCTGTCAATATATGTAATCAATTTGGGACGTCAACTTTGGGAAACCAGTCTGCATTAGTCCTGGTTTGAACTTCTTGTTTTAATAGTTTTCACAGATTATATTGTGATGTTGACGACAAACAAACTGCTTGCATGATGTGCACTTCACCGAATATAGTTAGTATCAGCATGATTCTTTTTTCAGAGCGGTAATATATAAAAGCCCTCAAAATGCTTCGAACTCCACTATAGAAATATCTCTAAGACAACGACAAGCTATGATCAAGGTCTAAAAGCAAAGTGACCACAGTAGAAGACTTAAGGGAAAGGCATATCTAATGGGAGACAATGTTTACTCCGTACATTCTTGGGTCAACATAGCTGCTCTGGGTGTTTTTTCACCCATAGTGTAGTATTTAAGGGTTAACAAAATGCTACTATTCTCATTTAAAACAGAAAAAATAAAATTCTACGAAACTAAGGTGTTTTTTTAAATTTTGCCACAGGTGACATCCCACCCAGGCACATCTCAGTTTCATACAAATTATTATCATCTGGTATGATTAAAAATAAGGTGCACAGAAAAAACTGCTCACAAAGAGTGCCAGTATTCACAGAGATCGTTTTTATGTCCCTTACAATAAAATCAGTAAACCAAGTTTAAGTACACCAAAAATTATATTGGAAACAAAAAGATTGCATAACATTCAAACAATTCATAACAGAAGATCGAACTATCATGAAAAAATATGCAGAAATAACTTACCAGTAGATACAGGGAATAAGCTATCATCATTTATCTGAGCTTCTGCCCAGTCCATGAGCAAAGATACATATTGTGGAGCTGGCAAGGCTGTTGGTTTTTTATAACGGACTCCATCTGCCCAGAGATATTCAAACCGTGGACCACCACTCATAGTTGGGCATGATACCTCAGTACAGTAGTCAGAAACAGTGCCATAGATAAGATTGATGCGATTGAAGAAGTCGACAACTACATAATTGTTTGAGCGGATGAGAAATACGGTTACATTAGTTAAATATTTGAATTTTTATTCGCTCGCAAAATAATATATTAACTAAATCAGTTGCTCCCCGAAAAGCACAATTATGACGTTAAAAGTGAAATATTACTCTATCGATGAGAAACTATGCAGAGGTCACAGTTCCCTTAATTGTGATTAGCAACATCACTTGGGTATGCCCGTGACAAATAATTATCTTTCTTTAGCTGAAATAGTTTAACTACGTTCTGTACAAGTTCAACACTTATTAAGAATGAAAAACGTGCATCATTTTCATCTCAGTAGGGAATTAAATTCACAAACCTCAGCAATTGATCCTTTTGTCTTTAGTACATGAATCAAAATATTTTTTTTAATCGCTACATTTTCATTTACCGATTACAAAATGAGGACTCAAGTTATGTAGAACAAAATTTCAATTTCATCACTCCTACTAACAATTTATACTAATAACAAAAGCTTTACGTGAGAATTAAGATCTAAGCGTTGTTAAAACTTATACAATAAATAAATTATGCGAATAACGAAGAAAAACTCGTAAACGCTTAGTCATTCATTAGGTCTTGAAATAATACATTTGAATAATGAACAGGCCAAAATTTCTATCAGAGATCATATATATCCACTTTTTGGTAAGTGAAAGGTATTCTATCAGAATACAGAAATAGCGGACAAGAGCTTGTATTAACAGTGGTTGATTGCCCACCATGAACAGCAATCCAATCATTGAGATCTTCCCCAGGTGGTAACTGTACCACTGTCCTTAGATTTATTCCAGAACTCAGTGATGCTTGGGCATGTTTATGTAAAGAATATCTCAGCGTACCAGGCTCAAATTTTTTCTTTGGCCGAAACGTCTGAAATTCAAAAGTAAAGCCTATTTACATTATACATAATGATGATGGTACCTGTGTGGCAAGGAATGATATGAGCAGTAATCTAGTAGTCTTAAAAATACCCAAACGTTACAAATGAAAAATCATTAAATCAAGAAAGTTGACAATCCCTTACCTTTCCTTTTTGAAAAAATTCGACAAAACCACTTAATGCCATAACAAAAGGCCTTTCAGTATACCGGTTACGACATTGACTCATTTAGGATAACATATAACATTACTGACTGCCAATGGTGCTCGATAGCAGTGTTGCCAGATTTTATTGAAAATGGAGCGCTATTTTGAAGGGCACCTCCGGAACAAAAATTAGCCGAGTCACTTTTAAAAAACTAAAGCTTACTAAAACTATATTTTATGATTTAGTTTAATTTTTATGGTGCTGGCGAACCTTAAGTAATTTTCACGAGAGTTAAAGCAGATTTTTACCATTATAACATCCGAACCAAGATCTAATGTAAGAGATAAAATGGACAAAATCTTGTCATCTTCGTTTGATGTAAACTCCACTTTTAAGCAAAAAATGCAATTTCATTCGTTTTCCGGGAACATTTTCTCAAAGTGTAAAAGTTCAGCACATAGATAACATAGATTAAACAATCATTTAAACAATAATTGTTACGAATAACACCATTAGTTAAAAATTGATGGAATGAAATGATCTTAAGATCCTAAGCAGACAGGCATAAGCTGTAAAGTTGGGAATAATTTTGAAACGAGAAAAAATTACTAATGGAACTGTCCGTCAAAATGACGGGTAGGCACTAGGCATGACTCAAGCGCTAAGGCGGTTCTGCGGACAACGCTCGCATGTCGGCGTTTAAATATATGGATTCCCAACTTTACAGCTATTGCCTGTCTGCCTAGGATCTTATGATCATTTCATTCCATCAATTACTAGCTTGGCAACCTCACCATTTGAGAGCGTGGGGTTTTCTTCGACGTATCTCTTGGAGGACGACCGTTGGGGATGGTTGGTACTAGCTTGGCTAAAAAAACACCAGCATTCACAAACGGGAAAAATTACCTACTACGGTAGTTCAGGAGTAGAATATCCACTCGACAAGAGGATCGGGTCGATTCCCGGTCATAGCAGAATTTTTCTCGTTTCATAATTATTCCCACCATTAATTAAAATCTATTCATTTGATATAATTTCCTTTCATAGAATAACTGTTAATATAACACCCAATAATAAAATGAAGTTCTCACATGGCCTATAGAGATGAATAAGGAAGTTTTTGGTAATTTTAAACCTCCAACTCAAGTTAATGGAGATATCTATTTTCTGAAAACTCTGAATAAGAAATAATTTAAGCCTTTAATAAAGAATTATAAATAATTGCTATAAATATTATAGCGACATCGAGTGCTTTTCTAAACTCAATAATGGAGGCGATTATGATATTAAATGTACGAATGTTATTTACTCGTTACTTCTCGAATAAATGTATTATTCCAAATAATAGTTTATGATAAACAAGATTATTATAAGGTTTTTACAATTAGAGAATATAAAAACATACAGTTATACACAAAAATATATTTTGTAAAGGAAATATTTCAATGACTAGATGTGCGACTTTTTAACAGGAACGTTCATATCACGTGGCAACAGCGCTGAATCCAACGGAAGCTTGGCGGTTTCCGGTGATAAGTGCGGTGAACCTGGGTCCCTGGGCGAACCGGTAGATGTCTCTGCATTAAAACCTTTCATGAAGGCACGTTGTTTTGGTACGTGTAAGTATCAGCGTACGTTGTTGAATCCGCTAAATTAACTGTCATCGGTCGCTTATATAATGAAATATTAAGTTTATAGTAACATTTAAGTTTTTTTACTATTGCTAAATTTACAAGTTTTGTATTTGATTATGCGAAACTAGCCAGATTTGTATGAATATTTCGGCCTGTCTCTAACTTGATACTTTTCGACTTGCAGTGCCTGAAATTTTGCATTTACAATGGCTATAACACCAGTTTATAAACCTAAAATTGTCAAGAAGCGAACTAAAAAGTTCATTCGTCATCAAAGTGATAGATATGTGAAACTAAGGGTAAGTAAATATTTCGTTGCTTGTGAAAATTAGGAGTGGAAACATTTTGTGGTGAATTTTGCGTTATTTATTGGCCACGTGTTACTTCTCTTTTAGAGGAATTGGCGAAAACCGAAAGGTATTGATAATCGAGTTCGCAGAAGATTTAAGGGGCAGTATTTAATGCCATCCATAGGTTACGGAAGCTGCAAGAAGACAAAGCACATGCTTCCTAATGGATTTCGGAAGGTCCTCGTTCACAACGTGAAGGCATGTATTAGATTCAAAGCTGAATGGAGTTAAATGCTCGTGATGGTTAAGTTGTGATCAATGTGTTATCTAAACATGAAATTTCTATCTTCACCAACAGGAGCTCGAAGTACTGATGATGCAGAATCGTAGGTTTTGTGCTGAAATTGCTCATGCTGTTTCGTCGAAGAAAAGGAAAGCTATCGTGGAGCGGGCACAGCAACTGTCTGTTAGAGTGACCAATGCAAACGCAAGGTTACGTTCCGAGGAGAATGAGTAAACTTGTAATTGTAATACTACGTGAAAAATAAAATGTTAAAATTACGTTGCCAGTTTCTCTTGTTTAAAGTAATCATTTTGTCCATCGGAGTCGAATGTTTAAATTAATCTTTTAAAACTTTTGCAATAAATGGTTATAAGTTATACTTAATTTAAAAAATTGAGCTTTTTTCAATGGTGCGAACCATTATAAGTGAACCATGTATGAAATTATCGTGCACGACTGAACAAATTAGTGTAAATGTCGTGTATCCGCAACTAATTTGCTTACAATTGCATCTAAAATAGTTTTCAAACTTTAGTGAGTTGCATCTAGGGTTTAAGAAGTTTAGTAGATTGAATTATATCAACTAGAGCAATTCAAGTCAAGCACTGGGTAAATTTTGTAAGGTTAAATAAAAAAACATTAGATCATTCGAGAATTCATTTAACCGCAAAAAATGGAAACATTCAGGAACCTATTTCCTAGGCTAACATGATATTACAACAGTGATCTGTTTAACTACAAGATGCTTACAATTGAACGGTAAACAAGCTACTCTGATTTGTGAAAACATGATTAACTGAGAGGAGACATTTTCAATTATGAATTAATTTTATACAATTATTGCTAGTCATTTAACATTGAGGGGGAAACAATTGAATGTGATTGGACTATTTGAGGTTCAAGCTGGCAACAATTCCATTAATATTATGCATCTGCTACCTCCCTAGATTAGAATTGACAGTTTAAAATTTTATATTCAGTTTATAGGCTATATATTTATTCAGAAATGGTTGTGTGAAATGACATTTGCATTTGGTGTAACAAGACAGTTATTGTAAAATCTTTGGTTGTTGAGGAATGAGATCAATACCAAAATGACTACACAAGGCACATTATTAAATATTTAGGGATTTATTCCTGTAAAGGTTGAGATTAAGGAGTTGATGATAGATCACAGTTGTGTTGCAGTGACCAAATCTAAATAGGTACATTCTTACATATGCAATAGTATTTCAATGGGTCATATTTGAGAGACCATAAATGAAGTCATATAAATCTTTAAAAAAAATAGAATGAAAAGGGATCTTCCAGAAAGACTGCTAAACATTTTTAAATACAAAAAGTAACAGTGAGACATTTTTAACTCGACTTGAAACAGAAAATCAAGTTCTGCAAGCTCCTGCAACCAATGATGAAATAAACCATAGGGAAAAATCTCATTACACTTAGGGAGTTTATGTTACTAGTTGATAGATTCACTCAGACAAGATATAGCAGGAGAGTTTATCTTTATCATGAACTGGACACAAGTGCAATTTTTTAGTCTTAAGAAAAATTGGGGAATGAAGTTTATATACCTTCAAGTAAATTTAATAATTGTATTTACCAGTTCTTTAATCTGCCTTCTATTCCAAATGCAAGAAAATATGGCATCTGACTATTTTTCAGTAGTTTCACAGGTGCTTAATGCTAATGAAAATTCCAGAAACAATTCAAACTGAGAATCTCAACCTTCAAGCTCAACAAGAAATATGACCCTTTATGCTTTTTTGTTGGGAATATGCTCATTTATGTCACAAAAAAACAAATATACAGACTGTAACATATTTATTTACAATAATTATATTGAGTCTGTGATTACACAGTAGCCCTCTTGTCATTTGAAAGCAACCATCAACAAATTCTATACGTCAATCAAACACTAGGGAAAATAAAGAACAATACATTTCCCTAATGTTTTCCTCAACAAGAGCATTTCATTTCACAAATTATTGTTTTGTTTAAGGTAATGTGCTGGTGACAAAATGAGTAAATATGGTGAATATTAACACAACACCAGTTACAACTTTTGGCTTCAAAGTGATGACAACTTGCATAATTTACATGGATGTTTCTTACAGAATGATTAACTTGCATAACAGCATCTACAGTATAATAAGTAACTTGCCCATAACCTTTAAAACAGCACATGCGTTGTTCATATCATAGTAGTGATGGAATGTCACTCAAGTGGTAGCAATCGATGCATTTTTCTAACCAATAAATTGGGCGTATTTTATCTTAGACGGCAGAGAATATTGAAAATGGAGGTCCACATTAGCTACCACCATTTCATCAAAAACTTGTACACTTGAGAGAGACATATTGAGAAATGGAATAGCTTTACAGCAACAATATAATACTATACATCGTCAAGGGAAGATGGCACACACACTTCAGTTACATCTGACTAATAAACACAAATCTCCACCATTTTCCATTTCTTTTCTCTCCACCAGTCGCAAACATGATTACAAATTTCAAAAGGAATGATTTAGTAAATAAATTATCTCTAAATCACTAGTTTACAGTTTTTTCATAATTAACAATACCTTACACTCAGTAGTAAGAGAGATTAAGAGTTTCTGGGCACACTGGAGATCGTACTGAACCTATCCTCATTTCGATGGCATGTAGTAGTGATTGCTTATGGACTTGTCTGGATTGGCAGCACTAGCTCTCACCGCATTCCTGCTGCAGCCCTACCACTGCTTTGGCTGAGATGACGCCATTGGGACGTGGCTTGGGGACCCTCGCTCTGACATTCCTGAATCAACAGTTGGCCCACCATCAGAGAGGTGGTGGATGGAGGAGATTAGGATCAATATGGCTGAGAGACGTGATGAACTGGGCAAGACAAAGAGGGAACGCGAGTCAGAGAGAAGATGACAACAATTATAACTTGAATGCCCAGAAAAGAAAGGAAACTCAATATTCAAACATTTAACAACTTTCTAAATAAGGGTACTAAGAAAAACTGCAGGGGAAAAAATTTTCTAGAAGAGCTTTAAAGTATGAAAATTTTTTGGTAGAGGTATGTTATTGTACCAATACAATCAAGCTGCAAGGTAAACAAGATTAGGGTAGAAAAAAGAATTCACTTGAGAATAGTTCGTCTTATGGCTGAAAACAAACTGAAGAATAAGCCTACATTATCAAAAATTGAATAAGTAACTAATCTCTAATAGGATATGAAAAACCGTACGTGCATTTTGGCTACAATGCAGCTGTCTTCAATGGATCACCAAAAGAGAATTCTAAAAAAGACTTTTTTAAGCTTGTTTTAAAAAATGTAAAAAAAACCATCTTTTGTAATCGCTTTGTTGTCTGTTGATCTGTAGACATTCAACTTTTTTGTTTTAAGAGAGAGATGAAAAAAACTTTTTGGTTGGGTAAGTACTAATAAAATATTATGCTTTGCATTTTATGAATCCTTCATTAGTTTAAATTTGAACTATTAGATTGTGCTAAATGTGGAAAATTACTAAACTAATATTGTAAACTATATTTATGCTATAAATCTGATATTTAGGCAAAAGGATGCCGTAATGATTTAAAAAATGATAATTGAAATCTATATAAGGTCTATTTTAGCAGTTTTATTGAAATTTTAGAAAAATGTTGGCTTTCTTTGAAAATGAGCACTCATCATTCGCCAGAGGTGAACAGGCATTCTTGTTAGAATCCACTTTTGATGAATCACCTCTGAAGGCAGCTGTACTGTAGCCGAAATATTCATATAGTTTTTCATAACCTTGATATGGCCATTGGGAATACCTAAGATAAGTTCTTATTTATTCAATTTTGTACATTGAAGTGCTTACCCTTAAACTACAAAGAAACTAATAAATTTACTTGGACACGATTTTAGGAGACTACACGCAAAATAATGCTTGATAATCAGAGAATGAGAAACTTCATAACCTTTCACTAAAAGTGCTTAGTGTGGACAGTTATATGGCTTTCCAATCTGTGATAATGACTAGCGGATTACATGAAGTCGATCCTAAGCTTTTTGATGATTAAGCATATTGATGCATGAATGTTAAATTATTTATATTGAAGTAAAGAAAAACTTAAAAAGTTTGGTATAGGGGTGGCTCTCAATGTGAGAGTAATGGGTTAGAATCCTGCTGAGGGCATGGTTGTATGCAACTGCATTTGTGATCGTTATTATGCTCGGAAAAGGCCTGTAACAGCTTTTTATGAGCTAGTTGAAATAAAAAAAATTTAAAGCCACTTAAATTTGGTTATTTACAATATGGACCAAATAATGGTTTATCTTGTTTGAACAAGAATAGTGTCTGAATGATAATCTAATGCCGAAAAACTAGACACACCACTTGACTCATTTTATAATATTAAAAATATGGTAGATTTGACAACAATATGGCTAGTATAGCATCTTACATGAGGATTTCTGAACAGGTTATATAACTTGCGAGTATCGATAGTAAATTCACTGCTACATGCATCTATGTTTATACTCACAGAAGACAAAGAATTCTACCAAGTATACATGCTAAGTATTTTGACAATTGAGATGATGTTATATTTTTATAATATTAAAGCCGTGAATTTTAAGTTTATTATTGTCACTCTGGATAAGTGGTATATGAGTAAATATGGTATATATATTTTATATCCTCCTAATAGTTCAGGTGGGGCAATTATTCTACAATTTGTTTCACAAGTAGAATTCAAGTCTCTCTCTGAATGTTGTTCTAATGTTATCCAGCTCAGAATTATAAATTGAAACTTTTAAATTGAACCTTGGCTTTAGCCCACAATATTTTTTGTTCCTTTTACTAATTGGACATATGTTAGCTTCTGAGATTTTGGATGTGCAACATAATTGAAATTGAGACATTTGATTGACAGAATAAATTAGTATTAAGGGATCTGTAAATATATACTATAAAAAGCAGTTATATTTTACTTTTATTGAAGAATATCAGATTAAGACAGAGTGGTATTGGAAGGAGACTAAGCATGATTAAATTTTCTAAAGCTGAAGTCAAATTCTAAAAACAAAATAACTAAATCAGTCAACATTTCCCACCAATGTTTAGAAAGGAAGCATCATTGAGGCTATACCCTAGATTCCACTGTTTATGCATTTTTGAGACAAGTAAGCCATTATGATTGAACTGAATTGATATTTGTACATGAAACAGTAAGATAAATTTGGTATAAAAATAATAAATTTCAAAAGATTTTCTATGACAGAGCAATAATTGATTATTTTATAAATTGAAAATTCATTATTATACTAAACAAATAAAAAAATATGCAAGTACTCAGCAATAGTGAAAACCATAAATAAAGTGGTGCTGCCAATAATAGTTTATAAATGTTACATAGGCCAAGGATGCTTGATTCAACATTAAAATGGAGGATTATTAGGTTCATAATCAGGTAAACATGAGCTCCAAGGATAGTAAAACCTATTACTACAGCATTAAATTAAACAAAATATTTATAAATATTTCAACAAACCTGGCGTATAAGTGACTTTGTCTGCTGGGTTGAGGGAAGTTGTCTCATTGGTAGATGATGGAGGAGCTGCTGAAGATGGAGGAGGCATGGCAAAGACGTTTCCTCCCTCAACACCACCTGATGAAGTTGGCTGGCTAGTCACAGCAGGATCGTCAGCTACTGCTCCAGCGCCAAGAGGTCCTTCATCATCGCTTAGATCCTCCTAGAAAAACATTGGAAAAATTGTAAAAGATAGTAAAGAGCTATCTGAGCTTCAAATGCAACTGAGCCAAATAACCTAATGATATAAAAATATATAGAAAGATGAGAAAAACAAACCAATTGTCAATTATCAAATTAAATGTTCATAGTTAGGCAAGATAACCAACAAAACACAAATTTCTGGAGTAAAATGAACCTTTACCCATTAGTATTCACAAATGATACTTAACAGATAACTCGAGAACAATATTTGTGAGTGGACACAGGAAACCAACAGCAATCTAATAGATAGTAAACTTTCCCAATTATAGACAAAGTAGACATAAGGGTGGTTTCCAGGTTGCTGCCGTGCAGATCCATTTCGCTGGACAATATTTCGCCGGCATTCCAGTCGGCTTCTTCAGGTCTTCGGACCTGAAGAAGCCGACTGGAATGCCGGCAAGACATTGTCCAGCGAAATGGATCTACACGGCAGCAACATGGAAACCACCCTTATGTCAACATCACGCCATGGAAGCCTTCGAACCAACTATAGACAAAGTAACTTACCATTTCTGAAAGTTTTACTACTGAAGATAAAAAGGAAAACAAATTTGTGATTTAAAAAAAATAACTTGTCTAGTAGATACTCTTTTATTTATAAAAATGAAATACTTAAATGGATATTAATACCAGCAAAAGCAAAAAATAAAACTTTTCTTAAAGCAGGAAATACACTTTTTAAATTTATAAAGGTTGCTCAACAAATAATACTGCTTCATGCATTAGAAAATTTGAAATGAAGATTAAAACAACTAAAAAGAATGAAATGAAAAAGATATTTTCAATTAGGCTCTTACCTGTTAGTAAAACACACTGCAGTTTTATGGTTAAACAGGTTTATACTAAACTTCCCAGAAAATGATCTCCCATCTTCTAAGAAATTAGACAGGTGATTGTAACCATATGAAAAAGCCACTCATTACCTTACAAAGCTCTTCTAAGTAATGCATTCCACTACACAACAGATTTTAATGAGTTCATCAAATTACTACACAAAGGTACAATTAGCAGAGGTTTCAACTTTAGAAGAAGAGATGTACACAAAATGATGTTAGAATTAATAATGGAAGCTTACATATTGTCATCATGACATGCAAAAACATGCAATTACCATGGGCTATTATCAAATACTTAAGTAATTACTCAACAACCAATTATTTGCATATACCCCCACTTTCTATTCCATAAATTAATATGAAATTGGTATTTTAGATAATTTGACACTAAGTGCATAGATTTAAGCAGGCAGTAAAATAGTCATAGTCCTTTGTATACATTCATATATTAGGATAGAAAAAGAGTACCTCTCAGAAGATAAAGTGGAGATTTTTCTATTTAATTACAATAAAACCATGTCACAGAGCAGAATATTCAAGGTAAAAATGCTGAAAAAATATGAGAGTCGAGACTAATACAAACTAATTTCACCAACATTTGGTTTGTAGAGGATGTTCAAAATAAAGCGAAAATCTACATCAGGTTTCCCTGACACTGGTAATGCAAGAAGATTTTAAAGGGGTATATTAATAGTCATGTTAGATATAAACTTGGGTAATAAATGATTACTGTATGAGATTGATTACTATACAGATAGAATATTACTTTGAGTTTAATTTTACAGCAGTTTTAATTGTGAGAAATTTAAATTGTTTGCTTTTCCAAAATACCAAATAGAAAAATTCTTCATAGTTGATTTTTAAAAGATATTAATAAATAAGTCCTTTAGAATTTAACCTTCATCTGCCTGAAATGGGGTCAAAAGTGGCCCCAGGCCTATAAATACTATTTTTTTGTTAACAAAATATTCAGAAAAACATGAACTTCTTGTTTTCTCCTTTGAACTTTATGTTAACATAACTGTCAACTTGAAATGAACTCTATGCTCAATTTCTCAGATTTATACCATATAAAAGTTCATGGGCATGCTTTGGGTATGCTTTGACCCCATTTAGGCTAATACGTCAGTGTAAAAAATTCTCATACTTCTTTATAATAATGACAATAAGTTTTTTTTATTTTCAGACTAAATATACCCTATGAATATATATATATATATATATATATATATATACCCTAAAATGACAAAAAGAGGACTAGCAATTTCTGATATTGATGGATTATAACAAGATTCTGACAATGAGAGTGTGGAGGATCTTACAAGTGAAGATGCTTCAGAAATTGAAGATAATTTAATTGTAGAAGAGAGTGATGATTTCACTTCCTCATGTTCCGAGTCTGACATTGAAAAAAATGTTAAAATAACGTCAAAATGGTTGGGGTCATAAATGACCCTAACTCAGTCGACGGTGCTTGTGGAAACGTTCCAGGCCGATGAAGGTTAAGACTGTCTCATATTGTGACAGCATGCATTCTGATATGATGATGATTAGTTTAAAAAATATGAAAAAATGTTTTCAAAATTAAAGGACAAAATTAGATGCTTCATTATGAAAAACAATTCATTTTATTAAAGTTAATTACTATTAATAAAGTTTATGTGTATATATTTTGATAAACACTAGGGCTTAGAATACAAGTGGGAAAGGCTATAGTTCTAAAGTTTTAGCAACTAGAAAATGAATGAGACCATTTTGCAAGGGTCGATATTTCTATGTCACCATTTATGAGCCTAAGTCCATTTACTAATATTTTGGATCAAGTTTTAATCCTATTCTAAAATTCATAAAATGGAAGGGAATTTTATTCATATAATCCTGCAATAATTATAGATGATTAAGGATTTAGAGCTGACTACCTGCCTATATTTATTTTATCAAATAAAAATACAGATTGATGGCTCAAAAAACCATTTAGGACAGGTGAAGATGGTAATTAGTGACACCAATAATTGAAATGTTTTAAAATGATTTTTTGAAAGAATGGATTAGAATTTGAAAAACGGGATTTCAGGTCAAATATATGAATTTTTTAAAAGCTATATCAATGAATAATTTTCATATTCCAAACTCTTCAATTGAAGACTGTTTGGAATGTCATTGTAAAGAAGGTTGAAGATTGTGTTAGATTTGAGTTAATGAGAGGGAAGACAATGCAAGAATGGGAACGTACCTTATCTTGCTGCAACCTCCTTTGTGGTTGTTCTGTGACCACGCCAGGCTCACCCTGCTCTGCATTCTTCTACAACCAGAGAGCAGGAAGTTTGAGGAGGAAGGGATGCGATGGAGTTAACCAATGCCTTTATCATGGCGAACATTACCCTTTTCAATGATACAACAACCAATCGAAGAGAGCAGGAAGAGGTGATAAGTGATAATGTTGAAATGGGCAGCAATGTTTTTAAATAGATGAGATAAAGATTGTAAACTAATAAAAAATTTAATTTTTCCTATTTCACAAAATATTTAGAAAATATTTAACATAAGATAAACTAAAAATCTGACATTTAACAAGTTGACGACACTTTTGCACCATTCAAAAAGATACTGCATCATTTGTTAGGGTGATGTTTATATGATAAAAATAAAATAAAGCTAATGACTAAAAAATAAAGATTTTTATTAACACTTAAAACATTCACTGAAAAAATTAAATTGACCACTACTTGATTAAATGAACGAGCCTCTATAAATATGAATACCATGATGAAAATTCCGGATATTACTCCAAAAACTCTTAAGAGAAAAATATCAATAATTTACTCTATGCATTTAAAGCATTTACCAACCAAAGTACTCTTTCAACTTAAATATTACTTAGTAAGCATAAATAAAAATCAAGTAGATAAAGCAATAATAGAAAGTAATTTGATAGATGAAAATATTTTTACAAAGGCAAATCAGAAAGATTGAATCCTATATCTCCTTTCAAGTAACCTGAATACATAATACCAATGTATCTGAAAATGATTAACTATTTATTAAAAAGGAAAAAAGTCTTGGGTCTTCACTGATATTTCATATGTAAAAGAACAGAATCATAAAATTGAAAACAGATTTTAGGCTGTAATAAGAACTATCATTATGTCATTTGAAAGTAGCTCGACAAAAATATAACTGACTATAACCATGAGCAAACGTGGCTGTGCTCCTCTATAACTATGCAATGTACTAAATTTGCTATAATAAGCACACCCTTTTTTACACTACGTGTCTATTAAAAATTAAAATCTATATAATATGTATAAATGTATGATGGAAAACCAGTGACTAAACAGTGCTTAAAGATAACCTCCCATTTCTCATTAAGAAATATGATCCTGTTGCTACTCCCTTGATTTAAAACCATTCAAGCTTGTTGGTCCTAATTTTTGCCTTGCTTTCAAAATATGTAATTGATCAAATCACTCCATAGAAAGTGCTGAAGTCAATATGGAAAGTTTTGTATGGCCAAAGTATTTAGCAAATGCAGACTTCTTAAATCTCTCATGGCAATATCTGTATGCCTGCACCCTAAAGTTCTATTTTAATTTTCTATCCCAAGACTTGAAAAATATTGGATGCCAGGTCACCATGGCGCCTAGATATTGTATAAGCATGCTGTAGTTAGGTTTTGGTTATACCGTAGTCGTGTTGTATTGTCGTGCTCAGCAGTATGAGCAGCAAAATATAATATAAGTAGCTTTATCCACGCAGAGTATCTGTGCGCAAGTACTTTATTGCTCCCAGTATCATAAATTTCTTTATACACACAATTTTGATCTCTTGATTGCTGATACAATAGTTAGAAAGTCAAATGATCTCGCCATCCCTCCCTCCCTTCCTCTCTCTCCTACCTCTGTCTCCCTCCCTCCCTCTCTCATTCCCTCCTGTCACAATCCATAGCTCTCCATCTTTTTCTCTGTCATCTTCTTTATCTCTTTTCTCCCATCCTTTTCTAATTCTTTATCGTAAATTTTACAATACAATACTATCATTATGATATGATACAAACATCTAATATGTTTCAATGCCAGCTGTATCAGCTGTGTTTAGCAATACAAAGGTCTTCTCATAGCTTGGCACCTCCAGTGTGCCACGCATTGCTGTAGCATTTGATATATATAGATATACCTGTTGGAAGCATTCAAGTTCCTGAAAATAAATGTAAATTTTTATTCTTGTTCTTAACTACAGGTTTTCAGAATATCATTCGACTTTTTCAGATGCATAAGGCCCATTGTATTATGTTCTGCTAAATAATGTGACAGAAATACATGTGCATGGCTTAATTATTGTAGCAGATTCATGTCTAAATTATTAAACATTTATTTTTCTGACAATAATAAAAAATATCTGCCAAAATTATGTAACATCTGCGCTGGCTCCTAGGCTTTGGAGTTGGCGCCTAGATTTTCAGAAAATTTGTTGAGCCCTTTTCTGTTCTATTTTCATAAACTTGAGTGCAGATTTACTGATTTAAGGCTCATTTCCATACCTGTAATTTTCATCAGTACTTACCGATGAAACTGAAATTTCATAGGAAGTGCCACTTGAGGACACATCTCTTTCCTTTATAATTACTTGGATGGTTTCAATCAATTTAAAACAAATTTTTTGTTTAGGATAGTTTTAAAATAATACATTTTCACAATTTGAAATTCATCAGGTTATAAAATCTCTGAATATATTGGCATTTAACATAATTATATAGTACAGCAATAATTATAATTTCTAGATGTCATTTATAAATTGAATACAATAAAAGGTACTGTATAATTAATTTCATAGTTGATAGCTGGCCTACTGCACATAAAGTAAAAGATGATTACATCATATCTTGAAAATCTACCTATGATGAAAATGCCTAAATTACCAGTATCCCAGGTTAGAATCTATTGCTATCATGAAACAATCTATTTAAATTTCTTCCAACTCATATGTGCTCATACTTCTCAAGAATTCCATAGCATTTTCTTGGATTACAGAATTGGTAATTGAAATATCTGGTACTTGGTATGAATTTGATCACTACCTCTAATCAATTTCAAACGCATTGCTGCTAACAGGCAGTTAATCTTATGGATATGTATCCTTCTGAACTTCACTAGTTATTCAATAACCATAGTCAGTATGGGTGGAGATACACCAAAACTAGCATATATGCCGGCATATAAGTCGACCTCGATTTTTCAGATTGCCAATATACAACTAGACATATTTACCATATAAGTCGACCCCCACTTTTTTGCTAAAAAAACTTCAAATGAAGAATACAAGGAATTTTATAGTTTTTAAAACCTAAACGTAACCTTTTCCAAAAAATGCAGTGTCAATTTTTGAGTTATTAAATCATTTGTTTAATTTAAGAAAGATCAGTCATATACCGTATTGCCACCTATTGGCAAAATGTATTTCTACTTATCCTTTGTTCCTGTAATTGCAAATATATTGTTTATATTTTTGAGATTCAGTAATAAAAACAAAAGTTAAAATTTTTATTTTTATTAACTATTAAAAATAATTATCTTAAATCTAAAATAAATGACAGAATATGTAAACAATGGAGAAGCTCATTCAAAATGGCGACCACCTATGCCGTAAGATCAAATGTTTTCATAAATATCAATGTTTTTAATATGTTATTTAAGGGTCACATTTTATATTTGGTGTATAAGTTGACCTTAAGTTTTCAGAATTTTTTTGAGCTTCAAAGGTCAACTTATATGCCGGCATATACGGTATCTACCCACTTAGCTTATTGATTAATCAAACAATAAAAAATAACCACTTTCTCATTTAATACTTTCTTTACCTGTCCAATAGAACAATTTCTCTTTATGGAGCTTTAGTACAATTAAGCACGGTAAAATAATAAACTGAATAAAAATCCTGAATTAATGGGTGAAATATACTTTAAAAAACCTAACACATTTGAAGCATAACTGCTGCCTATATAGCGCTCATTAGATAAAATTAAATTTGAGCTGGCAATTATTAATTAGTTGTACAGTGTGTTCCAAAGTCCTTCTGTTCCCAAGTGTCAACAATGAGTAGTAAAAATAAAAAATGCTTATTTGTTTTTCACATTAATGCTATATTTATGCTTTACTGAGCTGCCCTGATTATTTATAATAATCACTAACATCAATATGGGGTTCTTTTACTCCTGGATACAATGAGCTTTAATTGTAATTTTTTTAATTCTAGTTTTTTTTTCCAGGGTGAATATGAGTAACCAGAGATCAATTTTAAGCCAGTTTTTTTTTGCAACTCAATGTTAACAATGGAGGCAAAGGGGCTTTTGGGACACCCTTGTACTTATAACTTTTTGTAAGAATCATAATGCAACTTTGGCAACATGGATGCTTAAGTTTAATTGCTTGATAAGAGCTACATTAAACAATTAAAAAATTGTTTATACGTAAAATATTAATTATAAGTTTCTCTTTACTCATTCAATCCATGATGTTAAAAAGAATATGAAAATAAAAGGAAAATTAGGTGAGTGACAACACAAAGGTCTATCATAGGTATTGAACAGTAGATGGTAGCTCGTAATCACTTTGGCTCCAAGTTGAACAGTTGTATAAAACTCCTTAAGCCAAAAAAAATTGTAGGGTAAGCCCTATGCATTTCGCCCACTAAGTGGGCATCTTCAGGGGAGAACCTGCCTTGGCAGTGAACAAGGTTCAACTGCGACAAAGTTAGGGGAGAGGTTTAAAACGAAGAACGAAAAACAAATGAGGGACGAAAAGAATTTTATGCGTCAAGTTCGGTCAATTTGTATAGAGTTTTGTTAAAATCAGTATCTGTGTTCATAACATTGTATCTGTTTTTATAGATATGAAGATTTTCTAACGAGTTAAGTGAATGATTGGCTGAAGTTAACAATGTTAAGTCCTCTATGTGTATACTATGTCCAGTTTCGAGGAGATGAGTGGCTACACTTGATTTCTCAAACCGATTGTGTTTGTAATGGGCTAAGTGTTCTTTAAATCGTGTTATTAGTTTACGTCTAGTTTGTCCTATGTACATTAAATTGCAATGTGAACATTGTATTTTATAAATTCCGGACTTGTTCAAATTCTCCGTTCTGTCCTTAGTGCTATCTAGTAAATTTTTCAAACTATGTGGGTTCGTGTATGTTATTGTGCAATTCTTATGTTTGAAAATTTTATTCAAGCCTCTGTTTAATATGGGACAATACGGTAGTTTTATATATTTGTTGGCTTTATTGTTGTCAAGTTTGAAAGTGGTGGAGTTGGACAACGTTTTTTTAAGATTGTGTTTCCTTATTAATTTATTGATTAAATTGGGATCAAAACCAAGTTTCTTAGCAGTTAGTTTTATATGTTTGAGTTCTTGAACATATCTATCTTTGTTAAGGGGGATGTTGCACAATCGGTGTGTTAAGAATTGGAAAATAGCTGTTTTTTGATTCATGGGATGGAAGGAGTTATTTGGAATATAATTATCAGTATGTGTTGGTTTCCTGTAAATATCAAACTCTATTTGTTGTTGGTTATTGATGATTAGTAAATCCAGAAATGGTAAAGTATTGTTCTCTTGAAGTTCAAAAGTAAATTTTATGGATGGATATGTTGTTTAAACAATTGTTGTTTAACAATTGTTGTTTAACAATTGTTGTTTAAACAACTTATATCCATCCATAAAATTTACTTTTGAACTTCAAGAGAACAATACTTTACCATTTCTGGATTTACTAATCATCAATAACCAACAACAAATAGAGTTTGATATTTACAGGAAACCAACACATACTGATAATTATATTCCAAATAACTCCTTCCATCCCATGAATCAAAAAACAGCTATTTTCCAATTCTTAACACACCGATTGTGCAACATCCCCCTTAACAAAGATAGATATGTTCAAGAACTCAAACATATAAAACTAACTGCTAAGAAACTTGGTTTTGATCCCAATTTAATCAATAAATTAATAAGGAAACACAATCTTAAAAAAACGTTGTCCAACTCCACCACTTTCAAACTTGACAACAATAAAGCCAACAAATATATAAAACTACCGTATTGTCCCATATTAAACAGAGGCTTGAATAAAATTTTCAAACATAAGAATTGCACAATAACATACACGAACCCACATAGTTTGAAAAATTTACTAGATAGCACTAAGGACAGAACGGAGAATTTGAACAAGTCCGGAATTTATAAAATACAATGTTCACATTGCAATTTAATGTACATAGGACAAACTAGACGTAAACTAATAACACGATTTAAAGAACACTTAGCCCATTACAAACACAATCGGTTTGAGAAATCAAGTGTAGCCACTCATATCCTCGAAACTGGACATAGTATACACATAGAGGACTTAACATTGTTAACTTCAGCCAATCATTCACTTAACTCGTTAGAAAATCTTCATATCTATAAAAACAGATACAATGTTATGAACACAGATACTGATTTTAACAAAACTCTATACAAATTGACCGAACTTGACGCATAAAATTCTTTTCGTCCCTCATTTGTTTTTCGTTCTTCGTTTTAAACCTCTCCCCTAACTTTGTCGCAGTTGAACCTTGTTCACTGCCAAGGCAGGTTCTCCCCTGAAGATGCCCACTTAGTGGGCGAAATGCATAGGGCTTACCCTACAATTTTTTTTTTGGCTTAAGGAGTTTTATACAACTGTTCAAATAGGTATTGAAGTAAAAATTTTCAGTTGATGTACAATTCAAGTGACTGCATTCTCTGATGAAAAATTATATGTAAAAGGAATTTACTTATAACCAAATGTTATACCTGATATAATATTATTTTATGATCCACAATCTTCAAGAAAGTATTATGAAATACATTATATGAAAATATATTACTTAAGCAAGTTTCTCATGGTAATTAAAAAGTGAGTCATCACACAGGAAATTAAACTATTCAACTACCATCTTAGAAAATTTATCAAATGGATCGTAACATGATTGTTAGAATGTTCAATGAAATGAATTAAAAGTTGTCTATAATAATCTGGTACATAAATTCAACTACTAGTATGAATGTAATTAAAATTTGCTTTTATTAAACCTTACCAAATTTAGGAAATAGATACAAAGAGATGCGCAAAAATGATCTTTTTTAGCAGAGCCAATTTTCTCATCTTTACTGTCATTGAAAAATCAACTTCACAAAAAATTATTTAATGAAGTTAAATTGCCTGGCTTATTTTAACCAATTTCAAAATTAAGCTGTGAGTCAAAGTAATTAAAAAGTAGTTAGAATTTAGGGCTATGTTACAAGTTGGAGCAATGTACATCACTCAAACTTTCTCATATCCACATGCTTCTAGCCCACACTATAATGTCACTGGATCCCTGATGGTTTCATTGATCTGAATAAAATATGGTACAATCATATATGAAGTTCAACTACCTCATACATGGAAACATCTTTCCTCAGATTTTCTATGGCGAAAGTGCTGCCTTATAGATATTCACTCAATCACATGGTTTTTTGGTAGGAGGGCAGATATTGCTTGAAAAGTAAAAATTAGGATAAATTGGTGGAATATCATATACAATTAAATTAAATTGCATTATGGATTAAAAATTCAGCAAAGTATTATTAATGCAACCATAATAGTTTGATATACAGGATTCTGGCTTTATTGAAGTAATCATGCGCAATGCAGCTTAGAGAAGATATTTATAATATTTGTTTACAATACCTACAAAACTTCTGTGAAATATTTGTAAACCATTAACTATGCCCTAAGGATTACCATGTAGTACAGAACTACCAAGCAGAATTACATACATAACTACAGTTCAAATTTCACTGCATTGAAACTCCACTAATCTCAATTAACTCATGGATAAATTGAAGAAACTGCATTGCAAATTTTTACCAATATTACTTGGAGATAGAAACAGAGTAAATCATGCCACAAAAATATAGCTTTAGAAAACAGAATGAATGATTAAGCAATGAATATAAAAAATAGAATTAACTGAAAAAGGTGATTAGCTGCTAACATGAATGTCATACTTGATAAAATTACACAAATCTGAGATGGGTGCAGTAGAAGTTCAATGCATTGCTTATTTAAGATCTTCAATAAAAATTCAAAAAGCAGCAACAACAAATACAAGGTTAATAAATAAATGTATTCAAAATGGATGCCTTATGGAGAAATAAGAATGAGTGGTCCAAAGAAACAAATGCTTTGATTTACTTTTTAAGAGAAATATATTTTTCCTTGTCTAATTAGTTTTTTTGTCATAAAATATATTTGAGAGGGATGATTACACAGCCAAATTTCCTTTGTACAATTATTGGAAAATTTCCATTATTTTAACATTCTATAAACAAGATTTTCATTAAATTTTTATCCGTGTACAAATACAAAAAATTAAAAAGGAAAGCTTGTCCTCGGTTGCAGCAAATCATGTGAAATTTTTTTATGGAAGAAATGCTTCGGGTGCAAATAGTGAAAGCAATTATTAAATTTATTATGTACATCTCACAAGAAATCTTCAGAAAATACATACATAATGGCAGATGTAGGACGAGCAAGAGTGTATGCTAAGAAAAAGTTCGAAAAAAGAGAAAAATAATGAAAATGATTCCATGCAACCTAACAATGATTGTTATTAACAGTCTCAGAAAAATTAGTGAGTAATAATTCTCCAAGAAGTGCCATAAAAAGATTAATATGCCAGTAAATGTGACACATTCAGAAGCCAATTTTATTGCACCCATTAAAAAGGAATTCTTAGAAATATTAATCAACAACCTAGATCAAGGATCCATAACCTGGTGCTCACAAGCAGCGTGCACTTCTATCATGCTATAAATCATCTTTCATAACACCATTAATTTGATTTGTTCACCCATTTCCTTTGTAACTTATAAAACGATATCTTTAAACACTTTGATGTTTATTTGATCATATTTATGATGATTTCTACTTCTACAAAAGTATGGTGGTGCTCTAGAATGTAACTTGGCACTTGCCTTATCGGAAATGTTGCAGACCCTTGACCTAGATAGATTTCCTTATTATTTCCAAGCAACTTGCAATTAAAAGCTCAAGACATTCATGCACTGAGATAGTCAGTAGATATGTAACTTAACAATTCAATTTTTCCAGGATGAACTAGCTTTTTGTACCCAACCTTGATCAATCCCCATACAGCTCTTTGATTCTTCTTACAAACAAGCTGTCCAACAAATTACTTTCTCTAAAAGAAGCAAATAACTTGAATTTTGAGCTAAAATAACTTTCTAATAAAAAAATTGCTGTGAATTTCCTGCTGTCATAGGATGAGTTACCTTAGAGTAAATCAAAATTTAAAATAGTTGTGTTTACTTGGAACTAAGAAAGATACAAATCTTTACATAATCCAAACATATTTAGATTTCAAGAGAACTTGCAGTTCCATTAACTTTGTAACTTATTTGTATTAAAAATTTCTAGAACAATTTTAATTTATAAATGCAGTTCTTCAGAACTTAAAAAGATTTCACCATTATTCATTAATAAGACCTTATTGACATTATGGGTATTTTTAATTCACTTCCAAGACCAAATATTTCACCTCACATATTGAATCAATTTCCCATTTTCACAATTTTAGATTTTTTGCACCTATTTGACCACATCTGACCAGTACTTCAAATCTCATTTACTTGAAATGACTTTTAAAATAAATTTTGCTCGATTTGCACAAAAGTTTTATTCTCCAAATGCCTTCAACTTTTCTTAATTTTCTTAAACATGGACATTTTGATTGTGTCACTATACTGCCATCATACTGACATTAAAATGATATTAGCATGCGCTAAAATTTATAGCAACAGTATGAAAAAGAAAACATATCTAAGAGAAAAATCATTAAAGTTATAGAATGTTTGCAAGCTGACAAACATGCTCTCAGCTGATCATTCTTACCAAAATGTTTCATAATTTGCATACAGTACAGCTTTTTTCTTGCTCAGCTAAATTACAATGTTAACATGAGAAAATTCTTCCTAATACCTACACACTTTTTAATCAGTTAGAGAGCTTATACACAAAATATGCACAAACATTACTAGACCACTAAAATGTATGCAGTGCTAATTATTCTAGAACTGTATATTTCATTTTTTAAAACTGAAATAACAACAATAAAAACTTCAAAACTGCCTTGGATAACATTACACAGAAATATCACTGCTCGTAACATTTGGCAACCATTCCTCTATCACACAAATCCAACAAAAAACTTACAATTTTTATGTTGATCAAATCACTTCCTAGTTTTTGAAGTCAACCAAATTGAATCAATTACCAAATGTTAATGCTAGCATGAATTTTAACTAAATACAAAGAAAGGAAATGTTCCTACAGTATGCACATTATATCCAAAATAAAATGGGATAAAATAAATTAATTTCTCATTCAAACAAGTGTTACACAATGTATTATAAACCAATATTTTTATCATGAACAAAGATGATGACTAGAAAATTTCTTATGGTTAAAGATAAAAGAAAATTGTGATTATATAAAAGAATGATGCTGAGTGATAGGAGCAATGAATATGACATTGAAGCATCAACATACCTGAACCACTCTCCACCACCATGACCATACAGTAGCAGTGACTTTATAACTGTTTAAGTTACTACCTACCTTTGAAGAGGGGTCCATGTGTTGCCAGCCAAAACTTACCATACCAATGAAATCGAAGATTCAATGCTAAGCCAGGATAAAGACCATTGCTAATTATTTACTAAGTCACACATGTGCAAATAATCAACAGGTGCACCAAGAACAGCATGTAACAATGCCAGGCCTTTAAAAGCAACAACTGTAATATTAAGATATTTCAGAGAAAGCAATTTTTCAAGCTTGTTTTTATGTTGAATCAATAATTAAGTCCTATTGGTCAGCTGCAGAAAAACATCATATTTTTGAGTTGCTAGGGTAATTGAACAGTACCATTAAGTCTAGCTATACAACTTTTAACAACTTAAACTTTTAGACATAAACTAAGCATCATCAAAAATTGAAATTTACAAGTTTATCACAAACACTTGGAAATTTGACATTAATTATGCAAATGCAAGAATAGTTGCAATCACAACCGAGATATGCTAACAATACAATAATTTTTTCAAATTAATTTGCTTTAAAAAATAATGTTCAAATTGAATTCAATAATGATAATTTTTTACATTCTTTACTTTCAAATATTTTCATGGATAAGTTTAAACTTATTGAGACTATGAAATAGACATAAATAAGAATAATTCAGGTAACCAAGAAGTGTTCAGTAATAAAGCTTAAGCAGAAATAAATTTATGTACTACTGATGAGAAATATTTAAATTTATTAAATCACCATAATAACCATAACTAATAACTTTACCACTGAGCCAATTAATACTTATCAGTCGCAAAAGAAAAACATGGAAAAGTAATATTAGATTAACATTTGAATATATTATTGGGGGCTTGACCACTATGGTCACCAACCCCCATCCTTACTTCCCTCAGTACCTCAGCACTTTGGGCCTTGATTTTAACTTTTTGTACATTATATATAACTTAGTCTACATTAATTTGTATGGTTTGATTTTTTTGATGAGTAATGAATAGACCAACATACCTATATATAAATATATATTACATATTTAATTAAATATAAAACTAATAACCACCTTTTATATGTAGTATCTTAATTCCATATTTATATATAAATTCTTACTTCATAATTCTTACTAGTAGTGCAAAATCAAAAAACATTTGTTTTCTACATAATCCAATGCAATTTGCTAAATCAGCAACAATGGAGTTTACCTTGATGACAAAAGATTTTCACACCAAAAATGTCAAATTTTTGGATTCAAAACAAATCTGTGCATCAGAATGACACATATTTAAAAATCAGCAGTACAAAAATTAGTTTTATTCTTTTAAATGTTCTTTGGTTCAAGTCCCAAGGTTGTACGATTATTTTAAGTAATTATAAAATGTAAATAAAAAATATGCTGTACTCACTCTCATTTTATTTAAATGGAGGAATGAACAGGTACCAGAATTGTACTTAGGCCGTTATATTACATGGTGATTATACATAAGCCTCTTTAGGCACCAGTCTCATAAAAACTAGAAGAATGGTTGAAATAGAGTTACCCGTTCTCAAGTAATTCAACATTCTTTGAGAGATTCTCCTCTTAAACTGATTGCACCAGAAATCTGCATGATGGAGTCTCCCACAATCTACAATAATACGGAGAGATTTCAAAGACATGAACTACAATATAATAGGCCTTGGTTTGATATGAAAAATGGAGATAAGTTGATAACAGTGGCCAGAGAAAAATCTTAACATTTATAGGTACCATAAATACCCGTGTATAATGCGCACCCTCATATAATGCGCAGGGGGGTTTTCAGACTCGTAATCTATGATTTTTCTATATACCCGCGCATAGCACAAACAGATTTTTTTTAGCATTACCATTCCAGAATAAAGTAGATGGTGTAACGCGGTCTAAAGCAATGATCGAATTATTGGTATTGTATTGGTAACATAATTGAAAGAGCGAAATGAAATTTCGAATAACGTTTCAAAAGAACGTCAGCTAACTCATTCATTACATACTCGATGTTTACTTACAAGGTGATATTCGGGCATACACAATAAATCGAATTATATTAATTTCATAGTATGGCATATGACATTGTTTGAGCTAATAAAATGAAGGAATGACGATAATCCTATGTCGAAGTTTTTTACATACGTTTTTGTCATGCCTGAGGTGGAGAGGTTCGCTCAACCTTCGGTTTTACCCTTATTAGAACACTCTGGAGCACGTAAAAATGATAGCAAATAATCATAATTAACTACAGACTATAAGAATCAAGAATAAATTACATATGAATGCTGAGAGAAAAGTAGGGACTGATAACTTGATGGTAGTTCTACAAGAAGCATCAACTCCCAGCATACTCAAAGGCATCAGCTGCCATTGTTTCTAATTGTAAGTAGTACCAGTACCTCACCACCAGAGCGGGCACTGGTGTAGGGTGACGTCATGCATAAAATAGCTCATCATGTCATCATTGTGCTAACAAAACGAAAGGTGAGTTACAATGTAGCAAATCATATACAGTGAAATGTGAGAATACATGGATGTTATTATAAAAGGTTTTAAGAAATGTTGCATCAGTAATAGCTTAGATGGTAGTGAAGATGATATGGTGTAGGTGGACGATGAAGACAGCGCCACAGCAACGGAGGATACAAAAGATACCGAAGATGAACATAAATAGCTCAACACTTTTGGCTTGTAATTAATAAATAAAAGAACTCCTTAAGACAAAAAAACAAGGGTTAATAAATAAGCCCAATGCATTTCACCCAAAATGTGGGCATCTTTAGGGGCAACCTGACACAACAGCGACCAGAGGTCAACTGTGACAGTTGACCTCTGGTCGCTGCCGTGTCAGATTGCCCCTGAAGATGCCCACATCGCGGGTGAAATGCATTGGGCTTATTTATTAACCCTTGTTTTTTTTGGTTTAAGGAGTTCTTTTATTTATTAATTTGATACCGAAGATGACGATTCCGATAACAACATCGAAGAAAAATGGTCCAGTGACGAAGAATTTCTTGGCTTTTAAAATGAATAAATACTGAATTGATTCTTTTCATATCTAATTAATGTATGTTTATAGAATTAGTTAATAAATTTTTACTATTATCTATCTTACTTTTTGTAAAAATCACCAATAAAAATAGGAGGATGTCCGGGAAGTAATTAATGTGCCGAAATTGTGGAAATATGAGGTCAAATGAAAATAGGAAGATTATGTACCCTCGTATAACACGCATCCTAATTTTTAATTCAAATATTTCGAAAAAAAAAGTGTGCTTTATAATCGGGTATTTACAGTAAGTCGAAAAACATTTGTTTTAATCCTAAGTAGAGGATACAATTAATTACTAATAGAATAGAATCTCGGTTTTGTATCTCCCTCAGTATCTCCATATTATATATGGAAGTTACGTTTACAAGAGGCAATGCAGCATAATTTTTATTCACATTTTAAAATTACTTAGAATCATCACACGAATATGGTACTTGACCAAACAATACCTTAAAGATTGAAAATTAATTTTCCTATCATTGATTTTGAAATATGCATTGAATCGGAGCATATACTCACAGAGAAAGCTAAGGAAAATCATGGGGCCCAGTTAAAAGTGAGTGCGTGGGGCCTTTTTCAAGTCAACAATTTTTAATAGTAAATTCATATAATTAAAGCGACATTATAACAGTGTTCGATATTTTCCCAACTTTTTAAATGCCTGTTCTTTAAAAGCACACCAAAATGTTTTTAGAGAGTGTGGGGCCTCTGTAAGTGCGGAACTCAGTGCAGTCACACAGTCATCAAGCCAGCCCTGTATATTCATTTTGAAAACGAAAATTTAGTGTTTTTGGGTTAAAAATCTTCCATCATTAATTGTTGTTCCTTGGAGAAATTTTGGATATTGCTAAGAGGTTCACCACCTCTCCATCCCCTGGTGCTGTCAATCTCCCTAACGTCCAATTTTTTAACTACATGCAAGCAATAATAAGTACGAGAATTTAATTTAAATGACAAATAATATATCCCTTCCCATCATATGGATGAGCTTTAGCACTAGTGGAAACAGAAGAGAAAGCTGTAAAAATAATGCATAAATGGCAAAGATGCCAACAGTAGAAGATGGAAATGTAATCATTAATAAAAATATGTGCAATATGGTTATTTTCAGACAAAAAAACAAAATTTTTTAAATGGAGTAAAGCAGTGTTTTTCAACCGGTGTTCTGCCTGAGTGTTTCGTGAAATATTCCACTGAAAATAATTTTTCTATGAATTTAGATTTCTTAATGAATTTAAAAATATAAAGTATTTTAATTTTGCTCTCACACTGTAAATCCAAGCAGAAAGTAGCAGGTTATAACTTCTAACCTGCTGCAGTACACATGTGCGTTCCCACAGACATGGTAAATATATATGCGTATTTGTAAAGGTGTTCCACCAATATACGCATACGTATATAGGTGTTCCACTAATTTTTTCTCCATCAAAAGTGTTCCACCACTCAAAAAAGGTCGAAAAACACTGGAGTAAAGCATCTCATTAGAATTGCTAATTAAATAGCAACTATTTTTAATAAATGATGATTCAATCTGACAACTAATGGGATAAAACTATTATTTATGATAAACATAAAATACTAGCTTTATCCTCCAGAGTGACTTGAGTGCCTATAACCAAATATTTAATTTCATTCATTCAATGGTAATGCTCCAAGTAGCTAAAGACAAAGACAGACTTATGAATTATATAATAAATAATAAAAATTATAAAATTTGAAGCCCTGTGTCTGCCAGGGCAGAAACCAACCTAACCAAGGGATTCACTCGGGGAGTAAACAGTACCATAAAAACTGATAAAATTAGCATAGAACGCTTTATACTGAAATTATCATGTTTCATGAAACTATTATTCAGAAAAGGAACTTTTATAGATGTCTATTTTTACCTGGACAAACAACTATGAAAATATACTAACACTGAATTCCCTTTAACTATTTATAACAATATAACATGAATTTGTGTACTGTCTATCATTTATAAAACTGATTGATGATGAATTATAAAACTGATTGATGATGAAAACTCCAAGATGCACAGTGAGGTTGGAAATATCTACCATTCTGGGGCTATTGAAGCCATCTATACATAAAAAGCTATAAGGTGAGCTTGATATATCATTATTTGAAGTTTTAAAAACAACAAAAATTTATAATAAAAATATTCTCAATAACAAACTGTATATTAAGAAAATTTAGGAATTGCCAATATTAGTTCTCCTGGTGCCAAATAATATCACAATAAGGAGCGACATATCTGGCCCTCCCAACTAAATGGTTCGATTACATTTATTGAATTTTAGTTTTTTAATCTATTTCAGCATTAATTTCCACTTCAATATTCTATACAGAGTGTCCCAGGAGGAAAGGTCAATATTCTGGGAGGTGATAGTATCAATCATTCTAAGAAAAAAAGTTCGTAAGGACAAGTGCCCTATTCCAAACAGTTTCCGAGATAGAGCTATTTGAATGTACAGATGCAAAATTATTGATAAGAAAGAGATATTATGTACTGTTGCTAATATTTATTGTTCAAGTGAAAAATTTGTTACAGTTTATAATAAATTTTCAAAAATTTCACCGTCAACATTAATGAACTTTTCAACTCATGTGAGAATATGGCGTGTTGCTAGTCTGAGTTCATCTTGATGTTCCTTTACACAGGCAATAGCACCCATTATGCGATCAAACAGTTCGTATCATGTATCCACTTTTCTTGTGTACACTACACTCTTCATCCAACCCCATAAACAAAAATCTAACGGGGTAAGGTCTGGAGATCTTGGTGGCCAGTGAATGGTACTGCCACGACCAATCCACCGATTAGGGAAAGTGTCACTTAGATGTTGCATCACAATTCAGGTATAATGAGGAGGGGCTCCATCATGCTGAAAGTACATGGCAATCCGTGTAGCCAAATGAACATCCTCTAGTTGTTGTACGTAATATCTCTTTCTTATCAATAATTTTGCAACTGTACATTCAAATCGCTCTATCTCGGAAACTGTTTGGAATAGGACACTTGTCCATACGAACTTTTTTTCTTAGAATGACGGATACTATCCCCTCCCAGAATATTAACCTTTCCTCCTGGGACACCCTGTATACTGTTGATTAACAAATGCTGTCAAATTAAATGAAACCAAATATAGTTCTACATTTACTTCACCAGAATTACGGTTACAATTACACAAGAGGAACCAAAATCAAATTAAAGTACACTTATTGAGAATAACAGTAAGTACTTGAAAAAAAAACTCCCTTGGTAGCAGATGGAGTAAAAACTACTAAGTAACTCAAAAAGCACAAAATTCAAAAATAAATTATCAAGGTCACTTCTTTAGCGAATCCAATAGATGGTCTAGATAATGCTGCTAACAAAGTTGAGTAAACCACATGCAAATTTTTCCATGAAAGAGCCATTCTCAGCGGTACCTCAACAATCATTGATTATACTACTGGAATCAATAAATTCCACTGAACATAGCTACTTTGAATCTGAGATGGTAATTCAAATCATTAATGGCTACAGGAGTTACCTAAATCCTTTTGTAACATGAACAAGCTGAAGAAAACTCCCTCATATCCCACCTTACAAATCATACGAATCTTTTGACTCAATTTTAAAACAAGGCATTAGAACCTTGAAGAAAATATTTATCTAACAGTAGCATTTATTTCCCTGCCTTTTCACACAATGTTGCTATAAGCCTTGGAAACCAGCATAATGCTCCCCAACCCAGCATTGGAGTGCAACTAGTTCCTTGAAAAACACAGATCTAGATGATCTAAATGCTAGAGAAGGATGAATTCTTAGCATAACCATTGAAAATCAAATATAAATAATTTGTTAAATTTATTAACAAATATTGAGTGAAAATACTTTGCACTGGTAGCAACTTAAAAATAAAAGAGAAGTATGGTGAGAGCTTCAAGTACATAAAAAAATCATTAAAAGGTTAATCAAGTTAGATTTGTTACTTTTGATTATAATGAATCATTTTTCTGCAAAAATGCAGAAATACTGAAGTAGTTACTACATAAATAACTCTCTATACAAAAATTCTCTAAACTAAAAGCAGGAGATGAAACAGAATGAACAAAAAAATTTTAGTGCAACAGATATGGGTAAGACTAAAAAATAATGTGTCAAGTACTACAGTGACATGCTCAAAAATATTTTCTAAAGTATGTTAAAAAACATACAAATCTAAACTAAATTATTTTAGGTAGTTCCTGTATTCAATAGGAGTTACAGGAGAAGCTAATATATCCACTCACATGAAGGGTATGATAATCTCCTGATTCTTCTGGTGGCCGAGGTTTGCATTTACCGCAGCAAAAGTTGCAACAGCAGCAAAAGCAGCAGCAGAAATAGCAACCAGTGATGATACCACAGAAGATGATTAGAGCCTACCAAAGAAAATTTCATGATTTCAAAAAAGGTCACTATGTATTTCATAACAAAATTTTAAACATTAAATAGTGATATTCATAAGATCAGCATCCTTTCTTGATGAAATGGTAAATAAAAGCATTTGGGCTTCTAGGCACACCAAAAATTCCAAGTTAAATTTTCTTCTTAAGTTTCGGAATATTTCAGCTTTTTATTGGTGAAATTTGAAAGTCGTAGAGTTACATAGTTTACCAACTGGAATGTTGCAACTGATTACAAATCATAAAAGCAATAATTAATATTTCCTCTAATAAATTGGTGATGATGTAATGCCGACAAACAAATACACCCAAATTTTGTGACATCCATATGTATGAATATACAACATTGTTTCAAGGCGTGCATTTCATGAAATTTTCGTTATATCTTTGAAAAGGTACCACGCATACAAAATTTGGGAGCCACTGGAGTAGAGTATGATATTTTATATGATAATTTAATTGAAAACCAACCATGCATGCAAGTTTAAAATTTTTCGTGAGTTCATATAATTTTCCTGAATGCTTTGTCAAACAATACCAATAACTCCTCAACACACATTTGCTCAAAATTTTTAATTTTCACTTACAAATATCATTCTTCAAATAAAACAGTTGACCAAATTTAAAATTTCAAGCACTAAAAAATGCACTACATAAATGATCTATTATGATAGCTAATCAAGTTTTAAAAACACAAGACTGAAGTAAATTCTTTGAAAATAATAAGAAATAATCATAGCTGATCAAACACCAATCATAACTAACGTGTTCCATGGAATGAGGCTATAAAATATTTAAACAAAATGTTTTTTTTTATGAAAGAACATTTAAACCAACCAATTTAAAAAACACTCACCTTACACCATCCAGAGGTGACCAAGAAATAGGCATTTACATTTTCCTCTCCAAATTGTTCTGCTATGTACAAACCAAGAGATCCATAGTTGTCATAAATGTTACGTTTGGTCAAATCTGATAGGATACTGTGAGCTCTGTTCACTTCCTTGAACTATCCCATTTAAACATGGAACGCAAGAAAAAAATTCCAATTAATTTCAATTAATGGAAAAATAGATTTAAAAAATTATTTATAAACTGCTCATGCATGTATGATACCACATTCCATTTTGAATGTCTCTCACACTACAGCTCCTATTTTTCCAATCCATGAAGTAATTGTGAAAGATTAAAGATAATATTATGCTTCAAGATTAAGACCTTCTAAATCAGTGATATTCAACCATTTTTTGTCAGTGTACCCCTTAAAACATTTTTTAAATAATAAAAACCTTATAGTATATAAGAGTTCTCATTTCCCAATAGTTCACTGCTTCCCTTTATTAAATATTTGTAACCAATCCATCATAATTGCATTAATTAATTTAGAATTCCCCTCTTCACTCTCTCCCCTCCTCCCACATTGTCTTTTCCTAACTGTAATCGTCCATCGATTGTCTGTATTTCTACCTTCCCACTGCCGTTTCTGCACTATTAAAATTCCATAAGCTGACTTGAGCCAAATAAAATGAAATTTCTACTAAAATTTCTTTGCGTTGGTTTATTTAACCAAAAGAAACTGATGGAAAGGAAGATAACAAAGACAGATGAGTGGGTGGAACATGGTTATGCCAGTTTTCGAGTGAGGAAGTACTGTGGGAAAATATGAACCTTCTGCTTTAATATATTTGCATTCCCATTGTAAAGACCTTGCGTACCCCCAGAGGTATGCATACCCAAGGTTGAACACTACTGTTCTATGGCATTTACACAACCATTTATAGTTTTAAAAATTTTTTTTTTCTGAATCTTCTGTGTTAGTTGAGACTTGGGAATCTAATAACCAATTTTGATGCCCCAATTACCCTTCAAAGCAATGAAAGCCACTGACAAACTAGGTCTCCCCAATGAAAGTGATGATGAAACAATTTAATCTTGAGTACACGACAAAATTGCAAGATATACAGCAAAATCCTGTTACAAGGAATTTTACAGGGAACGTGAATCATTTCATTGTACTGAAATTTCATTCTAACAAATATTGGTCAAAATTACTTCACAAGATGCATTACTTGTTCAAATAAGTTTCACTAGACTTTTATAACCTATTGTAGTAGTAATTTAATTTATTGCAAATCTTTAATTAGTAATAATAAATAAAACACCAAAATACTAGTTACTCGCTGATTAGCACAATAATCGAAAGGGTTTTCCAATTATTGACGGCTTCATATTTTCAGTTCCTGATGAATTTCAACGAAAAAGACTAGTCAATCGTTGCTTGGATTCCCTGCATCCTCTATAATGATCACACTTAATGGCAAGTGTACAATTCGGCAACAAGCGATAAAACATTCTTGTCTCATCAGCTTGAAAGTATCATCTGAACTGTATTTATTAATTCACTTTTTAATTTCTGTTGTACGCCATTTCCTTACCTTATCTAGTGGAATGTCATTTACTTCCGATACGATTAATTTTGATGCAGTTCCATGCCGTTACCAAAATGTTGAACCACCCAAAGCATACCGTGTCCAACCAGGTTTGCTAATTTAAACGTGTTTTGCTGATGGACCAATTACGGGAATGTTTCTAAAGGGAACATTTTGTAACCATTGAAAATTCTTTTAGCTTTATAGTATTCCTAGTTAACCTTCTCTTTATGAGAAGAGAAAGAAATGAAAAGGTTATTAAGACTCCCAGGAAATCATTTATTCATTTAAAAAAAACATTTTATGCATATTTGATTTAAAAAAGATTTCGTTGTACTAGATTTTTCGTAATAAGTAATTACGTTATAATAAGATTAAAAAAGCATATTACTAAGGGAAGTTGGCTGGGACTTGGAAATATTTTCATTATAGTAAAATTTTAATTATAACGGTATTTCGTTGTAATGAGATTTTGCTGTATATTGACTTGGGAAAGTGGATTAGAAGAAAGAAGTATTATTTATGTTAAATAACAATATAAACATCATTGGATTGTCTAGTAGAATAAAATCGATAGCATAAATGATGTTTCTACATGAATATGAACATTAAGGTGGGATAAATCCTTTACATTCAATTACTAGTCAGGGAATTCAGTTTTTATGTTATGATAATGGAATGATGGTTAAGATGCAATGAGTCTATCAGGATGCAACTTCCAAAAGGATAATATTCTTTATCAGAATGACAAGTACAATTAAGTGAAATAAAAATATAATGGAAGGGATTTAATTTGAGGAAAAAATTAACATTGCAATTTTTGGCAGTTCACCAGGTTTTGAAATCCAAAATTGAAGAGTAAAATTTTATGCATAAACTAATTAAAATAACACAGCAACTTCCATAAGATTCATTTGACCAATAATATTTAACATTCTAGATTTTTTCTGATTATTCTTGTGAATACTTTCAGAGAAATTAATTACTCTTTAAGTTTTATGTATAACATGAGCATTATACAAGGTTTTGCATGTATTTCCAGTTTCTTAGTGCACGTTATCTATAAGAAATACATTTTTAAAAGAATATTTTTGCTCAAAAATATTTTATTAGCAAAAGAAAATTACCCATCAAATTTCTCAGATTGTCTCGCAATTAAAATCAATTTCATTAAGAAAAATAATAAGTGAATCTGGTAACTCTCTTTCATTTGGCATGTCTTCGCTTTCATCAGACAAAGAATCACTGTGGCCATCACTGATGCTTTGCAAAAGCTAAAATATTTTAAAATAGATTCATGGTCACATTTAAAAGTAAGCATGCATAATAATCAATGCTGCACATTATGCATGAGTGTGTGTAATACATGAGACTTGAGGGTAATTATGAGCAGCAAAATGCTTCAATTCTGCATCATGAATGTGAATCATGCTTGGGAGGTTAGAAGTGTAAAAGTATAAATACTGGAAAAATGTACAGGTAGCTGAATGATTACTAAAATGGCACAAAAATGGCAATATGAAAGTACTGGAGTTTAACATTTGCAGCACTGTCTTACACAGCAATGTCAAAAATATGATAAAGAAATAACAGTTTTGACTAGCAATCATCCTAATTGAAATAAAAACTTTCAGCTTGGATAATTTTATTGATAGCAAACAGTAATTGAATTATACTAGGAATTAGACGTAATTCTTGGTTTATAAGGAACAAATCACACAAAATTACAGAATTAAATCCTGAATGTTATAATTTTAATCAAAACAGGTTGTAGATGTTATAAAATGTAGTCATACTTGAATTAAATAGGTAGTTAACTCCATAATAAATTATATTCTCATCATGATACTGTTAAAGTAAATATAATAGTGGAATGGAAAGGAAGTATGTATAGTAAAATTATCCATGTGAAAAATAAATTTTGCACGAAAAACTTAAAATATGCATTCGATGTATACCTTTTCAGCTGCTTCAGGATTATTTGGATTTTTATCTGGATGATATTTCAACGCTAACTTTCTGTAAGTCTTCTTGACATCATCTGCTGTGGCTGTTTTCGGTAGACCTAAAATCTGGTACAAAGTATCTCCCGACGTCCTGCAGGAAAGAAACTTGATAAAGAGCAAATATATTGAAAAGTTGTCTTAAGGGGCAATACGGATATCTAACAGATGACCAGCAAGCTGAACTTATGGTTTGCAGTTAGAGGTAAAAATCCTCACTTCAACTAAGATTTTCCTATCATATTCGTGATAGGGATATAGGATTCCTTTAAAACGATGTTCTGCGCTCCATCACTTTTATTTTTCCACGCCACAACACATTCTAGAAACGCAGATAGTGATTTGCGGATTTCCTTAATAATTAGAGCACCAAAATACATGATAAACATTAATATCCATGATCTTGGATGAAGGACTTACGTTACCAATCACCTTGAGTTGTAATTATTCCATTACAAGGAAGTTGATATACGAAGTAGTTTAACTAACAAACACCGAGGAATTGAAAATATTGATTAATCTAGGATACTCAAGTTAAAAAGGAGAATTTTTTACTGCAAGTGTCACCTAACCTAACACCATTAACGGTATTGTCTGCATTGCTGCAAAAATCTGGCAGTCTATTCATCTAATAGGAGATTATTTTTTTTACAAAAACTAAATGTCTCTTTAACACATTATTATGTTCCGAAACTTAGAATAAAATTTGTATCTGTAAAAGAGAAATATTTTTCGAATATCTCTGCACTGTCAAATATTTTCTTCACAAGTAAAAGTCCGTAAACATGCAGCATTATTAACACGGAAGGAGGAAAAAGTACTCACGATAATTTACGCTTGTCCATTTTCGTCCTGGGAACTAATGCAAATAATTAAATAAATTACGATCGGTCAGAGTATTGTGGTATACTTAAATCAACATTTCCTCGATTTGAGCCCCATTCAAGATGGCAGCACAATGCAGCAGCTACATAAAACATAAATCGAAACTTAAGGAGGAACTACGCATGCTCGTACTAAAAAGGATGGATGCTTAATTGTTTTATTTAAATTGCTATTCAACTCCCATAAAATTTGCAAACGATAGTTATAATCAATCATTGAATGTTTCATAGAAATACTACCTTTTATATCAACAGTTACTCGATTTCGATATAAAAAATTGTTGGTCGACTTTTAACGCGCTAACTTCTATGATTTGGTAATGGGCGGGGTTACAAAAAAGAATAGTTTACGATAAGTTATAAATTAACTTTAATGAAAAACAAAAATTTACAATGATTTACACTATTCTTTCTCTTCTCCTGAGCTTGATTCGTATTCATAAGGCACAAGCGAAACTTTTGTCTCTTTCGAAAATTTATTCTCAGCATCAAACTCTGATTTGTCGACATTTTTTTCCTTGGCGGATGAATCGCCCTCACACGAAGTTTCAGGCTTCTCCCCTTTGATGGCTATGCCTAACGACGATCTGCTTAAACTTGGTCCTTGCGATTTCTTGGAGTAATTTATCAAAGATGATGCTGCACTTGGTAAAACAGGTTGATCACAAATTTCTTGCCATGTTTTAGACTGTCTCTCCGAAATGCCTTTAAAAAGAAAGGAGGAAACTCATAAAGGTACAACATTTGTAAATTATTATGAAAGTTCTATAAGATTCTAATGTGTATGAGCAATAAATGATTTTATGAGAAAAGCATAAATGGTTTAACCCTAGAATGGTAACGTGAGTCCAAAATACGGGTCTAATGGTGTTCGTGTTCAAACAAGCTCCCCCCGCTCTTAGCAGTGATTCTTCTAGTTAGTTGTCTATGTGCTGTCAAAGGAGCAACACGTTATTTTTCTCCAGTCACTGTTACTGCTACATACTTATGCAAGAGTTGCACAAGTGGCTGACATGCCAATAGCAAAAAAGCAGACTCAGTTTGACAAACTTAGTTAATGATCTGAAAGCTATGATTTGTAAAGCCTTAGGAGAGGAAAAAAAGGTTCCTGAAACACATCGAGTGACAAATATCAAGAAAGTACTGCCATTTGTGCCATTATGCCAAGAGAAGGAAAACCTCCACTCTGCATACTTAGCAAGAAGCTTATCTGTGGTGCCCTAATTGTTAATTTACACATTTCTAACATTTACTGATTTTAATGTTAATAGAAATCATTTAAAAACAGTTTTTAATGACATTTCCTTATTCCAAGTTTAAGTGAGTCAAACTGATGCAGTGTTACCAATAAGTGACTAAAAATAGTATTACCATTCTGGGGTTAAACAGGTGGTCAAACCGTGGCTCTTGAGATGCATGTGGCTCTAATATTTCCATTCAATGGTGGGCCAATGCTTTTTCACTAAAGAACACAATAATGCAGTGTGAATTGAGATGTTTTGGGTATGCCTAAGATACACTCATTCTCTCTGCACTGCTTCGAGTACAGTTTACTTCACAAATTTATGATGTACAGAATGTATGACTTGTGGCTCTCGAACTTATAAATATTATCCCAGAGCTGATAGGTTTGGCCACTCCTGGTTTAAAACAATGAGTTTGCTTCGTTTAAATACAATTTAAAAACGAAATTTTGTTTAGTTTGTTACTAATCTAAAATAATTTAAAATTTTAACAAATCTAATTCATAAACAAGATGACTACTGTAGAAATCAAAAGGTTATAAAATGTGATGCACATTTAGGCTACATAACAATCGTCCTCAATGATAATCCACTGATTGTCTATTTGCTTTTAGGAATCGATGATTGTGGTTACTTTGTAGATGAAATGTGTATATTTTTAACTGCATTGTGGCTATAGTATTTATCTTTGTGATCAAGGGAAATTGAGCAGATACAATGAAATGAATAACGGAAACGGTAAAATGCTCAATGATTAGGAGGTAACACCCAGCTTGAATTTCACTTGGCATGGAATTTTACAATGACCAGAAACTTCCATATGTATAAGTTATCAGTAATTAATTCCCCAATCTTTGTTGCAACTAATTAATATGAAAAACGATTTTGATGTTAGCTACTTAGGAGCTTGAAGATGCAATAATTCATTCCAAAAGATAATTAAGCATATTTTTATGGATTTTCAAACAGAAGCAAACTTTAACTTGGGTTATCGATTTTGATTTATATTAAGCTAGAGAAATACATTACTTTGAGAAGGTTTGAGAGAAAATAGTGATGCTAGCTTTCTGTCTTCTTCAGACTCTGGTACAAGTTTGATTGATAATGAAGACTTGGCAAGGAGAGATTCATCACTTTCTGCTTCAGTCTTGATTTCTTTCTTCTTTTCCTGAAAAGCATAAAAGTAATGTTATCCTTTTAATGGAAAAAGAAGTAGTTGTAAAGACATAGGAGTCACTGAAAAATGCTAAACACTCCAACTTCAAGTCATTGATATGATATTATTTCTTGCCATAATTCAAGTTGGCTAGAATATTAATTAAAGGAAACAGAAACATCAGGGATGGCCTGTTATGGTCTCCAGGTGATTTTTACTAATTGTGTCAAGTATTTCCAGTAGTACAAAGGACATTTTTTTTCATTTTTGCTTTACATTAGGATAGGAATTAATAATAATAACTTATTAATTCCATTAGGTCATGTTATGACAATAAGATGTCAGATTATATTAAAACTTAAAATCTTAGCATAAATAAAAGGAAAGTACAGTATGCACATCAAATCATACACATTAGCATTAGACAATCTTATCAACAAAAAATTCCTTTACATCATAAAATGCTTTTTCTACTAGTATTTTTTTGATCCTTTTTTGGAAGGAGTTAGAATTTAGAGCCTTCACACTTGCAGGGAGTTTATTACAATTTTTTAAATAAATGGAATCATTATTGTCAAGTCTTTTACTTTTCAGAAATTTTACTATTTTTATCTTGCACTTATATTATGATAGATCATTTTTATATTCTAATTTAAAATCAAGAAAACGAAGTATATCACGATTATTTTTAAATAATTATTTATTATGAACATATTGATGTACAACAGTTTCATAATATGCGCTGTCGCTGCAGCTTCAGACATGTAACTGTAGCATAGGTACCAACAGCAAAATAACATCAGAATAACAAATGAATAACAATGGAAAGGTGTACTCCATCATAATTCATTGTAAACCTTACGTTTTACAGGAAAAATTATTTGATAAAAAATGTGTATTTAGTTATTTGATTCAAACTTTTGTTTCAATATTTTTTGCTTAGATTAGTATTTAACGAGATGCTTGTGAGGTACGTTGTAAAATACATGCAGGTCTTCATGTAAAGTGGTCGCTATTATTGCCTGATTTTAACCGAAATTGGAATCGGTTGACAAATTTTAGTAAAAATTTCCAATACCAAATTTCATCATATGCCCAGCGAAGTGGAAACATGCAGACGGACAGAGACAATTTACCCTATATGCATTCACTTTATGCAAAGAACACATAATAATGATCACGAAAGTTAAAGTTGTCATGAACCTAATCTAACCCAACCCAAATACTCATCTACACTGAATCCAACAAAAGTTAAAATTCAGTCATGAGCCTAATCAAACCCAATCCCAAGCAAAAACCCATCCCAAGTGAATCCAACCCTGCACATCTCAACAGTAACGTTAACTTCCAATGTTAGCTTCACTGCAAAGGACTGTGGAATTGCAGCAAACCAATCTAAAAAAAGTAAAAGTGAATGAGTGAAATAGAAATAAAGCTAATAAACATATAAATAAAAACAAATTTGTCTTTAATTAGAGTGGAATGACTATCACTGAACAGAGAGTGAAATACGAATGAAGGTGAGAAAAACGTTGGTACGGTAATAAAAAATCGTAGCATTTAGGAGCTTCATTTTAGAAATTTTCAAAAATTAAAATTTAGTCCTGAGATGCCAACCGCACTATATTGCAAATGCATTAAACGAGGCATACCTGTATAAGTGTTTGAACAAATGCTTATAATACATCAAAATTGAAAGTAAATAATTTATGATAAGTAACATTTGGTATATTTATAACATTTTCATCAACTTCTAAAACCTAAAAAGACAGCAACAAAAAAGTCAATTTCATTAGGAAGTTTATTAGCATTTAGCATCATTCTTCCAATGGGGCCGTTGTATAAATAATTTTTACTGTAAAAATCATTATTAAATATAGTCCAGGCAAGGAGCAGACAAAATAGCCTCGAATTGGAGCAAATTAGCTTGAAGCTAATTTATTTTGGGATTTGTTCCAATGGATGTCTAGATCACATGATAAAAAATCCCCATGAATCTGTGTCAGAACACCATTAAAATAAAAAAACTAACAAAATGGCATCCAACTTGACTTTTTACCTATCTCCTAAAAGGCTTCATCGATTTACATGAAACTCCTTTTAATAAAAAGACAGGTTAACAAGCTTTAAGGGTCAATTATTGTGAACATTTAAATGTGTTATAAGAAAAAATTGAGAGTAATGAAGAGCTTATTGACCCAGAAACGTGTTACTTTGAAACAAAATCTAAAATTAAATTTTAATTGTTCAGTTTATTTAAAAAAAGCTCAAATAAAACTTATAGACAATTTAATGATGAACAATTTAAGTGCTTCTTTGTAAAAATCCCTAAACTAGAGTAGGAGCTATGAATGTTTCAAGTGAACAATCTCTGACTCGGGGAAAGAGGGGCGCACCTGGAGTGTAGCGACCCAACGTCAACTACCTTTCTCATGACTCTGTTGTTGTTAGTTTGGGTGTTCTTTGGCCCCAAGCACAATAATAATAATAATTGATGATCCAAATGTATTCAATAATGAAATTTAGTTTGCATTTTATTAGGTATTTAAAAGAAGTTACATCATACATCTTCCTGCCAAATTATATGTTCAACTGCTCCCATGAACGACATAAGTAAATGAAACCCTCCTAACCTCACAATCACTTTCCCGACATCGCTGTTAGGATCAGATGAGTAAACTATGCCAACAGCTTTTATAAAAAAGATTGATTGAAAATCAGTTTGTTGTGTTTGGGTGCATCTTGAACCATCTTATCTTTCTAAAGCTCGGATAATACTAACAGTACAGTTCGGTTATTTTTGTTGTATCTATAGTTTGAGTGTTTAGTTAAACTGCCTTTTTAACACTCTGGCAGGCGCTCTGTGGCACAAAGTGCAACAAATTATGCATTTCTATGGAGGGGGTAAGTTTTTGTTGTGCAGGGGGTTATTCCCATTGCATATTCCTTCAGTAAGTCCTTGGCTTTCAGATAGTGTTGTTGTATGTTTACAATGTACTACAGTTCGTTGTGCAATGAATAAAAAAGAACGATGTCATTGATGTTGCACTGAATACTCCATGTGCCCGGTCTTGTGACTGTAATTATTAACATTGGAATCAATATATAATCATTGTATACATTGCGCGCTCTGTCATGTATTTTTTTGACTTTTTGCCATTTTAAATCTTTATAATCAGTAACAAATCCATGAGAGATTAAAAAAAAATTGGTGATATTTGTTCAATGTTTATAATCTTATTATCCCTTGTAACTGCCACTGTGTGTAATTTAATTGTATTGAGGATGTTTACAAGTAATTATGCATTTTGTAAAATACTTTTCTTAAGTAAAATTTGTATTTTTTTTCATTTTGCTGTCAAATTTTTGTGGGACACAAAGCGTACCATATGCCTGCTCGAGCTAAAAGTTTGGTCGCACCTGCTGGCAGGCCCTCCGAGATACTCAGAGAGGCCCGGGCCACTTCCAGATTTTGAGGCCCCTCACCGTAATAAAAATAAATAAATTCCTATAATGAAGTGTTTAAGCATTAAGTAACCCAATATGGTGGTCGGGGTTTGCTGAATGATTATTCTTTCATTAACTCTTCTAACCCAGGCATGTCAAACTTGCGGCCCTTTCTGTGACTTACTGTGGCTCGATAGCTAATTTTTGTCTCAAGTGAATAGTGTGGGAGTTCATATAAATGCATTATTTTAGCAAAAAGAAGACAACATTTTTTCATAGTTACCAAATTACAATAGAACACATTTTCTAAATTAATGTTTTTAATTGCAAAACAGGCATCTAATCTTCTAGCTCAGTGTTTCCCAAAGTGTGGTACGTGTACCACTGATGGTACGTGAAAGGATTTCAAGGGGTACGCAGCAGAAAAAAAATTACTAAAAATTGTTCCACAGTTCTATCTGCTGTCAGATGAACTCTGATATAAAGAAAATTAAACAAATTCATTTATTATAAATTTTGGCTTGTTTAAAGCATGGGTAGTGTCTATATTATTGCGGTCGATATATACATCAAACGAAAGAGTGGAACTTCCTCTATTGATCAATGTAAGTGTTGCTCAAGGCGTAGCATGAAATCATCCAATCTCCAGCGCCACTTCGATAATAAACACAAAGAATACCATGACAAACCAGAAGAATTCTTCCAAAATAGGTGCAAGGAAATCCAAAACTTGAAGAAAACAAAGCACAGTGTGACGGGCATTGCGATTGATGGTGTTCCCCTGTCAAAAAAGACAGATATGGCCGAAAACGTAAAATAGCAATTATTCTTATGAGTAAAACGGAGTTGCTACTATGCAGTGCAAGCCAATGAATCCACCGATATTGTGTTTAACTAATCTTGTTGTTTGTCAGATACGAGCTGAATGGGGAAGTTAACAATGATATTTTGTTCTGTCAACCTTTGCCAACATGTACAACTGGGGATGCTATTTAATGTTATATATGACTTTATCAAAGACAGTCACTTGGATTGGGGTTGAAGTGTTGGGATAAGCACAGATGGCACTGCAGAGAAAGGAGTTGTTGCACATATTCAAGCAGTTGCACCGGAAGCAAAATTGACTCACTGTTGTATACAGGGAAGCACTCACCACCCAGGACATCTAAAGCAAGTAATTGACGAAGCCGTTAAAATTGTCAACTTTGTGAAAGGCTGGCCACTGAATGCCAGGCTTTTTGCTCAGCTCTGTGAAGAGATGGGCAGTGACCATACGCAGCTCCTATTTCACACTGAAGTACATTGGCTTTTGTGTGGAAAAGTCCTCACTTGCCTGTTTGAGCTGCAAGAAGAACTTTCAAGTATTTCTGTATGAAACCTCCAACCTGCGAGACCGTATGCATGATTGGAAATGGCTATGTAAGATAGCATACATTGTAGATATCTTTGCCCATTTGAACAGTCTCAATCTATCCTTGCAAGGCAAGGTGATATCCGTATTCCATGTTAAAGACAAAGTGGGCGTGATGATCACAAAACTGGAGCTGTGGGGTAAACACCTTAGTCGTGGCAAATTGAATATTTCGTGGTCAAGTCAAGTGAAAACCATGATGCTGATGTGTTGCAAACTACGAAGGAGTACTTGGAAAGCTTGAAGAAAAGTCTTTGTAAGTACTTTCCTGAACCGAACGGCAGCTTGAATGGTTAAGAAGTCCTTTCCTCTTCAATGTCCAAACATTGCCAAATAACTTTTCAGCTTAAGAAAAAGAACAACTCTTGGAGTTTGCTTCAATTGACTTCCTGAGAACACTGTTTGAACAAAAGACATTGACATCATTTTCATTGAGTGTTTGTTCTGAGTACCCTGCCCTATCGGAAAAAGCAGTTAAGTATCTTTTTCCATTACCCACCTCATACATGTGTGAGTTGGGATTCTCGGCAATGGTTGGCATTAAACTAAAAAACGAAATCGTCTTATTGACGTGGAGCTGCATCTCCATCTTAAGCTCACCAATATCGAGCCAGATATCACTGCACTACTGTCTGGTCACAAACAGTTCCATTACTTGCATTGAACAACTCTATTATTTCCAGGTACGTATATGAATTTCAATTTAATGATTAATACTTTAAATTTAACTGACAATACTGAAAACGCTCATAAATAATAAATATATAAGCTAATAAATTATTTGAATAATTTTATATTTAAGAAATGCTTTTCTAGCTTTTTTCTGCAAATTTATTAATTACTGATAAAAAATCTAATAATAAGTTACATGCAATGTCACTTAAGATTTTCGGAAAAGAGGAACATAGGGTTTTAGGTTAAAATCGAAATTTGTTGAGGTCCTCTTTTCAACTTTCTTGCACCTTATGTGCCTGTGCATAAATCTGTCTCTAAACAAGTGCCAAAATTTGAGGCCCAGGCCAAATGGCCCTCCTGGGCCCCCCTCGCGTAGGGCCTGCCTCCTGGAAGGTTAAAGACAAAACAAGTGCTTCAGTGCTTCCGCACATATTGTTCATGTGCAGTATTGTTGAGCGTTCTGTACATTATGGACCAAAAGTGTGTAATTTGTGGTCAAAGTTTCGAGGAGGTAGATTCGAAAAAGGTCCATATGAGTGAAAAAGGCCTCGCGAGTATAATTAGCTTTAGTAAACATCTAAGGGAAAATCTTTGGATAGACATTGGTTCTGCCAAATCAGCTGAAGTGCATGAATCCTGTCAGAAAAACTACACTTGTAAGTCTACTAATGACTCTTTAATTAAGACACAGGAATTAATTGGTGATGAAATGGGATAAAACACGGACAATGTTGGAGCTTTCCTGTGTTCAGACCAAGAGCTGTTTGATTTTAAAAGGCAATGTCTGTTTTGTTGTATGCCAGTAAGAGAAGCAACTCTGAACAAAAAAAGGAAGCTTGCTCAAGAACATTTAGTTTCTACATTGAAAACTAAAGACACTATCGAATCACACTGCAAATGTCATGGGGACTGGTGGGCAAATGAAGTCCTCACTCAAATTGGCACATCAATAGATTTGGTTGCAGCTGAAGCTAGGTACCATGCCACATGCTATGGTACGTTTTGTAAACCTGTTTCCAATAAAACACTTGGACATTCTGCATCTTCTGAGACGGCAATGGCTTTTGAAAAAGTGTGCGATTTCTTAACAAGTTGCATACGGGTCACGGAGATTTCTGTTTTTCGTGCCAACGGTAGCGTACGGGGCACGGAAATCTCCGTTTTTTCGTTCATGTCATTTCTTTTCTCCTTTGTCTTTTTTAACTCCGATATTTCACATTTTTTCCAACCATATTCAATTATAAAGGTTGTATGCATTTAATGAAAGATTTTTGTAGAATTTCTCATATCCATTAAACCATAATAAATTATTTTCATTTCGTCTAACATTCTGAGCTGCAGCTTTGGGACAAAAACACGCTCCTTGCATTTTTGAATCTTGTTTACTTGTTGGAGTCTGTTTATTCTTCAATGACGTAGAAAGCCCATTGAGTCATTTATAGCTTCAGTGTCAGGAATTTGTCAACAGTAGTGACAAGAAGAGATGGATTAGTTTTGGAATAGCTGGTTCAGCGTTCGGATGTTTTGTGTGTGCAGTGTTATTGGTGTCACTTTATATCATATGCCGTAGCGAAGACATAGTACATCTAAAAATTGTGGTACAATTATCTTATACAATAATAGGTATTAATTTTTAATTTTTCTTATAAATTTACGTTCTATTCACTACCCATGGCGGAACCTGGAGAGATATACAATGATGAAACTTTGGGTGATTTATATACAGATGATTTGTCAGATGTACCGAGTGAGGACAATGAAGAAATTTACAGTAGTGAGAAAGAAAGTGATGATAGTGTTTTATTCGGTGTGAGAAAAAGAAAAGCTCCTCGTGTAATTAGTGATAGTGAATCTGAAATAAGTAAAGATGAGGAAAATTTAGCTAGCGCAGGTGATACTGTTTGGAGAAAAAACGATACGGAAATAAATTTGGAGGAACTTTTATGTTTGCCTGGGGTAAAACATTTACCAGAAAACTGTGAAAGCCTCTCTGATGTTGTAAAACTTTTTTTGGTGACAACTTGTTCAAAATTCTATGTTATGAATCTAACCTATATTACAGTCAAAATATAGATAAATACAAATGTTCCCCCAAATCAAAGAAGTGGTCGAACATTACAATTCCTGAAATGAAAAAGTTCCTTTCTATAATAATCCTTATGGGCCAAGTAAGGAAAGATACCCTAAAAGAGTACTGGAGCACTGATCCTTTCATTGAGACTGCCATTTTTGGAAAAATAATGAGTCGAGACAGGTTTGAACAGGTATGGAGATCATGGCATTTCAACAATAATGATTTTTTGTCAGACACGACAGACAGACTATTCAAAATAAGGCCTGTGGTTGATTACTTCGTCGAAAAATTTCAGAACGTATATAAACCAAAACAGGAGTTATCCCTTGATGAAGCGGTGATACCTTGGAGGGGATGGCTCAAATTTAGGACGTATAACCCCGCAAAAATAGTGAAATATGGCTTACTTGTTCGCATGGTATGTGAAAGTGATTCAGGCTATATTGCAAATTTGGAAATATATGCGGCAGAAGGGAAAAAATTAGAGGACACTATTTTATCACTTTTGAAACCAGTATCAAATCTGTGGCATCACATATATCAGGATAACTATTACAATAGCGTTAAAATAGCAGAACTTCTAATTAAACAGAATACAAGAGTTTGTGGGACAATTAGATCGAATAGGGGCCTTCCTGTCTCATTGTAGGATGAGGCAAAACTAATTGAAAAAGGGAGAATTCACATATTATCATAAAGGTCAAGTTTTACTTCTCGTTTGGAAGGACAAAAGGGAGGTTAGGATGATCAGTACGATTCACAATGCTAGTATGAGTAATACCAAAAAGAAGAACAGAATCACAGGACTGCCAGTGAAGAAGCCTACGTGCATTGTAAGATACAATCAGTGTATCAAAGGAGTAGATAGGGCAGACATGTATTTGTCCTATTATACAATCTTGAGGAAAACAATTAAATGGTCCAAAAAGGTTGTGTTATGGCTAATAAATTGTGCTCTTTACAATTCATTTAGAGTGTATAAAACTTTGAATAACTCCAGTAAAATTAGATTCAAAACTTTTTTACTTGACATTGCAAAACATTGGGCGAGTAGTAGGGAAGAATTGGGTGAGTCTTCGAATGATGAGGTTTAAGAGACTGAAAAGCCTACTAAGCACGCTGCGAAAAAAGGACAACCAGAGAGACTTTCGGATAGTTTGAGCAAACATCATCTAGAGCCGATTGTAGGGAAGGGGAAGAAAAAATATCCTTCCAGGGCTTGCAAAGTGTGCGCAGCAAACAACAAGAGGAAAGAGATGCGGTATGTTTGCTCATTCTGCGGTGTCCCGTTGCACAAGGGAAAATGCTTCCTGCATTATCACACCAGCAAAAAATATTAACATCATTGGTGAGTATTTATTCAAGATTTCAACTTGAAATTTTAATAAATAATTAAGTAATGAAAATTTATATAATTCAACCACATTTTAAATTGAGTATCTTTAATTCGTCCAGAACAGGCAATATGGAGGCATGTAAATGCCCCATACGCAAGGTGTTAATAAATGCGGCCAATTTTCTGTTAAAGGGTTGCACAGCAAGCTGAACGAAGGAATAGAAGACAGCTGGACAGAGAAATATTTTAAAAATCAACAAATTAATCATTTTGGGGGTGAAATTATCATTATTTTGTTTCTAAGCCTAGTGTGTTGTGTTTTAAAGGTAGCACAAAAAATCTAATCAACAAGCAGTGGTATAAAAACAAAGACGTTTCCGAAAAAGGAGAAAAATTGAGAATCATCGCCGCTGCTGTTACAATTGTTAGGGAAGAAATACTGGCAAAAGTTTAAGTAGCAATCCTACAGCTGAAGAAATATCTGTGGGAGGAGAAGATATTCCTGAACCCTTATTAGCATTCATTAATGGGCTACTATTAAATAGAAATATGAAAGTTATTTCAGCTGACCTAAAAAAAAAGTTATAGTAGCTCTTGAACGCAGCAATCACTCTTTGGTTTAAGGGTTGGAGAAATGAAGTTGCATTTGGGGACAGAAAGATAACTTCGATGTTCGGATGTGAGAACTGAATACTCTGTGGATGACCAGGCACATTATCTAAAATGAGGAGTTTAAATACAAAATTTTTTGAAGCTAAATATTTTTGGACTTCATGAACAAAACAATTGTGAAACCAATCCATAAAAATTGTTTCGGTGACCCAGGCCTTCTTGTTTGAATGCCAGAAAACAGGTAGTTTATGCTTATTTTTCCCTTTTAATGCATGAGGATTCAGTGAACAATAAATCAAGATCAGCTTAATCATGCAGTCCCTGGGCACATTGGCACAGAGCAGGGTTAACTTGCCTTTAGCTGCTTTAAATCTAGGCACCGAATGTTCTTCTTTGGAGATGAATGTACGTGAAGGCATCTTCTTCCAAAACAAGCTCAACTCATCAGCGTTAAAAACTTGTTTGGGTCTGTATGTACCCCTTCTATTTGATGAGCTTTTTAAGATGAACTGGAAAAGCTTCAGCTGCCACAGTATCTGCCGATGCCGATTCTCTACTTCTTTTAACATTATGTAAAACATATCTTCTTTTAAATTTCTCCAACCATCCCTTACTTGCTATAAATGATTTGGTGCTGCTTCCTTCAGTGGCCGATGTTGCCCTTATGCACTCATATAAGCTCATATACTTGACTCCTTTTTCTTTATGTATCTCACAGTGGATTCGTTGATGTTATATGCCCTACCAACGGATGCTACACTTTCACCTTGTGACAGCTTTTCTAACAATTCAACCTTTTCACTTCATAACTTTTCTTCCTCTTCTCACTCTTTTATCGGCACTCATTTCACTTCCTTTGCATTTTGAGTCCATGATATAAAATACTGTGAGAAAGCACAAAAAGATTTTTGAAACTATACTAGAATTAACTAGAGTTGGGATCTGGGCGTTTTGCCCTCCGGGTGGAGGGGATGTGCCGACAGTGAATCGGGTAGTCTCCCTCAGGCGGGTCCTATGTTGCCAAACCTCATGGAGCCTCCGAGCCTCAGCCTGGAGCTCAGTGTGCTGTTAGCCTTTGCCTCTTACGTTACAGTGTGCCTTTTTGCCTTTTGACTTTTCACGTCTTTAGAGTTTTCTCGCCTAATGAGTTTTCATGTCTTTCGAGTTTTCTTGTATTTTGAGTGTCGTTTTTTGTGTTTTAGTTCCAGGTTTTTTTCACGTAGTGGACATGTCTCATCCATCACGCTCGAGAGGAAGACCGAGGAGCCGATCTGATGATACAAGCAGATCTGGAAGATCACCATTTGGGCATGGAGTAACCATCAGAAGTCAAGCTCGGGAGATGGCTTGGTCTGCGAGGGACTTTTTTGAGAGAGAAAATGCTCATATCACCGACACCGGTTCTCCTATTATCCCCTTCAATAAGGTTATCAAAAGGACATCAGCTGCCCTTAATGTTAGCTCAAATACCGTGTGGAGAGTGTCGAAAGAAAAGAAAATGCCATCCAATGAACCAGGACCATCTAATCTATCAACCCCGGGCAAGAAAAGGCCCCGAGATTCAAAGATCACCAACTTGGACTCGTTCAAGGAAGATGTGTTTCGAAGACACATCTATGGATATTACCGGAGGAAAGAGCATCCAACATTGCTCAAAGTATATCGATCGCTTAGGGAAGAAAATTTGTACGAAGGAAGTATAAGCTCGTTGAGGACAATATTTTTTAACTTGGGTTTTGAGTACAAAAAGATTAATGGCCGAAGGTTACTTCTGGAGAGAGGAGATGTTATTACAAAAAGAAGTTTATTCCTGCACCAATTAGTCGGAAAAAACTTAGATGATAACGTTTGGCTGGATGAGATATGGGTGAATGCGGGACACACCGTTAAGAAGGGATGGACCGACCATACCAAAGAAGGAATGTCGGAGGGACCATCTGGTAAGGGAGGGAGGCTCATCATCTGCCATGCTGGGTCCTCAAATGGCTTTGTTCCCAACGCCAGCCTTGTATTTCGCTCCAAGAAAACTGGTGACTACCACGAGGAAATGGATCATAAAAAATTTTATGAATGGTTCAAAACAGCGCTACTGCCGAATATTAAAGAACACAGTGTGATAATAATGGACAATGCACCATATCATTCTGTGCAAATCAATAAGCCTCCCACAGTTGCTAAAGGCCATGATAATGGAGTGGTTGGCAGAAAACAACATCCCTTTTGATGAGGGAATGACGAAGGGAATATTACTTAATTTAGTGCATAAAAACAGACCCCAGTTCCCTTCATATGTAACAGATGAACTGGCCAAAAGTGAAGGACATGAAGTGGTTCGTCTTACCCCATATCACTGTCACTTCAACCCCATCGAATTGATATACAGGTTAAAGGTCATGTAGCCAGAGAAAATAAATCATTCACTCTAAAAGAAGTGGAAACACTGCTCAACAAAGGTCTTCATAAAGTGACTCCGGGAGACTGGAAAAAGGCTGTCAACCACGTGAAGAAAGAAGTAGAAGATGCTTGGAAAAAAGGGACTTTGGACGCAGCTGTTGACGAACTTATCATTCGATTGGAAGAAGAAAGTTCTACTGAAAGTGAAGAAAGTGAAGCGACTTCTGATGAACATAGTGATCGTGAAGAGTTTATGGAAGGTGTTGAACTTTTGAAATAGCGTAGAACAATGTGTAAAAAATTATTGGTGTAAATTTTGCTACTTATAATTAATCACTACAATAAAAATGTTTTATTAATATCTATTTTATGCTTGTATACCAAACAAAAAATCATACCAAAATCCTGTCTGAAAGTTTCTAAAATATTCTATTCAATAATTTCCAAGTTTTTAAAAGCATTATTACTGGAATAATTCACTCAGCAGCTGACGAGTTTTGCTTGGGGGGCTGTGGACACCTCAGGCTTACGTTTTATGACAGTGTTCCTTTCCTTTGGCGTTTTATGACCCCGACCCTTCAGTAGCTGGAATGACGTGTTTGGAACCTATTCTGTGAAACGTTTTCAGTTTTCTGTGATATTCCTTTGAATTTGGACGTTTTTTTCTAACAGTAAGAGAGTGCTGCACTGGAAATAAGCGCTTTTTTCTTTGTGTGGATGTTGTTCATATTTTATTCTAAAATTATTGTTATTATCTATAGAACTTTTTTATTTCGCATAATTTGAGATTGTCTCTGAATAGTTTCTTCACTGATCGACATCATAAAATGTGTTATTTCCCGTAATTGGAGATCGCATCTCAACAATTTCTTCACTGACTCTGATCCTACAAGGTTTGTAGATTTTTATTATTTCAGTGTTCGGTTTTTGTTTTGAAACTCCCAGTCAACTGTTTCCAATTAATATTTGACAGAACTGTTATAAATATTATAGTAAATTACACTAATATTCAAATTGAAAAGTAAAGCCAATACAGTGCTCAAGGTCATGATGCAAAAAACAGGGTTTCCTCTTGTGTACAATTACTATTTCTGTTCAATTGTGGTATTTCTGATTTATTGAATTGAACTGAAGATATTATAAGTATATTCCTAAAAACAGTCAACTGACTCATAGATTGACCTCTGAAAATATTCATGAAAGTGTACCTTAATACTTTTTCTTTTCGAAATAGATTAATAATTACAAAATCATTTGAAACTTCTCAAAATTAACTTATAAATGATTATGAATAGAACAAAATAAAGAATCAACTGAATAATAGCGATATTGTTTTTATAACAAAAAATTATGGTTTATCAGGAGAACCCCACGCAAGTACTGGCGGTTGAAATATTAACGCGAGTACCGGAGGATGAAATTTTAACGTTGTTTCTGAATGTGTGGTTACGATTCCCTGAAAATATAAGATTTCTTGCATTGCCCGTTTCCGAAACAATTTGAGAATAGAATATGAGCCGTTCGGTCTGTCCGAGAACGCCTGCACGGTGGGCAAAATACAGTGGAGGGGATGGAGTGGAAATGCGGTGGAGGGGGAATCGGCAGAAGTCTAGGCAGCGACGCATTCTAAGCTCCGCCTCCACAAATCCCAACTCTCGTTAATTGATCCGGAGTAAACAGCTCTCTGCATATTTAAAAGAGCATCATTCCACAGTACTAATTGTATTAGAGAGAACATTAGGCTGCTAACAAAATGACTCACAGCTCTGAACTGAATGATTTCTTTACGAAATGAGAACCCCCGGGGCGAATGACCACAGATAATCTAGGGCTGCCAACCGTTCCTACTTGGAAAAAAAATCCAGGGTTCTGCCTTTTGTTAAGCAGGACAACAAATATTCCAATTTTTTTCATTTCACTTTTACACTGTGTGATGTTCAATATCTTTTATGTAATTTCCTTTTTCCCTTTCTCTTTTTTTCCTCCCTTTCTAACCTACCTAATCCCTTTTCAAGAGGGTAAAAAATAAGTATGCTTTGTTCTCACTTGGGTTGGATAAAAATCTTCTTCATCATCATCATTATGCTGCTGTCCGAAGACAGGTTTTAGCTGAATCGCTGCCTCCATCTCTCTCTCTCTCCATAGAAGCCTCTTTTATACCTCTATAAGTACTATATTCCTGCTTTATATTCTCTAATATTCCTATTCTTTTTCTCCCTCTTCCTCTTCTTCAGCTAATTTTGCCTTCTAAGATCGTCCTTTGTAAACACTGTCTTCTCAATATGTACCCTATCCAATTTGCTTTTCTTTTCCTGATTGTTTTTATTAGCATCCTTTCTTCTCCCACCATTTCTAATACTTCTTTGTTTCTCTTCCTGTCTGTCCATTTTACTTTCATCATCCTCCTCCATATCCACATCTCAAAACTTTCTAAATAATCTTCCTCCTTTCTCCTTACCGTCCATGTCTCTGCACCATAAAGAGCTATGCTCCATATGTAGCATTTTGCTAATTTCTTCCTTGTTTCTAAATTTATTTTCTTGCCTGTGAGAAGCTCCTTCTTCTTGTTAAATGCTGCTTTTGCCATTGCAATCCTACTTCTGATGTCCTGTATACTACTTCCATCCTGCGCTAAAATACTGCCAAAATATTTGAAACTACTTACTTGTTCCAATTTTTGGCCATTTACCATTATATTTAATTCTTTATGTTCCTTTGAAACCACCATGACTTTCGTTTTTTTGGCATTGATCTTCATTCCATATTGTTGACCAACCTCCACTAGTCTGTCTGTCATCCTCTGAAGTTCTTTCTCGTCTTCTGCTATTAATCCCTGATCATCTGCATATTTAATGGTGGTAATACTTTCACCTCCTATCTTAAATCCTTTCTCTTCCATCAACACTTCTTCTGTTATTGTTTCTACAAAAATATTAAATATTGCTGGTGAAATAGGACATCCCTGCCTCACTCCCCTCCCTATTGAAGTACTTTCTGTTTCTTCTCCTTCAACCCTGACTCTAATCTTTTGATCAAAGTAAAGGTTTTTAAGCAATCTTCTATCTTTCCAATCTATTCCTATTTTATTTAAAATACCCAACATTTTATTCCATTTCACTCTGTCAAAAGCTCTCTCCCAACCTACAAAACAAAAATACATATCTTTATTGACTTCTAGCGCTCTTTCAATTATCATCATCATACATCCTATAGCAACTTTAGTCCCTCTTCCTCATCTGAAACCAAACTGATTATCTTGCAGCTCCTTTTCAATTTTACCTTTAATTATTTTGGTTAGAACTTTAGCTGTATGAGAAATTAAACTAATTGTTCTGTAATCCTTACAACTTTTTGCATTGTTCTTTTTCTCCAGTGGTACCATAACAACATCTAACAAATCTTCAGGCCATATGCCAGTATCATATACTTGGCTAAAGAATTTTGTGAGTTGATTAACTGCTTTCGACCACAAAACCTTAAGAACGTCCACTGGTATATCATTACTCCCAACAGCCTTCCTTCTTTTCATGTCATCAATTGCTCTTTTAACTTCAGACTCGAGAATACTTGATCCTAGCTGGTCTTTTTCCACATCCTCTTTTTCATCTAATTCAATATTTCTTGGCTTTCCTTCTTTGTCATACAGCACCTCAATATATTCTTTCCAGACATTCTTTACATTGTCTGGCTCCGATACTATTTTACCACTTTTGTTCATGATTCCTTTACGTCCTATCTTTCTTGCCTTTTTCTTGAATAGTTCCCTTGCTTTGCTATACATGAGGTCTGTTCTACAAATTCTTTCACATTCGACAATCTCCTCGCATTTCTCATTTATCCACTGTTCTCTGGCTTTATCTGTTTCCCTTCTTAAAGCATTTTAACTCCTTTTACTTTCTTTGGCCTTCTTCAGTGTTTATGTTCTTCCACTTTCTCCTCTCTTCCATTTTTTTCAGCATGGCTCCTGTGACCCAGGGTTTTTTGTTTCTTTCACCCGTTATCTTTCCTACCTTCTTTTTCATTACATCTTTAATGTTGCTATGTATGTATCTCCACTCCTCATCTACATTGTTCATATTTTCTTCAGCTCTCTCCCCCAACCTTTCCTCCAGCTCAGTCATGATAACCTACTTGTTCTTAAGGAGTTCCTCTAAGTTCCATTTCTTGTTAACTCTTATGTTTCTCTTAATGCTCTTCAGTCTACATTGTATATTTGCCACCAAAAGGTTGTGGTCGGAATCGATATCTGCCCCTGGTAGTGTTTTCACATTTTTAATGCTATTTTGAAATCTTTCATTGACTAGTATGTAATCTGTCTGGTATCGTCTCTGGTCTCCTGGGCTTCTCCATGTTTAAAGTCTCTGCTGGTGATGCTTAAACCATGCATTAGTTACAATCAGTCTATTTCTATGGCAGAATTCCACAAGTTTCTCCCCTCTTTCATTTCTCTTCCCTAGTCCATATTTTCCCACTATGTTATCTTCCTGTCCCTCTCCTACTCCAGTTCCAGTCTCCCATCACTATGGTGATGATTCTTCCTTTTCCCTCCTCCAATATCTCCGTAATCTGTTCATACATTTCATCTACTTCATCGTCATCAGCATTAGTTGTTGGCATATATACTTGAATTATAAGCTTTCCACTGGCTCCATCTGAAGTTTTACGGCTATTAATCTATCATTAACTGTCACTACCTTGCTAATTCTTTCAGCTATCTCTTTTCTTATCATAATCCTTACTCCCCTTTCCTTTTTCTCTCCTCTCAAGTAAATAATCTTAAATTCGTCTGAATTTATCTCGCCTTCTCCTTCCCATCGAACTTCACTATGACCTACTATACCTACATTATTCCTTCTCATTTCCCTTTTTAAGTTCTCTAGTTTACCCCCTGAATTCATAGTCTTAACATTCCATGTGTCTATTCTTAATTTCTCACTACTTGCTTTCTTCTTATTAATGTTACATTTCCTCTGTGCATCCCTTAGGGTAGTCCCCACCTGGAGATCTGATTGGGAGACTATTTTACCTCCGGAATATTTTACCCCAGAGAGATCCATAGAGGTATTTGCAGCTTTTCAGCCTATCATGGGAAATATAATGAGGTAGTTTCCCCTCGCTTTCCTCATTAGAGTGATAACCCATCTGTAGCTGTTCAGATCCACATGATCATCACCTACAGAGGTACTGTGCAAGCTGCTGCCCTTGTACAGGGGGATGTAAAACCCCCAAGACTGCTTCTTAGTCTGACTCTTCCCCTCAGATCTTTCTGGTTTGGATGGTCCTACCAGGAGAATTATCTCCTGTCGGCATTGCTCTATGGTTCATAAGAGTACACAAACCCTCCCACCTCTGTAAGGTTATGCAGTCCTTAGGGAGTGAAAAAAAATCTTCTTAGTCACCTGAATTACAGATAGCCAAGCAGAGAAGAGCTGAGTCAATACTCCATGGAATCTTGATCATAACATGTCATTTTATCTCCTGTTTGCGAATTATTTCAACCGAAAGATGTATTTCCAATATCTAGAGATCATTTGGATGAAGTTTAGAGTGAACAGATGCATAGATGAGCGTAGAATATGTCACCTTTTATGCAGCATGTGTACAGCATGACATTGTATCACATGGTGTTTTAAGGTTGGTGACCACGAATAATTGAAGTTTACTACCTCCTGCGAATATTGAAACTGCTACAATAACTTCTGAGTGAATAAGCGAAACTGCAAATATGAAAACTGCGAATATGGAGGGATTACTGTATGTATGTATTAAATTACTTTTCAACTGGATGACATGCAAAATTCAAGGATAAAAATAAAAATCAGAATCTTCATTCCTTTCCTCAGAGAATAGTATAAATTCTACTCTGATATTACAATTCTAATATACTTTAATGTGCAAGAGAAAATTACCTTGCACGATGGATTTCAAACTTCCCATGTAAATCAAATGGGAAGGATAGTTCCTGGAATTGAACCTGGGATTCTCAATCTTTGCAACAAAAACTATGCTCAGGAGCTCAGCCCAAGTAGCAAGAGATTTCCAACAAGTGTCATGAAAATTGGTCTATTGGTTCAAAAGTTAATAGGGGGGAGGGGGCAGACAGACACAACGACGAACCTATAAGTCTATTTCCATTCTGGAAAGTATACTAAAATTCTGATGTGGCCACAACATGACTTTCTCCCTACCTGTAATATTTATAAAAGTTTGCAAATCGACTTCATCATCAACTGAAGAAAAATCATGAAATGTGAGATTTGAAGGATGGGATAGCCTGCCACTCTTCAGGCTCCTTGATTTCACTCATAAAAGTTTGTGCTGGGTTTTCTAAGTCAGATCTTGTCCAAGCCTCACTGACACAATTTTAATAGTTTCGGCACTCGCTATCCCATGAGGCTGATATTTCTTTCATGGATTGTGGAACATTCCACTTTGGTTTGTCCTGATTTGTTTCTACCCCTTAAATTGTGGCCTTTACAAGACATAGTCTGTGGGACCTTTATAGTGAAGCTATGATACCTTGTTCTAAAGGCCAAACTCTTCTTGTGGTATTAGGTGAAAAAAAAATATACCTGACGTTTGCTAAATCCAGCTCATCAATTTTATGCAATACCTGCCAATTTTGTGCAACTATTCTCCTTTGGGATCCAATGACCCATTGTGGAAATGAAGTAGCATTGATCTAGGCTTGCTTGTGATGGCTGTAATCACATGGTTAATGAAGACGGTTAAATTTATTTAAACATCTTGGGTTCTTGGATTTTTTGATGATCCACAATTGTATTTTTTCTGTTCCATTTGCATTGCAGCAATGGATTATGGTCTCACTTTGCTCTTTGTACAGCCATGACACAACACTTTTGAGGTCCAACAAATGATCTGGTAACATGCTGAAGAAAATGCCAATCTCATTCAAATTAAAAATGTCCCGATCAAAATACGAGTTCTTAACAATTTCAATATTCTGAAGCCATTAGTTCACAACTATTTCATCCACTTTATGGGTATGGTGAGACCGAAGAGTGAGTGAGCGACAAGCGACAGCCTGGCCGGACTGCCAAGCTACAATCGCAACTATGAACAGTCTTGTTTCAGCATTCGGTCCATGACATGGTGTCATGGAAGACACTCACAGTGCTCTACTTGTAGAAAATTCGTTTACAAAATATGTGATGTTCACCCGATTAACCAATTAAGAAACGTTTATGGAGAATTTCATCATCTTTATTGGCAGCTCTGAAATCATCCAGATTGGTTTGTCGAATACCTGAGAATGTCTGTGGAAAGTTTTGACTTCTTACAGTGAGTCATTGACTTGAAAGGCAGACAACAAACTACAGAGGACCTATTTTACCTGCTGAGAGACTGGTTATTACAATAAGGCAAGATTTTATATTATCAAGCTTTACTTGAGTACATTATTTATGTAATAAAAAATATGCAAAATTTAAAACATTACAAGGTGGTGAAACTAACATCATGTGGAGTAAATATTTGTTCAGCTGAAAATGACTGTTGAGGAGGTAATATCGGTGTTGCAAAGAAATCTGCTGTTGTTTTTGAGGAAGAAGATTCTGGTGTGGGTGTGATGACATGGGTTGTTGGGGAGATGCCAGTTGCTCTGAAGTAGTGTTCCAGAACTAATGTCTGTATTTTAGTTCTGACCTGGTTTCTCCAGTGGTGTGAACTCGCTCATGTAGGGCATTCAACTTTTGAAAAAACTCATGTCTGGATTTTTTGGTTCTTCATTTGCAATTGATTTTTCATATATTTTCAATTTTTCCCGTTCTAATTGTAAAAATTCTTGGAGACTGTACTGGTGATGGATGTGACATTTCGAAATCCTCATTTCTGTGTATCGATTCACTATCACCATCATTGCCATCGCCCTCAAATACCATAGCAGCGCTGCTTCCTAAATTCCCTTGCATCTGAGTGGGGGAAACATAAATTCTTGTCTTTACTGATCCTTCAAAGATTTCCATTTTGTTTTAGTGTCATTTCCTGAAAATAGACATTAGTAGTAGTAGTAATAATAATAATACATAGCAAAAATCACAATAAATAATAATGACAGTAAATATTTTTAGCCTACTTTCCAGAATGGAAATAGACTTTTAGTTTTGTCGTTATGTCTGTCTGTCTGTCCCTTCCTATTAACTTTTGCACCAATAGACCAATTTTAATGACACTTGGTGGAAATCTCCTGCTACTGGAGCCAAGCTCCCGAGAATAGTTTTTGTTGCAAATATTGGAAGTCCCAGGTTCGATTCCAGGAACTATCCTTCCCATTTGATTTACATGGAAAATCTGAAAAAAATCGTGCAAGGTAATTTTATCATGCACATTAAAATATCTTGGAATTGGAATTTTGGAGCAGGATTTGTACTATTATCTGAGGAAAGGAAAGGAGATTATAATTTTTATCGTAGAATTTTGCTTATTGATTGTATTTTTTCGAATATCGCATAAATACTAGTGTTTTTGCAGTTTTTATCACTCATTACGAGTGCTGCCATAGCAACGACTATAGTTGGACTCGGATTTGGTATATTCTAATACATATGCACATTATTTTAGCCACATAAATACACATGATCAATTTAATATTACGTTTGAATGTATGTAATATTTTATATCACTAAATTATGAAATGTGGGAACACAAAGAGCAACCTATCTGCGATGATTTTAAAGCTATTAAAGCCAATATAGGTATGTAGGTATTAAATTATTAAATGGAAAGTAGGCATCATAAGTTCCGTTTGGATCATCTTGTTTCTTTTAGGTATTTAGCAACAGGAAGTTCTTTTCGATCTCTGGCTTTTGCCTTTTGAATGGGAAAATCAACAGTAAGTTCAATAGTATTTGAAACTTGTCAAATAATCTGGGATGAACTAGTTCAAGAATTCATCCCTGCACCAACTGAAGCTCATCTGAAAAAAGTTATTTCAGATTTTTTCAACTGTTGGAATTTCCCTGTTTTGGTTGCATTGACGGGAAACATAGTCAGATAAAATGCCCTCTGAAATCAGGAACTACTTATTACAATTATTTGAAATATTATTCAATCATGCTGCAAGGTGTAGCAGACGCGGACAAAAAGTTTTTGACAATTGAGTTTGGAGGAAAGGGTAAACAGAGTGACTTTTGTTGGATCAAGATTATTTAAATTACTTGAAAACATGAATTTAACGTCCCGCCTGATCAAAAACTACCAGGGACGAATGTGAAGTTACCTAACATACTGTTTGGTGATAAGGCTTATCCTTTAAAGGAGTACTTAATGAGACTGTACTCGTGTAGGGATCTAACTCCACAATGGGATCGCTTCAACAAGTGTGTTTCGAGGGCTCGAAATGTATCGAGTGAGCATTTGGAATTTTATATGCGAAGTGACATATTCTTTCGAAAGACATAGAAACATTTCCTGAAAAAGCTTGTGTTATAGTAAAATGTGCTTGCCTTCTCCACAACTTGATAAGAGACAGGGATGGTGACAGTGACTTGGGTCATGATAATGTAGTCCAACAACTAAATGCCACTGAAGAAATAAGCGCTGTGGAACAAGAGTTGTCTAAAAGAAATGTCCAGTGATTGAGCAAGAGAAGTTAGATTATTTCTGTACCTATTTCGTCAGCGAAAGAATAACAGAAACTTAAACTAAGCGTTACACTGGAGGTAGGGGAAATGGGAAAGGATGGAGTTTGGGAAAAGAGGGACAAGGGAAAAGAAGGATTATTGGAGTGGGAGTGTTAACACAGATTCAAACTTGGGAAGGAGAGAGAGCAGAGGATGTCAATGTGGGCTAGTTCCCAGTGACGGAGTTGTGGCACGGGGAAACTAACTGGAAGAGCACGGATGGTTTTTACTGTGAAGCAGCTATTGAAGGGAAGGGAGTGGGTTAACTCATGGTCCGCCACCGCAAGGGGGTGCCTAAGAGCGATGCTATTCCAATGGCCGTTCATGTGGATATTAAGGGGTGTGGTTGTGAGGCCTATGTAAAATGCAGGGCATTGAGTACAGGTTTAAATCTTTGTTAACATTCCCACTCCAATTACCCCTCTTTTCCCGAACCCCATCTTTTCCCATTTCTCCTACCTCCAGTGTAACACTTAGTTTTAGTTTCTGTTATTCTCTCGCCGATGAAGGGCTGTTGCCCGGAAGCTTCAAATAAGCCTTCCTCTATCGCTGTGGACGTCTACAACTTTGTGTAAGTGTTCACTGGCTCCTTCCTATCCGTCCTATATAGAAAAATGTTATTTCACTTCTAATTGTGCTATAAATTTAAAATTTGTCAGAAATATGAGACATTATTAACCCAATGTGGGAAAAGTATAATATTCCTGAAATTGTAAAAATTAGTGATAGTTTAACTCCATTTTTGTTCCATAATGAAAAAACAAAAACCGGTCCCGAGGAGATATCTTTAGAATTAAAGAAATATTTCTCATGATGAAATATCTCTCTGAAAAATTAATGTTTTTTCAAGGTGAGATGAAATGCTTGCAGTATGCAAGCACCTTCTACTAGTGTTATATTTATGTTATATCCTCCTCTGTAAGAAACGTCTATATATAATGATGAATTTTTGTACTAACATTTGACATAAAAAAAATATTTTCCTCACTTTTTAAGGGGCTTCCTTACTATATTTATCTGTTCTACATAAATAAACGAAGTGTAGCCTATTCACCAAGAAATAGTAATGTAATCATAATTCTCAGAACTCTAGATTTTCATCTTATCTTATTTCTGCAGCACGAAGAATACATAAATATTTACAAGGACTCAAGTGTTTAAAGCTTTCTTTTTAAATCAAGCCAAAAAATTTCTGAGATTTTTTGGCAATGATTTTCCAGCCTGTTGACAACATTTCTTACTAGTCAATAAGCTTATCTTAGTTAATGGTTTCAGGCATCACTTGGTGGAATTTCTTCATAATGACCTGATGATGTTGCATTGCAATGAAACCTAGGTCATATATAATAAAGTTTATGTGGAATTACCAAATAAGTCTCTTTATTTCTACATTAAGCTTATCTTAGGTATGACAACCTGGAAATCCATTGTAGAATATCAACAATAACAAAAATATAGAATAAACAAGTTAGGCACATTTCATGTGATGGAGTATTTGAAACTAAACAATATAATTTGAATGAACACACACCATAAAACAGCAAAACACCATGACCTGATCATATCTGTCTGGTAAAAATTTCTCCCCCGCCTGAGTTTGTGCATTAATAAACATATTACGTAATTTTAATGACTAAATATTGCAAAACAATATATCAGAAATGATGCCAGGGAAATATTCAAATTTTATTTACCCACCTATTTTATAATCAGTTGTAACTAATAAAATAATAAAAAATTATTTAACGCATACCTCATTTCAGTTAAGTAGTTCTAATATTTAGGTTTGCATTCTTTTCTTCATTGTAGATAATCCATTTCCTTCCACTTACAAAATGCTGCACGTATAGGCAATGAAATTAAAATTGCATAATTTAAATATATGCCAAAAAGAGGGAGTTCCGAGCAGCGGGCAAATTCGCCTCACAGAGCAAGGCATGGGTTTGACGTGCGTAATGCATAGGGATGGAGCCCTAGTTTTTCATATTAATATTCCATACATTTTGTATTATGTGGCAAATATGATGACCTGTTCACCACAAGTGTGGCGAGCCTCAAACTCCTGTTGGACAATGCTATACTACATAATTCACCTACCAGAGTCAGATTTAGGATTTTAAAAATAAACCAGAATAAATCAAGATATAAAATGAAGAATAAGGATAACAAGAGAGGTCTTGGAGGATAGACGGATAGAAAGTGAAAATGTTGATTAAAAATTTTATATAAATTATAGTGAGACTCTCACAGTTAGAATGAAGGAACTCAAAGATTAGATTTCAAGGTATGGGTGTGGGATCTAATAAAGGGAATATATTGGATACAGGAAAAACAATAGAGCAAGTATTGATTTCAATGAGAAAAGAGGGAATTTAAACTATAATAACAGAGAGAGAAGGGAATTTTGAAGAAAGGATGAGAGGGAAATGAAAAAAAATGGATGAAAAGGAATGCTGGTTTCAAATAAATGGTGTAAGCATGAGAAAGGGAAGGGGATAGTGAGAGATGAAACTGGAATCCAATGGAAGGAAAACTGTCGCATGCAAGACAAGTACTTGGTGATAAACATATAAAGTTACAAGAAAAAGACTAGATCTTTTAAGTGCTCTCCAGTTATTATGCTAAATAATTACATTATTACAAGAGACGAAGAAATTTGATATTTATTCACAGAACACTCATTATTTTGCAACTGTTAGCCTCTTGAATGTTATAATTAATGGCTCTTTATTTACCATTCAGAAAAGAGGAAGTTAAAACATTATAAAACCCTGTGGTGGTGATGCGCAGTGACCATACTTCATTAGCACATGCTTTTTCAATATGGCTGCACGTGGCTCTTGACCACAACATAAAAAAGTGTTGGAGAGAGTAGGGTTTAGTATAAACCTCTCTTTTATATACATATGTTGCTAGCCAGGAAAAAACAAACAATCCCTAGGTGAGCAAAGCAACAAGACGCAGTACATATGTTTGCCTTTTTTGCTGTTTTCTAAAAAAATCTATGTATTCAGTTTGTCTGTTCATTCATCTGTCTGTATAGGCAGTATCTCTGGAATCCTGCAATTTGGAGAAGCAAAATTTTCATGGTAGATTGGCCTATATGACAGTTAGACATGGCAAAAATTCTTCCCTTACTTATTAATATCTTTATTCAGACTGCCTGACAACAACTCTCATCGTCTTGTAAATTTCACCTTTGCTTTTGCCACCCTTGTTTTTAAACATTGTCGGCGCATTAGTTAAAAAATTTTATTATAAAATATAATGCCTTTTAGTAAGAATTTATGAAAACTCATGAGGGATTGTTGTTTTCCTTCTCCTGGGTTTCAAGACATAAAGTTTGAAAATACTGAATTTTATTATTTCATTCAGTATTATGGCTGATTTGCTGTTTTTGATTCTTGTATGTACCATATATACCGTATTTTTCAGGCTATAAGATGCACCCCGGTTTTTTAGAAGATTTTCAGGAAAAAAGTATTTTGGTTTAACAAGGCATTTAGGAAGAGCCACGTCGTGTATAATTTTCAGCCGTGATTAAGTCCATATCTGGCAACATTTACAGAAAATATTATGGGATGATAAAAGTTACATATAATGTTTTAGATAAACTTAATTCGTAAAAGTAAATAGGGATGATCTAAGAGATAAATAATTGCTTACAGACTTGTATAGCTAAATGTGTACTGCGTGAACTTGGCAGTCCTATTAATTATGCTATCGGAGTGCACTGCACATGTCGCATGTATAGACCCCCTTTACCAATAGCACTTACTTGAATTTACATGCAAGATGAGATTTTAATTTAATGGAATAAACAATAAATGGAATGCATATGTAATAATGATACGTACACTCAACTAGTTTTTCTTCTGCAACTCCTTTCGCCTCATACATAACAATTTTGATTGATACAGCAATACCAAACTTCCTCTGTTCTATTATCCAACACTTCCTCCTCTAGTAATGGCCATTTAGGACCAAACCCACGAAGACTATGTTTCTCTTTTCCAATCACATTCAGTTTTTCCTATTGTTTTCTCCATTCTCTATAATTTTTTTCTGTGAGTGGTAGACTGAAATGATGTGCTGCTGCTCGGTTTCCGTGTGTTTTTGCATATTGAATCACTTGAAGGTAATAGCTAATAGTTTAGGCATGCCTTTTCATTCTTGTAGTCATTGCGATCTCAACACATGTAACATTATTTATCCTACATATGTATACAATTTTTATGACATCCACACGAATTCCATGACATTAATCGCACTATTCATTGGACTCATTAGGAACTAATAACATCACAAACTCACTGAAATTGTAATCACCTTGAGCTAACATGTAATAAAGAGCAATGATGAAAATGCATCGTCGGTATTCATGTTGCATAGTTTTATTGTATACATTAACATTTTTTTGCTATTATTTATTATAAATGTATATATTAATGTTTTTGCATTGAATGACTGTCAATTATTCCATTTTGGAAATCAGTGAAATCGTACTGTAATACCGAAGATAGTAATAACCTGGGTGCTGGTTGCTGCCATCTATTGAAACCTACGTAGAGTTTCTCATAACATGCGTTAACTCTGCAATTTTTATGGGAAAATTCTGTTTTCAATGTACAAAGCATACTTTAAGTTTGAAAACACTTTTCCAGCTTAAACATGCCTTTTATGTCGCATTACAACTTTAATACGTAATAATCAAGCAACACTAACATGGTTGGTTGGATAAACATATCCAATTCCTCTGAATATGAAAACAAATCTCCATACCAAATACATACACTTTCCTTAATAAAAAATTAGCAAATTGTTTACAAATTTTTGTCATTAATTCATTATGCATCAAAATCTTCAAATTTGATCTCACAATTTAAATCAAAATCATTGATTACATTTACAAATGAATCAGTTAAAATTTCAACTGACAAATCTTCTCTTTCATCTGATGAAGAATCACTGTTCTCCCCATCGAACACTTTGAGAATGAATTCCAGCAGTAGAAAGAAGATTTATGTTCTTAATGATCTATATAAAGAACAACTCATTTTGGTTATGAAAGAAATAAAATAGGAAAACAAATCAGTAGAATGATTTTCATCATCAACTAGCAGAGCAGATTCTATAGCCATTGAAGTACCTTAATTATCTTTTTTCGGGGGAACTTGCATAATATAGTAGTATGAATAAGCAAAATTTTGAATGATTCACTATTAAATCAGTGCTGCACATTATACATGGGTGTGCATTATACTAGAGACCTGTGGAAAACAGGCTACGATTGACCTGTGCATTATGCATGAGTGCATATTATACATGGGAATTTAGGGTAATCTTACCTTCAGTCTATAAGATGCAGCCTGATTTTGGGAGTCATTCAACTCTAACCAAACTTCATCAGTGTTAAATGCATTGAAGAAACTTACATAACTTTGATCAAGAATATCTACAAAAATGTGACATCCTCTGTCCAGTTGCATGAAGAAACAAGTGCCTTTAAGACTGAAAGGGGAGTGATACAAATTATTCAAAGCAGCTATAGAGGAAGGATTCAAAATGCTAGACTGTGAAGAAAAGTGTATGAAGGTAAATGGGGAGCATTTGAGTCAGCTGTGCTTTGCTGATGACATCATACTGTTTGCAGGAAGCCCAGAGGACCTCCGTAGAAGAACTGATGAACTGTAGCAGACAAACCGACAAGCTGGACTGAAAAGGAATCTCAATAAAACAAAGGTCATGTACAACTCTTTCACAAATCCTAAGAAGATATCTATCAATGAAGCAGAACTCGAACAAGTAACAAGTTATGTTTACTTGGATAAACAACACTACAGATGGATCTTCCTGGAGAGATTAACCAGAGAGTGAAGATGGCATGGAGTGCTTCCGGCAGGAATGCAAACATCTTCAAATTAAATATCCCAGTCTTTCTGAATAGCAGATTGTACAACCACTGTGTTCTGCCATTCTTACCAATGGATGCAAAACATGAACCATGTATAGTCCAGTGCCAGCAAACAACACAGGGGAATGGTGGGAATCATCCAAAAAGACCACAGAAGGAATGACTGGGTAAAGCAGAAGACAGGAATATGTGACATACTAGGAGATTAAAGGTGCTAAAGTGACAGTGGGCAGGTGATACTGCTAGAAGAAATGATCAATGTTGGACATCTAGAGTCATCAAATGGATCCCAAGAAACATCAAGAGAATGAAAAGATGACCGAAAGACATATGGGACAGGGAGATTGCAGGGAGAATCACCAGGGGACTGTGAGAAAGATGCTGTAATCTGTTGGATGTCAAGGCATTGTCACAGCTAGGGTTTTGGGTTCCCGGCAATATTTTTTATTAGATTTTCAAATATATCGGGAATCCTGGGAACCCATGGATAAAAATGATTTAGCACTTTTAATATTTAATATACCATTTTTCATTTAAACATGATATTTCTTATTGATACAATGTAAATACATGTCTTTAATGAATCCCAATGACTTTGACTTGCGCAACTGATCTTTCATCAATGTTGGCGATAACAAGAGATCAACTACTGATGTATCCAATACTGCAATTCTCTCAAAGTTAATATTCAGGGTAGAAAATGTATGGAAGAGTTTTAAACAATCTCTTTAAATAATGAGCTAAGAAACCAGGTCACGCTAGAATAATACAACTGACTGTAATGCTAGTTTTAACTAACTTTCCGAGTAGGTAGAAGATTGAAATTTGGTAGGAATGTTTGATTCTTACAGTAAAAGCCATTTACGAAAAAAAATTCAAAAAAAGATCCGGATTCAACTCCAGTAGATAATTTCAGCTCCCCATAAGATAACACATAAAGATCAATTTTTCGACTAACAGGCTTTTACTCTTTTGCAAATTTAAATTAGAAAGAATTGACCTACAATCTTCAGATAAATGTATTAGAAATTCAATTTAATAATAATAATAATTTTAATATAATCATCTTTGGACCTCCATTTAGGGCTAGGATGTGGCCCACTCATAAAACACCTTGGACGACATTCCATTTTTATCACTCAATGGATGCTTATTCTGGCATTATTATTTTTAAAGAAAGGTGACTTTCCGAATAAATATCCCTTGCTTAATTACCACATTAACCCCTAAGGAAAATGAGGTTTTTCTCCAAAAATTTCAGCTAAGAATTAGGGATCATCTTAAAATCAAGTACAAAGTTTTAAATGATGCACGGAATATCCCAATGCCGATTCTATGTCCACAAAAATGCATTTATTTAAACATACACAATACATTACATTTCATTTATTAATGCAATACATTTATTCATATTCTTGCAGTTTACAATGTGCAAACCAGTGGCTTTCCACCTCGTAGATACTGGTGGAAGGGGAGTGTTGACAAACTTATGTCAGAACTTGTAATCGGTTGAGTAGGAAATTTGATACATACAGCGTTGGAAATAGCTACATTAAGATTGCTGGTGTTTTGTGTGTGCCTTGTTACAATTTAAACATATTTGTTACTTTTTAATTGGTGTGCCAGCAGAGTATAACCTCTATGATAGCGCACGATTGGTACAAATCTCGCTTTGTTTTAACATGAAGTGAGGATTAGTTATAATTTTGAGCAGTTACCCTAAATATTAGGACTGAAATGACAGATTGCGTAGAGAAGAAAGGCACCTCTGTAAAAGAGAACATATCACAAGGTAAAGGATGAAGTTTCGATAGAAATTTTAAGTTAATGGTGGTGCATTATGCTGAAGAGACTAACAATTGTGAGGTTGGGATGAAATATAATGTGACAGAGGCAAATGTGTGAAGCAAAATAGAAACTAGAAAATACAGAAATCATTTAGTAGACCCAAACGAGGTCAATATCATGAATTAGAAGAAGAAACTAAAATTTGTGCATACTCAAATGGGAAATCATTAAACTGAGAGCTCACGAATTAGTGTGATAACTAAGCATCCCACGTCAAGAATTCAAGGCTAGTAATGGTTGCTGCATATGAATGATGTGTTATAATGGTTTTTGCCTGCAGCGAAGAGCTTCTCTTTGCCAAAATCTACCTTCTGACTACATGAACAAACTTATTGCTTTCCCAGAAGCATGAAATTGCATTGCAGAAAATTCATGATTACCTTCTGAGCCAAATGCATTATGCAGGCGAGACAACTATTTATTTCAATATTTCATCCAATTACACAGTTAATGAAAAAGGGGCAAAAATGACATTATAAAAACTTCAGGGAATGAAAATGTGCATTACTGTAGTGCTGGCAGTGTTAGTGGATGGCACAAAGTTACCACCATATGTTATTTAAAAAATTGGTATTACAAAGTTTTTCCTGAATAGACTTTGTTTTTTATTGTGGCCATCTTAAATTCAAAGTCGTCTTCAGGTTAATATGGTATTTAGGATTTAATTCATACAGGAAATATTTACGTTTTTACCTGAATGTACTAAGTTTTTAGTTTTCTGTACTATTTGAAAATTACTGATGAAGATAAATTATTGAAAAAGTGTAAAAATTTGCAACTGGTGTTGATGGATGGAAGCCGACAAGAAGCTGTTTTTTCAAGTTAACGACGTATTTTTATTAATATTACACTTTAGTTTTTGCATCCATGAAACCTATCCTCATTGACATAATGATCCCATTTTGCTTAGTGTGAAATTTGTAGGAACCTATCTGTCATGTGAAGCGAAGTACGGCTGTACTACCTCAAAACATTTTTATTCTAAGAATTGTTGTAGGATTAATTGGATCCTTTCCACTCTAGCTTTAAATCTATCATTCATCTTCTTTTCTTTTGAATCAACCTCGAATGAATAGACAAACCATTAAGATCTTCCACCAGATCACTTCCAAACATATCTTTCTCTTTGAATTTTACATAATTTTTATTGCATGAATTCAAAGTGAAAGAGACAATTATCCATTAATATCATAGGTTTTGGACCTAATTTTTAACAAAACCTTAAAAACTAACTTACTCTGAATTTTTGGCGCAAGGCACAGTTGGCAGCATAATCATCTTCCCAGCAAGTCTCTCGCTGAAGCTGAATTTGGCGCAGTAGAGGAACACTAGTCTTTCCTTTTTTCTGGTCATCCTCACTGTGTTCCAAGGAAAACATGGAGTCCACAGCTAATCGGCGTCCAACTGTTTTTTCTGTAGCAACAACCTGTCCATTCTCCGTTGGATCCCATCGTCCTTCTTGTCTTCTTGCCCCACTTATTATCTCATAGTCCAGGTTCTGAAAATGAATTCCTGATGGTATATCCACATATATAGAGATACATCTAACAATAAAAGTCATCATTTAAAACAGAGTACTTTAAATGCTACAGGTGTCCCTCTTAATCATCAAATTTTTTATACAAAATTACACTTCTATGAATAAATGAAATTCTTCCCTTTCAGTATGGCAATGCTTAATGTGAATCTACATTTTTGTATTCTATTAGTATATTTTTTCTTTTTCTATATCTTGTGTTTGTAACCTGAAGAAATGCAGCTGTTACTGTAACATCCAGAGATTTTTCAGAAAGTTCCTAATGGTTAATTTGAATGAATGAATTTTAAATTTACATCACATTTCTATAAGTACAGCGGACTTATTACTGCAACGTATGGTGGAAAAATTATCATGTTTTAAATTATACAGTAATCTATTCATATAGCTTTTCTCGTGTTTGAGAGAACTGATATATTGAAATTAATAATTTTTTATCAAAAACTAAATAATTGCTTTCTAATAGGAAACATAAAAAGCGGGAATTAACCAATGCATGCAAGATAAATATCTAATTGTAATACATAATATTTTGGGTACACATCACATCAAAAACTTCTTAATATACTTACTGCAGGGTCTGTCTTTATTTCAAAATGATTGTCGCAGAGGTGACATTTCATCCGAAATTGATAAACTGGAGTTGAATAATACATCCCAACTTTTTTCTTTTCTGCATTGTACCTGTAAAAGTGAAATTACTATCAAAACTTTTTTAAGCAAATAGGAAAGATTATTTTGGTAATTATTTTACTCAATCCCCAGTTGCCATCTCTTGGATATAACCTAAAATGATTCCTGTAATGATTCTTTCTTGATTGAATCTAAAATAATATTTTCAAGTTACACTGGAATTTTGAAAAATATATTACTTAAAGGAAAGTTCAATGAGATAGGAAGAGAAAAGGAACACTGGATTATTTAACTGAAGGGGATGGCTAAAACATTTAAGAGAAAATTGGGTGGGGTGACCCTAAAATCTACTAAGAAGTAGACAAACTATATATAAAATGTATAAGGGGTACTTTCCTGTTATCTCCCTCGCAAAAAATATATTTTTAATTTGAACTTTCTTGGATTTCCTGCACAGAAAGAGAGATGAAGAAACACCCTACCCGAACCAATTAATCGATTAGTAATTACTAAAATTGAGTTTCTAATTTAATGGGTTGGGTGGGGTTTTTCCTTCTAATCAAAATGTAACCCAACCCCAACCCAACGCAACCAAACTCGAACCCAACCCAACCCAATTAGAGAAATAAATTTTTTTATATTTTTTTTTGGGGAGGAGATAACAGGAAAGAACCGCATAAGGATTTTATTTTATAATTTTCTTTCAAGAGAAATATATTTAATATTACAATAGTCATTCCTTCTTTAGTGTAGGTTTATTCAATGCAATTTTGATACAGCACAATTGTCAACTCAGTACAAAAATGAAGAAATAATGTACTGTACTGTAAAATTAAAATACTGCATGCATTTATGCAGGTTTTGTTTACTTTTGCACAGGCCAATTTCCATTTGAAGTCTTCATTTTCGACCTCATCAGTTCAATTGTAATGTACCATAGTTGTTTTCTTTATTTTTAGTGCAAAATAAATATTTAACAGTAAATAGGGGGAAAATAATTTAAAATCAGGAAAAAATCCTAAATTAGCAAGGAAAACTATAAACCTTGAGGAAAAGCTTAAAGTGATTCAGTGTTTTGAAAAAGGTGAATGTCAGAGTGATATTCTATGTAAGTTTCACTTCACAATTTCAACAATTCTGATAAATAAAGACAAAAGAAAAAGTTTTATCGAATCAGCCACTACAGTAACTGCAAAGAAATTCATGCAATGGCATAGTAATTTGTAAGAAAAAATGGACAAATTGCTGGAATAGTGGATTGATTATAAAAATTCTGATGCACGGATGCCTCTTAGTTAAGCAGTCATTTGCAATAAAACCCTTTCTCTATGTGAATATTTAAAGCAAAGAGAGGGTGGCAATTTTTCTGAAATGTCAGCCCTGGTTGGTTTCAAAATTTTACTTTAACAATGCATTTGCTATTTGTATTAGCAATAATAATTAATATTAAGTAAATATTAATCAACTAACATTAATTTCAAGAATATTCATGTGTGTTTATATATTTTTATTCAACTGAAAAATATAATGAATAATGCATTAACGTGAACCAATCCTTATTAAGTACTGCGTTATAAACTATTTGTTTAGTGCAACCTTATGAAATGCATCCTCTGTACTAAACAAGGCATGTCTATAAATGCTACCTTATTATAAAATTTCCAGTTACTTAAGCTTTAAACTAAGATAAAATGAAATAAAATTAACAGAAGGTAATGGGGTTTTACAGAAGAAATCTCAGACAATTTGCTATTTTGTCTAATTGTAATTTAGGTACCATTAAACGTAAAATAGATAACTTTTGGGCATAGTTTCCTTAAACAAGTATTAAAAATGCTACAATTTCCTGAAGTACAAATCTGACCAACCCACTAGTATGCTGGGATTGTCTAGAAAAAATCTTGGATGGCCAATCAAAATCAGAAACAGTCCCTAAAAACAGGATTTATAGTTACCCACAATCGTTACTTTATGATACACGGCTAAGGTGTACTATACAAATAATCTTACGAATGAAGGAGAAGAAATCAATTCATCCAAAATCAGTGAATAAATACTTGACTTAATTACAAGAAGTTACACATTATCAGGAGATAGCATCTGCTGAAGAGGTTGTGAGAAATAAGCTTAGTATATTTATGTGAAAATGGCAAATTACATAGAAATAAATAATTGTTTAAGGGTCATTCATCTTGTTCAGAAACTCCTATTTATATAAACATTTAAACCGATTATGATTCCGAATGAAGTTGTACTTATAATATTTTAATGAGAAATATAATTACACACTTAAACTTCCCCTTCAGTTTATCAAAATGTTCTTAAGTGACCTTCCTCACCTTACTCCCATTCCAATGTGATTTTCACAGCCATTACACCAAATGTTGTATGGCATTTCAAAACGTATAATGAGGATTCCCATATGGATTTTTCTTGCTCGTTCCCGCAAAGCATGAGTGCCTTTGAATTTGTTTAACCCTCCCAATTTTGGGTTGTAATCGGGAGGGTAGTATTTGTTGGTTCCCTTCCTCTCTCCCTATAATTAAAATAGAACAAGTTTTGGCTTGAAACCTCCACGATTTGATTCCAAAATTAAATATTCAAACTGGCTATATATAAGAATGAGCAAACTTACCATTTTGATTCAAGTGTCTTGCTCAGCTGCAAACAGAGAGGAACAATATTAGACAATACACATCTACACCAACTTGCATTCCTATATATAGTGAAAAATAATTTACAAGCGTGGTCTCAAAATACACGAAATCGTCAGGTTTTTTGAAGATATAACCTTAATTCAAACAAAACTATCATTGCAACAACAGGACAATACTGAATGTACATCCAATTCAGTCATCGCCCTCTTTTTTCAGTGAATAAACGAACATCCTTCAGCTATTCGCAACTTAGCTTGTTAATCAAAGTTTAATTAATTGTGCGAATACAGTTTTACAGAATTAATAGTCATAAAAACAAAACCATCGAGCATTTACATGGTGAATATATACGACTAATACTAAATTTTAATATGACATGTATTTTAAAAGAACACAACTCGACGGTAGTTCAAAAATATGAATGCATTATGGGTATTAAGCAGTCTAAAATAATATTTCACTGTAATTTTTGTCGTCATTACCTTCACAATACAAGCGCAAGCTTAATGTTTTGATTCTCTTCGATATACGATTGTCATTTCGAATCGATTCTATGCTCTCGAATTTCGAAGAGGCAAACATGAAAATGAGAATCTTAATATGTAAAACATTCATGGATGTAAATGGTTTACTAAACTTGGTATACGGGGGTCATCTCAGAACTTCAGATTTCGAGGCCTCTGGCTATAATCTAATACATTGTGTGCTTAAAATCTACTTGTCACGAACACTTTCATTTTTTCGTCTATCAAAATGCTCATATCGAGAACGGTATTTTCAATTTGAATCGTAATATTAGGTTTTCTTGGCCTTTACCCCTTTTCAATTTTAGACTTCAAGATCTACATTAATGATATGGGTTCGATTCCAGGAGCGTTTCTCCTCTCCATTTGAATAACTTTGGAAGAGTTGAAACTTAGCGTGCAAACCTTTTTTCGTTACCTACCATTTTAAAAATATTTAAAATCATCGTAAAAACTCGGGACATGGACCAAAGAACGCTCAAAAAACTGAATTTATTTTCCTACCGTCTATTTTTAACGCGCGTCGTATCAGTCTACAAATTTGTTTTTAACGGCAAAATTTTTTTTGTGGAAAAATCGTTCGCCGTCATGGTAACACTCATTGTTAGATTTTTCACGAAATTACATAATCTTACTGGTACTGGCATTTCGTATGGATTCTTTTGCTTATCTAAACGACTATATATATGTAGTGAAAGAGGGAGGGGATGTTGGGAGGGAGATAGAGAGGGAGGGAAAGAGGGGAGAGAGAGAAAGGGAGGGAGGGAGCGTTATTACTTATCGTCATTTTTGTTGAAAAATTGTGTACGTGTTTCGTATTAATGCTAAAATAAATTACGCTACTTAACGTTTTATGAAAAAATACTTAGCATTGTAATTGGCTAATTTATCGAAGTGAACGCAATTTTTCTCGTAGGCTGTCTCTTCTATCCCCCTCTCATACTATATATTCCTCCAACCAGGCCCGACGAGAATGGGGGTGAAGGAGGTCTAGAGTACCCGGGCCCGCAATTCTTCAAGGGGTCCGGCCGAGTATACCGGTATGTTGTATACTTGTATTGTTGAAAAAGTGGATGTGCGGGGAAAGATGTTAACAAAAATTAGAGTGGCTGGAAATAGAGATCTCAGTGGTTTCCTAGTATTCCTGGTGTTAACATCCATTTATCAAGGTCATTCATAAGGTATAAATATGTATTATGTATGTATACAATATTTTAGTGCATCCAGCATTAATTATATGAACATTTATTTTCAAGACGTTTAATTTGGATTAACAATACAGGTAAGTAATCGCTAGCTATTTATTTATATCCTTAGTTATATTTACTTAAGCAACAATATTTTAATTGATAATTACTCTTAAGTTAAATACCGTATTCATTCGTGTAGTCGTTATATTTGTTTCATTTTTGTTATATTATTTAAATTGTTTTGGCTATCTAATATTAACGTTATTTTTTCAATAAATATAGATAATTTTTTCAGAAATGACTTGTTGCTTTTTAACCCTCATATCTACATGCGGACACACACGCACACACAAACAAACACTGTATATTATCAATGAATAGAGATTTGTGACTACAGCACAAACACGAAGTGATACTTCTTCGTCAACACGCAAAGCACGAGAAATTTTATCGATTTGACCGAAAATTACTTTCCAAGCACGATAATATTTACGATGTTCATTCATTTATTATTGCGTTATTACCATCGGCATAATTAATACCGTCAATGTTTTACGTAGTAGACAAAAATTTCAAGTAGCTTTATTATCCGATTAGAAATAAAAATTTACTTTAAACTTTTTTATCCTCAAATTATTATTCAGTCTTTTTAGCCTGGTTCTCAAAAAAACAGCCTTAGGAAATTGTTCTGTCTGTGTGTATGTTTGTATGTGTGTGTGTGACCCCTGCTAACAACTTTTGCATCCGATTTTCATGAAACTTGGTATGAGGCTTGTGCTGCCCACCTCTGAACTATATTTTATTTGGCAAAGATTGAAGTCTCGGGTTCGATTCCAGAAATGTTTTTACCCTATTTGTTTCACATAGGAAATCTTAAATCCATCGTGCAGAGATGTTTTCTTTAATACTTTAAAATATCTTAAAATTGTTATATCGGACCGAGATTTGTATTGTTCTAAGAAGAAAAGTATGTAGATTCTAATTCATATCAAGGAATTTTGATAACTATCGTATTTTCGTGAATTTCTACTAAAACAGAGTTTTTGTGTTTTAAATAGCATTTTATCGGATTGTTGCCATGGAGACGATTATTACCGAACTAGGCTTGATCATAAACGAGTGAACAAATGGGTTATTTCCTTTTCCGCTCGACTACTCTTCAGCAATGGACAGTTGATTCAGATATATTAGCGTATAAACAGTAACATTTATTAAATTCGTTTATTTAAAAATATACATGCAAAATATAATGTCAGAAAGAGATTTAGAAATGAGAGAGAGAGAGAGAGAGAGAGAGAGAGAGAGAGAGAGAGAGAGAGAGAGAGAGAGAGAGAGAGAGAGAGAGAGAGAGAGAGAGAGAGAGGAGAGGGGAGAGGGAGAGGGGAGAGGGAGAGGGGGAGGGAGAGGGAGAGGGGGGAGGGGGAGGGGGAGGGGGGGGAGGGGGGAGAGGGGGGAGAGGGGGAGGGGGGGAGAGGGGGAGGGGGAATGGGAGCTGTTCGCAGAAGCCGCACGTAAATTCTTCCGCTCTCTGGAAGAGAGACGCCGACCCTCAGGGATCTCGGAGTGAACAGAAATAAAAATTGAATATTTCCCTGGCATCATTTCTGATATATCGTTTTGCAGTATTGAATCATTAAAACTACGTAATATGTTTATTGATGCATCAACTAAGGGGGGAGAAGCAATTTTTAATAGACCGAAATATAATCGGATCCTGGTGTTTTGCTGTTTTATAGTCTGGATTTGGACAAATTATATCGTATACTTTCAAATACTCCATCGCACAAAACGCGCCTATTTGAGATACACTTTATACTTTCCTAACTTGTTTTACTTATTGTACTCCTGACAACAATTAAAAAATCATATATTTCGATCCAAAGCTCTTACGTGCTCAGTGAGGCATAGATTAAAATATTTATTCGGATATAGGACTTCATTTACCACAAAAACTTCCGCGAGACCACATAATTACCACTTATATTTTCGGATATAAAAATTCGAGAATCGCCCAATCTTTCGATTCCGTTCCATACGTATTTCCCATAAATAAAACCTTTGAAATCTATTTCAATTCCATATTTGAAGTATATCTTTCCATCTTGTTAAGCATAGAAATTATTTCCTATTTGCTGTGTCTCTATCTTATATTGGTATGTTTTTTGGGATGAATAAGAACATTTTTCTTGAGAATCAAATGAATTTAAAACTATTTTTATATACAATTTGTCGAATTTAGTGTAGAATCAATTGAGTAATTAATGAAAATGTCGAAGTTTTTATTAAGTTAATCTTCAGGTTATTCAATTTGGTGTTTATGGAAATCGAAATATATTAATAAAATAACGTGATTACTAATAATATTATCAAAATTTAAAGCACATCGACTTACATTTTTCATGATAATTAAAATTTTTAAATAATCATTTTATTTTTGATTGCACGTAGTCAAGTTCTCGCAGCAATAACCTCAATTAAGATAAGATCATAGTTTATATAAAAAAATAATATATTGAAGGCGACATTAGATTCACATAAAAAGTTTTCACTCTCTCAGCATGAATTAAACAGTGAATTTAATGTCAAAATCGTTAGGTAGTATTTGAATGATTATTCCAAATTGGGTTTTTCATAAAGTTAACGATATCTTCTTTATAAGAATCGGCATTGGTGACTTCCTGAACAGTTGATGTAAAATTCAAGATAGGAAAAAAACATTGGCGGTGGTGGTGGTGAGCATTGTTGGCGGTGGTGTTAGTGAGTATTGTTGGCGGCGGCGGTGGTGAGCATTGTTGACGGCGGTGGTGAACATTGTTGGCAGCGTTGGTGGTGAGCATTATTGGCGGTGGTGGTGTTGAGCATTTTTGGTTTCGTTAGTGGTGAGAATTGTTGGCGGCGGTGGTGTTGATCAATATTGGCGATAGTGAGCATTGGTGATAATGATGGTGGTGAGCATTGTTGTCGCTGGTGTTGAGCATTGTTGTCGCTGGTGTTAAGCATTGTTGGCGGCAGGGGTGGTGAGCTATGTTGGCAGCGGTGGTGGTGAGCATTGTTGGCGGCGGGGTTGGTGAGCATTGCTAACGGCGGTAATGGTGAGAAATATTGGTGCGTTGGTGGTAAGCATTGTTTCAGTGTTGGTGGTGAGCTTTGTTGCCGTCGTTGGCGGTGAGTGTTATTGGCGTCGTTGTAGGTGAGCATAGTTGGCAGTGGTTTTGGTGAGCATTGTTGACGACGTTGAAGGAAGTGGTGATGGTGTGCATTGTAGGAGGCAGTGGTGGTGAGCATTGTTGACGTTGGTGGTGGTGAGCATTGTTGGCGGAGTTTATAGTGAGTATTTTTGGCGGCAGCGGTGCTAAACATTGTTGGCGGCGTTGGTGGTGAGCATTGTTGGCGATGGTGAGTGGTGGTGTAAATGAGCATTCCTGGGAAGAGTTGGAGGGAAAGTAGAGGGGTGGAGGTGAGGGTGAAGTTAAAGGGGCGAGGCGGAGGGAAAAGTGTGTTTGAGGGAAGTGTAGGGGAAGGGTTCAGGGAAGGGGAGTGATGGAGGGAAATGGGGTGGATTGGATTGGGTGTGGAGGGAGGGGGAGGTGTTAGAAGAAGTGAATCCTTCAGTCACGGTGGCACTGCAACTGAACACATTCAAACAAAACCCGCTGGTTTAACATCTCTTTTTTTTGGGTTTACGCGAAAAAAATTGAAATCCGATCACCTTCAACATTGCTCACCACTGCTCTTGCACCAATTTTATATTTTAGGGAATAACCCCTTCAAAACATCTGTAATTGTTCCAGAAGAAATTATTCTTTAGGCGAAGTTGGAGATTTGAAGGGTGTAAAAAATCATTTTTGAATTTGTCATTTTCCATAATTTTTAATAAACCTTTTTGTTAAGTTTATTGGTTTATTTTTTATTTACATTTGGTTTTATTATTTTTCAGCACACAAACATTTGGAGTTATATATATTTTTATCTACATCTACTAGAAATTTGTTAACATAATATCTGAATTTTTACATCTGTGCAATAAAACCTTGTTTATAACAATTTAATAATATTGTATACAATTTATTATGTCATTTTTAATCACTTAAACATAAATTGTCAACCTGAAAAATAATTTACTACAAATAAAGAACTTTGACTTTTTTCTGAATATTTCATAATTTTGGGAGCACTCCCCGAAACTTAATGCCGCAGCTAATGGTTTAAATAGCATTGCATAGCTCATTATCAGATTCAAAACGGAAACCTCTCAGTACTTTGTTATTTCACGGTGAGAGAAAAATTGCAGGGTACTAGTTTTGGTAAATATAATGGATGAGCCATGATCTCTAGCCCCAATTCTTTGGAGGTTTGTCGACAAATCTGAAAGAGATGCGCCGGTACGTAATTTTGATGCAAAATCCAACATTATTCAACAAGATAGCGACGTTTATTTGAGTTATGCTAATAGCGGTTCTCTCAGCGCATTGGCACGCAGTGGCTGTAAATAACCCCAATTTTGTCAACGAAAACAAGATGCTTCACTTTTCCGGCACAGTGACAAACCCTCTTCCTATGACATCCGCACTCCTTTGTCGTTTCTGCTAGAAACTTTGGAACCAAAGCTCAGGATTGAAGTGGTGGGACCACGACTCGTAACAAGTAGCACCTTTCTCCAGAAGCATTCGATCTTGAAGAACTCTTACTTACAGGTGCTGCATGGGCATACATGTAGACTGGATGGCATAAGTTGTAGGGGCAGATGTTGTGTGTGTTGTTACGATTCAGGGGTAAGGTAGCACGTTGGGTGGCCTGATATCAGGAGAGGAATTTGTGTTAAGTTAGGCGGTATACCTTATAGGGGGCTGCCAGGTGTACGTAAGTTGGGCTGCATAAAATATTGGGATTCTATTTATGTTTAGTTTCATACATTTCAGGGGTAAAAGAGTTTGGTGGCTGGTGTGGAGTTGGTGGAATAAATTCTGGAGATTTGGAGTGTTGTACGGTATGCATTTTAGGGGTAAGCTAGTGTAAGTTGGGTGACATAAATTAAGGATGCATTGGTGTTGGTTTGGAGGTGTACATAGCAGGGGTACCCGGTAGAAAATTGTGTTGCATAAGGTCAGACGCCCTCCCTAAGGACTGCATAACCTTACAGAGGTGGGAGGGTTTGTGTACTCTTACGAACCAAAGAGCTATGCCGGCGGGAGATAATTCTCCTGGTAGGACCATCCAAGCCGGAAAGGTCTGAGGGGAAGAGTCAGACTAAGAAGTAGTCTTGGGGGTTTTACATCCCCCTGTGCAAGGGCAGCAGCTTGCACAGTACCTCTGTAGGTGGTGATCATGTGGATCTGAACAGCTACAGATGGGTAATCACTCTGTGAAACTGCGATGAGGAAAGCAAGGGGAAACTACCTAATTATATTTCCCATGATAGGCTGAAAAGCTGAAAAATACCTCTATGGATCTTTCTGGGGTAAAATATTCCGGAGGTAAAATAGTCCCCCAATCGGATCTCCGGGTGGGGACTACCCTAGGGGATGCACAGAGGAAATTTAACATTAATAGGAAAGCAAGTGGTGAGAAATTAAAAATAGGCACATGGAATGTTAGGACTATGAATTCAGGGGGTAAACTAGAGAACATAAAAAGGGAAATGAGAAGGAATAATGTAGGTATAGTAGGTCTTAGTGAAGTTTGGTGGGAAGGAGAAGGCGAGATAAATTCAGACGAATTTAAGATTATTTACTCGGGAGGGGAGAAAAAGGAAAGGGGAGTGGGGATTATAATGAGAAAAGAGATAGCTGAAAGAATTAGCAAGGTAGTGACAGTTAATGATAGATTAATAGCCGTAAAACTTCAGATGGAGCCAGTGGAAATGCTTATAATTCAAGTGTATATGCCAACGACTAATGCTGGCGACGACGAAGTAGATGAAATCTATGAACAGATTATGGAGATATTGGAGGAGGAGGGAAAAGGAAGGATCACCACCATAGTAATGGGAGATTGGAACAGTGTAGTCGGAGAGGGACAGGAAGATAACATAGTGGGAAAATATGGACTAGGGAAGAGAAATGAAAGAGGGGATAAACTTGTGGAATTCTGCCATAGAAATAGATTAATTGTAACTAATACATGGTTTAAGCATCACCAGCGGAGACTTTACACATGGAGAAGCCCAGGAGACCAGAGACGATACCAGATAGATTACATACTAGTCAATGAAAGATTTAGAAATAGCATTAAAAATGTGAAAACACTACCAGGGGCAGATATCGATTCTGACCACAACCTTTTGGTGGCAAATATACAATGTAGACTGAAGAGCGTTAAGAGAAACATAAGAGTTAACAAGAAATGGAACTTAGAGGAACTCCTTAAAAACAAGGAGGCTATTATGACTGAGCTGGAGGAAAGGTTGGGGGAGAGAAATGAAGAAAATAGGAAGAATGTAGATGAGGAGTGGAGATACATCCATAGCAACATTAAAGATGTAATGGAAAAGAAGGTAGGAAAGATAACGGGTCAAAGAAACAAAAAACCCTGGATCACAGCAGCCATGCTGCAAAAAATGGAAGAGCGGAGAAAGTGGAAGAACATAAACATCGAAGAAGGCCAAAGAAAGTACAAGGAGTTAAATAATGCTTTAAGAAGGGAAACAGATAAAGCCAGAGAACAGTGGATAAATGAGAAATGCGAGGAGATTGTCGAATGTGAAAGAATTTGTAGAACAGACCTCATGTATAGCAAAGCAAGGGAACTATTCAAGAAAAAGGCAAGAAAGATAGGACGTAAAGGAATCATGAACAAAAGTGGTAAAATAGTATTGGAGCCAGACAATGTAAAGAATGTCTGGAAAGAATACATTGAGGTTCTGTATGACAAAGAAGGAAAGCCAAGAAATATTGAATTAAATGAAGAAGAGGATGTGGAAGAAGATCAGCTAGGACCAAGTATTCTCGAGTCTGAAGTTAAAAGAGCAATTGATGACATGAAAAGAAGAAAGGCTGTTGGGAGTGATGATATACCCGTGGACGTTCTTAAGGTTTTGGGGTCTAAAGCAGTTAAGCAACTCACAAAATTTTTTAACCAAGTATATGATACTGGTGTATGGCCTGAAGATTTTTTAGATGTTGTGATGGTACCACTGGAAAAAAAGAACAATGCAAAATGTTGTAAGGATTACAGAACAATTAGTTTAATTTCTCATACAGCTAAAGTTCTAACCAGAATAATAACCAAAAGAATTGAATGTAAAATAGAAAAGGAGCTGCAAGATAATCAGTTTGGTTTTAGAAGAGGAAGGGGGACTAGAGATGCTATAGGATGTATGAGGATGATGATAGAAAGAGCGCTAGAAGTCAATAAAGATATGTATTTTTGTTTTGTAGATTGGGAAAAAGCTTTTGACCGAGTGAAATGGGATAAGATGCTGGGTATTTTAAACAAAATAGGAATAGATTGGAAAGATAAAAGACTGCTTAAAAACCTTTACTTTGATCAAAAGATTAGAGTCAGGGTTGAAGGAGAAGAAACAGAAAGTACTTCAATAGGGAGGGGAGTGAGGCAGGGTTGTCCTATTTCACCAGCGATATTTAATATTTATGCAGAAACAATAACAGAAGAAGCGTTGATGGAAGAGAAAGGATTTAAGATAGGAGGTGAAAGTATTACCACAATTAAATACGAAGATGATCAGGGCTTAATAGCAGAAGGCGAGAAAGAGCTTCAGAGGATGACAGACAGACTAGTTGAGGTTGGCCAACAATATGGAATGAAGATCAATACAGAAAAAACGAAAGTCATGGTGGTTTCAAAGGAACATAAAGAATTAAATATAATGGTAAATGGCCAAAAATTGGAACAAGTTAGTAGTTTCAAATATCTCGGCAGTATTTTAGCACAGGATGGAAGTAGTACACAGGAAATCAGAAGTAGGATTGCAATGGCAAAAGCAGCATTTAACGAGAAGAAGGAGCTTCTCACAAGCAAGAAAATAAATCTAGAAACAAGGAAGAAATTAGCAAAATGCTACATATGGAGCATAGCTCTTTATGGTGCAGAGACGTGGACGATAAGGAGAAAGGAGGAAAAATATTTAGAAAGTTTTGAGATGTGGGTATGGAGAAGAATGATGAAAGTGAAATGGACAGAGAGGAAGAGAAACGAAGAAGTATTAGAAATGGTGGGAGAAGATAGGATGCTAATAAAAACAATCAGGAAAAGAAAAGCAAATTGGATAGGGCACATATTGAGAAGACAGTGTTTACAAAGAACGATCTTAGAAGGAAAAATTAGTGGAAAAAGAGGAAGAGGGAGAAAAAGAATAGGAATATTAGATAATATAAAGCAGGGATATACTACTTATAGAGGTATAAAAGAGGCTTCTAGGGAGAGAGAGAAATGGAGGCAGCGATTCAGTTAAAACCTGTCTTCGGACAGAAGCATGATGATGATGATGAAGGTCAGACGGAATTTTTTGTTTGGTGGCATACGTTTCAGGGGTAAACTAGTATGATTTAGGTCAGGGATCGGCGGGCCGTATGAGTGTTTGCATCCGAAGCTATCCAGAGATTCTGTGGACTCACATTAGTAAAAATTATATCTAAGTAATTTACTAGCGTTGAATGTTTATCAGAAAAGGTTTTGAGGCCAAAATTTGACTGGAAAAGTACGACATTTTCTGTTTAATTTTACCGATAACTTTTTCATTATGGCTTCGCGGGCCGCATAAAGCGCTCTCGGGGGCCGCACCCGGCCCGCGGGCCGTATGTTGCCGACCCCTGATTTAGGTGGAATAAGACCGAGAGGCATTTGATGTGTGTTTGGAGGTATGCGTTGTTGGGCCTATAGGTTAAATTTGGTGGCATAAGATCAGGGAATCGGATGTGTTTGGTGGAATACTTTTTAGGAACAAACTAGTGTAATGCGTGTGGCAAAAATCGGGAAGTGCTTCTTGTTCTATACATTTTAGGGACAAGGTTATAGGTTGGTCTTCTTCAGGGAAGATAATTCAGCAAAACAGTTTGTTACATGCACACACAAAAACATTCATAACGCAATATAAATATTTGGATACAATTTTTTTTCAATTTCTTATCGATAACCATTTTGAAAAGGTTTAGTAAAGTAATTGATAGATCATTTTTTTTCGAAGGGGTTGCGGTGATGGAGTGGTTAGTGTTTTGGTCTTCCACTCAGTGGTCCCAGGTTCAAATCCGGCCGAGGTTAAATTTTTCAACCTGGGATCGTCTCGTTCCCTACTTGCATGGCTTGAGGAGACCGCACAAGTCAGCGCTTCATCCTTTGGAAGGGACGTTGAGCAGTTGGTGCTCTTTGTAAAGAGAAGACTAATGCCGGAACCGAGTTTCCTTCCTCCGTCTATGTGTGTGTCTGGAGTGGAAGAGGTAAATGCTATAATAATCCAAGAGGTTGATTGTCCAGAAATACAAACAAGACAAACGCTCTTTTTCATGGACATCAAATAATTTTTCAAAAGTATTCTTAGGTTCTTCAAGCAAAGATTTCTAGGTTATTGTCATAAAAATGCATAAAAACACTTAGAATTTTTACTTATTTTCTGCACAGAATAAATTTTTATTTTATAAAACTTTTTACACAATGGTTTCATAAGCCAGTAACTTACTATTCAGTTCTTTCGGAAAACAAGATATTATGTCTTCAAATGTTTTGCTTTTAAAATTTTCTTTCGTCGTTTCTTCGTTGCTGTTTTCAGCAAGATGATCATTAGTTTCATCGAAATAAATGTCACTTTATTCCTTTTTCTTCTCATACTTTAGCCGTTGATAGCTCTAATGCCCTTAATTCATAATAGTCAAACAAATAAATGTCGATTCAACAAATAAAATTAATGATTTGTATAAATCAATAATAGTCGATAAATCTATTTTAACGGATTACAGCTGCAAACTTATTGCGTTAATTTTTTCCAAAATTGCTCTCCAAAATACCACCATAAAAGCAAACTATAAACCAATGATTCTCAAGTGCATCCACAAGAAAATTTTAATGCGGCCAACAGCAAAATTATATTTTAAACATAGCAATAATTGATAGGCAGACCGGGATTAATACTGTGATGTAACATTTTTCATAATTAATATTTGCTGTTGTTATTTTATCTCGTTAAACTTCTAGATGTCATACGCAGAATCAGTGGCGTAACTGGTGTATAGTGAAGGTGGCATATGTCATAGGTGCCGCTTGCAAAAGGCACCAAACGTTTCCTCAAAACATCCCAAAAGATTTTTTCCGATAAATAATTATTAATTTAGTAATAAAATGTTAAATTTATACGCAATAAAATGCTAACATACTCTTTAAAAACGCAGGAAATGATAATATTCTACACGACTAAAACTAAAACTTTTCCATAGGCGCCATATCTCCCAGGTACATCTCTGCGTAGAATATCAAATATTACTAGACCTTGAATTTAACAATGCGGTCACCACAATACGGCAGGTGGCCGCAGATGCGGCTATGAATAATTTTTCTCTGAGAACTAATGCTCCAAACTAAGGTTGGGGAACCTGCCATCCGCAGATCGCATTTCGAACAGTTCGCGAAAATGTGATGAAAAAGAGATCCGTAAAATTTAACTCACAAATATATATTTTCCATTCAAATTATAATAATAAAGAATTATATTAAAATTTTAATCCTAAAAACGTCATTTTGAATTGATATTCACTTATATTATACCTTATAATTAAATTCCTTACGTATTTATAGCAATCTTGTTTACTGTAGTTGCTACGGTTAATGTTTTCGTTGAACAAAATTATTTAGTCATGCATGAATTTTTCTAATTTGAAATCGAATTACGACTTTCTTGCTTGGGTTTCTTGAAAATGGCTACTTCTTAAAGTGCGTTAACTTTAAAAGAAAATTGTAGCCCGTGAGAAATTCCAGTTATGGGCACAGCCTGTAAACGAATATTCTTTACATTATATGCAATTCCAAATTAGTTCTGTATTTCAGAATTAAGGCATTTAAATGCCATGAATACTCTTAATTATTATTGAATGATATTTTTTCGCTTTCGAGAAAAAATAATAATGCTAAAAGTATGGACCCGATATGCCTAAATTGTTTTGGAAATATCCAGAATAAGAGACAGTGAAAGTTTGATTGCATGAACAATGTCTTAAATTAACGCCAAGCCTATTCGAGAGCATTTGAATTGGTAGACTCCTCATTGGAACGTACCTATGTTCTGTTTCTCTTAAAACAGCAGTTGCTCTGAAATCTATGCATACCTCATTTCTAGCATAAAACGCATTTTAATATCTTAATACATCCAAACTCTTCTGATTTCGATCAATTCCCACAGACTTGACGAGGTTTTCTTTTTCGACCGCTTGCTTCCATGCACGCCACAGTTTTCAGGCGTTCTTTACAAAAAGTAAACTAAGAACGTCTTATGGTCCAGTCGTGTCCGTCCGTCCGTCCGTCCGCATGTTTCATCTGGGGAACCACTGGGCAGTATCCATCACATTTGGTATTTAGAACATAACTGCAAAGAAATTAAGAAAATTATATAAACTAGTGGTACCCGCAAAAACTTTTGCGAAGTCAGTCAGAAATCTGCATGTTTAAAATCATCATCGTTAAAAATGCCCACAGCCCACACGCATTATACCGAATAATAAGTTGCAGTGTTAAGTTTGACATTGCTAAAACTATAATTTAGATGCTTCATAAAAAGCGCGAGGCGAATAACGCAATTCTTTTGTTTCTCGATAATAGCCCACGAGGCTGATTCACCATCCATCGCACACACACACACACACGCACGCACGCAATTTTTTTGTCTATTTGAAGGCTTAATAGACGCTAATTCAATCGGATTCAACAATGCGGGTCGCCTTGGCAACACCCGGAAAGAGTACGAAAAAGCCATAAAATTTCGAAAAGAATCGCATGTTTCTGACAAATTCTTCCGTGAAACGTTTAAACATAGCAAGAATAATATATTTTATAGTTTTATCTGTCGAATAAAGTAAAAACGGAGAAATTCGGTCCCTATTTACGTATTTTAATAAATGAAGAAAATAAACCTTGCACCTTAAAAAATGGAAACTCCTGTGTAAACGTATGGGAAAATACAATCGTCTCCCGGAGTCGAATCCGGGACACTTATGCAAACGAAAATAGTTTTCCAGGAGTCTCCTAGTTGGCAGAGACAAAATGGCCTTCACAGCATTTCTCTATTACAAACTGTTAAAGAGATAAAAGGGGGGACGGATGGACAGACAGACGAACGAGCAGACGGACGGAAAGACGGACGGACGGACAGACGGACATTGAGTATTAATATATAAAGATTGTTTACGTAACCTAATCGGGAGTGCCACTTTATTGGTGACAAAAAGTGAACTTTTCTTTATATATCGTAAAATATCACAACAAAAAAAACCTTAAATTTGATTTGTAGAACCAATAAAATAGCATATGTTTTATTCGGTACATTTTTATCGAAGGAGTAGCCGATTTTAAGAAAATCGAGCGAGAAAGTTTTAATTCACTTTGAAAAATTTTCCCGTTTTTTAATTGTCGCCAACGAAAACAATCTTTGTAGTAACTGAAGTAAACAATAACTGTTTAAAATAACTAATTAGTTTAATTTTCTTTCGTGCGCACGCAACATTTTGTAAATCAAGGGAAATGGATTATCTACGACGAAGAAATGAACCTAAATATATCTATTTTCTTTATGTATACACAGCGTTTGTAAGTAAAAAGTGGGTAATTTACGACAAAAGAATGAACGTGAACAAAGATTACATTACTACTATTCGAGTGAGGTAAGTTTTAAATGATCGTCGATTGTTTTATTAATTACATCCGATTAGGAAATAAATCGGTGAATAAAAAATTCGATATTTCTTTGGCATACCAGTTCTTAGACATTATACTAAGCTATTATATAATATTTATCATTTTTGACATGATTGCATAAATCGTAAATAACGCCTCTACCTCGCATGTATGCACGCATGATGTGTTCATCTTTCCTCTCCTGTTCTTTTCGAGGACCATCCACTTGGTCCCTCTTGTTCCTCTTTTACCCATTGTCTCGTTTCCATGGGACAAGTTTGCTGTTGGGACAGCGTTGAAGGAGGGGATGAAGAGTGCGAAGAAGTAGGGGTGGGAGGAAACATCGGGATAAAAGTGGATGTTCCCGGCAACCATCTCCTTCTGGCAGTTGTCGAATTAGCCGCTCCCGATCCGTTGTGTGGGTGGGGACGGGGTTATTCGTCAAGATCGCAACGGAATGTCAACTTTGGAGTCCCTCTAAGCAGGAACCTCCGTAAAAAATGAGTTTTAAGCGAAAAAAACGACAAACGCATTAGCAAATTAAACCCCAGATGAGGAAATGGTCGTTTCCGTATTTCTCTGGAGTCTGTCCGATTCTCCGAAAGTGCTTCGAATTGGAAGTTTCTGAACGAAGAAAATTACGATAAACAAACATGATGATCCAAACAGAACTTATGGTCAGGGTCGGCCCGAGCTGCCCTGGGCGTCAAAGTTTTGGATTTATTTATGCATTACTTGCAAGTGAATATATATTGGATACCAATTAATATCGAGGAACAGGCTAGAATCTTGATGACATTTCTTTTGAGTTTTCATTATAAATAAATATAATATATATAATAATTTTTACAGAGCGATGAATAAATTAACATGTACTTTGTAAATATATCAAATAAGCATTAACGGAGGGAGGCGCTGGAGTGCTATCTCGCCCGGGGCGCCAACATTCCTCGGGCCGCCCCTGCTTATGATGTCTACTTTCCATTTAATCATTTATTTAATACATTTACTTTAATAGTTTTAAAATTATGCGGATATGTTGCTCTTTGTGTTCCCAAATTCCATATTTTAGCGTCAAAAATATTACAAATACATTCCAACGGAAAACTAAATTGATCACGTGTATTTGTGTGGCAATAATAACGTTAGTGTGTTAGTCATTCCAAGGAATTCTCATACCATAAATACCACTTGTAGTTCATAATTTATCAATGATAGAGAAAAATTGGAAAACAAATTAATAGATCATTATCAGGTTTAAAATACTAAAAACAATGTCTAAATCTCTTTCTGACATATTTTGCATGTATATTTTTAAATAAACGAATTTAATAAATGTTACTGTTTATACGCTAATATATCTGAATCAACTGTCCATTGCTGAAGAGTAGTCGAGCGGAAAAGGAAATAACCCATTTGTTCACTCGTCTATGCTCAAGCCTAGTTCGGTAATAATCGTATCCATGGCAACAATCCGATAAAATGCGATTTAAAACGCAAAAAATCTGTTTTAGTAGAAATTCACGAAAATACGATAATTATCAAAATTCTGTGATAATAATTAGAATCTACATTCTTTTCTTCTTAGAACAACACAAATCTCTGTCCGACATAGCAATTTTAAGATATTTTAAAGTATTAAAGAAAACATCTCTGCACGATGGATTTAAGATTTCCTATGTAAAACAAATAGGGAAAAAACGTTTCTGGAATCGAACCAGGGACTTCATTTTTTGCCAAATAAAATATAGTTCGGAGGTGGGCAGCACAAGCCGCATACCAAGTTTAATGAAAATCGGTCCATTGATGCAAAAGTTGTTAGCAGGGGACACACACACAACACACACACACACGCACGCACGCACACACACACAAACAGACACACACACAAACAGACATACACACAGACAGGACAATTTCCTTTGGAAACCAGGCTATAAAGACTGAACGATAATTTTAGGATTAAAAAGTTTAAAGTAAATTTTTATTTCTAATCGGATAATAAAGCTACTTGAAAAATTTGTCTACTACATAAACGGTATTAATTATGCCGATGGTATGCCTGCGTCCCTGCCTACCTTCGCCTGAAGCCTCGAGTGACGTCACCTTCCCTCACGAACGTAAATAAACCGAGAACGGTCGGTTCGATTTTGATGAATCTTTCGCCTGAATACTCGGCGCAAACTCTTGCAGGTTTTAAGTGCGTAGTCGTCCTCCGAAAAGGCATGGGTACGATATCAGGAATTTTTTTGTTTTTACGTTTGATTAACACATAATCGGCTAGAATTCGATGTGTAGACCTTCAGTATTTAACATTTTAAAATATTTTACGGTCGAGATTTTGACTCGAGATTTGCACTATTTCACGTAGAAAGAAATACAAATGCTTATTCTTACTTTCGTTCCTTCTATTAATATATAAAATAGCTTATAAATATAGAGATAACGACAAACTGAGCTGTATGAGCTGAGCGAGGCGTACAAATATCGGCGCCCGTCGCTTTCGCTTTTTAGTCGAAGGCGCCCACATAAAGGTTGTGAACCCATGACCTATACTGAGAAAGATTAATGCAAGGAGCGCTTGAAGGCACATGAGATTTTAAGATCGAAGGAAGAATTATAAATCCACTAAAATATGCTGCAACATAGTAAAAAGGTTAATGGTCTGGTATTAACCGGTAGAAAATACGGAATGGAAATAAATACTAAAATATCCAAGATCATGCGAATATTAAGTAAAGAAGAAAAACTTGAACCTAAGAACAGAAGAAAAGCCATAACTCCAGAAAATATATTTTCATCCTAATGTTACTGTCATATGGCGCATTAATTAATATATTTAAAAAATCAAAATTTTACTTTTTTACGGGAAATGCTATGTGGGCTACAGTTTGTATCAAATTTAAACTAAATATTTAAATCCAACATTAAAAACTTATTAAAGTTCATGCAATTTGGTCTCTTTGACTTGGATCTCAAAGAAAAAATCACGAGTAATACGTACGACATGAGTTTATCAAAATTAGATTTCTCATAAAAGTAGCCCACGATTAAATTGGGATTAAATTGGGAAATGTGTTTGCTTCGAGTTATCGGGTTACAAAGTGTTAAATCACTGAAGTGTAAATGCGGTAAATTTGTTGTTCGGAAATTTTACTACAACATTTTCAATAAAAATGCACGCCATGATATAAAAGATAAAATGAATTTAAAACTATTTTTACATTTTATAATTATTATTTATGATTAATTTATATAAGTTTCCCAAAATTTCCCCTCTCCTTCAGCGAATATACAAGTCTACACATTCGTGACGCAGAGTTTTTGGAGCATCGATCCGACTTTCCCACCATGTTTCATAGGGAGATTTCGTCGTAAATAAGTTAATACGCTTTGAAGCAGGAGCGAACAACCTTTGCTAGATGAGGGGACGCGTCGGTAGTTGCGAATTCTTCGGCGGATCCCACTGGAAGTTGACAACGCTTCGTCGACGCGCATCAGACTTCAAATAATAATAATGTCTTTATCGAGGGCGATATTTAGACAATCTTGTCCAAACTTAAGGCCAGAATACACTTGTGATTAAGTCCCGACACTTATCGCGCGAGGAAATCACCGAGGTATTTAAACTGGAGACAAATCTTGCGCGATTTACTGTCTGCGAGCAGCTCAACGCGACTTGATCTTGGTGTTGTCACAGCAATTCTCGCGCTTGTGTGTATACTATGGCGAGTCCATTGCGGTATGAGTTCGCCAAGGAAGAGTTCTGTGTGCCGCTGCGTTTGTTGTTGATAGCATTATTAAAAAGAAAATAAATAAAAGAAAATGCTTGGTCAGAGAATGGATTCTCAGAAGATCGAATTTCGGTGCCTACGAGAATTTCTTCATTAGTTGTCTGCAAATGTCCTGCAAGAGTCTTTGTTGAGCTTATTATTTTAAAGCGATTTTTGTAATCTGCGGATTTCACATCCCATAACTCCACATTGCACTCGTACATTTGAATGGGTTCAATGGTCTATTCCTTTGACCATGTTTTCTTCTTGTCGCCCATGCTTTCTCCTCACCCAGCTCTCAGACAGTAGCAAGAAATTCCAACCTGACTGGAACCGCGCGAGAAGCTTTTGTGCTCAAACTGATACCTGTCTACACTGATAGTGAGTCAACTGTCGTTGCTTACGCTGCAAGTTGATAACACTGTCTGAGAGACTGCTCGCGGCGCTGTCTACACTGGCGATATTTCTATCAGACAGCTACTCGCGCGACTATAATCACCAGTGTATTCCATGTATGGCCTTTACATATAACCCTGATATGACAAACACAAACATCCATGTCCTAGGCGGGATTCGAACCCGCGATCTTAGTATCCGTTGGCAGAAACTCTAACCACCCGTCTACCAAGGTCGGAGTTTACCTGGAGTTTCTGAGTTGTCGTACAAGTAACAATATGACCTTTCTAAGGTAAGAAGTGGAAGCACGTTTTCTTAAAACTTTTTAGCGTTCTGGTTTTCCTTCCCTTTCGGGGAGGAAATAACCCGCACCGTTTGGATGAAGATTCTCACTAGACCTTACCATGCGTGAAAGTTTCACTCTAACTTCAGTGGTTGCAATACAATAATATTTCAGTTTTGAATTTGCCGAATTTGAAGACACCTGGTGGAAAATCTGTAAAATAGTTGAAAAGTCCAATTCGTGGAAAATTCATAAAATAATAAGAGCTATCTAAATAAAAAGAGTTTTCCAAAAATCTCTAGTATTTTGGCTACAATAGCATTTAAAAATTATGAATTTTCCTAATTTGAAGTCACCTAGCAAAAAATCTATGATCTCGTTGGAAAATCCCATAGATGAAAAATTCTTAGATTTGTAAGAGCTAATTAATTGAAAAAGAATTTTCCAAATAACCCTTAAAACAAAAAAGTTGATTAATTATAGACAAACGATCACATTTGCATGTTTTTTTCTTTTAAGAAAACGTGCTAAAATCAACTCTAAGGTTTTTATGGTTAAAAATTCAATATTCAGTATTCAGTATTTTTTATTTTTATTTTAATTAAAATACCAATTTTTGCGTTAAATTTTATGGATCACTTTTCTATCGTAATTTCGTGTGCGGCATTTAACCCTTCTCGGTCGGCGCATACAACCCGTTGGCAGTGAATGTCCACTCTTGCTTGAAGATATTCCAATATTCAATGCATTGAAATATATAAAACATAAAGTGGTTAATGTAATTTTTCCACTTTTAGCTCTCGAAAATGCGTCATGAAATCGTGCTTGCGTTTCATCTTTAATAATTCCTCTTAAATTTTCCCTCATATATATCATGTACTCGTACTAGCTGAAAGTACCCGGCGATGGCCGAGCTACGCCAGACGTCTTCGGCGAATAAAATTATTTGTCATATGGTAACACAATCATTTCAACTTTTGCGCATTTTTTCATGTTCACAAAAACAATACTTTCCTCTATACTACATATGGACGGAGTGAAAATCCTATCACATATAGACAGACAGACAGACCAACAGACACATAGACATCAACGCGAAAATAGTCAAAACGTGTTCAGGGAACCTCAAAACGTGTATTTCCGTTGAAATCTGGAATTCGAATTTTTTCATGAAAACAATACTTTCTCTATACTACGTATATGGAGAAAGTAAAAACTAATTCTGAGATATCATTAATACCTGTGAATTGGTCCGGGAGGGTCCATGGAGGTCCGGAGGGAACGGGACCATATGTGAGAGTAATAGGATTTCGAGTTCAACAATGCAATCGGTTGGCAAGGCGACCTCCTTTAAACGCTAAATTTGGTCAAAATATGATATAAAAACGTTAAATTCGAGAGATTTAGATTCGAAGGCGATAAAAGATGATAAGAATATGGCACTATTGTCATTTTAATGCAGCCCAAGTCTGGAGATCGAAGGTCAAATATATGAATTTTAATAAGCAAAAGAAAATAATCTTGCAGATCGAAATATCGATGTTATCTTATGGAGAATGGAAATCATTCTCAGGAATCGAACTCGGGTCGATTTTGGAATTCTTTTCGTAGATGGCTTATACTTTAAGAATCAAACATTCCCACCAAATGTCAATCTTCTAGCCACTCGGAAAGTTTATTAAAAATAGCATTACAGTTCCGCTTTCCCACCCACTGACGACGACGACAACGAAATCATTTTTATATATAAAGGTGCGTTTACACTATGCAAGCACGAGCGAACGAACACGAGCGAACGAACACGAGCGAACAAACACGAGCGAACGAACACGAGCGAACGAACACGAGCGAACGAAAGTTCGTTCGTTCGCTCGTGCTAGTGGAAGGAGCGTTTACACTAAGCGAGCATTACTGCGAACGAATTCCCTCGCTTGATGATTCGCTGGTTTCCACCCTGCTAGCGAACGAACATCGGCGAGAGCGAACGAACTCGTACGTTTGCTCTAAATCACCATTCACATTACATCGAATCCATTCGTTTGCTTGTGTTTGTTCGCTCGTGCTCGCACATTGTAAACGTACCTTTAGATATTAGACTAGTACAAAACCCCGTCAATATGACGGGTATGCGTGGATTAAATATTAAATTTAAGGCACTTCCCATTCTTCCTCATTTTCTCTCTTCCATTATCCTCCCTAATATTTTAAGTTTATGTTCGATTTTTCCCCCCGATTTTTCTATATTTCATAAACAGGTTGCAATGAAACAACATCATGAAGGACAAAAACCGATTGAAAATTTATGTGAAAAGTTTCATGCAAATTTAAAACAAATAAACACGTAACGTAAAAAAACTTTAAGTCAGAAACGACTCCAATGCATTGTAATGATGGACAAATCAACATTTCAAATAGGAAGATACTTTATGCGTACATTGAAAATATCTTTTCGTTTGCAAATTTTATTAGACAGTTTGAAGTAAATTACTATATTGACAATGATTATGATTAATTTCTTTCGATAATTAAATAAGATATTTGACGAATGGCCGGTGCATTTATAGTGATCACAAAAATGTACCAATTAAAAAAGCTACTTATTAAGTTCTTTCGTCATCAAGGTAAACAAAATAAAAAGCTAATTAAAATATTAGCGGTCGTATGTTTGTTCGCATTTCTTCCATGCCTTAGAAATAGCACTGCAGTAAACAAACCTATCGTTCAAATTTTCTTTTTGATTAAAATTCATTCAATATATATAAGAAGAGTTCTCACATTTGGTATAAAATACAATATCAAAGTTCATGTCATTGCTTTTAGATATCGACGTAATTTTGCTAGATCAGCAACAATGCCGTCGACCTTGACGAAGAAATGTTTTCGTCTAAAAGTTAGCCAAATTTTCGTGTCAATAACAAATTTGTGGAACGATTCGACGCGTATTTGAAAATCGATTGCTGGAAAATGAATATCCGTTTTTTTAGGCGTCGTTTGGTGCATGTTCCGTGTTCATATTGCAATTATAAGTTAAATTAAAATGCAAATGAAAAATGTGCTGCAACTGTGCAAACACAGAAAGAAGGACAGCATTCTCTTTAATAAATGTATTATATGTATTAGATATTATTATGGAATTTTAATTGCATGAAAATTGGTATTTCCGCTCTCGTCAACTGCTATGATGTTGTTATTTTTGTGTTTGGTTTCCTTTTACGTAATCTTTCATGATGATTCGGCTGCCTGCTGCATAGTTTGATTGGGTTGAGAGCCAGCGATAAATGTTGCCGTCTTTATGGTTTAATTTTTTATAGCAATTTTTATTTTTAATCTTTAAAGCATCCAAAAAGTTCATATATTTCAGCGCATTTAGTTATCTATAACTATGTTCATCCCCAGATAATGCATGCTTTTCTTTATGATATTTTCACGATCGTAGTTCCGATCCTTAGATTTAAAGCAGGTGTCCCCAGACTACGGCCCACGAAAGGGTTTTATCCGGCTCGCCGAAATTTTATCAAGCATCATAAACAGCATAAAATCAGTTTCCAATTTAAAAACAGGCGGATTGTTCGCATTAGAATTTTTTCTTACATTTATTCGCGTTTACTTATAGTTATATATGCATGTATGCTTAAGTAATTATAGAATCAAATTTTTAAAATTTTGAAACGGTTTTTTTTTCGATCCGGCCCTCCTAGTACTTTCAATATTCCTATGTGGCCCTCCTCTCAAAATGTTTGGGGACCCCTGATTTAAAGGATTTAACATGTGTTATGTTTAAAAACTATTTTTAATTGCTTCGAATTTAAAGTTGTGGCATTATCAAATAAGAATTAAAACCTACATCAGATCGCTAATCATCTATAATCTTATAGCCATATCAACGAATTTTAGTAATCTATGTTTAAAAAATTGCATGCTTAAATTTAGCATGAGGATCATAAAATTTCAAATTATTAGGCGTTCTTTACCAGCGAAGCGGTATTGATCTCCGAAACTACTGGGCGGATTTTGGTTATGAAAATGGTGTGAGCTATATAATTATTTTAAGAGGGGCAATCAAAGTGGTTCAACTAATAACACTCTTTGTAACCATTTTTTGTTATAGGAACTATCGCATTGGGTCACTTCACGCAAGGGTCTCTAGATGTTTGCAGGAAGTACTACTCTAACAGGCCCGTAGTGTGTTCTGTAAGGTATAGATTAAAAATTCGGATACAGGACAACATTTGCGCTGTGTATACATAAAGAAAATAAACATATTTACTTCATTTCTTCATCATAGATAATCCATTTCCCTTAATTTCCCAAATGTTGCGTGCGCAAGAAAGAAAATTAAACTAATAAGGTGTTTACAGCAGATGTTGTAGACACGAAGATTTTTTTCGTTGACAAGTATGGAAAGACGTAGTCCATATCGGAGTACACAGTGTCCAAATGCGTTCTTTGAGATTGTCAAATTTTAGTAAAACTCCCCAATACCAAATTTCATCAAAATACGTCCTGCTATTCTCGTGTTGAAACGTACATTGTAAACTACATGTTGGTCTTCATGTAAAATGGTCGTAATTATTGTTCGATATTAACCAAAATTGGAATCGGTCGAAAAATTTTAGTAAAACTTCCCAATACCAAATTTCATCAAAATATGTCCAGCGGTTCCCCCGTTTGTAAAATTTTTAATTAATATATTTTTTAGAATGAACATCGAAAATTGTATAATTACGTAAATACGTTAATTTCCCTTTCTTTATTTATCGTAAACCATACGTTTTACAGGAGAAATTATTTAACAAAAAATGCGTATTTAATTATTTTAATTAACTTTTGTTCTCAATATTTTTCTCTCAGATGTGTATTTAACGAGATTCTTGCCAAGTACTTTGTAAAATACATGCAGGTCTTTATGTAAAGTGGTCTTAGTTATTTCCCGATTTTAACCAAAATTGGAATCGATCAACATATTTTAATAAAACTGCTATATACCAAATTTCATTGAAATACGTCCAGCGGTTCCCGAGTTTTAACATGCGGAAGGAAGGACGGGAGGAAACGACCTCTCCTATATGCGTTCACTTCGCGCAAATAACGCATAACAATTAATAATAGGGCTTTTCAGCAATGACGAAAATCACTAAACAGGGGAAAATTTTTCTAAGTTCAAAGTTTCTCGTTTGATTTTGTTGAAATCGGTTACTCCTTCAATATGAATGTACTGAACAAAAAATATGCTATTTGTCTAGTTCTACAAATTAGTTTGAAGACTTATTTGTTATAAGTGACACTGTACGAGATATAAAGAAAAGTTCATTTTTTGCCGTCAGTAACGTGGCACTCCAGATTAGGTCACCTAAACCATTTATATAATTTTCTTATTTTCTTTGCCCTTATGTCCTATATACCAAATTTGATGAACGTCCTCCAAGTAGTTTCTGAGATGAAACATGCGGACGGACGGACAGAAGGACGGACACGACCTGACCATAAGGCGTTCTTTTTTATTTATTGTAAAGAACGCCCAAAAATAGTTATAGTGGCGACGTGTGTCTGGTCCTTCGGCGTCTACAGTAAGTAGGCCTCGTGTTACGCGTTTTCCATCCCATTTCCGAATGGAAATGGACAATCCGTCGCGAAATTCTCTCGCCGCTTCTTCCTCGCGCCAATCGCCCGAAATCGGCGAAGGAAACCGTTCGGGTCAACCGCTGCGAACCGGGTCACGAGAGCGTCACGAGAGGATCAAACCGCGCCCGAAAAATTTTCTTTGCCCGCGTCCTGCACCCTATCCTACAGCTTCTCCACCCCGCGGCGAGATGGCGACACCGTTTGCGGCGACCCTAGAGACGAGAGTGACGCCGGCGCCACTGCAAACGAACGTAGGCGCCGTGATATAGTTTTATTGATCTCCGGAAAAGAGTGTCAGAATGGAGAGTGCGCCTCCCTCCCCCTCTTTCCCCCCTCCCACGTCCTCCCCCTCCCTCCCCCCCGACGACACGAGCTAGCGCCCCCTTCTGCCTGCCGCGGGATCGATAGAGGGAAGGAGGGGTGGGGAGGGAGGGGAGGGAGAATGTAGGGAAGGAGTAGGGGCGATCGAATCGCCCTCCCCTCCCGCGACCCCTCCCGCCAGAGTTAGCTTCCGCGCCGTCCGAGGGGCAGTCATCGTGCGGAAGAGCACGGGAGAGGGGCCGTGACGATTCGCGGGAAGTGTGTGTGTGTGTGCATGTGTGTGTGCGAGAGAGATAGCGGGAGAGAGGGATAAGAAAGGGGGGAGGGAGGGAGGGAGGAAGAGGAGGGGGGAGGTGGAGACTCGGTTCCCTCTCTCTCTCTCTCGCTCCTGGACGCGTGGCGGCACACGAGGGGGGCGTGGCGGGGCGGATGGAGTTGCCATGGCAATGACGTCACGAGAGTTCCAGTCGGTCCAACATGGCGACGAGCCGCGGAGCACCTTCGGAGGAGTAGTGGTGCCGGAGGAGGAGGAGGCGGAGGAGGAGGAGAGGTCCTCCGTGAGGCCCCCGAGAGGGCGGTGGTGTACGTGTCAGTGCCCTTGGTGTTCGTGGTGATCGTGGTGTCTCCCAGGCAGGGTGCGCGAGGAGACCCTGCACCGCTTCCGGGAACCAGGATATCACCACCACCGCCTCCTCCCCGCACCACGTGATAAAGGACGTCTAGCACGAGGCACTCCTCTTGACTGCTCGCGACTTCTTCCCGCGGTTTCGCAGTGCAAGCACCACGAGCCGAAATGTCTCTGCTGAGCGTCACAGGTGAGTTGCATTATGGATGCGCTTGCCCTCGCTTTCTCCCTCAGTGTCCCTACGACCGAGGATGAACCCCTTTTGTGTAATGCGGTACCCTGTCTCCGAGTTTTCGGGTGGAATGGGAAGCGGGATTATTTTTGATAGGGATTTCGCGGAAACACGCCCGTCCCGGTAAACGTCTTCGGAAGCAAATTACTGTTTACGATATACCTGCGGTCTGTGGTTGTCTTGTATCTCAAATCTGTTGTCTTGTGCATATTCGCCCGGATTACAAGATATTTTTATCATGGGTTTGCACCACGGGATAGCTAGTGTTCGCCTCGATCGAAGGATGCTTTCGGCGGAAAGTCCCCATTTGTTTGGCTCCGGAAATGTCACGGCAAAACTACTGCGTCTGATTGGGATTGCTGAACGTTGAAAACACCAGAGTTACGACAGCGACATAGCGTTCTTGCCTAACAGTTAATGACTGCGGGCGATTAATATTTAATCCTCCCGCGAGATAACGAGAACGTGGTTGCCGTTGTTAGGTTTCACCTTCTTCCGGGAGCTATTTTCCTGCGGTCCTTTTTTCCGACGCCCGAGGTCCGTCCCCCCGTTCTACTGCATTTCGTTCCGTTCTCCACGCAAATACGGGTCGCGTCTCCCCTTGTTTCTTCCTCCTATCGTTGCGCGCTGACCCCCCGTCTGACGGTGCGGTCCCTGAAGCAAGCACATGCCTCTACGATAGGGTGACCAACCGTTCCAAATTTGGAGGGACAGTCGCTCCTTTACATCACTCGTCCCGCCTTGTTAAAGGCCACAACTTGTGTCCCGTTTTTTGAAAATATTGATTGAAATTGTCATTTAAGTCGTCCGAAAGGCCCTCACTGGTCACACCAAGCCATCTGATATCTATTGCATCTGTCTAAGGCTGACTCGTCAATGAATGCACCGCAAACAAGCCACCGTAATCTCTCCCTCCTTAAGAATCGGAAAATATTTGAAAATGTCCCTCCTTGGCTTCCTGAAAAGTTGGTCACCTTATACTCCACGACCGAGTGTTCCACATTCGTGCGCCCCGGCGAGTTAAAAGCAGCGCGCCGGTCAGGGACGTCGTCCTCGTCGGCGGCCGGTTAGCCCCCGACGGCGGCGTGGGAGACGGCGCGTTCCCCCGCTCTCGTGCTGCGCCCCCTCCCACTCCCGCCGCGAATCTAGGCGGCGGGGAAGAGAGAGAGAGAGTGAGATGGGGCACGGTTGGTCCTTCTCGAACGTCAAAATCGCCCTCGGTACGCGCGGCTTTCTCTCTCACGAAAACGTCGCCTCCATCGACCCTCCGGTCCGTTCCCGCCTCTATTTGACCCGTCTATATTCCCTCCTCCGCATGCATCCCGCTTCCCCCTTCCGTTTTCCCCTCTTTGCTCTGACACCCCCCCCGCCCCATTTCGTTGCCGTTTTTAGTCCCCATCTCTCCCTTCCTTCCCTTTCGTGGTCCCCATATCCACGCACTTTCTCCTTTGGCGTTAGACGTGTTGGCGCCTCTATCGACCTGCCGCCAGCGGAAGAGGGGCAGCAGGAGAGGGAAGGAGGGAGGGTGGAGAAGGATGGGTTGGGGGGGGGGGGGGGAGGCGCCTTAACCCAGTTCCGCGCCACCTGCAAGTCGACCCCCAAACCTCCCTCGGCACCGCTCGCCCCCGGGGCATTCTCTGGACTGAGGAAGAGGGCTCCGGCTAGCATTTTCTCTCTCTTGGCCCTTCCTCTATCCGCCGCCCCCCCTCCGACCGTGGGTAGCCGCCGCCTGGGACCTAGGAGCGACCCCAGTAGAAAGAGCTCCTTCCGAACCCTAGATAATCTCGTGTCCCGTGAAATATGGCCAGACCGAGTATCTAACGCGTGGGAATCGGATTTTTTTGCCCTCCGACGCTTTTTAAAGTGCGTTTTTAAGCGACGGTCTCGCTCTCTCTGTGAAATTGATTTAACTTGGTGTTTTTGGATTCCCATACGACTTTAAACCTCCAATGTAGAACGGATATAATCGACTGTCATAAATTTACAAGTCTTTTTTCCGCCTAATAAGTGGTTTCATTCCCTAAAACATATTCTTTCCGCCTCTGCATTTATTTTGGGAACTGCTTCTAATTCAGTGGAACATGTTTCAAGAGAGGCAGAAGCATGCAGGTTTTTTCGTGCCCTCATATATAGGACAATAATCTTTAAATCCTTTGTCTGATTAAGCTTAATAAATAACCTCTTTTTGTTAATTGAAACCATTTCAATGGCTTGAAATAACATAAACAAGTCATTTTCTCGAGAATCTTAGTGTGTTTTTTAATTATTTTTATAATTTTCTTTATTTTTAATTTTATTTAGTGAAAGACCGAATTTCTTTCGTTTGATTTTAACTCTATATTATTTTAAGGATAACAAATTCAGTCTTATACATCCGTGGTAACGAGATATAAGTTGAGATAAAAAATGATACATTAAAAGGTAAATTACGGAGGCCACGTTAGAGACTGAAATCAATAACTCGCATGGACAATTTCCTTAGCCGTGAATGATCGATTAAAACAATTATTCGACCGTTTTATTACTGTAGTAGTTTCCTTGGTCGCTTATTTAATTTACTATAATATATGGATGTTCATGTCACTTTCGCGATTTAACTAAAATTATGTATGTATATGCATTTAATGTACATAATTCAATAATTCTATTATTGAAAAATCTTTACGCACCGTATGGACAAAAACAGAAAGAGCAAAAAAACACGATCCGATGTAAGAAACAGAGAGCAGATGTGTAGATGGAGGGGTTTTTGGAGAAAGAAGAACGGGGAATAGGTAGAGAGGAGGAGGAGTGTATGGAAGTTTCGGACGGATGGAATGAAGAATGCGTGAGTGGGACGGCGTAGGAGAAGGGGAGGAGGAGGAGGGGGGAACGAGGGGTTTGAGAGAGTGCGTGCATGGGTGGATGTCGGTGGGGTAGGACGAAAAGAGTAGGAGAGAAGCGGTGGGGAGGAAATCAGAATGTAGGGAGGAGGCGGAGAAGGAGGGGGAGAACGGAGGGCAGGGGAATATATTGGAGAAAGAGGGAGAGAGAGAAAGAGAGAGAAGCGTGGGAGTGAGACGGGAGAAGGCATGTTCCTACCGAGTCGATTAAAGCCAGCCGTTCTCCTTTTCCCTCCACATATCTCTCTCTCTCCCCCCCCACGTTCCTCTCTTTTCTCTCCTTCTTCCCTTCTCGTTATCTCTTTTTCTATTTCTCCCGTCTATTTTTTCTCCGTCGTTCTTATCTCTCCGCTGTTTATCGTCCTTCCCCTTTTCTCCAATCTTCCTTCCCCATCTCTTCCCTCCTTTTCCTTTTTTTCGCCTTTTTCTTTAAACTATTTTATATATTTTATCTTATCTTGTTAACGTTATTCTCTCTCTCTCTCCACACCCTTTCGTCGTCTTTTTCCATTTTCTTCAAATTCTTATTATTCATTCTCTATTCCGATCTGATATCTCTTATCTGTTACTCTTCTCCATTATTCACCTGCCCTCTCCTTTCTGTTTTTATAATATATTTATTTCTGTTCTTTATTCTTTCTTCTGCCCTTAACATCTCCTGTAACTTTTCATATTTTAGTTTTCGAGTTACTTTTATTTTTACTTTCTCATCTCTATTCTTTCTTTCTATCGATTTCTCTCCAATTTATTGCCCATCTCTTTCTTTCGCCATTTAATTTTCCTCTCTTTTCCTACCATGGTTAAAATTTTATTTTCGATTGAAAAGAGTTGGAGTCGCACGTTTTCTTTCGGGCAACAACGAAATATGCGTAGATATTTACCTGAACTATGATAACTATCAGTACAATATAATATTTTTAGACCAATTCGATCCAAATATAGGAAGTTTGATTTTATCTTCTTTCTCAATTTGTTTTTTTCGTCTTTCCCTTCCTCTACACTTCTATCTATCGTCTCTTTCTCATCTTTCTCCCCTGCGGCTTTAGCCTTCACTCTAGGCGCCTCTTCGCGTTTTCATGCGAGGCAAAGGGTTGGGCTGCGTCGCGCTGGCAATCTTGTCTACTTGAGCACAGTGACATGGCGAGAGAGAGAGGGTGAAAGAGGGACATTGGAGGAGTAGAGAAGTAGGGTGGAATAGAGAGGGTAATGCATGTCTTATGAAAGTGCATTTTGGTCAGATTTGATGGACCAGAGCGCGAGAAGAAATGTAGGTTTGAGCATTGTAGGGCGCTGGGATTCTCTCTTACAACTTTGCTGAGCGCTTCTTCATCTCTCTCTCTCTCTGGAAGTTCTTTCTCCCTCTCCCTCCCTCTCACTTCCTCTCCCTCCCTCTCTCTTCCTCTCCCTCCCTCTCTCTTCCTCTCCCTCCCTCTCTTCCTCTCCCTCTCTCTCTCCATCTTCCTCCCTCTCTCCATCTTCCTCCCTCTCTCTCCATCTTCCCCCCTCTCTCTCCATCTTCCTCCCTCTCTCTCCGTCTTCCTCCCTCTCTCTTCCTCTTTCTCCCTCTTCCTCTCTCTCTCTCCCTCCCTCCCTCTCTCTTCCTCTCCCTTCCTCCTCCCCCTCTCCCTCCCTCTCTCTCCCTCCCTCTCTCTCCCTCTCTCTCCCTCACCCTCCCTCTCTCTCCCTCTCTCTCCCTCTCTCTCCCTCTCTCTCCCTCACCCTCCCTCTCTCTTCCACTCCCTTCCTCCTCCCCCTCTCCCTCCCTCTCTCTTCCACTCCCTTCCTCCTCCCCCTCTCCCTCCCTCTCTCTCTCTCTCCATCTTCCTCCCTCTCTCTCTCTCCATCTTCCTCCCTCTCTCTCTCTCTCCATCTTCCTCCCTCTCTCTCCATCTTCCCTCTCTCTCCCTTCATCCCCCTCTCCCCCTTCCTCCCCCTCTCCCTTCCTCCTCCCCCTCTCCCTCCCTCTCTCTTCCACTCCCTTCCTCCTCCCCCTCTCCCTCCCTCTCTCTCTCTCTCTCTCCATCTTCCTCCCTCTCTCTCTCTCCATCTTCCTCCCTCTCTCTCTCTCCATCTTCCTCCCTCTCTCTCTCTCCATCTTCCTCCCTCTCTCTCCATCTTCCCTCTCTCTCCCTTCATCCCCCTCTCCCCCTTCCTCCCCCTCTCCCTTCCTCCTCCCCCTCTCCCTTCCTCCTCCCCCTCTCCCTTCCTCCTCCCCCTCTGCCTTCCTCCTCCCCCTCTCTCTTCCTCCTCCCCCTCTCTCTTCCTCCTCCCCCTCTCTCTTCATCCTCCCCCTCTCTCTCCCTTCTTCCTTCCCCTCTCCCTTCCCCTCTCCCTTCCTCCCCTTTCTCTTCCTCCCCTCTCTCACCCCTCCTCCCCTCTCTCACGCTCCTCCTTACCCACTCTCTCCCCCTCCTTTCCCCACTCTCTCCCCCTCCTTTCCCCACTCCCATTTTATCCCTGCTCTTTACTCGCCGTACGTACGTACATGAGACTTTCCTAGTAAGCGGATCGCGGAAATACTTTTCATCCGACGTTCAAATCCGTGATGACGTCTCAGAGAATTCCGTGACGAAAACAAATGGTTGCGTGGACAAAGCGACGCATTTTCTCACATCCCTTTTGAAGTTTAACGTTTTTTATTGACTTTCTCAATAAATTATTTCGTTTTTGCGATAAGTTTATATTTATTCAAATAGACATGGTTTATGTTCAGCGGAGCAGCCTGTTGCCTCATTAGAAGTGTGTTTGACTTTAGATCAAGATTCACCGACTTAACCTCGTGTTATTGAGCACCAGCTCTTTGGTTAATTAGAAGCGAAGTATACTTTGCAAGCATAAAATACCACGGAGAGATTTGTAAAAACTTTTTGTTTGCTCTGCGTCCCCACAAATTCTTGCTGAATCGCAAGATGAATATTTATTGATAATTTATCTGGAGCTATGAACTCGTCTATTTTCATTTTCAACGCATTATCATAACTTTTTAATCAGAGAAATGGACGTGCTATCTCCCGGTGAAACTAAAACCTGTATTACCTTTACTTGATGGTGTTCTAGAGTTTTATTTGTCTGTTTTATTTATTGTTATAAATTACGAAATTTTAATATGAATCATCAGCAAGATTATAAATACTTAAAGCTATAAAGACATAATTTTTAATCAGTTATCATTGATCTTGAATGCAATACTTCTATTTTGTGTATTTAGGCATGGCAGTTCGATAAAAAAATCGGTGTAGCCTATGTTCGTTGACTCTGTTTTTCGGACCATGGCTTTACTTATGACAAAAAGGTGGATTTCTTATGGATCTAAACGTAAGCTTTCGCTTTGTAAGCGCACAGAGTAGACCGAGCGATGTTGCCACATCTCAAAAATGAGCGTGCCTTCCTCGAGACGCCTGCGCTATCCGATGATGCAACCCGCAGGAAATGAAATTTTCAACTTCAACTCGAGCATCGCGGTAATAACGCGTTTCTTTTGTCACCAGTATGGCTCCCCGTCCGGTATTTGTCCATTTAAAATTCATTAAATGCCGTAATTTGCTACACTGTGGCTACAGAAGATGACGTTATTTTGGAAAATGAATGAAACTAAGCGAAGGGTTAATTCATTTTGCAGTCCGATAAGATGAGCGCAAACAAAAACTTCAATAAAAGTGCCCTTACTCCTCCTGCAAGACGGTAAGTTTTGTCCGAACGAGGGCATTTTCACTAGCCGCAGATCCTGTTCTAGAGTCATCACTTTTTATCGCGGATCACTTCCTTAAAATCGGTGTTTGAATCTGTCTCCTAATATTTTCTTTAAATTAGAGCACTCAAAACGACCTTCTCTGCTCCTTCCTTCGATTTTATCTTTCTACTTTACCTCTATTCTTTCCAATTTGTCATTCTCTGTTCTATTTCGGGTTTATCCCTAAAAAATTCAAACTTCTCTGCTTGTATTTTCCCCCACTGTACTCTAGTTTAATATTGTAAAGTGAAAGAGGCGCTTCTAAAAACCTTTTATATAAACTGCGCATAAAGAGTATCTATGCATTACAAAGCAGTTTAGATGCGCTTGGTGGATATAATATGAACAATTTATAATTTTACAATACCTCAATCATTTATCACTCAATAGAGTTGCAAATGGGAATGCATTTCTGTAGTCATCGTCATGTTTTCTAGCTTTCGATACGTTTTTGGCTTACTCAACCCTTTATATCCATCCCCTCACAACCTCTTTCTTCATTCTTCTATCTTTCCTTCAAACGCGTTTTCCGCTCACCTTCTTCTCTTAATTATTTCTTCTCTTACGTAAACATAGTTGAATAAACTTTAAACAAATAAATAAATATCTCGTATTGTTAAAAAAGCGATAACTGAATATAGACTTATTTTTCGACTTCTTGATGATCAAATGCTGTTTATAATAAGGGAAAAAGGATATCCGTGAGAATTTTTGTTTTATATCTCCCAAAGACGTAATAGTTATTGTACTTTCCGATAGGTTATTGGTTCATTCAACCCAGTCTGTCCCATTCAGAATCTTTCTCATCTTCTGATATCCATCCCCTTCTTTGAATGCATCTAATTTTCTTTTCCTCTTTGCTTCTAACCTATCATCCTCTCTTATATGATGTTTTTCAATAGACATTTGCCTCTCAAATTTGGACCCGTCCATTTCTTATGTCTTTCCCTTATTTAGTTTCACTCTTCCCCTACTGTGTTTAAAACTTCATCTGCTTTTCTCCAGTCCACGTCATACTCCATATCTCAAACGCCTCTAATCTGCTCACATCTTCTTTTATCATAGTCCATTCCTCAAACCCATATCATGCTGGTATTTTATAGGTTTTAGAATTGCTTGCCTTAATAATCGAATGAGTAAAATTACTTGTTAAAAAAGTAAATTCACTCATTAACGCTGGAAAATGACAGAAAAGGCTTAAGTCAGATATTTTTGAACTAGCAAATTGAATAATAAATGCTTAAGATAAGATGTTTCTGCAGCACGTTTTAATTGGCGTTATTGATTTTATCGCAAATTTTAACTTACCATTTAACGGTAGTAGAATACATGAATCAACTATTTTACGAAGTAATTATGAATTAAATCTACGCAAAGGCAATAAAAAAATCCTTTCCGAGCGATACGTCGTGCGGTTACGCGGTTTTCGCGCTGTTTAAGCATCATTTTTCCGTTTTACGATTACTTTGAGCCAGAAATGTGTTTCAAAAGACTCTCTCAATACACTCACTCTTCGCTTCAATAAATGCGACGTATTTCCCAAGCGCTCGTCTGCCCTTGTGAAAAGGCGTCACAAGAGAGGCGGCCTCCTATTGGCTGACCGAATATTCACTCCTCGATGTACCGCATTTCGAAATTCCTCGGACGATGAAAGGATACGCGACAGGAATATATAGGAAAATGTCATTCGCATCACGGGTGTCCGACTCTCGGAGAAGTTAATAAACTGTAAAACGCTGTTTATTCTGAAACCACGAAAATATAGAATTGAAGAGGTATTCGTATTTGGCTTGAAATCCGTCTGAAAATTTGTAATTAAACAATGTGCATTTAAGCACAACAATTTTTTAATATTAAAGTTTTGGACATGTTTATTTCATCTCTGAAAGAAAATAAGATTGAAAATGTTCATAAATAGTTGGATAAATCTACATATTATTTAAGTAAGGCAAGTAATAAATGACGTGTTATGTAATTATATTACGTAAGATTCCGACGATTCGACTTTTTATAAGAGCAGGACTTTAGATTATTTAATATAGTGGCTCTGTACGAGCCATTTTGAAGAATTATTTCATTCCAGAAATTCCGTTCTCGTATTTTAAAATGGAGCAGCAAAGAATATCGCTTTGCTTAGTGTAAAGAAATGTTATTTTTTTATTTAAGATTAACGCAAATTTTATCAGAATTATTTCAATTTGGTAATATTCTCAAACTTCTGGGAAATTTTACTTAATTTATCAGTCGAAAAAAATTATTTTTCAGATGATACTAATGCAACAAAACTTGAAACTGCATTAGCATTTATGGTTCCCAAAAATAAATATTTACTGAGCTAATAGTGGACAGAATAGAGTCAAGATTTAAAAAATATTAATTGTATTGTTAGAAAATTAAGTGCTTTAGAGGATATGAGCGATCTGTAAAAGTTTCCCATGAAGTTAAGATCATTAAGATTATAAATCAGTAATTGATGAAGATTGGAAGAGCTAGTGTGATTTTAAACAAGAATACCACTTACATGATATAACATTATCGTCGATTTCTACCGACACATGTCTATTTCTGCGCATTAAAATGCTGAACCCTCATATAAAAAATAATTAGAAAAGTAGTAAATATTTGAATGGATCGAATGAGGTATACATTCAGTAATGTCTGCAGTTAAAAATCGAACTAAGTAAAATATAGGCAAGTGCAAATTATATCGAATGTAATATGTATAGAGATCAAACTGTATTTTTCCTTCAGCATTAAGGTTTGAGGGTTTTTTTCTTAAATTATCAAAAGAACAAGGAAGTTGTTATTGCGGTTATCTCTATTTTTTGGCGTTAAAATACGGAAAATTTGGAACATTGCCTGATGGTTGTATCCAAGATTACAAAACGTACTTCATCCCCTTGCCCCTTTGCGAGGGCTAGTAAAACGATATTTCTTAAGCATTTATTGTCTATATATTACACTTACACGGCCGTAGTGTGAATACATCGTAACGTAATCTAGTGTCTTCTTTGTGTTGTATAAACCATAATTCAGAACTAATTAATGGATAAATGCTTTTCTTGATGTTGTTTTTCGATGTATTATTACAACATTAAACAATGATACTGTTTTTCAGAATTTTTCACAAAATACAAGAAAATTATTGGTTGAATTTTTATAGGCTATTGTGAATTGACTTAGGTTGTTTTATCATAAACATCCACTTTTTATTTGGAATATTAGAAAATTATATAGCTGGTTTCATATGACATCATGTAAATTATCACTTATTCAATGCTTGCTTATGGTATACCGATTATAGGCTATTTGAAAGAAGCATTATATAAGGTAGGGCTAAAACTTGAACTGCAAGATTGTGATACAACAGCAAAGTAGATATATTTTTTAAAAATTATGATTTTTGCTATTATTGTGGCTAAACTTCGTAAAATATTAACAAACTTTATTTCGTTCTGTTAAAATGAATTGCTTTGTTTTGGCCATTCAGAAAAATTGAATGAATTTTGTGATTTCTCTCGGTCAAAAGGACATTTTAAGATCATATATATCAGTGTTTCCCAAACTTTTTGACATTACGACTCCCCTTTGGTTTTCACGAAACCCTCACGCCTCCCTCGGTTATTTGATTGAAATAAATGTTACCGTTTGCACGCACTTATATTATTGTTTATATACATTTTATTTATTTTTTACAATTTGTAACAGATTTATATTATTGTTAATGATCAATTAACTCGTAATATATTTACTCATATATCAGATGCATAAATATCATGCATTGCACAGAAAGGATTTATATCTTTGGCGATGAGTAATTCTGACAAATACTGAAAACTACTCCAATATTTTTAACATCTGGATTAACAATTATGACGGGTATTAACGGAAGGAATGATTAAATGCGGCTAAAAAGGCGTTTTAAACTGAATTTTACATTAAAAATTGACTTTTTAGCTCACGGCCTCGCGTCACCCTTGTAAGCACCTCACTCCCCCCAGTTTGGAAGCCACTAATATAGTATACCCTCTCTAAATGATACATCTTGTTTAGATATAGTATTAAAAAGGTATTTAGTTTGAAAAATGTCAAATCATATTTTGTTTCCTCATACTTTGTTCCACCGAAAAGAGATAATTAGATTAAAATCATATCTGTGAAATATCAATTAACTAGTTCGTCCTTACAAGTTAAAATAAAAGTGATTTGCGTTTATTCGAATACTTATACTTACTATATATATATATATATATATATATATATATGTATCTATAGCGTCAAAATCGGTTCCATGTCGTTTCCCCCAAAGCACTTTACCCACGAGACATTTCACCGACAGACACTTCATCCACGGGTCATTTCAACCATGCACTCTTCACCTACGGGACGTTTCACCTATAAAAACTTCACCCACGAGAAGTTTCATCGGAAGACCTTTCACCCATGCCTTTTCACCCATAGATTTTTCGCCTACAATCCAATTCACCCACATAAGGTTTCTCCAAAAGATCTTTCACACACAATTGTTCCACCAACGGTTCGGTTCACCCAAAGACTTATGAACGTAACTAATGTAACATAGTTAAAATAAAAGAAGTAATCGCATAATTGAATACCTTAGTATTTGTGGCCATAATTTCACTATGTAAACGCATGTTATATTATTTTCATTGAAATGTGATGTTATAAACCCCTTAAATAGAACATGGGTATAACAATAGTTGATATTCTTTCATTTCTAATTTCATCCTGTAAGGGCATAACTATTTAAGAAAAGAATGGACGAAGTGACTTATGGGTGAATGTCTGTGTTTGTATCTACTCTGTCAAATGTATTTTTAATTAATCATTTCATTCCATTATCAGATAAAGAAAGTTCATTATTATAAAGGTAGCAGTTTCCATAAAGTGCTTCACCTTATTAAACATATAAATAATATCATATTAAAGATAAAAAGATGATGTTATGTTAATAACGGAATTTCATTCTATGCTTACTAGGGCATTAGCTAGTCTGAAAATTGAGTTTTTTGTGTAAAAGGATTAGAAACGTTTCTGTATTTAGAACTATTTCATTCTAGAACTCAGAAAATAGGAATATCGCAAAAGAAGTGAGAAAGAAGTATATTTTTGCAATAGTAAAGTGATACAATATGAACTTCCTTTGCTAAATAAATCTCTCAATAAAAATTAATGTGATAAACATGAACAGCGCAATCTTCGCAGTATTTCTGACACATCAAATGCTGTAGTTCTTTCGAATAACCAATTTGCTGGGGATATAAGGATTTTCTTCCTGTTTTCTTTTCTAATTCATTTATAAATTAAATTAACCGAATATGGCTTAATAACGAATATTATTTATTTATTTTCTACAACTTTGATTCACATAACAGTTGTTTAAACATTGCAATCTGATACAGAGAGTAGTCCAAATGATCTCACTTGACAATTCAACGTAATGTTTTTAACGTTTTAATGTTACTTACACTCACGAATAATGTTTTTGGAAAAGAATACGCTTTGTGATAGTAATTTAGATAGTCAATAGACTATTTAAGAAAATGAATTTTTACACACGCATATTATTTTTGGAGAAGAATAAGTCTTGTATTTATAATTTCGACGGTCAATAAGTAGATTATTTCATAAAATGATTTTTCATAAGTACGTAATTTCACACACCTTAGCTTGGGTAAAATAGTCCACCTAATAATAAAGTTTTTTTCTTCTTTCCGTTTCTGTGTATGGACATATTTCGATGTCCATTTTGATGTTCAATAGTGTGCAGTTTATTATATATTTATTTAGTTTTATGAATTTGTCTATATTAATCAATGCGCGTTGACCATATTTAGTCTGTTGCTGTGCCATTTGTTGTTTGTTTACGTTGCTACAATTATAATAAAACAATAACTTACTTGAGATTCTATTCTATTAGTAAAGAATGCCTTCTGTAACGGATTCATTTGAATTTTTTAACATTTAAACTGAAGCATGGGCCAAAAAAATGGGTGAAATATCTTTGGGTGAAACCTTATGTGGGTGAACCGGATTGTAGGAAAGAAAAAGTGAAAGTTCTTTGGATGAAACTTGTTCTGGTTGAAATGTATGTGGGTGAAACGTCCCGTGTGTGAAGTGCTTTGGGTGAAACGTCCGGACATATCAAAATTTTACTGCGAAGTTTTACTTGTGTTTTTATTGGCAAAATAGACCTCTGACACTTTCATGACAAGAGTAGCTCCTTTTAGTATTGCATTGAGGCCTCCTCAGTCCGGATGCATCGCTTCTTATCAAAATAATAAAAAAATTCTCTCCCGTTGATAATGCGCGCGTACGTCATCGTAATCGCTGGCAAGTTTAGTTTCCCACGTCTAAACAGGATCCATTAGTATTCCAGTCCTGGCTGAATAGCTGAACGGATTTTTAACAGCACAACGCCCAAGTAATGAACATATAAATAGATAATAAATTATATTTTTCTCGAGAATTCCGCTTACGTCACCAGCACTGCTTTATTTATACGTATTACAGAAACTTGTTCCGATTTGTGAATACATCGAAGAGAAGTTACCGAATAAAGATTAAATTATACTTTGTAAATTTATATAAAATGGTTTGTTTTGATTAGAAAAACATTTTCGGGTTGAGCAGATTTCCCCGTGTTTCGAAGATCATGCGTTTCATGTTGTTTATATTATCGATCCATTTTATTATACCGAATAAACATTATATAATTGTTAATAGAATTTAAACAAGATGAAAACGTATACTCCATAAATGGAATACACACAGATTTCAAAGGCGTTCTTAATAGGGAATACGTATGAAAGATAGGGCTATTCTCGAATTTTTATCCCCAAAACTATAAGTCGTAATTATATGGTCTCAGAAAGTATCTTGAAGTAAATGTTGTTCTTTATCCAAATAAAGTTTTTAATCTATACCTCAAATATCATATAAGAGCATGGGAGAGATATATATGGAATTTGAATGGTTGTTTCCTGAGAGAACTGTCTTCGCGATCGATGTAAATAAAATATTCGATGTTTTGCTCGGGATTTTCTCGAATTTTGATCTCCAAAACTATAAGTCGTAATTATGTGGTCTTGGTAACTATCTTGTAGTAAATGTCGTTCTCTATCCGAATAAAATTTTTAAACTATGCCTTACAGATCATATAAGAGCGTGGGATAGAAAAATATTGATTTTAATTGTCGTTTGCCCAGAGAACCGCCTTAGAGATCGATGTAAACAAAATATGCGATGTTTTTCGCGGGATTTTCTAGAATTTCTATCTCAGAAACTATAACTCCTAAATATGTAATCTAGTGTATTTTCTTGTAGTAAATGTTCTCTATTTGAATAAATTTTTATCTATACCTTACAGAATATATAAGAGCTAGGGAGGGAAAAGTTTGGTATTTCATTGTTGCTTGACAGATGCCATTTAACGAGATACGAATATTAGTTTATTAAAGTAATTATCTAAAGTGGAAGTTATAATTGACGGATACAGTTCAAAATCACATTTGGGCGATAAATTTAAATAACGATCACTCGCACTTAATTTAATAAAATCCGTACAGCGGTTTGTTCTCGAATTGCCAAAATTTTGCTGCAGTGGTATTACAATTTTTTTTGCTGTCGAGCTAACAGCTAGTATATTATCAATTATATTATACCAACAAAGTTTTTAACTATTAAGTTTCTTGGTTAATTTTTGCTTTTGTTTAGGTAGGATGAGAATTCATGCCGGTATTTTTTTAAACGAAAACGCTTGCTCGATTCCCAGCAACTCTGGGATGTCATAAGTGGATTTTGAAAAGGTCTAAGGTTTTTTTATCCGAGCCCAAAGTATTTCGTATTAGTAGCAATAAGGAGAAATGGGGTCATGTAGCCGAGGGAAAGGAAATACGGTCGTGATCTGAGATAGCGAGCCGTGGGCGGGAGACCGGAAAGGCGCCTGCGATGTGACCGAGGAATTCGAAATCCCACTCATGGCGGCGGAAAAATGCGGAGTTTTCAGCCTCATTTGTTGTTTTTGCTTCGCAGCAACGGAGATACGTCCTAGACGTAGGAAATGAAATGACGGGTATAAAAAATATGCGCTCCCGAGCGCGGGAAGCTTCCGTTCTTACACCTATGGCGTTGAGTGAATTTTTTTCATCGACTACGGAGTGGCATAAATGATTTAACGTTTTGGCGCGTTTTTTTAAATGAGCTTATAGTTTCACTTTGGCGTCTGTCTGTCCGTCCGTCTTTGCACTTTCCGAAATTGAAACTGTGACGAAACCATAAACGATAGAGACCTGAAACTTAGAGTGTAGATTGCTCCATTACTTTCGTTTGTGTTTCTTTAGATATGAGTTTTAAAAAATATAAGGGGTCGGAAATAGGTTCATTTAATTTTTTTAAATATCTGGGAAGGTATAAAAGGTGGAAAGCTGAAATTTGGAGCATAATTTTTACATTAAATGGCACTTCTAAATGAGGGTCTTGTGACCAAATATATAGTGGTATAGCTACATAAAAAATAAATTAAGATAAACTAAATTTATCCATATAACAGGTGATCAAATTTCAAATTACTTTCAGTTCATCAATTAGTTTAATAGGAGATATCTTTATAGCGAAATAAAACACAAAATATTTCCAAATTCAATAATAGAAGAAACAAATAGTGTTACCCATGAACATGAATAAAATTAGCTCATTATTTTACATACCGCCACATTTATTGTCAATCGTTTGTTTTATAACGGGAGGTACCACGTGAAGGTGAGGTTAGAGTTTAAATGAGAGAGGCTTAATAGCTAAGTTAGGGTTTTATTACTCATCATCATTCTACATAAGCATATATTTGACATAAAAATAGACTTTTTAAAATAATTGATACTTCCTAAATGACATTAAAGTATATAACGCAATCAATTTTGTATTAAAATTTTGAGATTTGCCCCATCCACCTACATTCCTGTGCAGTTTTTGATGCAATTAAAAGTTTAAACAAGTAGTGTTATCCATGAAAATGGATAGAATGGAAGATTATTTTTTAAAAATTTTCATGTGGTTTTCTCACCACATATTTGGTCACTCGATCCGTGTTAATTTCATAATGGCGAGGCGAGGCCAGCGTTTAAGTGAGAGAGATTTATTAGCTAAGTTATCAATGCATTGCACAGCATCATTCTACATAAACATATTTTAAATAAATTGGATAATTGATACTTCCAAAATGATATTTAAATTTAAAACACAATCAATTTTGTATAAAAATTTTGGGTTTTTCCCCATCCGTCTCTGTAAAGTTTTTATAACTCAAGCTTTTCGAGAATAAGTGGCATCCTGGTGGAAAGTTACACTCAAAGTTTCAGCATTACATCCGTTGTACCTTCGTAGATATATGTAAAACAATCAAAAGTTATTTAAAACACCTCACTCTTGATATATTTACGTTTAAGTTTATTTCTTTGTCGTAAATTCTCTATTTTTCTTCATTACAAAGCGCTTTGTGCGCACGAAAGGTAAATAGACGTATTTACGTTCATTGATTCGTCGTAGATAATTCTTTTTCTTTCATTTACTACGGTGTGTGTGAACAAGAACGGAAATTGAACGCATCTACGTATTTGTAGAAGATATTTAGTACTTTGGTTGCTAAGGAGATTGATTTCGTTGACAACAATTAAAACCGTGTAACATTTTTCTAATTGTAAGTTCAAAATAAATTATTACTTTCTTATTGCATTTTCTCAAAATTTTCAAAAATAAGTGGCACTTATATGGATATGTACGCATAAAATGTCAGCTTTTCATCTTTTCTACCTTATATATAAAAAAATTAAGAGGCTCCCATCCAACCCTGTATGTTTTTCAAAAACAAATGGCAGCAGTACAGAGTTCCACCATCCAAGTTTCTGCTCTCTATCTTTTACGGTTTCGTCTCAATTTCAATTTAAGCAAGTGCACGAACGGGCAGACAGACGTCAAGGCGGAACTATAAGCGCATTTAAAAAATATCGCCTTTGTTGTGTAATTTAAAATATTTAGATGTATGTTGGCAGTACAGCGATTACAAACGTATCTTTTATTAAGATATTAATTTAACGTTAAAGAAATATTTTTCGAATATGTGACGTGAATTAAAATTGAATTTTAACGTCTATACAAATGGCAAAGGTTAGTGCTGCCAGACTTTTACTTTGATGTAGTTTTAGATTTCTGAAAATTGAAAACTAAAATAAGCTGTTATCTGATTCTGGCTTCATATTTTCTCAAAAAATATCAGAATTATTAATAAGAAACCGAACTGGCTATTTTATGCGTTTTTCCTCTTAGAATTGCATAAATTAGACCACCTAAGTAAATTAATAATGAGAGACAGGTTACAGCTTCCTTATCATTGCGCAAAATTAAAATAAATGGGATCTTTGTCCGTAATTAATACTGTCATCTTCCACATGTACACTGATACGTTAATTATGAAATACGGCGCCGAGTATATTTCGAGTTAATTTTTGACATTAAAGCTTAGTATTTTAAGATTAAATGTAATTTTGTCTTTCCACGGCATACCCTAGCATATGTTAAGATTTATTTTGTGGCGTTAAAAGCACAGTTGCCATGGTTACATCATTGTTTACGATTCTCGCGTCATGCTAACTTGGAGATTAAAATTCCATTTTTACCAGTAAATTGTGTAGCAATGTGTGTTATATATGCCAAAACAACAAGAAGGATTGTTATGGAAATCAACGAGTTAAGTTGCTTGAGAATAATCATATTAAAAGTATTTTATAAATTCCACGCGATAAAATTTATGAAGGATTTTGTATGGATATGCATTAATGTGATCATATTTAGAACATTTGTATTAAAATATATAATTTATTTCAGTGTTATTTAATCATGTCTTATCAGTTAACTTATAAATATAATTAGCGAGGAAACGTCAAAAATGACGGGATGACGATAAAAATCTAAAAATAGAAAATCGAACTTTTGAAAATTTTCTCCTGAAAAACAAAGCGAATGAAAAAACTTCTTTTTTAATATCTCAAACTAAAACTTCTTTAATTGTTTCATATTGTTTATTTTTGGCAAAACCTGTTTGAAGATTTAATGATTAGTTAACAGCTGTTTTAAAGCGATGTTTTTTGTGAATGTGTTATCCTCGCCTGGAATTAATTTTTCATGATATGGTGTGTTGTGAACATGGACTCTTAAATTTTCATGATTTCTGCATCGTGTCAATTTTATGCATATATAAGAAAGCATAAAAAATGAGGACTCGAGTTCAACAATCTGTTCCGTCACCGTGGGAACCTTTAAAAAAAAACGCAATATTTTCATGAAATTTTGAATTTTTATGCGAAGCTATTTCGAACCGAAAGCAAAAATTGACGATAAGAATTAAAATCTTTGCTAATTTTACTTTCAAATGGCTTTTATCCGATGATCATAGATCCGTTACTTCTAATTTAATTTTACAAAAGAAAAAAGCTTGCAAGTCGAAAAATCGATTTCTACGGGGAATGTATCACCAGCCATGGACTCGAACTCGGGATGTTTTTTGTAAATATTTCTCCGTCAGAGCATTTTTACTTATGAGCAAACCATTTCCGCCAAATTTCATTGTTATATGTACATATTTGATTGAGTTATTTGTCTTTTAATGCATTTTTACCACCAGTTACGTACGAACGAACCTGGGATTTTATTATATTTGAATGTATCATATCAAGCCGCGAATCTATTATTTGCATTGCATTAAAATCATCTGAAGTGTCCATTTTAAATATTATTTTGGCCTTCATTTCAATGTCTATGATTTATTTTACACGTAAAATAACGCATTTTCGAACTAATAGTTTTGTTATTTATTAGTAATCTCAGTGGAATTCAGCATAAAATAGCAAAAGAAATTACTACAAGTGCAATATCGACAGCACTTGCAAATGAAGGATTTAGATTTAGTTGTAATTAAAGGATATGCTTATTATTGTGATTAAGAGTGGATTAAAAAAAATTATCTGGGCACTTTTGTTAGAAATCACATTTTTTACAGCGATTAAAACAACTCCTTAATTTACTAATTCGCCCGTAAGTTAATTAAAACCTGACAACCAATCGCTATAACTCTCTCATCGAATAAATATATTTCCATGTGCAAATTAAGGCGATGATTTCAGATGTTCACACTTTATACTTTAACGTGGACTCTTTCTAAGAATTTATGAAAATTTGGCCATTCCGCCGAAATACCGAACTTTCTCATTTTTATTTTTCGGAAACAGTTAACTTTGAAACTCGCCGCATTGCGAGGCGAAAATGGGAAAATGGAAAAAAGAACAAAGCGATCAAAAAATTATGCTGCGGAATAGACCGCTAATTTTTTATTTTTTTTTGACCGGGTAGCTGGAGAGAGGTAGATGGAAGAAGTAGCGAAGGAATATTTTCGGAAGAGAGAGAAGAGGCCGAAACTCGAATAATCGACGTTGGCGCAGTTATGAATTATTGTAAGGGCATGTTGAGGCACGTATAGTTTTAACAGGAAGGCAAGCAGTGGGCTGGTCTGGATGCGGCGTTGCGTGCACAAGGAGGAGGAGAGAATCGGGCAAAAGAGAGAGAGGGAGAGGGGGGGATGGAGAGGGGAAGCGTTGGAGAGGTTATAGGAGTCCCGCAAGTCGCTCGATGAACGTCCGATGAGGGTGTGGAGAATCGGGAGAAGGGATGAGAAAGAGAGAGTCGCTTTCAAACAGTCGCGAAACGAAGGAGCGTAGTGATGGAGAGAGAAACTAGGAGGTGAAGGAGGGAGTAGCAATAGTGAAATTGGAGGGTAACGAATCTGCGTCGGAAAAATAAAGTCGCCGCGGGTCTGCAACTAGTAATTATTGTGAATACATTTTGAGTTGTTACTTTCAAATCCCGCACTGACCTGATTTTTCGTAAAATTGTCCCTCAAAGTATAGATTCCGTATCCTTAACCTTATGCGTCCCTCACTACAGGCATTTAAAAAATCTATTTGCTGCTTCCCAGCATCAGCCAAGCGTTCGTTATCATCGGTGCAAGCAAAAAGACGAACGATTTATGTGGGTTAGATGGAGATTAGTTGGTCTTAAAGTAGCACGTGCAGATAATATCCATATATAGTTAATGTATTCCTTCAAACTTGCATAAATGTATTGTACGTAATCGGAAGCCACAAGCATAATTTCGAAAGAAATAGGCTTATTATTTCGTGTTGAGGAGAAACGAAAAGATCCTGTTGTTCCTTTTAGATCTGTGCGTTAGTGAAACATTTTAACGTTGATTTATAAGGCACATTGTCACGTTGCGCATGGATTATATTGGCAGCAAGGATTATGAATCAACTTTTTACATTTTAACAGAAAAGAGACATTTCAAATATCTTTTTATTAACTTGAGTTTGTTTTTTTAGAAGACGAATGCCAGTTCATGCATTTTTGTATCTACATATATTATTTCTTATCACTGAAATTAAGGTAAAGTGATCTCATTTTATTTTATTAATTTAAAATATAGGAAATAAATGCAGTTTTTTTATTGTGTACCGTATTACTCAGTATTAACTTGCTCTGTATCCATAATAATTATGAAATTAGTAATTTTTATCTGTAAAAATTTTTTATCGAGAATTTTGTTGATCGCAAAAGATTTATTTACGCAAACACATTAATCAGTGAGCTTTACGAAGGGATTTTTAAAAATTATGACACTCAAATTCTATAAATATTAGAGTAACGAGATTATTTTTATATTTTTTAAGACTATATATTTGTCTAATGGAGAAAGTGTGGGCGTGACATTTCTTTTGAAAGTGAGTACTTTTCGGTACCTTGACTTATTACCCTAAAAGTCTACAACATATAATTAGGTAATGTGATACATTTTTCGGGAAATAAACCAGTATTAGTTGAGATTTTTTTGTTGGAAGTATATCTTGCTAGAAATACCCCTATAAATTCGGTCGTAGCCGTCTTTTTTGTCTCAGCGCAGTTTTCTTCTTTACCTACGCATTTTTGTATTTCCACTAGAGTAGAGTAATAGCGTATGAATTTTGAGGATTCTCACGAGTTATTTTTTTAAGGTGCCGTCCAATTTTAGCCGATGCTCCCGTGTTTCACGTCTCCAGTTCAAGTCGAGGAAAACCTTGTTCGAGTAGTTGAGCAGTCGAGTTAAAAATATGTGCACTTGGTTTTAGTAATGCGCTATAAAAATATCTTCCAACTCAAGTAACAAGATGGCAAAGCGTACTCCATTAATGGAATACACCGAGAGTTCAAAGGCGTTCTTAATGGGAAATACGTATGAAACAGCATCGAAAGATTGGGTGATTCTCGAATTTTTATTCCCGATACTATAAGTCGTAATTATATGGTCACGGGGACTTTCTTGTAGTAAATGTTGTTTTCTATTCAAATATATTTTTAAATCTATAACTCAGATATCATATAAGAGCATGGGAGAGAAATATATAGATTTTTAATTATTGTTTGTTGAGAAAAACGTCTTCGCGATCGATGTAAACAAAATATACGATGTTTTGCTCGGAATTTTCCGGAATTTTTATCTCCGAAGCCATAACTCGTAATTATGTGGTCTTGGGGACTATCTTTTTTTAAATGTTATCCTATACCCTAATAAATGTTTTAAACTATACCTAAAGGATCATATACGGGGTAAGATGGAAAAACATGATTTTAATTGTTGTTTGCCGAGAGAACCTCGTTAGAGATCGATGTATACAAAATATGCGATGTTTTTCGCGGTATTTTCTAGAATTTCCATCTCCAAAACTATAATTCGTAAGTTGGCGGTCAGGTGGACTTTCATCTAGTAAATGTTTATCTCTATCCGAATAAATTTTTTAATCTATACTTTACAGATCATATAAGAGCTAGAGAGAGAAAAGTTTGTATTTCATTGTTGCTTGACGGATGCCATTTAACGAGATACGAGTATAAGTTTATTAAATAATTAGTGAAGTGGAAGTTCTAATTGACAAATTCAGTTCAAAATCACAATTGGGCGATACATTTTAATAACAATCATTCATACTTAATTTAATTAAAATCCGTATAGCGGTTTAGCAGATGAAAGTTACGACGGACGGACGGACCAGACGTGCCCATAAGGCGTTCCGCTCTTACAGCTTTTCTGGTAAAGAACACCTAAAAACTAGTAATGCGATGGAAAAATACTTTCTTAACTTGAGGTATTGGTTCATATAGCAGATAACTTGGGTTAGGTATTTCAAAGATTTGTAGCTATCTTCTGCATCAGGTAGATTTGTTCTATTCATTCTATTGAGATATGACATGGAGAATATACACTAACTTTTGTTGAACAACATTCATTTTGGATCGTATCGAGCAATTTGATCATTCCTTTTACATCAGGGTCTAAATGAACTTTTATGTGCATTTCGTTAATGATAAGCGAAATAGAGAAAGGTTTCCAGTCGAAGGTGTGGATAGACATTCTTTAAGAGTTCTTTTTTGTCGTAATGTGGACAGCTATTGAGAAATTTAAGGAAAATATTAAAACCTTGGTGAAAAGCTCCCTAAATTATATATTTCTTAATAAGTAATAGAATGAGTTGTTAAAATGCAATATATCGCAAAGATTGCATTTGTAAAATCTGTCGTACCTCAAAATGTGATGCATTTTTCCTGTCGTGCTTCTAACATTCCAGCAGTTCACGGTATTGTCTTCTCAAATATATTTGTAACAATTCGTTTTTATAATATTAATGTAATACATCGTATATAAAATGATGCTTTTTATAATAAAACACGCATTTACGGCAGAATACGAGAAAGGGGAAGTAGCAGAAAGATAGGGTTGGCCTCTTTCACCACCTTGAGGCTAAACCTTTGAAAGCATGAATGTTGATAGAAATGTAGATGAAGCAGGTTGGGAAGATGGACGTAATCCTGCTTCTTGTCTTCTCTTAGAGACATTAGACTCAAAAGCAGCTGCTATTTCTTTTATATCACGATAAGAAACCATAGCAAAGCCGTGTAACAAGTAATACGATTGCTGGAGACCTCCTAACGTCACAAGCACCTACGAAATCAGGACTCTCAAAGTATAGCCGCATTAATGCAAAAGTTTTGAAATGGAAAAATAGGCTAAGGGTCTTGCTGCGTAGGTAACTACTGTTACATCATGTTGTCCTGAAAGTAAGTCCTAGTAGGGTAAAAGTCCTTGTATGTGATTCTATGACGATGGGAAGATTTTTCGTCGTTAAAGGCAACCGCGTTGTTGATATCTTTATGACATAATGTTCACCAAATTGGGTTTAGATATGAGACAGCATTTGGATAAATAACTAAGGTGTTGTATTTCTTGAGTTGCGCAGATCAAAGTTAGGTTGTAACAAGTTTATTTGAGAAATGGATTATGGGGAAAAGATGATGCGAGCAGATTAGGAGCGTTTGACATGTGGGTATAGCGTAGACTGGAGAGATTTAGCACGACTTTGAGAAAAACGGACAGAATTTTTAAACACAGAAGGGGAAGAGTGAAGCTTAATATAGAATAATAAGGGAAAGACAATAAATGAATGGGTCCAAATTTGGGAGGCAAAAGTATATTGAAAGAAATCATAGAAGGGAGGATGATAGGAGAGAGGCAAAGGGGTAGAAATATGAAAGGAATTTAAGATGCATCAAAGGAAGGGGAGGGGTAAGAGAAGTAAATGAGGAAGGTCCTGAATGGGACAGATTGGGTTGGATGAACCAAAAACATACCGAAAAGTAGAATAACTATGATGATGACGTCTTTGGGAGGCAAAACATAAGATTCTCACGGAGATCTTTTTTCCTTTATCATAAATAAATAAATAAATATGTATATATACATACATGCTTAAAAAAAGAAAGAATAAAGTGAAGCAAGTGAGCGGCAAACACGCCTGAAGTAACCCATTTTCAATATAGAAATTTAATAGTAAAATACAATTGAAATATACTAAATTAAAAATTTTAGTAGATAATGTCGTGAAATAAAAATGTTCTATTAATACAATTAATCTTATTCTTAATTTTGAACTTAAATTTAAATTGATGGGATAATATGATCTAAGGATCCTATGTAGAAAGGCATAAGCTGTAATTTGGGAAATAACTTTGAAACAGAAAATTTTTTTCTATGCCCGGGAATCGAAATCAACGCGGGTGTTTTTCTTAGTTGGATCCTGGCTAGCCAAGCCAGTGTCAACCAGCCTCAACGGGCGTCCTCCAAGAGAACGTAGAAGAAAACCCCTCCCTCTCAAATGGTGGGATTGACAAAGCTAGAAATTGATGGAATAATATGATCCTAAAGATCCTATGCAGAGTGGAAAAATTATCTGCTACGGTAGTTGAGTGGTAGAATATTCGCCCAGGAAGTGGAAGACCCGGGTTTGATTCCCGGTTATAACAGAATTTTTTCCTGTTTCAAAATTATTTCTTAAATTTAAATGTTTAAATTGAATTAGGTAAAAATATTAAAAAGATTACTCTATGATTCATACTTTAACGTGCAATGAATAAGCTCACCTGAAAGCATAAATCGCACTTTAAATAAAATTTTAATGGCCGGGAGACTTATTTATCGCTGAAGAAATTTAATGATATGGCGATACGATAGAAAATAATAGGAAAGAAAATGTCGCAAAGAAAGGCGAGTTTTTGAGTAATATATATATATATATTTTTTTTTTCACGTTTCCTCCATATATATGGAGGAAACGTGAAAATGACGATAGAAAGATGAACATGCAATAAAATACTACGGTTGTCTTTACTGTACAGTCGGAATGATTTATATGAATTTACATGTAAATGTGGGCAGTCATAGATTGCAACTAGTAATAGAAATTAGCATAGGATAAGAGAGTTTTAAGGGCATACTTGGGAAAAGAGATGGAGAGATAAAGTGAAAGAAGAAAGAGGAAAAGAAAGAGAGATGGTGGGAAGAAAAGTTTGTGAGAATATGGCGAGAAGAGAAAAGGGAATGGTTGCCGGAGAGGACGGCGGCAGAGTCGAGTGGAATGAGAGTTAGAGTTTGAGAGAAAGAGAGAGGTAGAGAGCGAGAGAGAGAGAGAGAGCGAGAGAATGAAGCTGCGGCCAATAACCTCCAGCTAGCAATTAGGAATAAAAGAGAGACGCGGGACGGAATCGACCCCTTTTCTCGGGATCCTCTTCCTTCTCCCCTCTTTCTCCAGCCATCCCCATCGTCCTGATATTCAGTCTTCGTTCGTACTCCTTAAAGCCGTGCAAAGACAGAAACATAATTGGCGCCGGTAATCGAATGTCCAGAAAAAAAGAATGATTTCATCGCGAATACGATGGGAATGTGGCATTTTATGCGATGTGCTCGCGTGACGAAAGGAGAGAGGTTTTTCGGAGGGAGCGGAGTAGGGGAGGGTGAGGTGGTAGGGAGGGTGAGGCGGTGGGGAGGGTGAGGCGGTGGAATTCGTTTCATGTGAGACCCTAGCTATCACCAATCTCCTTCCTAGGCGGTCGAATCTTGGGTCCAGACTTCCTTCAATGCGTTCCCCGTTCGGACGTCGCCCGCCCGCCCACCGGGAGACTTTCTCTCTCTCTCTCTCCTATCTCCTCCCTTCCGCCTCCTCCTCTCTCCATCTGTCCCATTTCTGTCCGTCCTATCTCGCCGTCCCGTTTCCTTGGTCGAACCTTTCTCCTACTACATTCTTCAGCACTTCTCCTTTTTAAAGCCTATTGGCGTTCCCTTAACCCTATCTCCTTCATAGCTCAGCTTTTGAAATGGGAATGCGTTATTTCGTTTGTTCTCTCCACCGCTTTCATTTAGCGCGTTGGCAGTGCATTTGCAAATGCCGTTTTGTTATTTGTGTCTAGAATGTGTTTTATTCGGTGCTAAATGTCTTTTTTTAAATACTCATTTTTTAAAAACTTTGTTTTAAGGAGTATTTTACGTATTTGTAATAACCATGAAATATTTAGAAAACCAGTTGCGCATTTCGGAATTTTAATTAGATATCCGTGTTAAAACCTAATGTCTGTATTACCTTCGGGGCTGGTTGATTTGTAGCATTAATGCCTAGCCAGTTTCGCAACCATTTTATTGGCTATTGAAGTTTTATAAATTATACAATAATTTCTCTGCCATAAGGCGAGCTCGATTATTCATTTTTAAATTTAAAAAATACATTTTTAGACAAATGTGTTGTTGACTTTACAAGGTAGGAGGACGGATTATCGATAGCGAGGTCAACTTTTAGCGAAAGTCCTGGAAACATAGTTGATATGACAAGAGGCGACTTCGGCTCAAGTCTCTTTATGCCGTTAATTAGGCGTCGCGAATGTCATCCACTTGAAAAAATTTCAATCGTTCTCGATTTAAAAAAATCAATACCCGCCCTTGGTAATTAGGCTTTCCAGGAGTGCGCAAATTTCATTCAGAGAGGCACGAATCCGGCCATCCATCTCAACTGCCATTGCGTCTTTTGGTCTATTTGGTTTTCATGCGCGACGTCATAAAATTCGACTTCGGCTTCACTTTGTATAACGCTCTCGATGCTCAACAGTGCGCGCGTATCAGACTTTCCCCTCTTCTCTTTTCATCTCGTACTTTTCATCGAGCCTTTGTGCCATGCTGTGTATGTATCGAAAACAAATCCGAGTTATTTTAAACCGCCTCTCGTTTGTTTTCCCTTTTTCGAGCGCACTAGGCAGGGGTTGGAGGGAAAATTTTAAATCGGATTAAAATAATAACTCTGCCGCTAATACCCCTTCTCTCTCTCATTCTTCCTCTCTATCCCTCTTCCTCCTCGTGTCCTCCGCCGCCTTCCCTTTCATCTTTTTTGTCCCCTTCTAACGACCTCCTCCCTCTAGTCCCAGAGCTTCCCTCTCGCTCTATCTCTCTTTGCCGGACGGCCGCGCCTAGCGCTTCTGATCCCCTAACAATGGCGACTTTATGGATTCGTATGATCGGACTCGTGTTTTCACGAAGGAAATGTGTATTATCTTTTCCTGCGCTACACTATCATTCTCGCCGGTTTGTGTTTTTCCTGTAGTTTGAAACGATATATAACTTTCAAATGTAAATTATTGGCGCGATGATAAATGGCGGCACTGATTTGATCGTCAAAAAATATATAAATATTTGCATATAAAAATTTATCTGTCGTTACTTAATGGTCGTAGCAAGGAGAATTTGGTATAAACTGAAACTGCTAAATAAAATGGATTGATGAGGTTTATGAAGAAACGCTCGGATTTACCCCCCTCTATAGTAATTTGACTTATTTTCATTATGGCAACAGTTAACTTGATTCGACTTTGAATTCAGAGTACCGTGCTGTTAGCGGTAAAGAGCAGTAAGGGGTAAAAAAGATTGTAATTTCATGTTCTTTGTGTCCACATTGTTTAAGATTAGTTGCTTTGAAATTTCCATTCGCAGTAATTTAGATGCTATTTTCGAATCATAATTGCTGTGATCGAGAAGCAGTATTTCTGAAAATAATTTAAAACTTCATAGAATGTATTTGAAAGGGATAGAGATAGACTCATAATAATCTTACATGCCTACAGCAGAGGTACTTTTCATTGAGATTTTATACTCGCTAAACCGATAAAACTCATATATTCTCGGATTTTCGTTTATTAAGACTTTTGCCAAGGAACTCTTGCCATCTTCTATCTGTACTAAAACATACGGTTATTGAGTAGCTGCTTTTTTACTCTCTAATGTAAAAATATAAGTTGTAACCTTGTTTAATTACAGTAATAAATATCCCATAATTTCTACATATGTTTGAGTCTTCTAAAATATCAACTGCTTGTTTCTAGTATCATTAGTTATGAAACTTTAAAAGATTGTTTATATGTCTCACATTCTATATAAAACCCACGCTGTAGCAGATCCATCTTCTATATTTTTCTCACAAAGAGGTACTTACATCATATTGCATTCTGGGAAAAACATTGCGACGAAATGTGTTCCCACGTAATATCGCCATTGCTTTTTGATGTACGAGCTTAGATGTGCTAAGTGAGGGAGAGAAAAAGCGAATTCTCCGGATAAAAAAAACACTGTGGATCGTTTACATTCTGCTGATAGCTTTTTCTTCCACGCACCGCCAGAGAGGGTTTTCAAAAACGCTCCTGGCGCTAACCGTACCTCACTTGTCAATCACACCGCAGTTGACGAATGATGAGCGCATGGCGTGCGTGGTCGAAACGAAGAATGGGATGCGGGTGGCAAGGGAGAGAAGATTCTTTAAGAGAGAGAGAAGATGGAGTGTTCCACACACCATTTTTCTCTCTCTCTTTTTCTTCCTCCCTCTATTTCTGCACGCGTTTCTTCCCATCTACACCCTCTTCCTCTCTCATATCGCCTTTCATCTTTTAGCACAAAACTTGCTCGAAAGTGTTCTTTTCTCACGAACACTCGGTCTGAAAAGAAAACGACCACCTTATCCTTTATTTTGATTTTGTGAAAAACGCTCATTCTAAACTTTTGAAAATATTCCTGCGCGTCTCATTCTAAAAAGGAAGAAAGGTTATTATTTACGGATTTTAAAAACTCCTTATGCATTTTCCAAGAATAGAATCGATTTTTATTTAATGGTTGCTAATTTAGCCCAAAGTGAGTTGTCGCGAGACAATTTATAATTTAGTTATTTGTTTAATACATAATCTGGTTGGTGAGCTTTTGACAATAATTCGATTTAAAGGTCCTATAATATTTTTTAGTTGTAAAAGTTTGGGTCTTTTCTTTTGTAGTTTTGCTCTTAGGAGTTGTTTTTTTGTTCACAGTAGATGGACCATCAATATCTCAGCGCTTGACGAATAATTTTTTAAGCTAGAATAGGTAATCGAACCAAATCTTGTATACAGAATAATCTATCAGTATTTCATGTTAAAATAAAAAAGACGTAATATGTGCTCTTTCTCTTAGTTTTATTGTGAGACGTTAACTAACTTCATACGATAATAATTTTTTAGCTTAACGACCGTACAATAAAAATAGGGTATATATCTTTTACAATAATTTATTTTGTTTAATTACATAGTTTTACAAAATTAAACTATTGCCTCAAATGTCTTTTTTATTTTTACTGATAATACCGATCATTTAATTGGAATAGCTACAAATTTTGCAAACTTTCATGTAATATAGCGGTGAAGTAGGAATGAAATAGCTCAGGAAAGCAAATATTTGTGCCAGTGTTGAGAAAATCAAACGATAGCTAAAAATTTAAATTATGTATTAGGTAAAATAAAGCCAAAAGGGAATCTTATACTGTCATTCGCTAGAAAGGGGAATTCACAACTGTGATTGCTCAACCGATGGCTACTGGCAACATATACATAAAACAACAAACATGAACTTGGGGGCAATGGGTGCCATTTGAAACAAAAAATAAAATAAATTGCAGACGATGATCCGCCAAACATCATCCTCTTTAGTGAAATGCAAACATGAACCATTGAGAGTTTATTATATTTATAACTTAATAATATAAAGTCTTTGTCTGTTGCAATTAAATAATATATAAATATATTTTCTAATGCTTTATAAATTAAAAAGATTTCCACACTATTAGTTTGCAAAGAATGACGACGTCTACGTACTGTATCGTATTTAAAGATTATTTGCGAGAGACTTTGAACATGTTTACTCAGTTATTATTATAATTACTAAATGATAGGCTTCATTTGCTCTCATACAAGATTTTTAAAACTTTTATTAAAAACATGTTTTAAGTTTTGAAGCTCTTAAATTTTCAAAATCGAAAATCTTTCTTTCAATTCAAATTAAATAAAAAAAGAAAGAAAATTCAACCCTTTGAGAACGATAAAAAATGCATTATAGGAAAAATGAGAAAATTAGCGGAATTCAACCCTCTTTTTCTGCATACTCGATGGACGGTTGCGCCGGAGTAATTCGCCGTGCTCCACGGGCTCCAATTCTAAATTAAAAACTTCGCCGAAATATGGATTTTTCGAAGCCATTAAGGGGATGAATAATTAATATCTCGATTGAAATAGACAAACGGAATCAATCGTCGATTCGTGTGTGGCGAAACCGAGGAATATTTTAATAAAACAGATTCGATTCCTCGGTTGCTGCGTTGATCCAATCCAGGCAAACGTTGCGTCAATTTTGGATCATTCGCCCCCGCAATTTTTGATGTTCATCAATCTTCATATGATATCCAAGAGTCTTCATAGAGCATGACTTTTTGGTGCGCACTATTTGTCGTAGGACCTGTTTGCGCGTGTGTTTTAGTTAGATGTCTTAGAAGTTGAATCGAGTGTCTGATGAGCATCATATCTTTTGTCAGAAAAAGAAAATTCAGTCCGCTAACGTTACTGTCGAAATCGATTTACACGTGCATGCAAAAGTAAAAAGGCTTTAGGTAATCATTTTCTATCAAATTGATATCTTATTTTAATCTATTTATTTTTATTCGAAGCTTTGATCTAATTCTTATGGTCCTTGCTGAAGTTATTGAAATAAAAGTGCATTGTATTGTCTTTTTGCCTTTAAGAGACGAATTTATCAACGATACCTGCTGATGTTCATTTATCTCTCGAATGGCTTAAGTAGACAGAATTTTCGTTTAAATAATCAGTTATTTCAAAACCGCCTAACCATTGATCTGTAAATTTAAAGTGACTTTTTGCTCTAGCGATTAATTTTACCACGATACTTATCGTCACCAACCCAAATAAATCTTCTCTGTTTCACGACATCACGAAAAAGGACACATTTTTATCCGGGAACCTGGCGTTTTTTTTACACAAGAAATAAGTTTTTATAAGTTATATCTGGTCCTTTCATAGTCTTGTATCCCTGAGAGAACAACGCCACCCCAAGATATCTTTTATTCTTTGTCTCGAGCCATCAGTTATTAAAAACATTAGCCCGGCAGCCCTTTTAGCGGTGATTTCGTAAAACGGGCGGCGGTGTTCTTTTATTTTTTATCTCAGAGAATCGCCCTTTTCGGTTACGAAAAGAAGGTCGCGCGGTATTAGCAGCCTTACGCCCTTATAATGAAAAAATAAGAATCTGGTTAGGGAGAGGGGAAGGAGAAGGAGGGGGAGAGGGTCGAAAGTGAGCTAGAAGAAGGGAAAAATCCACCACCTCGTTTTTTACAGGCATAAGATAGTTCCACGAGCGGGCGCGTCCTTGGAAACCTAGCGACAAGCTCCTCGCAAGTGTTCTTTACAATCTTAAATGCATTTCCTTCTTCATTCCGGCAGCCATAGTGCTGCGTGGGAGATGTCGCGAGGGAGGGGAGGGAGTGGGAAAGAGGTTTCGAGAAGGTAGGAAGAGAGTGGGCGACTCGTTTGCGAGGTCAACAGCTCTGCTACTTCGTGCTTGGAAAGAATCCTCGTTCGCGAGGGTTGCTGCACGTGAACGGTACCACAAAATAAGAGCGTATGTTGAGAGGGGGTTGGGAGTATGGGGTAGGAAACCGCTACCTGAGATCGCAACTGTGGTGAACAAGTGCAGGTATTGCCCCGGTATTTCGGTGTTTCGCCGATGCGGCTTTGTAGTACCATTTACGCCGTTACTAACTCCATCTGGAGATCGAGAGAGAAAGAGAGAAGGGAGGAAAGTGAAGGCATTTTCTCCTGAACGACTCGGAGATTTCTTTCTTAAATGTCAGGGTCGCACGCTTCTCGATTTGAATCAAGTTTTCCCCGAGGCATTCTGTTGACCCAACAAAAATGGGAGAATGTTAATCTTTCTGAATTTATAATTACGGAAATATTTTCTCGACCTGAGAGATTTTTAGATTAAAAGTTTTTATTTCGGCAGTACAGTATGCAGTTAAGATGACCAAATGTTTGATAAAAAAACTAAAAAACTGAAGCTTAATCCTTTTTCTAGTATTCTAGAATTGATGGATATTAATTTTAATGTTATCGCCAAAGGTAATCGTTGCGTGAAAAATATTGTGACCTTTCCTCGAACAATTGACTTACTTTTTGCTTAAGCTGCCAAACGAATTTTTGCCTCCTGTTGAGTTCTCAGTTAAATTATTTACTCTAATTCTCTTTTCCATAAATATGCGCAAATTAGTCTAGTTAATTATCAAATTTCCTGTTTATGACCGTGAAAGAGCATATATGATCGTTTTTGTCGATTGAATCATTCCGGAGGAATGGAGTTAGTAGGGTGCAGGAAAATATTTTCGGCCATTTACCCTCTGGTCTGCCAGACAAATATATTTTTTAGACCAGTTGATCTTACAAACCGTTGAACTTGCATCTTGGTAGTGAATTCTTGAGTTTGGTAGCCATTGTAACCTCTCTATTTTGCGGCAGTTGGAAGTATGGTGATGAATATTGGCCAAGTGAAAAACATTAGGTAATAAGCTCACTTTCTTGAATCTTATACTATAAATATATGAGACGCTCAAAAGCTTCAGCTTATTACGTAACGTGTTTTCGAACTGCAGTTACCATATGGGGTCACCATGTTCGCGGATAATAGAATAATTATGTAACTGCATGCATGCAAAATGGGAAATATAGGATTAAAAAAACATATTTGAGGTGCTCTACTGACCAGTATGAAAATTTAGATATGATGGCATTACTGTCGGAATTGTTCGTCTGAAATATACAAAATTCAATGATCTTCGGTTTAGAATTTACTAAGTATCGAACTAGAGCCTTATATTTTTATTATTTTTAGTCTATAGAATGTGTGTAAGTGACCAATTAAAACGTTGTCGGTTGATGATTTTCCCATCGTTTTCTCGATATGGAGTACCACAATGTAAAGGCCATCTCTACGAGCTCGTGTAGGGTCTTATCAGTGATGGAAAGGAAGGAGTTCTAAACCCGCCGTAAGCCGTGCAGCTGTCAACTAAAGATAAAAATAATAAAGATAGTGTAATATTTCTCTAGGTAATAATGATTAATTTAGTTGACTCGAAAAAGAAGCCCGTATAGTATGTATATATTTTATCGATTTTTATCGTTAAATTATCGTTTTCGACGTTTTATCGATAAATTACTATTATAGGTTCAAATTACACATATCACGATTTTTTATGCAATCAAGCGCAATGTCGTCAAATGGAAGAGGCGGAAAACTTTTGGGATGAGAGAAAGCTGCATCATGGAATATGTGCGGCAGAAAAATGAGAATATGTTTCAGTAAAGAAGAAACTATTTAATCAGATACGAAGCCCTCGACAAAAGAATGTGTCGGGGAATAGTTAAGCGAATTAATGAAGAACGAAGAAAGAGGTTTGAATTATAGAATACACTTTATAAAGTGAGATGCGTAGATAGAGAAAGGAGGAGGTATAAGTAGAGTGCGGTTCTATTTTAAGATTTTTTCCCAAAAAGGAGAAGATTGCTAACAGAGGAAACGGCTTGACAAGCGTTTCATTCGCAATATTTTGATGCTGACGCAGTATGCAAGGAGAAATTGAAGATATTATATCTGCAATTAAAGCTCCAGAAATAGCAAAACCACTGCGGTTATCTAAAACGAGAGGCTCGAAAAACATCCATAATGGACGGCGCGCCAAGCATTTCTCTTTCTTGGGTTTCGAAGACAACGTGTGTACGGATTAGAATCATTCGAGTCGAGGATATGGCGTGGAAGAGATACAAGCGCGTGGAGTTATGGTCTTCATTACTGGGACAATGTTTGGTTTGAATAGGAGACTTAAAGGAGAGTGTTTGAGTTTGGCGGCGGAGGATGATGCGTCGAGGATAGTTGTTAGAAGATGAAGGCTTAATCTGCGTGATTAGGAGGAAGCAGAAGTGGTTAAGGAGGATTTGGAGAGAGTTTAAAGGGGGCGGGCGAGCGAAGGAGAGTGGCGGCAATAGACGGGAGATGTTTACGACGAGGTGAATACAAAGGTCTATTAAGGGATATTTGAGAGAGACGGGTAGGAACCCAATGGACGCAAAGTAGGGACGAGTGTGAGGAGTAAATAGGGGAGGAGGGGAGAGGCGCGGGGGAGGCGGATGTTTGCGATGGAAGATATGGGGGCGGAAGGGGGTGGTGCGAGTAACAAAAGGGGGACGGAGCGGCGATTAAAAGTGCGAATGTCCGTACTTAAAAAATAGACACGATTGTGTATTTTTGCATTAGTCATTAGTAATATGGATTGTAACTGTTATCGAATTCCGACCGAGTCACGCACGCGATCAAGATTTCACCGATTTTAAGTCTTTCTATTTGTATTGGATATGAATTACCGAAGTACGCGAGAAACCAATTTTTTATATGTCGCACGTTTATTTATTAACCGTTTACGAGAATTTGTGAGAGACTAAAGAAATTTCCGTGTTTTCAATGAACGAATTTTAAAATGCAAACGTGAAGAGTCGTCCATGTGGTTAATGTGTCCGCATATCATTTTAAACATTTTAATTAAAAATATTTTAAAAACTTAATTTGTTTATATTTATATCAATATGGTTATCCACTGACAGTGTAGCGGTTGGCGTCCAGGTTTACCATAACGAAGGTCGCGGGTTCGATCCTCGCGAATGGCTTTTGGCAATGGGCAACAATATTGACAGTATGGCTCAGAGCTGAAAGTAAATGATTTTGGCCGGATCTGTATCCATTGGAGTGATTGGGACAATTTGAACGGCTACAGATCCACGAAAATAAGGGGAGAATTTGACACATTACTTTTCCCTACTATTTATTATGTGGTTTGGCACTATGGGCTCTCTCTATGTAAAATAGTCCCCATTCAGATTTCCGAGCGTGAACTACATTGAGGAAAACATTTGTCGATGGTAATTTAAGTATAGGAATGTAAAAATCATGGAGAAGGTAGAATATATAGCAAAATCGGACATAAAAAACGAAAAGAAAACGGATTGGCATCACATGATTGAGCGAAGTAAGATAGGAAGGAGAAGGGCAGCTTGACTAGAAAGAATTTACTTTAGTTTACTCTGCAGGCCAAATCGGCGCTATCGAAGTAGTTCTGGTACGCAGGAAAGAATTTGGTGAGAATCGTGACAAAGGTAAAAGTAACGAACGATAGGTTTATGGCAATAAAGCCCAAAGCAGCTCCAGTGGACATGTAGGAGATGTATGAACAAATTAACAACATTTACGAAGAACGGTGAATAAGAAAGTTAAATTGTATAACAATGGAAGGTTGAAACATAATGTTGTCTGTTAATATAAACTTGAAATAAGAAACCGAGGAGGAGAAAAACTGGTAAAATTCTGCATTAGTAACGATCTAGTTTAAAAACTATAAACGAAGACTGCATACATAGAGAAATCCAGAAGATTAAATGACATGCCATATAGATAATGTATGTACTAATAACGCAGAGATTTAGGAATACCATAAGTAATGCAAGGATAGTACAGGAGCTGACATAGATTCCGGTTACAGCGTCTTAACAGCAGATGTCGTTAGATAACTAAAAAATAAGGATAAGGAGCACAAAGACTAAATCGTTTTCTAGACAAACTGAAAAAAGCAGGATGCATTCGGCGTATAGCTGGAAATGTTTTAGAAGGTGGGAAAACAAACTGAAAACTTTTCATACAGGTTGGGATAAAAATAAAGGCAGCACAAAATAAACTATGGATATCAGCAAACAAGAAACGAAAAGTAAGGTAAGAGCTGCTGAAGCAGACAGCAAATAACGTTTATTTAACTTAGACAGACAGACGAACAAACCAAGAACAGCTGCACAACGAGACATTACTGAATCGATTGGCAAAAAGCGTAGTCTCTGGTTGCTTTCGTTTAGGAGCTAGCGCATAAGCGGATTTTTTTGAATACCTCTAAAAATCAGATGTCCATGGACAACATAGGAAATGATCGATAAAATGGAAAAACTTGAACAATGAACAAGGTAGAATTAACTATGGGAGAATAAACGAGTTCAAAGAGTGACACAGAGAAAATTGGTTAAAGGAAAAATTTGAGTAAAAACAACGGAAAGAATATAAGTGCATGATGCAAGGGTGCTAAGATTAAAAGATAAGAAGCCTAATCATATCGGAGGAATAGAAATTATGGACTCAGAAGGGAAGACGGTCACGAAACCAAAGGATGTAGCTCAGGTGTAGGAAAAAATACATCAAGGAACTAACCAACAAGCAGACAAGATCATCGTAAATAGAACTGGAAGAAAAACCTGATGGTAAAGAAGACAACTTGGGATCAAGTATAATAGAAAGAAAAGTAGAAAAACGATTCAAGACCTGAAGAAAGGAATAACCACAGGCAATGTTGGCAGAGGTACTTGAAGTCATGGAATCAAAAGTACTAAAAGCAGTGACAACATCAAGCAACAAGGTTTACTGCACTGGAGAATGGCCTCAAGACCTTCTACAAGTAATAATTATCCCTCTAAAAAAGAAGCTGAAGGGAATGAATTCTAAAAATTCAATTTCAGTAAAAGACGACGAGCAATATGCCTATATATATTAATGTATAATATACCGTCTTTACTCAAATATAAGTAATACTTTTGTTTTTCAAAATTTTTTATCTCTAGAATGAGGTTAATATGCGTGAAAAATCGGAAATGTACAAAAATATGAGATAATCGTTTACGTTAACTAGGACTTCGAAAAATGGCTGTCATGATTCAATATGCAGCAATTGACATATATAGAAATCATGATAACAAATAAGTAGGGAAAGAAAAAACATTATTATTCAGACGGAGTTATAAACATGTCAGTTTTTGCCAGCGATCGCATTGAGAACCGCCGGCGGCCCGCGGGGAAAATGACGTAGTATATCGGATGTCGAGTCATCTACACAGATTATTCTCATATTCTGATTATTCTACCGAGAGACACATTTAGGCGATGCTGTCTTTGGTTTGGAAATAGTTTTTATTTCTGGTCTTATTCTGCGTGCAGCGTGTTTCAAAATTTTTTTGCATCCCACGATTTAAAGTGTCGTTCTCTTTCGGCTGCATTTTTCTTTATATCCCGCGATATGAATATATTGCAGAGACGGCTTATATGCCAGTGAATACGGTATATGGAACAAGATTAATGTTAGAGATGGTAAAAGACACCGGAGATTCAAAATTGGCGGAAAAGCAACCCCAGAAAATGATAAATAGACTGGTATAAAATATGATATAAACAATGCAACGCCATGAGAACATCCGGATAAGTAGAAAAATGGATAATTATGATTTGTGGAGAGCCGTGAGAGCAAGTTTCAGACTATAAACTCCTTGGAAGTGCCATAAAAAGAGATGAAAAGTGCATTGATGAAATATGGACTAGAAAAGCAAAAAGCAAGAAACTTTTCCTAACGGGAAAGTTAACAAAAACTCGCAGAAAAAATTTATAAAATATAATATTATTAGATTATCGCCTTGTATGGAGTGGAAAATTGGATATTTGCGAAAATTTATGTAAAATACTTTGAAATGGAGGCATAAAGAATAATGCTGAAGATAAAATTGACAGATAGAACGAAAAGTAAGGAATTTTTAAGAATAGTAGGAAAAAGCGAATGATTGTATAGATTTTACTAAAAAAAAGAAAGGGGAACTAGATCGGACATTAAATTAGGAATGATAGCATGATTATAGACGTGTTAAATAGAAAACTGGAAGGAAAAAGAGAAGGGAAATGGTTTCAGTTGATAGACAACTTGAAAGGTACCGAGGAAATGAAGGTTGCCGAAAACAAGATTATGTGGAGAACCAGGTTTAACCAATAATAACCACAGATCTCTCTGCGGACATAATACATATGGTGAAGATGATAATAGTATAAAGAATAGAAACAAACGCAACTAAAAAGATAGTTTTTTTATCGTTCAACCAAATCCAAAAATTACTTACGTTATAGTGTTAAACATGCATTCAATGCTGTAAACTTATTAAATCTTTATCGTTCAGAACTTTTGCAGAGTGATTTTTCTTGCAGGATTTAAAGGGTCAGCGTGGGCAGAATGGCGAAAACGAGGGGTCGAGAGAGATTGTGGGTCTGGTGGCCAGTGGGAAATTCGAAGGAAAGGGAATTTTTGGGGTCGGAAGGAGAGGAGGTTAAGGGGACTCGAAGGGGCAAATGGCCAGGGAATGAAGAAAGCGAGGCATTGGTGATTATAAAAATGGTTCTTGGGCGATATGATCTCCCAAAGGACCGCTGTGTCACTGTTCATGCCACGCCATCTACACTGCGCCGCCGAAACTTCCATTCCTATCGCCTGACACTTTCTCTGATTGATCGAAACATTTTTGTAGAAATTTCGGAATTACTTTCCCACCCCCGCCATATTTTGGCTCTTTCTGTAGATAGGACGGAAGCCGAGATTATTACGCAAAAATGTGAGTAGTTAGGTGATAGAAAAGAGGGCGGCGCGTAGTTTAAGCCGCGCTGTTTTGCGATTAAATACGCAAATGAAAGTATCAGAAAAAAAAGGAGAGCCGAATCAATCTGTAAATGTTCACGGTTCGTTAGGGTTCTGGTTTATTTCATTATCCTACTCTCTTCCGCAACCCTCGTTTTATCCTCCCAGTATCCATTCCAATCGTTGGATGCGTCTGAATTCTCGCCTCCTCTACGGTCCCTCCACTTCCTTTTCCTCTCTCTTTCTCTCTCTCTCTCTCTCTCTCCTTCTCGCACTCCCCCTTTCTCTCTACCCACTACTTCCATCCCGATCTAAATCCTTCCTTAACCACTTCTTCCGATTCCTTTCAATCACGCTGATTAAGCTTCAATATCCAGCGACTATGTCCGACACCCCTTCTTCCCTATCTTTCTCCGCCTAGCTTTACATTTCCTCTTTAGGATGTACACAGATGAAAGTGTTGGTGAAAGTTCTACGTAGTCAGGAACTCTTCATTTTTTGTTGCGTTTGGCTAAGAAGACGATGTCGCGTATCTATACCTAAGTGGGGTCTCCTGAAATCGAATAGAAAAAATATAATCGAGTTACTGGAAATTTTACTTGAGGAGTTCAAAGTCTACCTATCAGAACGGTAATGGCAAAAATATTATTCAGCTTGAAGAGGTTCCTTTATTTAGAAAAATAATAATTTTCGCATGAAATATATTTTGTAAAACTTCATATTTTTTACACTCATCGTATATACTTGTGGGTAAAAAAGCATATTATGTTAGATACGATAAGTTTATTTGTATGGAATTTCTGGCTAATCAACCTCTTGGATTATTATAGCCATTACTCCTTTCACACCGAACACACACACAAGGGAGGAGGGAAACCCGCTGCCGGATTAGCCTACTCTTAGCGATGAGCACCAAGGGGGCCAGCTACTTAACGTCCCTCTCGAAGGTCGTAGCGCTGACTTTTGCGGTCTCCTCCGATCACGCAGGTAGGGGATGGGGCCATCCCAGGTTTAAAAATCCGACCTCCACCGGATTCGAACATGGGACCGCTGCGTGGAAGGCCAACGCTCTAACCACTCCGCCACCGCTACCCCTAGATACCATAAGTTATTGATATAACATTCACTATTGATATTCTGAAGATAGACCATATAGATGAAGCTAACGTCGAGAGAGTTTACATAAGAGGGGAGTTTCTGAAGATTAGGGATTGTTATAAGAAATTATACGGTAACCAGGCCATTTATTTTCACATTATGATTTACAAGGAATTGGAGCGACTATAAAGGCCGATGAACAAAAATGAAAAACTATACGATGCCTTCTAACACACGATCAGTGTAATTAAAGAAACTTTTCCATCTAACTATTTTCTTTGTACAATCTTTCCATTCGCAGCATTTTTTAGATCAAAATAAAACAGTTTGTAATCGTTTCGTTATAAATCATAGTATGCGAGAATCCCCTTTAGATGCGATGGAAATCAATGTACTAGGCTTGGGGAGGGACTCAGTCGTACGTTAGCAAAATTACAATACACTGAAGACCCAAACGATTGGTGAGAGTTAGGCCATTGTAAGATTTTCGGCTCAGTATAACGGTCCCCGGGTAGTGATGGTAATGAATCAACAAACCTTTCCTAAAAATCTCTATTTTCTCCTTTTTAGCGCATTTTAATTACGCTTATAGTTTTTCTTATGGAGTCTGTCTATCCGTATGTCTGTGTTTAAATTGAATTTTTGACGCAACCGTAAACGAAAGAGCTGAAATTTGAAATGTAGATATCTGTACTGCTCCCATTTGTTTTTCTTTAGATTTGAGTTTTGAAAAGTACACATGATCGGATAGGGGCCCAATAAAAAAAATTATACCACCGAAGGTATAATAAATGGAAAACCGAAATTTAGAGTGAGCATTTTCCCATTATTGGCACTTACAAACGAGGCTCTGGTGATCAAATATGTGGCGGTGAAACCATATAATAAATAAATTAGGATAAGCTAAATTTAGACATATAACAAGTATTAAACTATCCTCAATTGGTCAATTAGGTTAATGAGAGAAATCTTCATTGCGAAATAAAACACAAAATATTACCTAATCTAATAATAGAAAAAAGCGGACTAATTCCATCCATGTTCGTGGATAACACTCAAATTGTCTTCTTTGATTCTAATTTCGTCTTTCTTTCTCTCTATTCCGGTTTCATTTCCATTCTCTTTTGTACCTCTTTATCTTCCTTCCTATCCTTTTGATTCATTCTCATCGCTTTTTCCTACCCTTCCTTTATTCCATTCCCTAGCATTAATCCTACCCCATTCCTATCCTTCCTATATTTCTTCCCCTCCATCTATCTCTCTTCCTCTCCATCTCCATTCCCAGTCTATTGCTGCCCTAGTTTTTTCCCATCCTACTCTACCCTCAACCTCCCCTTCCCTCACGGCGCTTTCTCGGTCGATTCCCCCTCCTCTTTCCTCCGTCTATCGCCCGCTCTTCTGTCCCCTGCGACCTCCTATTCCTCCTCGCGTCCCTCCAGAACCCGAATCTGGGAGGGGAGAGAGGATTGGAAAGAGAGATGGATGGATTGGAGATGTGCTCCTCCCTGAAATGCTTAGCTCGGAATTCCATTTCGGCTAAAATCCCAGTGAAACAATCTGCAGAACTTGACCAATGAGAAGCACTACATCTTTGGTGAATCGAGTTGCGCTGGTGTTTTCGGAAATTGTGGTCGGGAAAGCTCTTTACTACATCTGGATTTATTTTCAACGTTTACGTGAGCAAATACAGCCTTCGGTTGAATTTTCTGCTATTTATTCATGCAAAACTACCGCGGTTTTTGGGACCGATTCTATAAAATTTGTCACTCTATGTTCGACCGTTTGGCTTTATTTAGTCTGTATCCGCTCACATTCGAATTTATTGGACATATTTAGGAAAATCATTTTGTGGCGTTATTTCTCGGTGAGTGATGATTTTATCCTTAATAGAAATTCATTTTTCCTACTCCAGCGCAAATTGTTATAAGATTGTTAACCATGAAATTTTGTCAATGATATTTTTGTAAGATGTATAGTTTCCAGGAACAATTAGACCCTAATGGCTATAATTTATGCAAGCCTTTTTCTATAACAAATAATAAGTTGATCTTAAAATGTTAGAAAATTTATTTCTGTATGTTTCCATGCTAAAGATGTTGCAAATTTCTGAAAATACAGTTGAAAAGTAAGGAAAGAGCTGCTGAAGCAGACAGTAAATGACGATTTAAAAACATTTAGACAGACGGACAAATCGAAAAAACGTGCACAACAAGACAGAATATTGAACCGAAAAAACGAAATCTCTAGCTGCTTTCGTTTGGGAGTCTGAGCGTCAGACAGAGAGAGACAGATGGCCCTCCACAAGAAAACGTGCACAACGAGACGGAATACTAAATCGATTGGCGAAAACAAGAAGTCTCTATCTACTTTATTTTAAAAGTCAGCGTGTCAAACAGACGGACGGACAAACCGAACGTAAAAGCGATTTAAAAAAACGATGAAAATGGCATCTTTCGTGCTCCACTCATGTGGTACATATTTATAAAGTTAACAAAAATATTAGTCACTCTGTTTAGGAATGTAAATTATTAAAAGTTGTTTAGCAAACAATTGAATGGGTGTAGCGCTTAATTATTAAAGAAAATTGTGATTAAGAAGTTTATCATGTCGATGATTCCATCTATTCTTAGGCTTATCATTCGTTCCGGTTTGACCGGGATTGTCCCGGTTTCGAGGTTTTGTCTCGGCGTCCCGACCGGTTTGTTCTCTGTCCCCGGAAAATAAATGTTACCAAGGCAGGGGTGGTGGTAAAAATTTAGTACTGTTTCTGAATAAATAAAGTGGTTTCTAGCGTCAAATAATTTATTTTTTGCAAAAATATTGAATTTTAAATTAAATATTGTAATTAAAAAAAGTCTGTTTTTTAAAAGATATATAGGTAGTTTTTTACTACCACCTCTTCTCCTCTCTCCTTTTCCCCCCTCACCCTTCCAAAGTCCCAGGTTTGTTTTTTTTGAAAATATGGTAAGCCTAACTATAATAATATCGTATTTGGAAAATTGGTAAATTATTTAATAGCGAAAGAAAAGAAAAATAACGTTGTAAAAACTCCACTTTATTAAACAATAATACGATTAAACGTCATCACCTGAAGATGACGTTAAGCCGTTAAAACCCGGGTTGCATTTTCGTTTAATAAAATGGCGTTTTTACGTTATTTTTCCTTTCTTTCATTTTAAGAAATGGAACACTAAAAAGTTACGGATAACCAAATAAAATTTATTCGATAGCGGTAAAAAAGACTTTCAACTATTGCATAGTTCCTTTGTATTAGATGAAATATTATGTAAAAAACAAAAATAATAAAAGGGACGTTCCGGTTTGTCATCTACAGTCGATTTGTCCCAATGTTTTCCCCTATGGTAAGCCAATCTATCCTAGCATTTCCGTACTTCATCTAATTATAGAACCAATTTCTTTCCAAATATTTTTTCCTCCCAACACAATCCAATCCTATCTCCTCTTTCTCGCGTTTGCTGTTTCTTCGCGGAGAGTTCCTTTTCAGTCTTGAGCAGCAATGCTATTGATTGGGTTGCATAAGGTGCAGGATAACACGCATTATAACCGTTGATTTCCTCAAGATAATCCGTAGTCCAACGAATATCAGCGAGTTTTAAATTAAATCATTTCAATTAATAATTTTCCTTTTTTATAAACAATAAGTTTTACAGAATTATCAGTTTAAAGAATGTGTTGACAATCGGGGCCAAGGGAAGGCTTGTTGCATAGACAAAACGGCAGTTATTTTTTATCACAGTTATTTTATCCGAGCAAAGTTTAATAACATTGATTGTTTCTACATAGCTAAACTCAAGCAAGATTTATTTGACATTAAAAAGTAAAGAATGTCGAGCGTAGAATTGTAGCTAGTGTTCTTCGGCGGAAGTCTTAGAAATCACGGTTCTCTGAAAATTGATTCCGTTCTTTCTGCGTCTCGTCGTTTTTCCTCGCCTCTTTGTCTCGCTTTTCAAAAATCCGCTCAAATTGTTCCCGTAACTTCTTTTTTATCGTATCATGCTCCAAAATAAAGGTGACGAGTAAAACGAGAAAACCTTTTATTTTTAAGACGTCTCATCCAGTGCATAACGTTTCCCTTACGGCAACATCAAGAATTACGATTACTAAAGTCTGATTTCATTCAGTTTGCAGCGGACGGCTGCCTTATCTGGGATTGGCGTCTACGTCAGAATTCTCCCTTTTATTACGCGTTGCGCGAACAGGATTTCGGAGGATGCCGTTCCCCTCCCGACCTCCCCCGCCGTCCTCATCGTAGCCATTCGGTTCCGCCTCTCACGCTCGGGTTTTTCCGAGGAACTCGACATTCAGATGTTTTTAGAATGGCGCATTATTCACTGTCGGATGCGTTAGCCGTAGTCTAACCGCGAGGAAGGAGGAGGGACATCCCGCTTCCTCCCACTCCACTCTACCGTTCTTCCCTCTACTCCACGTAAACGCAAGCTCGAGCGAACGTTTTTTCTTACGCATCGGAAGTCGAACCGTGGATCGGAGGGAGGAGAAAGTCCCTCGGAGGAATTTGCATAGCCTATAATGAAGTGACCGAGAGAGTCCAGATGGAGGCTTAAGGTCCCTCCAAAAAGACGCGGGGGTGATGTAATTTGCACGCTCGCCCATTTGGAACACACAGGTCGGCGAGGGCAGCGGTCGTCCGAGACTCGAATTCGGGTTCGCCTGACGGAAATACAGCGCTCTGACCCTTTTAAACCCCCGGGCAGAGTTCTATAATTAATGCAGTTGTCCTATTTTATTTGCTTAGGACTGAAATAGGACCCGTGCTGAGAGAGTTAATTCTGCGATTTTTAAAATCCTGCAACATGGGCCAATTGATTGGTTAAAAAGAGAAAGACCCAAAGTGAAAATTGAGAATTGCACTATAAAATAATGAATCAATGTAGGTGCACGTCTTGGTCAATTTTAGTTAGAAATATAAGACCGGATAAGTACTTTTACGCAGACTTTTACAGTGGAATTAAACCGAATGTTGGTCCTCATAAGACTTCTTCGAATCAAAATTTAGTGATTTCCACTGGATTCAGAGGCTTGGCTGTCGAAAAATCTACATTTTCTATTCCATATACATATGTTAAGTCATGTCTATACGTCGACTACAATGTCTATATGTCCACTTTAAAATACACGGCTGACAAAGTGAAAGATCAAGAGACTGAAGAAGTTGCCATGCTTATGGTTATTTCAACACGAAGATAGGAGAACAAAAGGAAGATGATAGGTTAATTAGAACAAAGGAGAAGACCGAGTTGTAGAGCTGAATGTTATAGCGTCTATATAACAATTTTTAGGAGCTTGAATATAAAATGGATCTGGAAGCTACCAAATGGTACAAAAGGTGAAATCTAGTAACTATAAAATGCTAATTCTCTTGGTCACATGGTCATTATGTCCATAACGCTCAATATCTCAGTTGTTTCTTCAGCCAGTTCAACGAAATTTGGTAGGATTGGATTGATTACGTACCAGTCGCGAATGACAAAATTTCAAAACGGTCCTCGGTTCGACTCCAGAGAGTGATTTCAATTTTTCATAAGATAACACGTAAAAATCGATTTTTCGTCGTAAAGGCTTTTACTCTTTTGCAAATTAAAATTAGAAATAATTGACCTATGATCTTTGGACCTGGACCGTTTTAAAGAAAAATAACGTTTCTTATTCTTATCGCCATATTTGTTATACGATACAAAATCGCTCAATTTCTATGTTTAAAATATATTTATTGGAGAAATTTAAACATTTTAACGATACGTTACCTTGCCGACCGTGTCATTGTTAAACTTCGTGATTGTATTATCGTCTCAACCCTCATACTATATGCGTAAGGAAAGCGTGTTGTGAATGTTTTAATAGGTGAGAGAGAAGAAGAAAGGAGAGAGACGGGGATAGAGAGGGAGTGAGAGAGAAGAGAGAAGGGAGACAGAGAAGGGAGATGGAGAGAGACAGAGAAAAAGGTAGAGGGAGAGGTAGATAGATAATGTTGTTTATGAGAGCGAGATTGAGACTAGGAAATATATTTTCCAGAGAAAGAGAGGGGGAGGGGGAAAATGGGAGGTAGGAGGATTGGAGAGAGGAAGAGAGAAAAGGACGAAGAATGGTAAGTGCATAAAATTTAATACTTAATCCACGCAACCAAATTTGGTAGGATTGCTACGATCACGTAATCAATAGCGAATGACAATAATATTTCCAAAAAGGTCCCGAGTTCGATTTCAGAGGGTGATTTCAATCTCCCATAAGACAATATCTCAGCCATTTGTTTGATTACAAAGCCCGTTTTAAACGGGCCTTTTCATCTAGTTTACTATGTAATAATCAGTAAAAGCGTGTAATAGAAGACTGTTCTGTTCTCTCAATCAATTTAGAACTGGAAGCGAGCATCGATCGGTGCGATACAGAATTAAATTAAATTATTAGTTGGAAAGAAGGAAGCATAGGCTTAGCGTCAACACACACATATATGAAAAGAACGGAAAGAAGGATTTCAGCTGAAATTCCAAAATTGTTTCTGTCTACTGAAAGACCATAACTCGAGTCAAAATTAATGGAATTACTCAGAAAACCGCTCAAGAAATAGGCGGAAGTGTTAAGGGTAAAGCCATAATGGTAATCTAAAAAATCTTGATCACTTATGGAGTAAATAAGGAAAATCAAAATGACTAACGATTTCAAAGAAATGCTCCACTTTGAAGAACTGAACAACATTATACGGAAGTGCATCAAAGAAGATGTGAAGAAATATAATCATGAGCTATTTGAGAAATCAATAGAAAACAATACAAACCAAAAGAAATGAAGCAACGCCTCTCAACCGGTAAAATACAGCTAGTGTCATTGAAGCTAGAATACGGTTTGATTACTCACAGCAGATAATTAAAAGTATGGACCTTCACTTTCTGGTATTCCATCTTAAAAAACGTGAAAAATAACTTTTTAAATTTGTGGTATTGTCAAAGTTATTTTGTCGTGTTTTTGAAGCAGAAATTTTCAAGACGGGTTTAAGACCTATCCCAAACAATATTACAATACATTAGTCAATAAGGAAGCAAGGGAAGAAAGACATCTGTCCACCGAGGAGATTCCAGATAATTTTTCCAGAAGAGCTGAGGCACGCAATCAAAAGTACTAAGAATGGAAAAGAGTCTGGAGTCGATTGCGTCAGAACAGAAATATTCAAGGCATCGAGTAAGTTTAACGACAAGATAGTATCCAAACTTAGGAAGATGATCATACCAAAGTTTTGTGACATGGGAAGTATTAGTATTTTACACAAGAGGATTTGAATAACAATCAGCCTTCTCTCAGAAGCCTACAAAAGATTTGCAAAAAATCTTGCCATGCGCATTCAAAATAATCTTGATTCCACTCGTACTAGAGAGAAAGATGCGTTTTTCAGTGGTTATAAGATGGTAGACCGGATTCGATTTGACAGATAGACAATCAGTCGCTCTAATCAGTATAAATTGCCTCACTGTATGTTAATCATAGACTACAAAAAAGAATCCGGCTATCTCCAAACTTCATCTGTGATATATGCACTGCAAAAACAAGAAATAGAAGAAACAACTTCGATAAGATATATTTACAAAAATGCAATATCGTCTTCTCAGCTGCATGGAGAATAAAGTGCCTTTAAACCTAGATAGGGAGTAAGACAAGGACATATCATGTCTCCTAAATCAATCACAGCAGCACTATAGGAAGTGTTCCGAACGCTAGACTGTAAAGAAACAGGTATAAAGGTAAACATCTGAATCGTTTGCACTTAGCTGATTACAACATACTGTTTGCAGGAACTCCAGAATAACTGAGGAACTGGAGCTGGCAAGCAGAAAACCTGGACTTAAAATGAGTGATAATAAACAAAGATCATACACAACTCCTCCACTTACCCTGATATATATCAACGGAATATAGTTCGAGGAACTCAAACTATATTTACTTGGGTCAACTCATCATTACGGAAGGATCGCTTTTTCGAGAAGTCAAGAGGAGGGTTAAGATGGCATGGAGTACATTCGGATGGAATGCAAACATCCTCAAATATCGCAGTCTTCCTAAGGAGAAAATCTTATGACCGCTGTTTTCTGTCTGTTCCGACCTAAAGATGTGAAACATGGACCATGAATGTTCGAATAGTTCAGCGCCTACAAACAAAGCAGAGTAGCTTGGAGATGTATCGTAAAGATCACCTAGAGGTACTACCCAAAAGATACGATTGGGTTAAGAAAGAAGACAGGTTTGGGACGTAAATAGAAGAGCAAAAGCGCTAGAGTGGCAGTCGGCGGATTATATTGCAATAAAAAACGGTCAGAATTGGACATCTAGCATCATTAAATATATCTCAAGATAGGTCAAGAGCCCGAAAAGAAGATCGAAAGGATAGATTGTGAAGTTCTTTGGGCCAAATTGGAGGAAGGAGGCAGTTGATAGGGGAAGCTGGAGGTGTCTGAGGGAGACCTTTCTCCATTAATGGATTGAAAAGATTTGATGGCACGCGCGTGAGCAGAGAAATGTATTTTGGATGATCCTAAAGAATAATCAAATTTGAGACGCTCGTACTCCTGGACAACTTTATTTACATTGAAATTATTACGATTAATGAACTAAATTACTTTCATCTAGCACTCTGCTCAGGTTATAATCCGTTATGAGCAGTAGTTAAATTAGGCGTTCTTTACTAGCGATGCTATAGTATCGGAACGCCTTATGGGCACGCCTTCTCCATCCGTCCTTCCGTCCGTCTGTTTAATCTCCGAAACTACTGGATGGATGTTTATAAAATTTGGTATTTAGAACTTCAGTGCAAGTAAAATAAGAAAAAGATATAAATGGCTTACATAACTTAATGAGGAGTGCCACTTTACTGGTGACAACAAATGAACTTTCAGTAATATCTCGTAAAATACATAACTTGCGTCAAAAAAGTCTTCAAAAAAATCCGTATAACTCTTAAAAAAGGCTTAGCTTTACTACCCCGTCGCATCCCAGCGTCTCCGACATATTTAATTTAAACATAGTAATACCAACATATGAAAAATTTTGCAACGGGACTATGTAATGTACATATTTGTATCCCATAGACCTTGAATTTTACGGCGTTTGCTCTGTTTTGGGCATCCAATCTCAGTTGCCATCGAGAGGGTGGAATTCATTGAGTCAGGGCATCGCAGACGCCCAGCACGACTTCAAACGCGAGTTTAGTCTCTTCCCGTACTCACTCCCGTGCACCATCACCATTTGAAAATTTGTTAAGTTGCCTAAACAACAAATAACTAACGTTCATATAAATAAGCATGGCTTCCATATGACTTTGGTATGTAATTCATTGATTGACTTAGCAACTTTATTTATGCTTCATTAGTTCAATTTATGTTTTAAATTGTTGTTATAGTTTGAAAATAAATTTTATTTTTTGTTGTAACAGAAAATAAGACATCCGATTTCATTTTGTACGAAAAACCTGCGGGTCCCTATAATAACGCTGTTTCTAAAAAAACATGCTTTGTTCAATACATTTTTATCGAAGGAGTATCTGTTTTCAAGAAAATCAAACAAAAAAATCGTAATTCACTTTGAACTTTTTAAATTGTTGTCAACGAAAACAATCTTCGTAACAACTGAAGAAAACAAGATCTACTATAAATACGTTACATTTTCTTTCGTGTCTCTACAGCATGTAAAGTGAAAGAGAATGGATAATCCACGACAAAGAAATGAACTTGAATACATTTATTTTCCCTACGCATATACACAACTTTTGTAAGTGAAAAGAAATGAATAATTTACGACGGAGGAATGAACGCAAACTTAAACATTCCTTCTGCTAATTTACAAATGAGGTCTGTTTTAAATAATTTACGACTGATTATAAAATAAATCGATAAATCACAAATTCAATATTTCCTTGACATCGCTTCTGAAATAATATATATATGACGATATTATCGTTTTTCAGTGCTAAGGCATTAGACTAAGCCATTAATATTATTTTCTTTGACATGATAGCGTGAATTATAACGAACGTCCTTGGAAACTCTATGTACTCCGACATGGAGTACGACTTTCTATTCTTGTTGATTATAGTTTTTACCCTAAACATCCAAGTATACGCTTCTGCAAAAATATTGCACTCACCTTATTGCGCAGGATGCATGTAAGCATGAATAATAGATGAACTTGATATCCCTGCGTGTTTCCTCTCTTTCTTTCTTCTGCATTCAAATCTGTTTAATTTCAGCCATATTTGACTGAACGGAAAAGAGGTTCTGAGAAAACCACGGCGGCGTGAATTGATATCGATTAATCCCCTTTAAAATCGATATGACAGTGGCTCGGAATTTCAAAATAATTTGCCCTCGGCTTTTATTGAGTTTCGAAACGTGTTCATTCGCCACTCGAAGTAAATCTTAAAATTTGCGTTTGAAGTCTTTTTTCGAATCGTAGAATATTTTGAAAAGTAGCTGCGCCTACAATTAATTAGATGAATTGAGAGTTTAATTTCGTTTAAGTAACATTAAAAATTTATCATCATTCTTTGAACAAAAGCATTTTTAAGTATTCGAGTGTAGTTAAAAGTGTGCCGTTTATCCTATGAAATATTTTATATTTTTTCGGAGCTAGACATTGGTTTTATCACTTTATTTATTCTTTTATTTAGCTTTCAATGCTGCAAGTAGGTTAAATCCAGGTGACGACGTCTGCTACAATATTTAACCCACTAATATATTTAACATACATTAATAAAAATTCTAAAATTACCCATGTTTATACAATACACAGAGCGATACCTAGTTTATCCATAAACAAATGCAATGATGCACAATCGAGAACTTATTCAATTAAATTATCAGGTATTTTTATGGAGTTTAGAGTTTTCTAGGTCCAAGATGGGTCTTCAGGGCTACCATAGTGGTTAAGGAGCTCAAGTAATCCCCACCGTAATTCACCCCATACTTCCTCCAATGTTTTAATGTACGATCTGGGATTAGATGTGATACATCATCTTCAGGTCCTCTAACTCCATCGTCATCTGGTCCAGTTGACAAGATTCTATTAACAGAGTAACTTTATTCTTAAATTTTTAATATTTTTGGCAAGGTTTTGAAGAACTCTTCAGGTAAAATGTTCCAATCCCTGATTTCCCTATTAAGGAAAGAATATTTGGCAATATTTGTTTTTTAAGACCTCAGTTTAATTTTAAACTCATGTCCGTTTTTCTCAATAAACTCTGACTTCTCTATCCTACTACTTTGATATTCCTATGCCTTATTTTTGCCAATAACCTGGAATTATCTATTAATCCTCTTCCCGTTCTCACGAGTTTCCCAACCCAACATTTTTATAATTTCGGTGACGTCTCCCTTATTGAATCTTCTTAAGGTATATCACGTTGTCTTTCTTTGCAGCTTCTCTAACTTCATTTGCCATATCTCGTAAAGCTGTTATACGTTCGTAGCATATTCTCTCGTAATATAGACCTAACCAATGATTTATATTCTAACTATTTTTCGGACTTGCTACTTCCTTTTAGATTACTTATCCGGTTATGCAAGGTTTTATAAACGTTTTCTACGATTTTGTCTATGTGTATACCCCATTTTAGGCCTTTGGCAAACGCCTTGGTATTCACAAAACTCTTTGTACCGTTTCCCCATAAAGCATGTAGCAATAATTGTTCTCAGTCCTTTCATTTGCGGGTGGTTACGGTGGTGGAGTGGATAGGGCATTGACCTCCCACGCAGCGGTCTCGGATTAAAATGCCGTGAGGCCGGATTTTTCAACCAGGGATCGTCCCGTTTCCCACTTGATGAGACTGCGAAGTCCTTCGGAAAGGACGTTAAGCAGTTGGCTGCCTTGGTGTTCTTCGTAAATAGTAGGCTAATGCCGGCACCAGATTTCCCTTCTCTGTAGCATCGTGTAAGTAATTCTACGGCTATAATAGTTGAAGAGGTTGATTAGCCAAAAACGAGCAAAAAAACAGATCTTTAATTTGTGAAAGTGATGTGCTTGCACTTCATTCCATAAATACTAGTTTTGTTTAACTTAATACTGTCTGCTACTCGGTCCGTATTTTCCTGCAAAATGTCCCGATCCTTTTCCATTCTTATTTGTCTATAGATAATGCAGTCGTCTACGAAAAGTTCCATCCCAGACTTGAAGTAATTAGGGACGTCGTTTACATAAATCTAGAATAATAAGGTTCCTAAAACACTCCCTTGCGGAATGTGGGGTAGCGGTGGCGGAGAGGTTAGAGCGTTGGCCTCCCACGCAGCAGTCCCATGTTCGAATTCGTTGGAGGTCGGACCTGGGATCGTCCCGTCCCCTACTTGTGTGATCGAAGGAGACCGCGAAAGTCAGCACTCGGTCACTTGGAAGGGATGTTAAGCAGTTGGTTCCCTTGTTGCTCTTTGTATAGACTAGGCCAGAGCTAGCGAACCTTATCTAGCTCGCTTACCAAAATTAACTTAATAAGAGAAAATTTGCCTCTTCACGTGCCAGTATCATAAAAAATGTTATCTGGATCTATTATTACAACGTAGCACTGGAAGAAATTTATATTATTTGATTCAAATGATATATTGAAAAAACGTACGAAATATAGTTTTTTATCAAATTATTAGAGCGAATCCCATATCTTCTCGACTTTACAAATAATATTAAACGCTAACAAAAAATAAGGTCCATTAATGGATAATGTTATCTTTAGTGGAGGTGGTACTCTCTGAAAACATTAGGTATCTCATGAAAAATCGTTATGCGTGAAAACGATTTAATAAATGACATGAATGACGTAATGAAGAAGATGTATGACATGAACGGACTGATCCGAGGCATCAACCTCCGTTTGTCAAATTCCAGTTAAATACTTATCGGATATTTACGATATAATAAAAATGTCATATACTAAATTCTGTGCTGATGCCAGTGGAAAATTGGGCCGCCAGAACACAGAGCATAATCCCTGTGGGCCGATGACACCTTTGGGACGGTTTCTTCTCGGGCCAATATGTTTTCTTTTCAAACTCTAAAGATATTAGATTTTCACACGCGTCTGCATGTAGGTAATTTCGGCGTCACCACAAAAAACACACAATTCTTTATCGTTCTTTTCAATTGCATCATATCTTTCAGTCCACCAATCCTTAAAAGTCCTTTCGCTTCTTTCACCAGAAAATTTTGTTTTTTTATTAATCGATTCCGCCATTATTCAAGGATAAAAATTTAAAGCGATATAAACTGCTATTCACAAAAAAATTACCTAAATTCACTTGAAAACCCGAAGCTTTAACAACTAATAAAATAAAAAGGAGCGTAAAGTGTTTACAATAGTCGCCGATAGGTGGTGTAGTTGTGGTAGCTAAAAAATTAGTTTTTAAAATATCTCTTCAACATTATATGAGAAAAATCATTATATAACTCTTGCAAACGAAGCCTCTCTTTCGCATCATTTCAATACGTAAATTTATTAGATTTCCTAGATCACTTTTGCCATGTCGCTGTATTAGCGAGTGGTAGATTTCATTTCTTATTTAATTTTGTGGCGTGCCAACCAAAATCGTTCCGCGTGCCACCCTTGGCACGCGTGCCATAGGTTCGCCAGCCCCGGACTAGGTAAATGCTGGAACCGGGTTTCCCTCCTTCCTTGTGTGTTTGGTGTGGAAGGAATAATGGCAATAATAATCTAGGAGGTTGATTAGCCGGAAATTCCATACAAACAATTCCCTTTCGGAGTGAATAACACATACAGCCGTTACATTTTTTAATGCATCATAACAAAAATATTGATTCAATTAAGATGTATTCACAATTGCTGTAGTGTATTGCAAATTTACATTACGAAGTACAGCGCATTGGTAACTATGACAGTAATATTTGAAAATTTGGGTAATTTTTTATACTTGACCGCAGATTTGGGTGTTGAGCTCCTTCTACTTGGAAATATTTAAGGCAATTGAGTCAGGCAACATAAGCTTCAAGCTGTATGCGCTTTGTGGTGGAAGATTAGATCGTCAATTGCATAATTTATAGAACGTGTAATTGAGTTCCTCTGCGAGAGATGAAATCTTACTGGAATTAAACTCAGGCGATGTCTATCCCGATTGTTTAGACAAGGGGTGGGCAACCTTTTCAATGTGGCGAGCACCAAATTACATTCTAGAACACCACTATACTTTTGTTAAAGTAGGAATGATCATAAATAAAATCAAATGAGCATCAAAGTGACCGAAAATATCCTTTCATACGTTTAGATAGGAAACAGGCGAACAAATCAAATTAATGGTACTAGAAAAGAAGATTTTTAGTATAGTAGAGCTGCATGGTAAGACCGCTAAAGAGCACCAGCTTGCAGACCCCTGGTTTAGACGCTTCTAAAATTTCAATGCATAGGATTTTTATCGCATATAATGTAATTTTAGAGTAGGCTTCAGTAACTTCAGTAAAAGCTTGCGCGAATAAATTTTACATAGATGTAAATTAAACTTCATACGCTTCGCCGATGCATTTTTAAGACGATGGTTTTTTATCGGAGGCAAAAATAATCAAAACCTCAAAAAAGTCGTAAAAATGATAAACAGTGAAAACATATCAAAGTTTTATCTCCGCCTGTTATTTTTCAGCCATGCGTATGATTTTGGGGTGAAGTGACGTTCTTGCGGTCCCTCCCACTTCCGTCCCCCTTTCGAGCTCTTCCTCTCCCTTTAACTCTGCCCTTCTCTGCCGACACCTTCTCTTTCTCACTCTCTCTCTCTCTAGCCTTTTCACTCTCCATTTCTCACTCTCCCTTTCTCACTCTCCCTTTCTCTCTCTCTAATTCCCTCCCTCTCTCTTCAGTCCTTTTCTATTCTCTGTTCCATTCTCACCGCTCTCCATCCCTTGCGCTTCCTCTCTCTTTTTTCTTCTATCAGCTCCTGTTTTTATTCCTCTCTCTCTCTCATCTCCTATCATACTCCTTACCCAATTTCACCACTACATTTCCCAATCACCTTTTTTACACTCTCCTCGCATTTTTTTTAATCCCATTGCTGTCCTATCTTACTGCTTTACGTCCCACACCTCTACCTCTTTCCCCTCTCCACTCCTCCCTCTTCACTCCTCTCTCTCCACTCCTCTCTCTCCACTCCCCTCTCTCCACTTCCCCCCCTCTCTCTCCAATACCGCACGTAGCCCTCTTTCTATCCATTTTCAGACTCATGTCCACTCTCAACCCACTTATCCTACCCCGATACCTAATCGCCTTTCCAAACATATCTCCCTAATTTTCATCCCCCTTTCCCATTTAAGGTCCTCACCCTCTGTTTTCCCACTCCATCTCTCCTCATTTCCACTCTCTCTCTCTCTCTCTTCTGCCCAATGTATCATTTCGTTTCTCACTCTCATTCGCTCTAATTTATCTTTCCTTACTCGTTCTCCTTTTTCCCATTTTCATCTCTTCTTTCTCTTTCAAATGTGTCATCTCCTACTCTCTTAATTCTCATTTTCCCCTCCCTCGTTCTCTCATTTTTTCCTCGCCTTTCTTTTACCTTCTCTTTTTCCCATCCATTCCCCTTCATTTCAAGTTTTCGCTATAACATTTGTCCCTCATCCATTTTCCAGGTATATTTCTTGTTTGAAATTCTCTCACCGCCTTCTCTTCTTCATCCAATTCTCCGTAATTCAACATAAATGACTACGCATCGGATTACGTTTTACGAACCGTCATTCCAAAATTCTCCGAAGCACTGCAGAATGTTTGTGTTCGTTAAATTTGCGAGGCTATTCACTGAAAGCAAGTCTTTTGGCCATGGATTGAATTTAGACCGTTGTATTTACTTTACTTTACCGTATTCTGAAATTGGTTGCACGGCCGAAGTGTGAATAACCGACATTTGGTTTTAGATATTATTTTTAATTTTCATTCTATTTTTTTATTGTGTTATATGCGACAGAAGTAGCTTAATTTTCTGAAATTTGCGAAATGGAAACGCCATTCTCAAACTAAATTCCACGAAATACGTCATGTTTGAAGAAAATAAAAAATTTGAAATTTCGTTTATCTTGTTGCATACCATTGTTATTCTTATATATTTATTATATGGGCCCGATATATAATAAAAGGGACGTGTTTTAATGAGTTCACGGTAAAGTAATGCCTCACGAAGCTCATTATCGATAGGGATTCCGTTAAGAAGTGTTTGAAGCGTTGAGTGTGAACGTACATGTTTTGAGGGAAGGATAACAACGGAAGGGGAAAACTCTTTTGTGTTACGCGTAGCTTCCTCAATCTCTCTCTTTATTCCTCTCGCTCCAGTTCAAAAGTCTTATCCGGCCTTCCCTAAACTTCATCTTACTCTCTCTCTCTATACCTATTCTCTACTCAGTACCCTCCTCTTCCCGTCTTCTCAAGCCACAGCCTTCCTTCTTCCCCCCCACTCCCCATCCGGTCCCCCTTCTTCCTCCTTTTTGTCCTCTCTCCTTCCTTTTCGCTTTCTCATTGCCTCTCTCCACCCCTCTCCTCCCTCCCTCTCTCCACCCCTCTCCTCCCTCCCTCTCTCCCTCCGCGCGTGACTCTCTCTTTTCCTCACTCCCTTATCCCCTCTTTTGAGATGCCTCTCTCTTTCTCTCTCTCTCTCGCTCCGTTCCCATGGTAACCGTGGCGCCGAAGAGTAGCTTTTGTGACGTCATTATATCCCTATCTCTTTTCCTCTCTCTCCCTCACCACTTTACGCTCCAGTACCCTTTCTCCCACCCTCATCCCCGCCTCTTTCTCTTGCGCTGCCTCTCTCCGCCCCTTTTCCTCCGTTTATCTCTCTTACCATTCTCGTCCCCCACTCCACTCCTCCTCTCTACCCCTCTCTACTCCTCCTCTCTACTCCTTCTCTACTCCACCCCTCCTCCACTCTACTCCTCCCCCACTCCCCAATGTGTCCCTTTCTCCGTTTTCCCCTTTTAGTTGGAATAAACGTATGCGGCAACATACCTAAGTTTTGATTGATGGGTGGTGTTTCCTCTTGTTTTTATAGTGTTTCGTGCACAGCAACGTTTTACAAAGCGCTATTAACCTTTCCACGTGATGGAATTAATGGTTATGGAAGGAGCGGAAGGTGCGCCGGACACGATGTTGTCTAAGGGGTCAAACGAGTTATTGTCCAATCGTGTGATTTTCGGAATAAAATGCGGAGCCTTTGAAAGCTTTAATAGATCGGATTTGCGTATTCCGTCCGACGGCAATGTTTACAAACTTATTGCGGCTTATGTAAGGTCCTGTGAATGACTTTTATGAAGCCAAAAATGTTTTTGTTCGCGGAAAAGAAGTCGATTTGACCGCGAAGGAAGAGGAAAGCCTATGTTAAGTATTTGAAAAATGTGTCCAAATTGGCCGTTTTGGCATCCGCACGAATAGGAAACTACGAAGGGTAAGTACACATGGGCATTATTTTTTTCACTGGCTTGCTACAATGCTTGTCCATGTAATGGAATTTCTTGATAGCTTGAAGTTTTTTGTATTGATGCCGTCCACTTTATTCCTCCATCGCTGCAAATCTATTCTGTCCAATGTTTAAAAGTAGACATTGTTTAAGTGTAGACGTGTGATTTTAAACATAATAAATGAGACATTATTGGCCCTTATTTTCCAAAAAATAATTTTCTTATTGCTTGTTAATAAAAAATTATTTTTCGTTATTAAATGATTTAATTGATTTTTGCTACATGTTGGGTCAAAGCAGTTGAATAAAAGTTCAAGGTAAGTATATAAGCATTCAATCAGTTATTATTCTGACGTGAAATGCTTCGGAAATTATTAACATAATAATTAATATCGATTGACACTAGAATTTATTTAGAAAAATGAAATTTGGCCGTAAAAATAAAGTATTAAATGTATAAACTACGCGATTACTTATTTATTTCTCTAAAAATCTACCTCAACGCTTTTGCTACTATGTATTGATCCGTTACAAAGTTTTAAATCGAGTCAAGAATTATTTTTTGCACACATTCTGATTTTCGGATATCCACTTACCTCGATTTCCATATCAAACTCTCTCTTTCCATTCATCCTTTTTATCACTGGAGGAGGGACTTTCTTTTTATGGTATGTTATAAAAAATTCCAATCTCGCGCAAAATGTTGAAATGCGGTTTATTCGAAGATCTTACGCATGTTTAGATGTAAATGGATTCTGGCATAGGAGTCTGCCGCTCAACTTTTGCGAGGGTTTGTCGCGGAAAACAATTCACAAATGCAATCCATCAATTCCATGCGCTCGGATATACATTTTTGGCATCTCTTCGAGTATTATATCATAATTACGACCGGTTTTTAGTCAGAACAGATGCTAGGTCTCCTGTCACGCAACCGAAAAATTAAAGCACAATGATATTTTCGAACATGGAAAAGATTGTTCCTGCGAGGAGACATTGTCGCTCTGACCAAGAAGAAAATTTTCTTTTCGAAAATACTTTCTTTTGTCTGATACTTTAAAGCAGTACACATATATCTTATTGAAAAACGGAGTATCTTTCGAGCCAACTTTCCCCAGAGATTGTAATTTTTTGGAAAATTCAAGCTTCCGAAATACTATGAATCTATTTTTTAGTCTCAGCCCTTTCATGATTTTTATAAAGTAAGCAAGAACTCATCCTACTGCAAATAATAATATGCATATATTGCTTTAGCTATAGTAAAGTCTCATATCTAAAGGTATTTAAAAGAAAATTGTGTTAGAAATGTAGTCATTTCTATAAAAAAATAATCTTGGTGAATGACGGAATTTTGTATATCGAGTTATTAGAAACGGAACGCCTTATGGGCACGTCTCCTCCGTCTGCCCCTTTGTTAAATTTGGTATTTAGGATTTTAGGGCAAAGAAGATAAGAAAAATTACATAAATGGCTCTCATAGCCTAATCAGGAGTGCTACTTGACTGGTGACAACAAATGAACTTTCTGTCATACATCGTAAAATATTACTTATGTAAAAAATCTTCAAAAAAATTTGTAGAATGTATGTCCAATACATTTTATGGAATTTGAAACCGTTTTCAAACGAGAAAGTCGCATCTCGCTGCTAAATTGAAAAATTTCTCCGTGTTTTTAGCTGCTGTCAACGAAAACAGTCTTCGTAATAACTGAAGTAAATAAGATCTACTGTAAAGACGTTTAATCTTCTTTCGTGCGCCTACAGCATATAGTAAATGAAAGGAAATGGATTATCCTTAATAAAGAAATGAACTTGTATACCAGGGTTGGCAAATAGGTTTTTGCCGATGCGCTGTAAAAATAAAAAATCTGTAACATGATTATAGGCGTGCCGTACTGACATAATACAACATTTATTTACATAAAGCGTGTAAAAATCATTAAAATATCACTCCTGTATATTTTACATCCCCACTTGTCTTGTTAAATCATAATACAACGTGGGCCGAATAGTAATACTGTATAATTATTTCGGAAACAAAAATAGCAATAGTGTCCACACCGATACAGATACCACCAAAAATCTCCTACCACTTCTCACTCAAAATTGTGGCAAAATCCAGAGCTACGCAAGTGACGCATGCGCAGTTAAGAAAATCCCTATGTCCTGTCCCGAGTACAACCATCTCGATTGCGGACCGTGAACTCAGTCCTGGGAGAGGATTTAGAACACTGAACAAGTAAAATGTCCGGTGAATATCCCGGGACTTGTCCTGGCATAGTGTGAACGGGGCTTAAGAGTGTATCTTAGAGTAGAAAACAGGAGCCGCGTCCGAAATATGTACTTCTGGCTAGATAGCGTGCTTGTAGTTAGCGAACTTTCATCTTTCACGAAAACACCCGAAGTGTGTCCGAAGTCGTAGCATGCATGATCCAAGCCGGAAGCGAAAGTCTAAGACTTGAGCCAGAGGAAGTGCAGTCTTCTATTCTTCCTCGCTTGCTCCCAACAAATATAAAAATCACTATAAAATATTCCGTTCATTTCAGGCTTGATTCGTAATACAGAGCCCAAAACGAAGCCAACAGTGTGCGTTTCATGTCTCACAGCCTTATAGTTTCGGAGATAACATGGTTTAAAAAAATTGGATGAAATGTTGTAAACGAATAAACCTAGAGATATTGCACACGTAATAATAACCCTGCAAGCCACCGCAAGGGTGTGTGGCAGGGGGTGCATTAACACCAAGGGGAAAACTCCAAAATTAGGTCTGGGTTTACGCCCCTACGCGAGGTTACTCTCAGAGCTCTAAAAATGGGTCTTTTTTCATTCTCACCCCAAAAACCTCGCCTTCAAAAAAATACAAAAATTCAAAGCTACCTTCATTCAAAGCGAAATTAAACATGCTACACGCTGATATGCCTCCTACTAAAATCCATGTACCCGTTTTTGAGAGTTTTAGCCTCAAACTCGGGTCTACATACTTTTGACGTTGATAGTAGGTGAACTTGAGCAGTCAAGAAGGTAAAGGGATCTCTTAAAAGTATGTACGATCGTTTTGCATCTTCTTTTAAATGTCATATGTATTTAATTATTAAGTTGTAAGTTTAAATTAAAGAACCAAAATTACCTTATAAAGCGTTGCATTTATTATAAATAAATGCATAAATTACGTACTACAGCTTAGTACTAAAATACTACCACGTTTATATCGCAAATATTTAACTATGAAATACTAAAATATAACAAATGTAAATAATATGTATTTATTCTTTGGGGACGGATGATCTAACAATGAAATTCATTACATTAAGAATTGCAGTAGACAGAGGATTCACCGGAAAAAGAAACTTGGCCAATGCAGCGTACAAGTACGGTTGGACGTTGTAAAGTATGTATAATATAATCAATAGCGTGAAATAAAAAATTGAAATATGACAATCACAAAATATATAGCCAAGGAAATTATTCTTCGTTATTTATATAATATTCGGCGCAGTTCAGAAAAACTATTTCTCGTTATCCTGAAACGATAACATTAGTCTCAAAATAAAATCCTTATCTTATCTCTAACATAAATATTTATAAGAATTAGTTGTTTGTTTGTGCATTTATAACGCGACAACTACAGAAAGTAGAAGCAAGATGAAGGTGCCATTTTAACCGCAATAAAAAGTTAAGCAAAATGGGACAGTTATTAAAGCGATTTAAACTAATTTTCATTTAAAAAATGTTTTTCTCTTTTAGTTTTTCCCATTTAAATAACACGGGAATGAACGTATTGTTGGATTAACAATCTACGTGACAACCGTTATAAACAACACCTAATACCAAATATTAACTAAAAGAAATAATATATTCCTAATATAAACTAAAGTAGGGAAGAAAGAAACGCTAAGTTTATTCAAAGAAGGACAATCACCAAAAAAACTATAAATCTTGGTAATTATTTCAAAAGGTAAGTGGAAGACAGCTTTAATGCGCACTTTTAAGTTCTAAATCTTTTGATGTATTCTGCGTATTTCTATACTTAGTAGACAGCAAAATATGTTTTTCATTAACATTGAGAATGAGTAATGTGAAAGATATCTCAGAAGGTAAAATAAGAAAACTTCTATCACAATTCTTTAATTTAGACCAGCATTTATAATCGTTAACTCTTCCTCCCTTGAGCATCTATATGTACGTTTTACTTTTTTTTCAACTGAACATTTGTATGCATCAATTAAACCAATTATACTTATTAGATTATAATACATACAAGTTAGGCCCACAAAATCAGCCTTTTCATGGGATAACGTATGGTTAAGCTAAATTTGAATATATATTCAAACCGGTTGCACCCATAGAACTTTCAATTTCTGCCCAAGTTCTTAATGTTTTTAAGGTTCATGACCACATAATGTCATTCAGTGTCTTCCGCTGGAACTTAATTTGAATGAAATAACTATATTTTAAAAGTGATCGATTGTTTATTGTGATTTTGATAAAAAATACATTCGCCTAATTTATCGATAAAGGATGCAGGAAAAATTTATTTATTTGGGCAAAATATGGGAAGACAAGAAATATTCCATACCATTAAACACTGCAATAAAAATTAACCTTATTTCATTACTTGACTTTATTCTCAACCCTTCCTCAATATTTTTTGTTTTGACTTAAAAACCCGAGCAACGCCGGGTAATTTCAGCTAGTATATCTATAAAAGTTTTGTCTGTATGTGTGTGATTCTATAACTCGATAACTACAGAATGTAGAATCAAGAGAAGGTTTCATTTTAATCGCAGTGCCGAGAAAGGTGGTGTAGTAGGGGGTTTAAACCGATTTTATTGACCCTTTTAATTTTAAAAAATATTTTCTCTTCTAATATTCCCCATTTGAATAATACGGGAATGAGTGTAGACAAATTTTAATTTGGACTTGAAAATTACTAATAACCCAAGTACGAGTTCCAGACTTGAACCCAGGAACGGAGAAATGAATGAAGTTGTTTTTCAGCCGTCGAATTTCAAATACAGACCAAAGATTTCCTAAATTACATTTTTAACAGCAAACTTTTGACATTTTTTAATCGAAAACTTATGGTTGACATGTATAGCCAATTGTTACCAACTTCTTGAACTAGAAAAACCGGGTATGCGAGTTTGTTATTTTTATCATGGTAACGTAAATAAACAAACTTCTGTCAATAGCATTGTTGTTATTGTGAGATAAAGATGAGCGCAAGCTATATGTGAAAGCAACTTCTTAAATGCAAGAGGCATATTTTTATGGTACATATTGCGAAAATTTCGGAAAAAGTAGAGAAAAATGTAAAAATTTTAAATTAAAAAAAATTCACCAGAAATGTCAAAACTACACAGTTCAAAAATTAAAACGTTTGCCTGCATCAAAATAATTAATATTTTATTAATTTGGTTGTAAAATTATTAACAAAGTATAAAAAATTCTAAAAGTTACTCAGTAATTAAAAAAAATTGTGTTTAGTTTCGAAAATTAGCGTTTAGTAACGGAAGTCGCTTATCAAATTCGCAAGATTGGCTCTCAAAAAGTTCATTATCTTTGACAGTTAGCCCAACTCACTCCTGGTGTACATATCTTTTGCTAGAAATGCAAAGTCTTATGTCGCTGGTGTTGAAATTCTTCAATGGGAAATTCCCCATGCACAAACGTATACCCTTAATTATTTAATCGCATTGTGCCAGTGAAGACTACTTAAATTTGCAATAAAATGTGATGTATGATCCAAATAAAGCCCACACGGGCCTTCACGGAGAGAGTCCTGTTTTTCATAGCTTCCCTCTTCACTGTTGCTAAATTTCATATACATATTGCATTAATACAGGACTGTTATGTAATAGAAGGGTGAATGATTGAAACTCAAATATAATTTCTTATCAATATTGAATCAGAAACCTGAACAACGTTGAAGTGAGTCAAATAAATAACTTGCAATTTTTTTTACTTAAAGTGTTTCTGTAAACTCGGCATTGATTATTTGTTCTTAACCTTAAACCCGAGCAAGGCCGGGTACTTCTGCTAGTAGACAATAAAATCCAATAAAACCATTATGTCTTACCAAAAAAGCTTTATAACAATTAGATGTGGGCATCTAACGAATATCAGCTGAAAAGTTCTTAGTCGACTGTTGCAATACATGCCTCGAATTCGCTACAGAAAAATATTCAGTAAAATTTAAACTAGAATTGATAATATATAGAAAAATTTAAACTAGGGGATCCGCGGGATCTTCGACCTCGCTTAGCTCAGGGCTGGTGGGGAAGATCACATGTTTAATATTATCACCTTCTTCATAGGTATCCTGCACATCATACAGTGGGGATGTAAAATTTGAATAGAATTGAATACGCTGCCCTCGGCAGTAAAATATTTCTCGTTTTCTTCTTCAATTCTTCTATATGATTCAATGTGTTCCATCCGTCTACGAAATTTCGTTTGAGACGGCAGTTATAGTAGGACAGACAAACAAACAGAAAAAGTGCACATGGACTCAACATGAAAAACCGCGAAAACGCAAATCGCGTGCCTCTGGGAGGCTCCCTGTACATATTAGAGGAATGTTTATTTGATGTTTTCTTCGTCGTTTGATGTTTTCTGTAGTAAGATAAATGTAGTTTTGATTGGATAAGATTTAGAAATTAGCGTAATGCGCTAACACAAATTTCGCAAAAACTATATGAGCGGTATTCTAGAATAACTATAGGCATTCGATTCTAAGTTATTTGTACATGCACACGAAGTTTGGTGAAAATCAGACAACCGAGGCAGCAGTTATCGTAGAACATACAAACAGACAAAATGCACAGGGGCTCAACAGGAGAGACCTCGCTTCGCTCAGCCAATCATTCAATACATAATCGATCACATTTTCATTCGCCAAAATATTAAAAGAATAATAATGAGTACGCGCCAGTGCAGGAAAACGAAAAAAAAAACGATTCGTTACTTTTTTCGTTACGGGCAAAAAAGCGATTTCGTTTTTCGTTACGCTAACATCTACATTTCGTTTTCCATTACGTTTAACGTTATAACGAAATAATTCGGTAAAAATAATGAAGTTTATTTTTTTGTTTGCAGGTTACGTATCCACTTTGAATACGTGTTTCTCATTTAGAATACTAAGTTATAGGCACTTATAAATATATGCCGCAGATCAGGAACGTTTTTAAGATTTCAAAGTTTTCGGCACATTTTTCGTTTTTGATGATCATTTGTTAAAATTCGGATTATAATATTCAAAATTTTATATTCAAGTTAATAAACTTAACAGATATCTAAGACTAAAATATTAATATTGCAACGGTTATGCCCTATGTTATAATTTTTTATAGGTAACACAATAAGTACGCTAAGAAATTAAAGATAATAGAAGCAACCCGTCGGTCGGTTGCACCGATTGTAACTCGGAGAACATGCGCCTGCTGCAGACCTGAAATTTGGTAGGATGATCGGTGATCAGATACATCTAAAGAGAATTATACAAATTCCAATATTTGTCCTCTTTAGGGCTAATATTTGATGTCGTTCTTTCTTTTCATATCCCTCATAAGAAATACATGGAAATCATGCATGGATTTACAATATTACATTTCGAGATTAGTTAGATTTGAGATACTAACCCGGGAATAACTTTATTTTGTGTATAAAAGGATAAAGTAAATTATTTGTAAGACGAAATTTGAAACCACTCTGAATTACCATGAATGAAGGTAATTTTTCGGATGAAATAGAAAAAATTGGAATCTTTAACAATGCGGGTATTCAATTGCACTCGCGACGAAAAGAATACTATTAAATTTTAATTAATAGCAAAATTATTGTGAAATCTTTAATTTAATGCTTTCAGTGGGATCTGATTACGTTCATATGAATTTTTACTTTCTCCATACGTAGTATAGGGGAAGAAATTATTGTTTTCATGAAAAAAATCGATTTCGAGATTTGAACGGAAATACACGTTTTGAGGTCCCTTGAACACGTTTTGACCATTTTCTCGTTGATGTCTGCGTGTGTATGTGTGTGATAGTTTTTTTGTTGGGTGCTCTAACTCAAAACTATTAATCAGATCAACGTGAAATTTTATATTTAACATTTTTATAAAAGTCAAAAGAACTAATTAGTTTTTGGTAAAAATCGGTCAACCGGAAGTGAGTGTTTACTCTTGTCACTTATTCGTTATTTTGAAATATTTGCTTTAATATTTGATAAATGTAAAAATGTATTGGAATAAAAGTTATAGAAATGCTACCACCACGCCACCTACCGACGACTATTGCTAACATTTGACGCTTAGTTACGTCTTAGTAACGCTCCTTTTTTCTTAATTATTGGAGCTTTATGGTTATATCCAATATCAGAAGGCTATGATTTGTTTATTTCTGTTTGTAAAGTCTCAAGTTTTCTCGCAGTTTCTTAAAATATTTATTATTATGTAACCCATTTGGAATTTTTTGAAATATTACAGATATGGAGAAAGTCATGTGGTGGCCACATCAGATTTTGTAGTTTGTAGTCTATTTCCAACGCAGTTGATAAAACCAATTTAAGAAATTCTTTAATTTCAGTTGATTAGAGGGTTTATCATTTTGATAAGACTTATGCTCGATAGTTATGAATACAAATTTTTAGGATAGGAAAATACATAATATTTAATAAAATGAGGATACAAGATATTGTCGCTTACCGCCGCAACCTCGCCGTAAATCTCGAATCCCTCTCTTTGCTTTCTCCAGCGCGCTCGTGATCTCTTGATCACTCACCGCGTTTAAGCAACGGAACTCTCTCTCGCTCGCGCTATAACTAAAAGACGTTTAATATTAAGTCGCGAACGCCATATCTCAACGTCACGTGTAATATACTTTATATATTAGTTTTTAATACTTCTTTTATTTTGCATTTGAATAGAAATACTCGTTAAAATTGAAACATTTTCTTCTAAAATAGCTAGCTTCTACTTGCGATTGCTTACGTGGAATTTGAATAAATACGTTCGATAAGCAAATTCTATGATAAAAATGGAAATCTTTATTTCTTTTAGCAGAAAATAGTACAAATCCCGCGCCAATAGTAATATTCCCTTCTTTTATCACTTAAAGAAAAAAGCACTGCATGGTGGATTTTGTATTTCTTATGAAAACTGAATGAGAGGAAAATTTCTGGAATCGAACTCGCGCATTCATATATCAGAAAAAATTTTCCTCGACATTTCGTCCCCAGTGGTCAAAGATATCCACCAAATACCATGAAAATCGGTCAATCGGATCAAAAGTTAATAAGGGGACATAAAGATTGAACGACGAAACAATAAGCCTATTTTCCATTCTGGAAAGTACGGAAAATGCACGATTCAATGCTTTTTCAGAGTATTATTTTGATGTTAGCTTGGAAAACTATAATGACCAAAATTGTCCTTATTTACAGCAAGAACAAGAAATATGAAAAAGTTGGAAATAAAAAACTTTGGATGGAGGAATGGGAAGAAAGATAGAGGAAATGGATAGGGCAAGAGAGAGGGGGAGGGAGAGCATGGGGAGGGAAGCAGATAAGTAAGATGCAAACTGAGGGAGGAGTAAGACTGCAGGAGGAAGACGTGTGAGTTAGAGAAAAATGGAGAATGAGCAGATGCGTAAAAGCTTAGACATTGTATGTGGTTTCATAAAATAGAATTAAATTAAAAAATATATTAAAATTTATGGGCACTAGTTTGCAAATAAGGGATAATAAAATAACATTCCATTAGGCGCTGCTGAGTTTATCCTAATTCATTATAAAATCAGATACTCCCTTCCTATGTAGATGGAGGACATTACTGTCTTCAGAATCGAACCCAGTACCCAATAGTATTTAGAACGGCCTTTTAAATATAATGACGAAGAAAGCCGCCACACAAAATTACTTGACTTTAATTAATACTAAACAAATTATAAACTTGAAATATGTATGAAAATGGGACTTACTTCCTCATCACTGAATGAACTTTGTTTCTCTTACGGCTGGCGAAAAGTCTCCCTGTGACCGTCTTCGGAAATTTGAAATAAACTGAAATTGTATTAAGCTCTGATTAGTCTTCATTTCCACGGAGCAATAACTATTCACTGTTACGATAAACGTCTCATAATAATAATAGATATGAAGCAGAACTGACCTCTAACGAACGATGACAACACGTCGAATTATAGATTCACTTCGACCTTTTTCAAATACCTTGTTAAGTTAAACTGACGAACAGTGGATAGAATTCGGGATTGGAGGGGATGATGGAATTGGAACTTGCATCGACCTTTAAAAGAGGAAAACCCCACACCCGTGTAATATCTAAAAGAATGTTTTCTAATTACGAGGCACTGTGGGGGAGGATAGGGAATGGTAGAAGTCCTTAACTACAAGCGGCACATTTATTGAATCTTCCTTCCTCATCCTCCAAGCTCCTTATCTCGTGCTTCCTGGAGAAGGATTAACACCAGGGAACCATTCCTTTCACAAATGGAAGGAAAACCCGAAGGACAATCGGTAGTGGTCAGAATAGTGTTTCTTTCGCGACAAGGTGGCAAAACTGGCCCAGCGGGGGACAAGCAAGACCGGGGAAAGGGATTTTAGGCCACTTTCCCTTGCTCAAGACACGCCGCCTGGGACGAATGCCACTAGAACATAACCCTTTACCGTCTGTTAACGAAATAACGAAATTTATTTTTTCGTTTTCGTTACGTAATCCATTACAGCTATTTGAAAAATTTCGTAAACGTTTTTCGTTACGTTAATCCAAAATAATTCCGTTATTTCGTTTCGTTACGCGTAACTTTTTCCAGCACTGGTACGCGTATTTAAAAGTTTTCCAGAATTTTCATTTCTTAATTACCAGATTCCTATTTTGACGCCTTCATATCACCATTATAACTAAAATTCTAGCAAATTCCAACCATTAATCGCAAGCATCACAAACTCAAACTCCTCCATTACGCTGACAAACTTACTCCAAACCTGATCCACTTAACGGCCGTTCATGTAGCCACTGTCGTCAAGAGCGACCGAAGTCCGTAGCCTGATCTCTAAGCAGACTATTTTCTACGACATTATGGCGTGACGTTCTAGCATGCTTCCGGCTAAGCATACTATCTTGAAGTACACATTTCGGATAAGGACTTCCAAACGGCGGCGCGATCGCCACTATCCCCTTCCCTTTGGATCCGTCACTGCTCACCACCAGAGTTACCACATCTCCGAATTTGGGCAAATCACTTCAGAGCTACTGCTAAAGTCACAATATCTCCAAGTCAGTGTGATCAGGAAGATTAACTTAAAATTTTGCGTTAAAAAGACTATATCAGAGACATCTCATGACGAGTTGCCTAAGTGTGATTTTGTAAATGAAAAATTCTACACAATTGAATGCTGGCAACTCCAACTCTCTGTATTTTGTTAGGTTAGCTGGGAATTTCCGCATTTGAGCTGTCAGTGAATACCTATAGACTTGCTGTATTTTTAAAGATTATTAGTGTGCATTACATTAAGAACTTCATTACAGGATGAGTATTAGAAAATTACCATTTGAAATTTTTTACATTCTCACGTGCAATATATGCGTTGTTTTGTCACATCGACCCGGACTCTTCGGGTTATAGGGAAAGTGCAAAGGTGGCAACTCTACTCGTCACCCTCACAAGAACTTCATGTACAACGAAATCCTTCGACAAATGATAGTTTGGCGAGCCTCAGGAGGGTGCTCGGCGGGCCGCAGGCCATATGTTTCACATACCAGTCATGGTATAACAACAATAAATAATTGTTAAATATTACGTTTTACAATTAACTCCTGCTTATTTATACGAAAAAAATTAATAATGCGATTAATTTTTCTTTGTAGAATTTTTTTTTGCGTGCCGACAAAATTTGTTGGCCTGCCAAGTTTGGCACGCGTGCCACGCATTTGCCATCCCTGTTAAATATATTCGTTTATTTTCCTCACGTATACACACAGCTTTTGTAAGCGAAAATAAACGGATAATTTACGACGAAGAAATGAATGTGAACGTAAAGACGACTACTGCAAATTTCAAGTGACTTACGTTTGAAATTATTTTTGGTTGTTTAATTAATTACTGCGGTTTATAAAATGAATCGGTAAATCACAAATTATATATTTCCTTGTCATCGCTTCTAATATATCGTTTTTCAGTGCTAAGACATTAGACTAAGCCAAAGTTTCTCAACCTGTGGTACGCGATTTAGTGCAGTGTTGCGCGAAAAAGAATAACAACATGGGTTTGCCTGAAAATATTGTTATACATAATAAGTATATTTACGATATTCAATTACAAATTTATATGCAAGATTGTTTGCACATAAAATTATTATAATAATTGAATATATATTAATTTAAATTCCCGTCAATCTCACTCTGGTGGTACCAAACATTTTAGTTTTTAATATGTTGGTAAAAAAATATAAAAGGTTGAGAAAGTCGGGAATAATCCATTAATATAAATATTTTTTGACATGATAGCATGAATCGTAAAGAACGGCTTTGGAAACTGTGTACTTGGACATGAAGTACACTTTTCCATTCTTTTTTTAATTACATGATTTGCGGTATGTTTTTTGCTCTAGGATTAAAGTAAAACATCTGCGCGTTTTTAATAAATGTTAGCGGAAGGGAACGTTCAATCAAAATGATGCAAGTGGTCTGACATTTGGCGTTACTCTGTTTTGTTTCGCAATTTGTCTCTAGTCATCTTTTCCACTTGAAATATTTCGATATTCCCGTCCTGATCTTTAGCGATTTCCAGGTACTAACACATTTGAACCTGCTCTATGCAGTGTGATGGGTCACAGAATAAGGAATGTTTTCGAGCAATGACCGCGGTCTTCGTCTGGTCGATGCTGATTGCCTCTCCTACACATCATCGTACCAGACATCTAGATTGTGTTGTAGGTCCTCTTCCAAATTTGCATATAGTACAACGTCATCAGCAAATGCAAATTCGGAAAAATAATCGGGATTAATCTTGCACTTTTCTTGCTTAAATTGTATTGTGTCAGTCATTAATCATAACATTCATTAGCATTATGAAAAAGTACGAAGAAAGAACATCAACTTCTCTTGGTCCAGATGTTAACCGTTGATTCAATATTTGATGCTCTCACGTAGTTTCTGCTGGTTTAAAAAACATTTAATTGCAGTTCTCGGGTTTCTGCATGTATATTGCGTTCCGAGTTCTTCTCGGTGAACTTTATCGAAGGCTTTTTCTAGATCTTGTAAACAGGTAGATTTTAGTTATGTGGCAGATTTTACTTTTATATTCGATGATTTCTCGCTTATTCGTCGGAGTATGAAATCTGATAGTGCGCCTCTTCAACCTGGTGTTCATATTGTTCCCTGAGTTGCCCTTTGAGCATTCTGGGGTAAACCTTGTCAGATACATTGAGGTCCTTCGATGATTTTTACAGTCGGGTTTTTCTCTCCTTTTTTGTAGGCTTGAATGATGACCATTCTATCCTTAATGCGTGTAGCAATAAAGCTTCTCCTGTTGTTTCCAAGTACTTGACCATTTTTGGAGATACTCTGTCATGACTAATCCTTTTCCCGAGTTTCGTGTTCATTGTATCTTCTTTCCCTCTGCATTGTGGCCTTGTTCTTCGATGGGTTCTCGATTCCGTTATTCTCTGCACCACAAAAGTTCTTCGAGATACCTACTCGATCCATATGTCTATAATTTATCCTTCATCCGTTAATAGCGTTCCTTCTTTTCCGATGATGAATTTCAATGGGCAATCATTTTCCTTCCTGAATTTTTCAAGTATCTTGTGAAATAATTTTAGAAAATTGAATTGAATAATTTTATGTACTATCTAATTGAAAATAACGCCCTGTGTTATTTCAAAAGAGCTTTTTTTCCCTCGAAGGCCTTAGGTAGTATTATGTAAGCGTAACACGGGTAGTGGGAGACAGGAATGTTCGTGGAGAATGTTTAGTGATAAGGCAGAATTTTCCTGTCATTAATTTTTCCATACACGTAACTCTCCATGGAATTGCAACTCGCTAATAATTTAGTTCGAAAAAATTACGTAGATTAAAAGAAGAGCGACCACAAATGGAACGTAATTACTTAATCTGACAAATTACTAGAAAGAAATATTTTATTGTAAATATTTTTTTGATATTTTTCCATTGATTAGGACAAATATCTTTGTTTAACGATGGAGTGAGTACGATGCTTCTGAACTACTATATCTTTGGATATGAATCGCATTGCATATAATGAGTAAATTAATCAAGGTATAAATTTGATAATTAGAGAGCGGTCTGGTTTATCTGACATGTTGTATTTGTCATTGATAAATAATCGAATATTTATATTTAGCGGTATAAACTACTTGTAATAAAGCAAAAATAGGTTATAAAAGAAAGCTTCGCCGAAAATAAGAATAAAATGAATAATCCAATGGATTATTCCATGAAATTGACGAAATTATTTTAATAATTTTTTTATCTAATACAGAAATATATAGTTGAATTTTCTTTTATATTTTCTGTATTGGTTAGTTTTACGTAATACCGAAAAAAGAGAACTTCAAAAGCAGATTCCAAAGGCACTTTAAAAAATAAAAGAATGTTCGTGTGCATTTTCGGAATATTCGACCCACTCTCCATTCTTTCTCACGAAACGTAGAACCCAAAATCAATCAAAAGTTACTTAATACACGCCTCACCGCAGTTAAGTAGTTTAGAAAGTACAGGATGTCTCAAAAGTCCCTTTACCCTCAGGTGTTTAGATTTAGTCGTAAGAATAAACACATACTTATTTTGTATTTGTTATATTTGTTATATTTATTGTTTTATTTTTTATCATACTTGATATGTTTATTGCTATATTCACGATTTATTTTAATTTTAATTAAATAAATAAGTAAAGATGGAGACTACGGCGAAATTGATGTTAAATAGAATTAACTCCTGGCCGTAAAATTCAAAATTGGAGACACACGATGAAAAAGGGGGGGAGGAGGAAAGGCAGGAAAATGCAAAAGACAATAAAAATTAAAAACTTACAGGTTTAGGGGTTGTTACTCCACGCCAGGGACCTGGTGTCACTCACACATTCACTCACTCAATCGCGCAAGCACTAATCCTAAAGGTGGAAAAGGAAACGGGACCGGGTTTGCGAGAAATTACTCTGCGCCAGGGATCCAAAAAATCACACCGTTGTTAGAAGGTTTGTGAGTCAGTTAGACCGCGACAGAGACCTACTAAGCAACCACAAACACACGTACACGCCAAGAGGTAAAGGAAAAAAAGGGGGAAGGAACGGGGAAATAATACTAGGTTTACGGGAAATTAAACCACGCCAGGGACCTAGTATCGCACACAATGGCCTGTAGGTTTATGTGCCTTCCGGCAACGACAGGGACCTAACAGACAAAACAGTCAAACACGCAAGCACTCGAATACAGGTACACAAGATCTCTAAAAATGAGTTAACGTACTAAATACGTATTTCGAGAGCAATGCTTTCATCATCAGTAGCTGATGTATAATGTTTTAATTGTTTATAATAATCAAGAACATCAGTACAGGTGCCATTATTTTCAGTAGATTTTGATGATTCATCTTTCGTAACATGGGATTAATGACCCCAACACTTTACTAAACTCGCCGCTGTGAACGAACTCTAGTCACTCATCATCACCATGATAAAAGCAGAATTAAAAAAACACGGCAAATCCCATATGCAGCTCACAGCAACCAAAAGTAAAGAGACTTATGAGACACAATGATACTCTTGAGTTAACTACATATAATTGTGAAGAATAAATAAACCATAAATATTACAAATATAGCAGATATAATATGTTTTATTTTTACTTAACAACCTTAGCACATGAGAGTAAAGAGACTTTTAGGACACCCTCCAAGTTGGACCTATTTACGATTCGCTTTTATTGTTGTAGCAATGTATACAAAACGAAACTTTACCATAGTAACGGACCCGTATAGTTCATAAGGGGTTTTAAAAATCCTGCTAAAAGGCAAACGGACCAAATGAACGGACCCCAAAATCAATATAGCACATGTCTGTCACCACCCAAAACTATCCTGAAAATCTTAGTTTTATAGCTTTTATCGTTGCTTCATGACTTTTGTGCACGGGCGGGCGAAGCAAAAACGAGATTTTAAAAATATAGTTCCAAAACAAAGGAACGACTAATTGATATCGTTTTTTGTTCTATCAGTGTATATACTTGTGAGCAAAAACAACTCTTAGACTTATATACTTCACCATTTTTTCATCTCAATAAACTCACTCAATTTAAATTTCAGGGATTTATTTGAAGACAGAATATGTGTCGCTTTTGCAGGAAATAAAGTAAAGAGCGTTTCTGCTTGGATTCTTTTACGTTTGTTTTCAATCGGGGAGTGGCTAGTCAAGACCGCAACGATTTATAAAATGCAGAAGAATACTTTTGAGTTCAAATGGCGGAAACAGGTCAATCGTGTTGTTCGCTTACCATCCGTGGCATTTTTAGGAGGGAAAGATCGCGATAAAGGACGTTGCGGCTCGGAAAGAAAATCCGCAGAAGTTTAGGATTGCAAGTAATAAACCTCATTAATCGGAGTTCTTTCCCTCAATCTAAACTTTGTTCCATTTTTAATCTTCTTCCGCCGTAAAACTGTTCTTCCGGAGGTCAGTTCCTGACCGCACGTTTTCCACTCTCCCTCTCTGCCCAAACTCCCACCTCTTCTCTCTCCTCAATTTAATCCCTCCTCTCTCCCTTTCTCTCTCCCCTTCCTTATCTCCATTTTCTCTCTTCTCCTAATCTTCGCGCCTTCTCCCGATGCCTTCGGCGAGATCTTCTGCATTTCCATTACCGTTCCTTGCGGCTCTCCCTTCGATCCATTATTTTAATAGGCCCGTGACATTTTGTCATTCTCCTCTCCACTTCCTGTGACATCTCATCTATCCTAGCCCTCATTCCTCTTTCAGATGCACTTTAAACCACGGACAGTTTCGAAACTTGAAGTCTCGATTTTGTTTCGATTCGAACTTTCTAGCGTATTTTTACTTTCTCCATACGTAGTATAGGGGAAAGTATTGTTTTCATGAAAAAAATCGACTTCTAGATTTCAACGGAAATATACGTTTTGAGATCCCCTGAACACGTTAGACTATTTTCTCGTTGATGTCTGTGTGTGTGTGAGTAAGTGTGTGTGTGTGTGTGTGTGTACGTGATAGCTTTTTTGTAGGTCCTCTAACTCAAAAACTATTAATCAGATCAACGCGAAAATTTATATTTATCATGTTTATGAAAGTCACAAGAAATAATTAGTTTTTGGTAAGCATCGGCCAATAGGAAGTGAGTGTTTACTCTAGTCACTTATCCGTTATTTTGAGATATTTGCTTTATTTTTGATAAATATAAAAATGTATTGGAATAAAAGTTGTAGGAAACAATTTTCTACAGCCTTTGTTTGAAATATTATACCATATAATGCATTGTTTAAGAGATATCTTATATTTTTAGCAGCCACCACCACGCCTACTACCGACGACTATTGTTAAGTTGACGCTTAGTTACGTCTTACAATTAGTAACGCTCCTTTTTCTTTTCTTAATTGTTGGATCTTTGTGGCTATATCCAATATTGGAAAGCTATGGTTTGAGTTTTTCTGTTCTTTGCCAAGTCTAAAATTATCTCGCAGTTTCTTAAAATATTTATTATTATGTAATCTATTTGGAATTTTTAGAAAAATTACAGGTTTGGACAAAGTCATGTGGTGGCCTCATCAGATTTTTTTTAAATCCGCTTATGCGTTCGGTTTGTCCGTCTGTCTGTCTGACGCGCTAACTCCGAAACGAAGGCAGACAGTGGCTTCGTTTTTCGGCATTCGATTCAGTATTCTTTTGTCGTTTGCACATTTTCCTGTGAAAGTTTTAGTTATAATATTACTTCAGACTAATCATACTAGTATATACATAAATTTCAACATTCTGTATTAAAAGTTTTTCGAAAACCGCCGTTTAATGCCTTCTTCAGCAGCTCTTTCACTATTTTATAAATCATTGACGTAATCTAAGTTAGCGTTCATTTTATTTATGATCCACAAGCAATAAATGTACATGGCCTATTACGATGGTTTAAATAACGAGAGGTTATGGTTTTACATTGAAGAATTATTTTTGAAGCGCGCAATTAACTCACTTAAAAAAAAAAATTGAAGTTTGATAAATACATGGTAATTTACATTTGCGCATCATTATTTATTATCATTATCTAAATAAAAAATAAGTGAATAAATAAATATACACAATGCATAGCTATTTGGAAGAAATGCGCTAATTCAAATATTTTTAAATACATAAGTTTAGGGAAAGAGAAAATCCACTTATACGCAAGGAATCGCGAGGAAATATTTCCATTAGAGGCTAGACTTCTTAGTCTCTTCTTTGTAGATCGCTTTTTTTCCTCTCCACCTAATGCTAGTTGAAGGCCATGTCGTGTTATCTGCTCGTAATAACATTCGAACCGGATTCCTAGAGCATTCTCCTGACCACCTCCAAACCATTTTCCCTCCGCACCCATCGCTTCTTGTTGTCGGAGTGTGCTCGGGGGAATGGGAGGGTGATGGGGTGGGTTCGGAGGGGGGCACGTCGTTGCCCAGGCAACGGACCTCAGCCCCATCGACTGCTTCCGCCCCACGCCACGCGGCCATGGCTCACTGCAGGTCAAGACACTCTTGCCGTCTCTGCTCCCTCCCTCCCTTTATTCTCCCTTCCTTTACCCTTCCTCCCTCCCCCACTCTCCTCCCCTCTCCTCCCCTCTCCCTCCCTTTCCCCTCTCTCGCACGTCCAGCTCTTCTTTTAGACGTATTTCATCCGCTAACCCTTCTCTCCGCCCATTGCCATTCCCATCACACTAGCAATTAAACGCTGTTCACTCCCCTTACCAATCCCACGCTACAATTTCATTATTTTTCAAATCGACGAAGACCTTTATGTAGGGCTCCTTCTCTTGCGGTGGAGGCAAAATAATGCAATAAACAATAGATCGCAACGTTCGAAATATACCGTACCCTTTTTCTGTAATATTGCAGTTTTTTAAATTGGGCTCGAGGTTTATTTCAAGAGTAAAATGGAGTCCCTTTTTAAGAGACAACTTGCGCTGTTTTTTGGAAGAATTATAGATGTGCTAAAATTAAAATTATCGATTAGTTGCTGGGCGAAATAAATGTAACCAGCTGTCTGTATGGTTAATGGAGGAATTCAGCAATTATAAATAAAAAGAAATCGTTCCTTGTCTATACGCTCTTCATTGCCTTCTTTTTCATTCATCATTCTTAATTAATACATATAGATGTATTTAGAGCCAGGACAAGGGCTAGGCGGACGAAGCACCTTCCTAGGACGCAGGCACGCTTAGGGGCGTAACGAATGACAATTTGAACTTTAAGGTTAAGCGTTTTATATTATAAAATATATATTATTTTACCTCTTCATTGTGAGTATACTACTGTTTTGAGAGGTAATATTGTTTACTGTATACTAATTTTATTGGAGGCGTCTTAATTTTCAAACCTTGCCTAGTGCGCAAAAATATATACTACAGGCTCTTATGACTTACTAGTGTTCATGATTTCAGTAGTAGTAACTAGTATTAGTAAATTACGTCCAAGGTTACAAGCTGGAAGATATTTACAGATATTTGCCCAGATGGGGCTATCATTACTGTTTCTACGCCAATATTTTATTTTTTGAGAATTCCTTTTGGCATCACTTATCAATTTAAAATATGAGTTTTTATAAATTAAATGCTATTCGCAAAGGAATTGGCAGATGACTTGCAAGAAGGAGCAATAAAATAACTTTGAAAGATTTTGCGCACTTAAACACCGAATGAATAGATATGTTGCTTTGCCTAATGATTTTCTAAATAATGGCGAGGCAAATACTGACAATGAGTAATGTTGAGAACAATTCTTATTTCGCGCGATGATGTCTTAAGGTGCCTCACAGTTGACCAATGACGATTTTAGAATATTCTGTCTCTATAGTTACTCTACAGTCAAACTCGATCTCCCAACGTCGTTTCGAAACCATCGAAATGCGATAATATTGACCAATTTTATAGCGTAAGTAACGTAATACAAAGGAGTGTGCCGTGAAAAATATAAAAAAACCGAAATGAATTTTTCCGCGATCTAAGTTTATGTTTTTAATAAGGAAACACCTTGCTCGTGGTGAAAAAACCTACGACTGCAGCATTAACACGAAAGTCGTGAACCCAAAGCATGATAATCGCTTTTTGTGCGACAGTTGTTCAAACGGTTGATAATTGGTTGACTCGTGACCCCCGATGTAATGGTATTGGGTAGCCTTCCCGTCAATTTTCCGTTAAGAATTGAAAATGAAAAAAAAACATCAGCCAATTGAAAAAGCGGCGACTTAGCGCAGTCATTTTCAGGGTCCATCTTCGTTCATTCCCACCTCTATGCTAACTTTATTCTTCCCTTTCACGTACGTCCTCTCTCGACCTCTCTCTCGCCCACTTTTTCCATTTCCTACTTTCAACATGCTTCCCTCTTTTCTTTACTCTTTCCCTCATTTGTATCTCTTCCTCTCCTACATAACTCCATCCATCTCTCTCTTCTCTCGTGTTATTTGTTTCCACACTACATCTATCCTCGTCGTCTTTTCCTCTCTTCTCTTCCTCCCGTTTCCTCCCCATCTCACTCTCTCTCTTTCTTTCTTTCTCTTCCAATCTCTCCCTACAACTCTGTTTTCCATATCCAAGTTTCCGTTCCCAGAATTCCACGCGTCAGCATTTTTACGAAGCTTAAAATCTACCGAAGTTATCGGGGAAAATGGTGGGATAGGCCCTCATCGTCCGAATTATTGTTGCGTGTGCGTATTTTTAATAGCTGTTTGGTCGATCGCGGCGAATGGAAACGTCGAAGAAATCAATTAATCCGACGTTTCCGGTGTTGTTTTGTTTGAGAGAAACGATTTCATGCACTGATTTTCTCCGATTGGATCTCTCCATAATAATGCGGGTTTTATGTGCTCGTGGCGGAGTTTCACAGATAGAGAGGGGAGAGGATTTCTCTTATTTTAATTACTTCCATTTGAATTTTTGACGAAAAACTTTGTTGTGTCAATTGGAGCTTTAATAATATTTTGAAACAAAAATTTTTGATGCCTATTAATACGAATAAAAATTGAGGATTTTGTCATGAATTTAGGATAATTCAATCCATATTGATGATAATGTATGCAATACATTTGGAACACTATTCTAAAAAAATTGAAAAGGGGAGATTGCCTTATTTCAAAGTAATTAAACTAAGCTCTATCAACATCGCTAGATGAAGCGTTGCTTGACACAGTGTACGGGCTTACTCTATTGACCGATAATTTTGTATATTGCTGCTCAGAAAAGACGCTTGCTATGAACAAACAAACGACGTTACATCTGTACGTATGCTCTTGCGTCGAGGCAATCGAATAAACACTTCCGAGGCAAATGTTGTTCCTTGCTATTGCGCTTTTTTGTTCTTCTCTTGTTCTCTCCTCTGCTCCTAGACATGTATTCTTCCTTCCCTTGACCATTCCATTGTCCCTACGGGTTATTCCACTCGAGGGAAGAAACTTTGAGAGAGACTCCGTGTCATTCGTCGGGTTTGTTCACAGCCTCTCCGCTTGGCATTTGGACGCTTAACCGCTCAGCAGTAAGTGAGTAATATCTTGCTACCTAAGTATTAAAAATGTATTTTGGATTGATAACCCTTTTAATCAACTAATATCGCCGTTTTACTTGATCTATTTTTGCCATAATTGGAAATCAATTTAAGGAAAACGTCTCACAGTTGTCATTTGTCAGTGGAGAGAAAGAACCTTAATTTAATCTGCACGAAATCGGTAAAAATCTTGTTAGCAAAGTTGCTGACTTTGGAAGTGTGAAGCGATCTATATTGTCAATGTTGTTACGATAAATTATAGAGTGATGCAGTCATATGTGAGAGGAGGCGTAGTATTTAGAGAATATATTATTAAGTTAATCGTGTTGAGCAAAAATTTTCAACAAACATTTTTGTTAAGTGAATCCAAAATAAAAAAAGGGAGAATGGATTCAATGAAAGAAAGCATATCGAACTAATAGATTTTTAAGCTATTCCTTTTTAATTAGCTTTTTTTATTTTTATATTGAATGAAAGATCTGTTAATAAAAATATTTATTATATTATATCGAGAGAAGCAATCCATATAGGTACATTGCTCATGAAATCGGGTATCAATTTACTTGCGTCTATTTTGAATTAATTTAAAAGGAGACTTTAGCGCTGGAAATCGCAATTTAAAAATATCAGGCACAGCATTTTGGTTAGTAAGTGTTATTCTTACTAGAACCGATGTTCAGATTAATTAAACTATTAACTGTGTGGGGATTAATTTGGTTAGCCGGATGTAATATACCTTGTATTCGCTCTCAAATTTATCTTTTCTCTTTTAGTTAGCTAAACATTAGTTCATTATAAATGTCCATAGTAATGATAATTTTAATTTTGGAGCGAGCCAGGAGGCGGCTGGTTTCAGGATTCAAGTTTGATTTTAAAAAGCGACATCGCTTTGGTGATTTCCTGACCAAGGGATGTTAGCGTATATCTGGAATTGTGAAAAAATGCAAAAGATCTTATCCGAACAATTACCCCACCACCATAAAGTATATTTTAGTTATCAAGAGGCGTCGCTCTAACTTTATATAACTATCATTGTTTCCTTTTATGTTGTCCATTATATGGTAATAAAATTTCTGTACATGCAGTATGATAACTTGCTAACATTTGTCGAAGCTCAATACGGAAATTTATGACTATGGAATCATTGATCTTTTAATTATCTGGATAACTTTGGATTTGGCTTCTGTTCCTCTAATGCGCTAAAGTGATCCTTGAGTTTAAGCCTCAATTATTAATTTATTATATCATTCACTGAAAATGTCGATGTATAGTGGAACTCCATAATAGTGGAATGGGCGTAATTTGAACAAAAATGAAACAAATTGCACACCGTTTTAAACTTGGTACTATTTACACACAAATACGACGCATGCCCGTTTTAGACGATTAATCATAGCAACATAGTCAGACGTTCTTTAATCTCTATCTTATTTTGATAAACATCTCCCTTGATTTGTAAGCTTTTGTCTGGGAGAGTAAAATAAATCAGATTCATGCGCATTTAAATTCGATGGGGTTCGTACCCTTGGATAAGAGATGGTAAGGAGTTCATCCAGTATTGAACATTATCTTGATTTACACTTGCACTTGTACATGTACTCTTGTGAGAAATACGATGTCTCTTTTTGAAACGGAAGCGATAATTTGAACACTAAATCGAGGCAAAATTCGTCTAGCAACCATTACAGAGCTTTGACAGGGACCACAAAAAATTAACCCTAAATTCAGGCATGGGAAGAATACATTGAGGAACTATGCAGCGAGCAGGCAGGATCGGCAAAAATAGAACTGGAAGATGAGGAAAATATTGAAGAAGACAACTTAGGACCAAGTATTATGAAGGGCGAAGTAGAAAAAGAGATAGTGGAATTTAAGAAAGGGAAAGCCGCAGGCAGCGATGGAATACCGGCTGAGGTACTTAAAGTCATGGGGTCAGAAGGACTAAAAGCAAACACGAAATTAATTAATAATATTTACGACATGGAAGATTGGCCTCGGAATTTCCTAGAAATAACAATGATCCCTCTAAAAAATAAGCCAAAGGCAATGCAGTGTAAAGATTACAGAACAATAAGCCTTCTGTCACACACTTCGAAGATCATCACGAGGAGAAAAAGGCAGAAGAAATGCTAGGGGAAGATCAATTCGGTTTCAGAAAAGGACGAGGAACTAGAGATGCGATAGGGTTAGTTATTATCATATCAGAAAGGGCAATAGAGTACAGCCAAGATATCTGCGTGTTTCGTAGACTGGCAGAAGGCCTTTGATAGAGTAAATTTGGTAATGCTGATGAAGATATTAAAGGATAAATGTGTAGACTGGAAAGACAGGATACTGATCAGGAATCTATATGTGAATCAAGTTGTAAAGGTAATGTTGGAGAATGCGGACACCTGCGGAGTAATTATCGGTAGAGGAGTAAGACAGGGCTGCTGACTATCGCCCACCCTATTCGATATATATGGAGAAAGTATAATGTTAGAAGGCACAGGAGATTTAAAAATTGGAGGAAGGATTATAAGAACAGTAAAATACGCGGATGATCAAGTACTTCTAGCAAGAAAGGAAGAGGAACTCCATAAAACGATAAATAGGGTATGGAAATAAATACAGAAAAATCCAAGGTCATTCGAATATCGGGCAAAGAAGAGAATCTGAACATAAGTATTGAAGGAAAGCCTTTAGAACAAGTTTAAGACTATATATACCTTGAAAGCACCATAAAAAGAGAAGCAAAATGCACGGATGAGATCAGGACTAGAATAGAAAAAGCAAAAGCGGCTTTCAGAAGAAAGAAACAGTACTTACGGGGAATATGAAGGAAGATATCCGGAAGAAGTTCATAAAATGCTATGTATGGAGTATAGCTTTTTACGGGGCAGAAATATAGACGCTAAGGAAAAATGACATCAAATACTTGGAGGAGAATGCTGAAGATAAAATGGACAAATTGGATGAAAAACGATGAAGAGCTACGAAGAATAGGAGAGAAGCGAATGATACAGACTATTAGAAAGAGGAAGGCAAACTGGGTTTGAAAGGGAGAGTTATCAAGATATGAAGAGGACAGCAGAAAATAGGAGCATATGGAGAGCCAGGTTTAACCATGGATAATCACGGACAGACCTATGATGATAATGATGTTACGGGCAAATCCAGAAATCGGGCAAATCTTGATTTGCCCAAATGGGACGGGCAAATCCCGAAATAGAGTTTAACTTCGGGATTTTCCCGGGCATGTCGCCAAACGCCGAAGGGTGTTTGGGCATATCTAGGTATGCCCGGGCAAATCTCAAAGTTTATAGTAGATTCGGGTATAGGGCAGTTCGGCGCGAACGTTTCTTCTCAGGACGATTCGGCGCCGGAACGATTTGGTGACGGGAGTGTTCGGCGCAAGCAGGATTACTCTCGGCACAGTACCAGCACGATTTGACGGGAATGGTGTGATAATAAAAAGATATTACAATTATTAGTGAATTTTGCTAAGTTGATTAACTGACTAACATTTGAAAAACAACTTTTAAAGTTAAATGCACGAAAATGGTTAAACATATTGGTACTCCCTCAACCACTTTACCCAACTTGAGAGAGAAAAATGGAACGACCCAAACCCCCAACCACTTAACTAAACCCGAGGGAGGAAAATGGAACGAACAAACCCCCCGCACACATAACCCATTCCGGGGAAAGAAATGGAAGTAACCAATCCCCCAACCACATAACCCAACTCGGGGGAGAAAATGGAACGAACAAACCCCCAACAACTTAACCTAAACTGGGGCGCCGAATCGTCCCGTCGCTTAATTGTCCCGTCGCTGAATTGCCCCGTCGCCGAATTGTCCCGTCGTCGAATTGTCCCGTCGTCGAATTGTCCCGTCGCCGAATTGTTCCAGCGGCGAAACGGTCACACCGAATTGTCCCGCGCCGAACTGTTATATTCTGGTGGATTCGGGGTTGGGTTTGGTTTGGTAACACCTTGTATTGATTCCTATTTGGTAGATTGAGTTTTATCTTCAAATGACTTAATACGAACTGAGGATGGAGAGAACTGCGGCGTAATTCATTACAATTAACAAAATTGGTAATTAAACGTACCAAAAAAGATGTTCGAGATACCAGGACAGAACACGGAAAACCGGAACAAATTTCGAAACGGATATAGGATGTGAGCCCCTCAACATCTAAATTTGCCCAAAACGATTTGGTCACATCGCGAATTGCCCGGACAAATCCTGAAAAAGTGCATATTCTAAAAATATTTCGAGATTTCCCAAAAATACCTGGGCATAACTAGAATTTCCCGAATTTCGGGATTTGTATATATATATATATATATATATATATATATATATATATATATATACCAACTTACGGAAAAGGAAAGGTAGAATGAATATATGGATGTCAACAAGGTGTTGGGATGAGGAAACCCAGTGAGCACTCACCAATCAGACGACTTCAGGTTGGCGAGGCCCCGGGGATGTCGAAGCGACACACGTAAAATAACACAAAAACACAGAAACATCACAAACGTAAAGCTTTCGGAACTACTCCTTCTTCAGCTACAGAGAGAGAACTCATCCTCATCCCAACACCTTGTTGACATCCATATATATATATATATATATATATATATATATATATATATATATATATATATATATTCGGCAGTACATCCCGATTTCAATAGATATGGGTACTAAAATAGCGCGTCGACATTCTCGAGTGTATCAAGAGATAAAACAATAAAAATCAGGTATTCCAGGTCAAGTGTCTGAGGTAAAGGCTAGAAATTGGGTCATTTACTTTTTTAATGGATTGAAAAAGAATAAGAAAATAAGTTCTATGTCAACATTTAAAATTATACATTCTTCGAACGATTGTTACGCTGTTCAGAATTTCTTAGCGTGCGCTTATATTTAAAGTAACTACTATTGTTGAGAAATTTAATCACATTATGAGCTTTATCGGCCACCTTCCTCACATTTTTCTTCTCTTCTTAAACTTCATTTGTTTGAAATCGCACGGAATGGCGGAAAAAATGTTATGTAACCGAAACGCTCATTTCATCTGTCCCGGGTCGAGTTCCCGATACGTTTTTAGAACGATACTTTACCATTTTTTTTGGCTCTAAATTTGCATTTTCATATTCGACTTTTCTTATCTACAAAAACGAAGACATTTATACAAATCGAGATCTAATACGGACCTAGTTAAAAAAATATACTTGGTGACTTTTTCCGAGGGACTGGCAGCAAATGCTCGAATAAATCTTTTCATTGCACGGAATCCGCATAATGGAGGTTATACCTCGTAAATGAAGGGCGACTGTGGCGTTGATAAGTCTCTGCAGTAAATGGAAGCACCGATTTTTGCGGATGAGTTTGCATGTGAATAAATTGGATCAAAGGAGGTCTAACAGGTGCGGAACGCTTGACTTTTATGAGAAATTTGTCACGGGCGAATTCATTGAAGAGGTTTAAGGGTTCATTTATAGTAAGTCATGCGTGTCTTAACTCATTTCCCGATACAAGTTGAATAAAATTAAACGGAAGGTGGTATTAAGAGACCAGTTATTGTAATGTGTGATTTTGAATATGCAGATTAATTTGATGGCATTGGTTGTAGTAGAGAACGTCTTTGGTTAATTATTGCGCTTTCATCTAGGTTAAATTTTGTTTGATTGTATAAAATCAAAACTATGACAATTTTATTTAAAGCTTGCTCGTACGTATAAGTATTATATCAAATAATGATATTAAATTTCCTTTTATATTAAACTAGCTGTGTGACCCGGCGTTGCCCGGGTGCTATTCAGTATTGCACAAACTTATATACCTTCGCACCACCGCACGCTCAACATACAAAGCGTTGCGTCTAAAAATTACCTACAGAGAAGTATTTTGTTCCGTAAAAGGGTTCTTGAAAAGATGTCATAACTTTCGATCAGACTGTAGTACATTCATATGTTTTTTTGTACGTGAAACGTATTTACACTATAGATAAAAACGTTATTTGCCTGAAACACGCTGTATATTCTGTACTTTTTTACGTAAACCCGTCCATTGTAATGGTAACAAATTAGTGAAAGAATGGTGCAAATCGGTTCAGCCATTCTCGAGTTATAAGGGAACATATTTACAGACAGAAACGGATTTCTCGCCAGGGCTGTGCTGCGCGAGAGTGGAGGGGGTATCCAAACCTACTTTGGGGCCTACCCTGTCGCCTAAGAAAAGATTGATTAAAATCGGTTTGTTTTTTCCGGAGATATTTTGGTTAGAATGGGGTTTTCGATTTTTGCCTTTTATATATTAGATATAGTGTTTGTAAAATAAATTTTAAATAGGTAATCTCCATTTCTCGGAGTTGTACAACGCAGCTATCAAAGAACAGATATAATTCCTATTATTTTATAGTAATTCCTTCAAGAAACTGAATCAATCTCTTATATTTTAGTTTGTGACTGCATTGAAATTGCCTTTAAGTTTGAATTGTTGAAAATGTTCCAGTATCGTAAGAAATATCCAATAATTGCCGGTCCCTACTATTTTATTAAAAATGGAATTTATATAACTTCTAATTAGCATATTTGCTTCGTCAGGATAAGTTGTTTTGCTCGAACTAAGATCATTTTAGTAAAAATTGCGGCATCTAAATTTTACTGTAAAGAAAATGGGGGGTATTAAGTATCACGCCTTAATTGCATCTTCAATGTATCACATGTGTTCCATGTTAAACCTTTTTCGCGTCTACGGCATTTTACAGGAGCTTCTTCACACGCTCCGTCTTCCTCATATATCTTCTCCATATCCTGATACGTTTCTTTTATAATAATAATAGCAATAATTTATTTAACCGAGACAGCTTTTTCCAATTACATAATGACAAGAACATACGACTATACCATTGGCAGGTTTCAAACTCTTGGACCGCTCTATCATTACCCTACTTTACAGAATGGCTTATAGTTTCTTCGTTGTGCCCGTCTGTCTTTCCGTCTGTCTGTCCCTGCCTATATTTACTTTTGAATCAATAGACCGATTTTCATGACACTTGGTGGAAATCTCTTGCTACTTGGGCCGAGCTCCCGGGGTTAGTTTTTGTTGCAAAAATTGAAAGTCCCGGGTTCGATTCCAGCAACTATCCTTCCCATTTGATTTACATGGGAAATCTGAAATCCATCGTGCAAGGTCATTTTTATTTTGAACATTAATATATCTTAGAATTGTAATATCGGAGCGGGATTTGAACTATTCTCTCAGGAAAGGAATGAAGATTCTAATCTCTGCCGTATAATATTTCTTATTGATCGTATTTCTTCGAATTTTGCGTTGATACCGTCGTTTTTGTAATTTTTATTTCTTATTACGGGAGTGTTGCCATAGCAAGGACTATTATTGCACTCAGATTCGGTATAGTCTAGTACAATGGTGTCCAACCCCATCGCCACTCTCTACTTGTGGCGAATCGTCCATTGGAATTGATGCTCACAGTCTGTCCAGTATTTTTTATTATTAGTAAATCACATAGTAGGTACTGACTTTGTTTACATCTGGTTGTGTACATTTTACGTTCAACGGCCCTTTCGCAACATAAAACAAAATATTATTTTTATAAACAGAGCTGTACACAAAAACAATATTACAGTGTACACAATAATGATTTGCGCCTTCTCACACCCGGATGCCGCTGCTACTTACAATTAGTGCGGATTTTATGCAGAATTTCAGTGCGTTACTTGGACAAATGAACTGCCAAGTATCACATTAAAATTTAGTGTTTGAATTTAGTAATTAATTGGCCTAATAAATAATACAAATCATAATTGCGTATCACTGTAATCTTTTATTTAATTAAGTCTTACTTATAATATTTATATTTTGTATTATGTGGCGAAAAGGATGATCCGTTCGCCACAAGTGTAGCGAATCTGAAAATTCTGTTGGACACCACTGGGCTAGTACATACACGCGTTATCGTTCCACACAAATACGTGTGATCGATTTATATTTCCGTTTGAATGTATTTGTAATATATTATAACGCTAAATTATGAAATTTGAGAAAGTAGGCATCATAAGTTCCGTTTGGATCATATTGTTTGTAATGTTATCTACTATATGCTCTATTTCCTAATTAAGACAGTTATGCATCAATCCACATATCATCTTATTGTTGCTGCATTTCCTAATTCCGTTATTACATATTTTTTCCTATTTTCACTTTCTCTTCTTATTCTCTTTCGTTTTCCTCGCGTTAGCGTTTGCTTAGTTTCGCTTTTCTTCCTTTTTTCGCCATCTCGTTCTCCCTCTCTCTTTCTTTTTCTCTCTCCCCATAAACATTCCGCCCGCATCTTTCCCCCGCGGCCCGTGTCTTACTTGTTTTATACCTTCCCACGCCCCTTTTTCTCCGTTTTACGCACTCTTTGTGATCACAACGGCGTTTTCAAATCGGCGCCATCTTTCTCTTTTTATATCGTTCTTCGGCCGAACTGTCGTAGTGTGAGCTCATAAATTGGACTTGAAATATGGTAGTCTTTGAATTAACACTCTTATTCGCGCTTCATAATCGTTGTTGCTGTTGTGAATTCTTCGTCGGCTGCATTGGAATTGCCATCGCCTCGGCGCCTGATTATAGTTTCATCCAAAGTTACTTGAGATTCTGAGATGTTATATTAACTAAAAATCAACTCTAAATAAAGCTAATGTTTCAATATGAAAGGTTTTTATCACAATATCAGTAAAATATATAAGTAAAAATCAACTCTAAATAAGGCTAGTGTTTCAACATGAAAGATTTTTTTTATAGTATCAGTAAAATAAATGAATAGCTTTTTAATGTCTTCGCGGTCCGCATACGGCCCGTGGGCCCTAAGTTGTCTGTCTTAAATGAAATTATTCGTCAATTCAGTTTCTACGAAAATAAAAAAATACTAAGCAGCGTGGTCAATTTATTTTATTCATAAGTTTTTCTTACGATTTCACTAACAGCACCCGTAGTATTTGAAAAATACGATATTAGAAAAATGCTATAAAGCCTCAATAAAATTATAATGGAAAATTTGGAATTTCAAAGAGGTGAACTCCTACAGCATAACAAGTGTATTCACCGAAGTTACAACGCCATCTCTCGAGTTCTTAAAAAATCAATAATGCAAATAAGGAAGGCACTGGCTTATCTTTCTCAATGGACCCGAAGGCCACATCCAGTTCAGTAAATGTTTTGAGTCAAGTATTTGCAATTAAAAGACGCCTTGTAGGGTAAATTGATAATGGAAAATTGTAAAAGCAGTATATTTCATTTTTTCTTCATTTCACATAATGGACAGTTTCGAACAAATCAAATTGAACTGGTTTCCAACAGCTCTCTAGTTTCCTTAAAATATCATTCAACGCTATTATCTACTGCATGTGGCCCATGATGTGTGCGAAAACGGGGTATGCGGCTCAGCGGCGCAGCCAGATGGGTAGCTACCAGGAATTCGCCACTCCTCAAGATCTAACAATAAGATAATCTTAACAGATCCATAGATTATGCGAGTGTTTGATGGAAATAAGGTGGATCGAAGGTGTCCAAATTAGAATCAGTATCTTTATTAATTAGCTTCTATCATTACACGAAGTTTCCTGCAAATAAATTTATAAACAAGTGCTCAGATAATAATTTGTTGAAATATTTGCCCCCTACAAACTAAATTTCTGGCTTCCGCGATCCTGTAGAACTACCTATTTAAGTAATGGCAACTATTATTAACTACTAAATATTAAATTATTATAATAATTAACGTTAAAAATAGACATTTATAAATCGCCAAATATTATTTATCGATTCATATAATTTTTGGTCTTATCTCTAACGTTTTATAACAGTTTCATGGAGTTTTGATCTTTGAATCAGTCGAGATATATATGCCGGTCTTTTGTTGTTAACGTTTTGGTATTTCACTTCGTGATCGTTTGGGAGTCGTTTACTATCAAAGTTATTTCTCATTGGTGTCAGCCCAAGTTTGTGAATGGTATTTTCAATCGCCTCACGCCCGTAGTTCCGAAACCCAGCGTCGGATACGGCTTCCATCGGATGTTCCGTGGTTATTAAGCGAGGGCGCATGTAGCTCTAATCTAGCTGCTTCGTGTAAGGTCTTGGCTGAGATTTCGAGATAATTTTAGGGCTAAGGTTAGAATAAAGCGTCTCTTTTCCATGGTCATGCATTCACTAGTACGAATGTTCTTATCCGTTGGCGCTATTTGTCAGTTGATTCGAAGATCACCTTTAAATTCTGCGATGCCATTATCGTAAAGCGCTAAATACAAATGAATATTCGCGGCATTAAATTTTTTTATGAACTTCCAAAATTTGTTTGATTGACATATAAAAAAATCACACTGCCAACTTCGACTTTAGATAACGTCTCCACGAGAAGAGCCATATTGAAGAAGAATGTTGAATCAAAAGTAATGGCATATTTATAAAAATCCAATAACAAGTCACACTGGATGCGTGATCTCGTTTTTGAGAGTGGATAGGCTGCCTTGTTTACTGAAAAATACCTTCTGTGCGCATTCGTATGTTTGAGTTTACATTTACAATATTTTCCTGCGACCCCTCTAAAGCGCAAATAAAGGGCTGCTATCGCACCTTACCCCCTAATATATTTAAAATATTTTATAATTGGTCTTAGACTACAAAGAACAGATATAAGCTCAAACCGGAGCCTTCTGATATTGGATATAGTCAGAAGCTCCAACAATTAAGAGAATAAAAAGGAGCGTTACTAAGATGTAAGAAGCATAAAGTGTTTACAATAGTCGCCGGTAGGTAATGTGGTGGTGGCAGCTAAAAAATTAGTTTAAAAATCTATTAAACAATGCATTATATGGGGAAATGTTTCGAACATAGCTTGTAGAAAATTAAATTATCTACAATGTTTATTCCTATGCGTTTTTACATTCGTCAAATATTAAAGAAAATATTAATGAAAACGGATAAGGGGAAAGAATAAACACCTACTTCCGGTTGACCGATATTTACCAAAAACTAATCAATTCTTGCCTCTTTAACAACAATGCCAAATATGAAATTTTGCATTGACCTAATTAATAGTTTTTGAGTTCGAGTACCCACAAAATTCCTGTCACAGACACACACAGATACATCCACAGACATAATCCAGAAAATAGTCAAAACGTGTTCAGGGGACCTTAAAACTTGCATTTCCGTTAAATCTCGAATTCGATTTTTTTCATGAAATCAATACTTCTCTATACTTTGTATATGGAGAAAGTAAAAAAGACCAATATCATCTGTTGGTTCTAGCGATTATTTCCGCGTACTTTCTCGTTGCCCGTGGTGGACCCGCCATGCTCATTAGCCCCAGACAGTCCAAACATGTCACTCAATTGGCAGTTTTCATAATCTTATTAATCGATAGAACCTTTGCTCCATTGCGGGAGAATGAACGGGCAGAAGCAGCGCAGTTATCAACCTCGAGTGCCACAACTATTGTCACAGCACGAGAATAAGTGGGGTATTAGGCACCATGGGATTCGTTGGAATGGGCCGAGACATGATTTCGCAACCGCATGAGAATTCTGCCAAATTAAAGGGACTATCGTATCGTTTTTTTTATTTTTCGCGCTACCATGATGAGCCGATATGTTTGCCGGGACGGAGAATTTTTTTCCGCTCTTCCCAACCCGCTCTCGGATCAAGCAAAAGCGGTTCGAAAAACGGCGTCCACATTGTCCTCGGCGAACTTAATGGGATATGCCAATGAGCGAATCAGTTCCGCCGGCAAATTGTCTTCGACATTGAATAATTCAGAGGCCTCTGAACGATGAATCGGAGCGATTAAGCGGAGTATGCAAATGACGTGCCGCGGATGTCTCGTCATATCCCTCCGGGCGCTTCGTCGCGCGGCGGCACGCTAAAAATATCTCCACCGATGAACCGAGATTCAAAACGGTGGGAAGTTATTACTCTCGCGCAGGCGTTTTTTTTAGTCCGAGAATCCAACCGATACTGCCTCGCCTCTTTCTACGGCCTTTCAATTCCACCTTTGCCCCTTTGCCTCATCCGCTCTCCGATATTCTCCCTTCGCTCCTCCGTTTCCCTTCACTTAATTATCTCCCTTCCAACTCCTTGCCTTTTGCGACCCCGTATCGCGGCCCACCCTATCTCTCCTTTCCTCTTTCAACCAATGACGCACCTTTACTCTCTATACTCTCATCCTCCTAACAACCCACAACGCCCACACTCTCACTATTGCTCTCTCTCTTTCTCAACCTCTCCCTCGAGCCTTTGGCAAACACAACTTCCACCGTCGCTTAGTTTTGTGACGCGATTCACTCCTCTCCCTCCGACCTTAGATACGGCGCCTACAACGTTGCAACATCGGATTCGTTTCCCACCTGCAAAAAAAAGATGGAAAAATGGAAGTCCTCTGGTATTCGCTGAAAATGACCAATTTTTACAAAAGATTTTTTTTCCGGAGTACGGTTTTTTCCTCGGCAATTGAATTCCGCTGACCTTTTGATCCACAACCACTCTCGTGTTTACTTTGGGCATATATTTCGCTAATTTTTGCATGTATAATTCATAAGAACAAAAAACAATTTTTAATCATACTTTACGTTTCAATGACACGACATAGGTATACTCGAGTAACCTCTTTTTAAAAACTTTTCTGTGATAGTCTTAACTTTCATGTTAAGCTATTCATAGAAATGTTTTGTGAAAAACAATGCTTTAATAAGCGGACGAGGAATAAAAAAGTAAAATTCCATTGCAAGACAACTCGTGCGTTAATTTTCCTTCACAGCTAAAATTTGTCCCTTCACATTCAGTATTTAACATGTGACTAAAGACAATTCTTCCCGCCAAACGTCAAAACGGAGAAAGCTAAACTTGCAAGAGTTTCCTTCATTTGTATTTGTGAGTAATAACAAATCGCTCTTTTTGACTGATTTTGATTGACATGCTTAAAAGTTAATAAAGAAATATATACAGGGTAACACCCTAGATCGATATCACATTGTTGTCAGGCTCGAAAAAGTTTTTGTACGAATGAAATATTATATTTGTAATACATTTAATAATTTGCCCTTAGACGTCACATTGTTTGCGTTTGAATTGTATGCGTATAATATAGCGTGTGGACGAAAAGTAACGGACGAGTTATTCCATAATAAAAAATCCTATTTCTGGGATAAATATGACATACAAAGATGGAAGAATTGATATTAGTGGCACCTCGCGACCCGCATTGCCCGCTTCCGCCTTCTTCGCGGGCCATACCCAGTCAGTACTCAGTTCAAGAATAATTGAAGGGAACCAGAGGGTTTAGTTTCCAGGTCAATTGTACCTGATTTGTTTTAAACGAATTATCATTTATGATAATAGAGAGGTAAAGACGAAATACATTGATTTTATAATTTTCCATTTTCATTTTACGTTACATCATGTCCTTTAATTGTTAAACTCATGGATGGCTGTCCATATTTTGGCACCACTGTGTTATACATATGTAAAATATATTCTATAAAATCTGTCGCGGGCCTCATGTAGCAATTTTGCGAGCCATACTTTGGAAATGCCTGATTTATATGCATTTGTTGTGATAGCGTAGCTAAGATGTTTGGTAAATACGACATGCATTATGTATACATAGGAAATGTTCATAAAATTATTCTTTTCTTAAACATTTTGATGGAATTTTAGGCAGCAACATCATAAAGCTTTAATTTCGTCTTATATAAATACATAAAATACGTGGAGAAGTGCAAATACTTAAGTGTAAAATATTATCGACTTCTTGGAATTTCTCATCGACGATATCAGGTTCCATATTGTGGAATTCACTCATCATAAAGTTACAGAATTATTCTTTCAAGTGATCACTCTTGGAATTTGTTAAAAAAGTACGTTATTTGTTCTATTCAAACAGAAATATGGAAATAATGGAAAACGAGAGAATCTTTGCCGTGTTATGCATAGGCGCTGGAAAAGCGCGTGGGATAGGATTCCATATCCTCCATTTTGATGCAAATGTACATTTCTGAGAGAGTGGCTCGAGCGAATAAACGTGCTGAACGTGCACGCATGTAGCTTCTGAATTTTTTAAATCAATGGAGTTGGGACGAGTTTCATACATGCAACTGATTTGTGTAGATTCACAGGTGATGGTAACGCTCCTTTACTCGCGGCGTGCGGCTACCATGTCACATCAGTTTGAAATGACCTTATTTTATCAGGCGAATGCTTCCAATTTAACAATTGCGTTTCATCCGCCAGACATTATTATTGTCTTCAAACGACTCCAGGACTCACGAAATACACGAACTTAGTACTTTTAATAAAAGTAATAGATGTTTAATTACCCAATTATAAAAAATATGAAGATTCATATGGATATTACGAATTCGTAATAGCTAAAATATTTCCTGACTTGCTCCCATAAAGCGCACTTTGGGTATTGGAAACTTTATTTGTAAATTTAAGCTTAGCTATGAATGTTGTTGTAATATATATTAGGTTTCCAGAATTTAAATTTCCAATATTCTTGCTGTTTCTACTTGTACTTACATAAAAAATAAATTTATAAGGGCGCTTGACGATGAAACATTTTAAGCTTAAATTGTCGTAAACGACCTCCGAATCGAAGTTTCTGCGACGATATCGGGAAAACTCGAATTCGTATCGCATCGCCAGCACTCTTCGACATAACTAATCTTAATATCAAAGAATTTTCATGCATCAGATTGTAGAAACAATCGATATTAGTGGAACAGGATATCCTTCACGGGCACTATTTCGGTGTAATGGCGATATTTTATGGTTTACGAGACTCTTTGAGGGATACATGAATATCGAGGAAAAAAGATAAAATTTTTACCATTCCTTTCCGCTTAAAGAACTTAGAAAATCGATAAAATCGATTCATCTTTTTGAAATTGCAGCATAGATATCGTTTGTTGATCCACATAACACATTCCGAATCATCGATATCGAATCGATAGTCTTACCACAAATGACGTAGGAAAGATTCGATGAAAGAAGCTTTGCAAGTCTTCATCGTCTTCTCCGCTCGGAAAAGGGTTTATATTCAGGCCTACAGAGCAATGTAACGAGACTCGTTCTCTCTCTCTCTCCAAGTGAACTGCTGAAAAAGAGTAACGATATTGTCAAATGAAAGTTGCTTAGCCATTACTCTGCACGGAGACAGTTTTCATGCGTTTAAACGACGCATCTTCCTATTTTTTAAAAGGACTTCTCCGTGAGATTCATGCGAAATGTCGGCGGCAGCATGCGATAGAGAAAGAAAGAGAAAAAAATGACAAGAGCGACCCAATTCCCCCAAAATGTCTCGGGCCTCCAGGGTCGCCCAGTGCCATCTGTTTTCGCCCTCGAGACAATATTCCCATCAAACTTTGTTTTCTCTCCCTTGTTTCCTTTTTCGCAATAGCTTCCAGTGGCGTCGATATTTTTCCTCGATCGTGGTTCGAACGCAGTGTTTCGATGACACACGCACGCATAAAAAAAGGAAGGACGTTATTTAGATGAGGGCCACCGCCGTAGCCACGCCACACAGTAGCGCCCTCACAGTTTTAAAATCGAATGTTTATATTTTTTTAGCGCGTGAAAGCGGCGTTGCCAAATTTTCGTATTGCGGTTCAAAAGCCGTGGGTTTTTTTAATTGCAGTACATGCGAATAGCGCACGTGTCCTTTGCGAATGACCCGATTCGGATTTGCGCGTGGACTTAGGGAAAAAAGGCTCAATTCAAACTTCTAGTGCACTCCTGGTTCTTCATTTTTTACAGTATTTTTGTCGCTCCCGCGTTCACAGGTGCAAAAATTTTTACGTACACGGTTGAATAATATCCAAGCACTTCATCCGTAAAATAGCAGATAATGGAAAGGACCGTTCTATTTTAACTTCACGAGTTATATATATATATATATATATATATATATATATATATATTAACTAAAGGAAAAGAAAAGGTAGTGATGAGGGTGGCAACAAGGTGTTGAGGGAAGCCCAGCGGACACTCACCAAGTTGAGGACCAAGCTGGCAGGCTGCTGGGGGCGTCGAAGAGACACGTAAAACACACGAACATATATACATATATATATATATATATATATATATATATATATATATATATATATATATATATATATATATATATCGCTACGGTTAAATCACAGATTTCCATATTAAACATGAAGCGAAAAATTTTGACCACTCGACATAAATAATTTCTCTGGCAAATTAAAAAAATAATAATTCAAGAATAAATTATCGAGCTTCCCATACGTGCTGAACTCAGTTGACATTTTGTGACCGTAAAACGGTTATGTATATCAGATACAGATTTTGGCTACTGAGCAGCCATCCTCAGTGGTCATAAAGCTTAGTACTCGGAATTATTCAGAGGCCGTTAAATTTTCAATGAAGACGGGTGCTTGGTAACTAAAATGCATTCGCAGTAAAAGTAAATGTTTTCACCATTATCGGTAATCTGTCCGCAGACAAGTCTGCGATTATTATTAGTTTAACTTGGTTCTACACGTTCTTCTGTACTTGGAAACCTACTTAATTCCTTGATAACTATTTTTCCCTCGAAAGCCATCTATCAGTTGGGACTCGTTCCTTCCTCTTTCGACTTCGAGTTTTCCTTCAAACGCCTCTTTCACTGAGGAATTTCTCCTTAGGAAATTCGCTTCCCTCTTTCTCAACATTTTCCTTGTCGATCTCTTCTCTCCCGTTTTCCTTCAGATTTCCTCATTTTAATCTACCTTTCCTTCCACTTTAGTTTCCAGCATCCTTCTCCATATCCACATTTCGAGGCTTTCAAAGTATAGCATACCCCGTTTTATGAGCTTAGGTGTTTCCGCTCCTTACGAGGCGACACATTGCATTTCAAACGTTTTATCGCCACAGGCTTTGCCTTGGTATTTCTTTTCCTTTGTATGCTTTAGTGCAAAAATTAAATAAGTTGCTTCGAGTTAATCGAATCTCCCGGCGAAACCTTATTCGTTGAAAGTACTCACCCCGAGGGCGTAATATACTTTCAAAACGCATGACAGAAACGTCAAACTCGGATAGGCATCGGGGCTGAATTTAAGCGATGGATGATATATAAAGGCCGCATTAGGTTTAAAGTTTCTTACCGAGGGCCGGAATTGAAAAATCAACTTGATCTGTTTTCACATTAAAAACAATTTAGAAACTGCGTTCTGTTGCACCTCAATAACTAAGGAAAAAATCTTCTCTCCTTTTAACAAAATGAAGTATTTATGTGAAGTTTCGAAAGATTTATGAAAGGCAAAAATTTGCATACGCGCCGCAGTTAGGCACTGAAAGAGCCGAATGCGGCCTGTGAGCCGCCATTTTGACATGCTCGGAGCAGATCCTTTAAATATTCACGCTGTTCCTGGCAGATATTTGACACAGAGAACTCGTTGCTTAAAATTGTCATCTTTCGAAGCATGGGGTTATTATGCTCATCCAGAATTGACAAAACAGCAAAAAAAGAAACTCATTGTATCCGACCAATTAAATTCGTCCCTTTACAAACCTAATCGCGATTCGCTCGGCTGTATTTGTATTCCCAAAAGATTATCATAAGTCTCTCATTCTCTTGCGAGCGTCCGCAAATCTTCTTCCCGCGGCGTTTGCTCCGTCTGCGGCACTTAAAAATCTCCTTGCCACCCACTCTATCTGTCCCCCTTGTGTGTTTTTAGTTCTTCCCACGCCTCAATTACAATCTCCCTCCTTCGAAGCGGAGAGATAGAGGTTATAAAAACAGGACTCGTATATCTCCTCTCTTTTACCCCCTCTCCACGCTAATAACCTCTTCCTTTCTCTCCACGCTAAAAACCTCTTTCCCCTTCCCCTCTCTCCACCCTTAAATCTCTCCCCCTCCCTCTTATAAGTGGCGGTTTCTCCTCTCTCTCTCTCGTTTGGTTGTCTTTTATGCCTTTGGAATCAACCCGGGTCGGAGAACTCATCAGTCTAGTCAAAAACCTAAGCGAGCAGTATTATATAAAGGCCGCGCCGTTAATTAAACTAGCCTTAATATTGAGCGCTAAAAGGTTATATGCGATCATTATAGGGCTTATGTCGAAGCTTCGAACGACGCCGGGAAGTTTGACGAACCGGGCTTTTTTAATTATGTTGAAAATTAACGTTAATGTCAGATCTGGCGTGATACAATGTCATCTATCTTTTTTAAAAATATATCTTTTGAGGCAATTTATTCGTTGCTCGAATCCACTTCGTAAAATTCGATGTGATCAGTAAATTTATTAATGTGTGCGATAAGGGAACAATTAAGTTAGATGGCCCTCAAGGACAGAAAAAATGCCCGTGAAGCAGAATAGCCAAAAATAAAGAAAGAGTTTATATTGTGCCGTAATAAAAATGATCTTAAAATATCATTATGTATTATAAAATATCTCTATAATTAAATTTATATTTATGATTTGAGTTAAAAATGGTATACTTACCTTATTAGGTTGCCGTAGCGATAAATAATAACAAGAGATCGTATAACACGCTGCAGTTTCTAATACTCGGTACTTAAAATTATAAGATTAAATGTTTTGCAAAATTTGTGACTGATAAGCTGCACAAATTTTACACAAAGCACTAAAGTTGATAAAAATTTTATAAGTTACTTTATTACAAGCTGAATGTTATTTAAGAACCTAAAACAAAATTATTTTCATTTGCTTATCCAATTTTCGCACATCTCATTGCAAAATTCCACCCCAAGTTTAGACAAACTCTTCTTATGAATCCGCTAGAATGCCTTAAATGCTATTTCTATTTACTTTTCTTTCTGTACCTCCACCATATTGCCTTCAATTTTATTTTCAACATTACAATCCCATTTCCCTGTAGTGTATAGCCCTATCACACCATCCTGCCTATCCCAATTTATAGTCTTGAACTCCCCTCTCAATTTCCCACCCACCCTATCTCTCTCAATCACTCCGCTTTCCTTAATATTTACCATTCTAGCCCTAATTAAAACACTAAAGATTTTGTCTCCCATTTCAAGCCATTTTCCAATCATATCTCGCTTTCCTCACTGTCTCCCGAATACAGGCTTTACCGTGCTTCGCTTCATTCCAAATTTCTTACCCAATTGATCCATATTCCTCCCGAATTAACTAGACACATTCGACTTGGCTAACCCCTTTTTTCAAATCGTTTCGCAAACAACGGACTTCCATTGGTTTTTAAAAATTTTGATCCAATGAAGTATTGTTACTGATCACAAAGTCATTTACTAGTGTGTGTAATAGCCTTCTGATTGAAGAAAACGACGTGAAATCGCAACTGCACGTGAGTTATGTAATATTTAATGCATTTATTTCGCTGGATATGGAAAAAGTGATATTCCGCTGAAAATGTTAAATTAAATGAAAGATGTTGTGAGTAAAAATAATTCTCAGAAAAAGACCAACGAAAATTGAGAGTTAAAAAATGACTTTTTTCCGCGAAATTTGCAAAAAAGTTTCTGAAATATTTTTCTCTCAACATCCTTGCTTAGTTATTTATCCATCTACTTTTACAGAAATTCCTCTTCTTTTTGTCGTGCATAGGGCCTTTTCCTTTGATTTAAACTCAGGTTCTCTTTCTCGTTCCCCTCCTAACAATCCTCCTAGTCTCTCCTTATCCCATCTTTTTCTCATAATCATAGCGCGATCCTCCCTCTTTCCTCCCTATCTTTTGTTTTCTCCCTTCTCTCGCTTCCTGCTCCGCTCACTCACTCCCACGCCCCCTCCGAGCGATGGGCGCCAAACAGCTGTCGCTTGTTTGCTTTGTCGAGGAGAATTCCCTGCTGTCAACGTAGGCGGCCCTAGTGGCGTGATGGCGAACGAGCGGAGGTGAGCTGAGAATAAGATGAAATAAAAATGGAAGAGGAGAGTGATGCGGAGAGAGAGAAAAGTACGAGGAGGAGGAGAGAAGAGTGGAAAGAAGGGAGGGAAAATAGTTCGAGGGGGTAGAGGAGAAGATGAGAGAGAGAGAGAGAGAGAGAGAGAGAGAGAGAGAGAGAGAGAGAGAGAGAGAGAGAGAGAGAGAGAGAGAGAGAGAGAGAGAGAGAGAGAGAGAGAGAGAGAGAGAGAGAGAGAGAGAGAGAGAGAGAGAGGAGAGAGAGAGAGAGAGAAGAAATGTGAAAGGAAAAAGTGAGAGGAGGAAAGTTAAGGGCGAGGAAGGAGAAGGGCGAGGAAGGAGGAGAAGGGCAAGTGAGGATGAAGGGGAAGAACAATGAGAAGGACAAATGAGGACAGAGAAGAGGCGGAATGAAGGAGGGAGGAATGAAGGAGGGAGGAATGAGGGAGGGAGGAATGGAGGAGGGAGGAATGGAGGAGGGAGGAATGAAGGAGGGAGGAATGAAGGAGGGAGGAATGAGGGAGGGAGGAATGAGGGAGGGAGGAATGAGGGAGGGAGGAATGAGGGAGGGAGGAATGAGGGAGGGAGGAATGAGGGAGGGAGGAATGAGGGAGGGAGGAATGAGGGAGTGAGAAAGAGAAAAAGGGGTCAGGAGGAGAAAGGTTTGAAGCAAGGAGGACATAAATTCAGGAGGAGTGCTTTTGAAAGAAGGGAGTAGGTTGGAATGGATTGGAACGAGGGGGATTTGGAGGAGGGAGAGGGAGGGGGAAAGGGATGGATAGATAGAGAGAGGGAGGGAGAGAGAGGGAGGGCGGGGGAGGGGAGAGAGAGATTAGGAGGGAGAGGGGTAGAAAAGAATATAGTCTGAAGAAAGAAAGCGGGAAGGAAGAGGAATGGAGGGAGGATCGAGAGGGAATTGAGAGTGGTGGGTAGAATAAGGATGGAAGAATTATCGGGAAAAATTGAAAGGGATACCCTTTCACGTGAATTGTCTTCAGTTTTGTTTTTCTTCGTGTGCATCAACAGAAATTTATAAATTTTTCAAGAAGGAAAAAATAATCAGAAGCAGTTTAAAAATTTTGCTGCACGAGCATTCTATTTAAGGCATATAGGGAAAAAATTGAGATAGCTGTCACATGTATTTTTTTGGGAATTATAAATGGATTTAGGTTGCTTGCAGTGCACATTTAAATCTTTTTACGGCACGAAGAAATTGAACTACAAGCGAATTCGCGATTAAAACGATTTCACGGGAATGGAATTTGTCATCTATCGATTGTCTGCGAAGCGATCATCCGATGAATCGTAGTAAGATTCCGTTTGAAAATAATTTTCCCTTGATTTCTATTGCTTTTTGACCTAAGTCACATTTGAAAGTAGCTTAAAAAAATGGAGCAAGAGATGCCTTTAAAGTGCTTTACTGTGTCTCTGTATGCTAATGCACTTTTGAAATAGCTACCTGGAGTGTATCTGCTAACATTGTGCTTTAAAAGCTGCAAACGGTAGTCTAATCAATTTGAAAGATTAAATGACTGAAACTTCAAATTTAACGAATGTTAATTTGCCTAATCTTATTGATCGTCCATGCTACTTCTAAATAATTGATAGTTTACTGTGGCTTGGAGGTGAAATTTGCCATCGGAGGCAAATCAATGTAAAATATCAGAGCCATGTGGTTAACCATAATGAAAGAATAAAATACTCCTTACAATCTTAAACAAGTAGGGATGCACACGGGTATTCCGTGGTACAAAAGTGCTTCTAGTCTAAATATTGGTGTAGAAAGTTTTCTAAGCAAATACATGTATAATGAAAAATTATTTTTCTTTGTATTGTGGTAGCCATACTTTTTAGATTCGTTCTACACATGTTCATTTCGTTTTGCAATTCTAAACTCGCCCTACAAACGAAATTAATTTTTGAAATCGGTTCAGCCAATACCTTCGAAATTCATCGTTACAGAAAAATACTAACCTTGATATTGTGGCAACCCTGTTTAATCGACCCGGTTGAAATATGCTATTTTGGTTATTTATTTATATGAAGATTATATTGGTATATCATATTGGATTATCCTTACGGTCATTTCTCTAGACATACGTGTAAAAGAAATATATCATTTTACTTTTTATTGTGGTATCCCTGCTATTTAGCTCCGCTTTAAGCATCGTCATTTCATTATGATATGTTATAAAAATCTTTAATATAAAATTTAGTTAAAATTCGTTAAGCTATTTCCTTCCAAATCCATAATTACAGAAAGAGTTTAATTTGTAAGTGTGGCACCCCTATTTGGTTGATTTGGTCCAAATATGCTATTATGGTTTTGTATATATGTGTACATTATAAATATTATATTTGGTTAAAATTGATGGGGACAGTTAAACATAAATACTTGTAAAAAGAACATTTTTTATTACTTGTATTGTGGCAGCCCTGCTTTTTATATCTACACAAAACATCTTGATTATGTTATTTTATGTAACAAACCTTCTTTATGCAACATTTTGTTGAAATCGGTTTATCCAATTCCTTCCAAAATCATTATTACCGAAAAGATTAATTTTGCAATTGTGGCCCCCCCTACTAAGTCGATCCGGTCAAAATATATCATTTTGGTCATGAAGTTATGTGAAGATTCTATGTACCAAATTTGGTTGAAATCGGTTAAGGAAAATCTTCCCTAATATGTGCGTACGGACGGACGGACGGACATCATGAAGATGATAGTGCTTTTCAGCAATGACGAAAAGCGCTAAAAACAAGGAATTGACTCCGATTCAAGGATTATTACTTGCTAGGAGCCAAACTCTCCTAATTGCAAACATTTTGGGTTCATTCTCTCATTGAACAAGACTTACTGGATATCGAAATATGTAATACATATGCATTTCAAAGGGAAGTGTGCGTCAAGTCCCATCTCAATCGGTGTATTTCTTTGTTTTTTTTTTGTAAACGGTTATAAGTAGGAGTTCTTCCATTGTTGTCATTGGAGGTAAGCATTTCAAGATCGTGGTGTGTGACACGTTGCAGCATCGCGTTTGTTATTTCATTTTGCTATGGTAGATTTTGAAATCAAATTCCATTTTTTGACCATTTTATTCTTTGCCTGTTGTTTTAACAGCAGCAATATGTGTCTCGATGACCGATCAAACAGTTACTTCTGAACAGTTGCGCAGTTTTCGTGTAAAGCTATTATATAAATTCTCGCTGCCATTAGTTATTTTTGAGAGAGAGGCTACGAAATATTTCGCATTCCTTTATTCACTTCTTGGCGCATTTTGATGGAGTGGCTGGTGTGTAAAGTCCATCATCGATTTTCCTACCCAATGGATTTTATAATTGAGTGTTGGGAACATTGCCATTTTGAATACAGGCAAATCCTTTTTATTTGGAGAAATGGTGGAAGGATAAAAGAGGTAGCTCAAGATGCAGCTCATAGTTTCACCTCAGGTAAAGAGATTGGTGTAGTCTCATTGTTTCTTTAGGCCTTTGCATATCTTGTTTGTATAAGACGGATGTATGAGATGAATTCTTTTAAAGCGAGCTATCAAACAAGAAATGGAAATTAAAAAAGTTTCATAAAATTTTTTCAGACAGGCGCTCGCATTTCCAGAATACGTATGTATTTCCATTATGTCGAAAAATGGGGACTTATTTAAGACGATCCGTTCTTTGCTCAATCTACATTTGTCGAATTGATCCCCATTATTCGGATCAGCAGCTAATCCCGGAAAAATTTCCTTCGGATTTTCCCGTTCCGAATTCCCTTAAAAGGTCTTTCCCAGGACCAATGAAATTAATTCTTCCTCCAGTGACGTCTTTGCCGATTCGTCGATAAGTAACCGATGTCCTCCCGCGGCGCAGGAGATGTCGCGGACTTTGCGAGACTTTCCCGCCGCCATAACCTCCATTCTCGAGGAAGCAGGTGCTAAAGTCGCGTACCCTTTTTGTTTATATATATATTTTGAAGTGGATTCATAGCGAGGTAGGAAAGGATGAAAGAAAGAAAGAGCGAGATTTTTGTCTCCGCCGAGAGATCGACATAATTTTTTGTTGCATTTTTCTATGCATGTGACCCGGTATGCAAGAATTATAATTAACGGGGAGTGGAGCATTTCTCTCGTCTTTTTCATTTCAGGGCGAGCGCTCTTTTGAGGACGCGAAAAGACGACGCCGCGACGCGGATCAAGGCAAAGTTTTTAACGTCTATAAAAACACGAGGACATTTCGACATTAATTTTCTATCCGCCGGGATTGCGACGTCTTTTAAAGGAGAAGTTGGTGTGTTCCAATAAGGAATAGAAAAGGGGAAGATCGATATAGCGCCGTCGAAAATTACAAGTGAAATATTTCCGCGGCTTAATTCCTAAATCTATCTGCTAATTCTTTCGCCTTTCTAGATTTGCGTTACTCCATCTCTCTCTCTCTCTCCCTCCGTGAATTTTGCTCGTTAGCGTCGTGTATTTCGTGGAAAAAGCAATCTTAACGAGGACAATACCGAGCGATACAAGGCATAAGACTCGAATCTCGCCGAGATGACTCTCTCTCGCCATCACTCCAGACTCCCAAACTCACCCTGCACCATCTCCTCCCCCCACCCACACCTTCCTTGCCACCTTCCTGCTTCACTCCCACTCTTCCTTGCCTCTCTTTCCATCTCTCGCTGCATGTCCATAAAGCTACACGTAAGTATGTCCGCCAAATTCACGTAAACCGTATCGGGGCTGCTCAAAAGTCAAGAATCGATACGGCGCGGAATGAGTGCAACCTTATGAAAGGTATAATGTTCAGCTAGTTGTCATGGAGCTCTTTCGACCTCTGCTTGGATTCAGAAGGAACGTGAACAGACTAGTATTTTTATGTCCCAAGGCGAAGCATATGTCGAGTGGAGAGCTGTTGGAGGAGAGGGGTAGTGGGGGAGGAGCAGGTGTATGTTTGTATTTTTGAGTTTAGGGAGGGAGGGAGAGAGAGAAGGAGGGAGTGAGTAAGGGGTAGATGTAACGGGTGAGGGGCACAAGAGAAAGGTGGGAGGGGTAACAGATCCGAAAGGAGGGAAGGGATGCTGGGTAGAGAGGAGGCAGAGGGGCAGGGAGGAAGGCTCGGGAAGGGATTGTGAGGTCATAGAGGGAGAGAGAGAGAAGGAGAGAGAGGGATGAACTTGTTTCGGAGGAGAGGGAGAAGGCAGCTGAGCCGGGGATCGAAGCGGTTGAGTCCAACAGAGCGCGGGGCTAGGTTTGGAGCACCTTGGCCCAATTTTGTCGCCATCTACTTGGCCGACTCATCGACGCTTCCACCACCTCTTTCTTCCCCCGCCCACTCCCTCCTCTCTCCCTTTCTCCATTTCTCTCTCTCTCCTCCACATCTCGCCCAGTGTTTATCCCGCTACATTCATCTTTCTTTAAAATTTCGTTCCACCTCCATTGTGTGATCCGTGTTCCATTTCAGCAAACTTTGGCGTCCCGTTCCGTAAATTTACACACCTTTCGTTATCTTTCATTCTTTATTTTCGAGAAATTTTTGAATTAATTCAACGAGGCGTCTACACATGCGTGTGTTTGCTTGAATTTTTTTTCTGGAGTGAAAAATCTTCGATTTGAAGGGAGGAAAACATGAGATGTTCCAAAATATAGGCTTATTTGAGCTTTAATAGGTATCTATTGTATTTTATTACGAGAAATTTGAGTACGCTTAATATGTACCTAAATTCTTGTATCTAGAAAAATTTAATATTTCATATTTAATCGACATACCATTGTATATGTGATCTTCTGCATACTATTTGTCTTTGAACGTTTTTAATTTACCTGTATAACAATTATCTGACATCGTCCCATTCCTCCATCCCATCAGCAACATTATGATGCAGGGACTTCTTATTTTTTAGTTTTTATTTCTTTTATTGCGGCCAAGAATCGTAAATACTGCCACCTGGAGTTTCTGCTGCTCCAAAGTTGTTTCTTTAACTTTTTATGTTGATGTTTTTGAAAATGATTCTTCTGAAGCTAAGTTTTAAAATTGCTTGTTTGAGATAGCTAGATTATTTCAAGTTTAAAAGCTCTTTTCGATTTTGTCTCTTTTCCCAATTCTATTTTCATTTTCAACTTCTTCGTTGAATCCTACCAAGTTTATGGACTCACGACGTCTTAATGGGCTATGGATGTCCTTTAGGATCCATTAAGTCCTCTTAGCGTCTATTGTTACTTTTTAGAATGCATTATTACTTCAAATTTCTATTAATAATATGGCAAACTGCTCTTAGATTTTGCGTAAAATAGTGTACATTCCAGTTTCTCTACGAGAATACCAGCTACCTTTCCAAGCTTTACTAATATTTGTAGTTGCCTTGGTTGTATAATACTCTGCAATAAATTTACAGACTCGTTTGTTTTATGCAGTACATTTCTTACGATCACTTTAGGTGAAATGTAAGACGAGGAATTTGTGTGTCATCTCTTCAGACCTGATGCATTGATTTAAATTTACTTCACCCGAATTAAAAATTTTACCCGACCTCGATCTGTTGGCGAGGTTCATTTTTAGTTCTCTCCTTCCCTTAATTATCACGGCATCAAATTTAGTGTTCCATTTTTACCATAGACCGGTGGCTGTTTAATATACTTTCAGCTGATATTTTATCTACATTCAGCAGGGGTGCCGCAATTGCAAAGTTAAACTTTTCGGTAATTATGAATTTGGAAGGAATTAGCTCAACCGATTTCAACGAGATTTTGTATGAAGTAGAAATGCAACATTAAATAACGAAATCAAGATGTTTAGTGCAGATATATAAAGCAGGGCTGCCACAATACAAGGAATAAAAAACTTTCTTTTTACACGTATTTGTATTGAACTGTCCACATCAATTTTAACCAAATTTATTACTGATAATACACATATGCACAAAACTAAATTAGCATATTTAAATCAAATCAACCAAACAGGAACGCCACAATTACAACAAACTCTTTCAGTAACCAAGGATTTGAAGGAATTGGCTGAACGGACTTCAATTAAATTTTGTATATAAGATTTATATAACATACCATAAAGAAATGAAGATATTGAAAGCGGAGATAAAAAGCAGGGCTACCACAATAAAGAGTTAAATAATATTTCTTTTGCAGGTATTTCTAGAGACCTGACCTAATGAATTTTTAACCCAATATGGTATATATAATATTCATAATTATAAATAAATAACCAAAATACCATATTTAATCTGGGTCGACTAAACAGGGCTGCCACAATAGCAAGGTTAGAATTTTTCTGTAAATATGAATTTTGAAGGTGTTGGCTGAACGGATTTTAAAGAAATTTCGTTTGTAGGGCGAGTATAGAATGGAAAATCGAGATGTTTAGAACGGATTAAAAACGCAGGGCTACCACAATATGAGGAAAAATAATTTTCTGATTTCAAAGAAAATACATTAGTATACGATTATACTACAGCAAAATTGACGAAAAGCACTTCTGTACCATGGAAAAGCTGTGTACACCCCTACTTGTGATATATTAAAATTGTATTGAAAGGAAAGTAGGCGGATTAGTTCTTTCCAGAACTACTTGTTAACTTATGCTTTAAAAATATTTAAAAATTCATTGATTCATTCTGAATGAACCGTCTAGGGTTACTCGACAATACCTTAAAAATGAAACAAATATACAGTTAATCTGGAAAGTTTACTATGCTATTAGGTAAACGTTATCCTTGGAAGGAAATTTGTGATCGGAAACTTAGCGGCATTCAAGGATTTTAAATTGGTAATATATTATAATGAATGTTATTTTGTTATTTTATAACGTAATTGTTTTTATTTTTATTATTTAGCAAAGAATATTTTTTACAGAAATATTATCTATTCTATCACAATCATAGCGTCTTAGACTAGAACAATTATTTATCATTGGATCTTCGGTAGAATTTTCTCCAAAACTGAAACACCTATAGATGGTGGTAGAACGTAATAATCATTTTTTAAAGATAATATATGTAATTAAGAGATTTAAAATAGACTTAGTAAATCTTCTGAAATGCGTTATTGTGCTAGAGATGTACCATTATTTTATCTGCAATATTGAAATATTTTAACTACTTCTATTCTGAAGGGTAAACATAGAACTATTAAATATAAGATTCTCTAGACCAGTGGTTCTAAGAGAAAAATTCATCGTGTTTTGCCATGTTGTGGTGGCCGCATTGTTAAATTTAAGGTGTAAATGATATTTGTTATTCTACGTAAGGCACCTTAGAAGTTTAACCAGATAAAATAACAATAGCAATTATTAATTATGAAAAATGTGACATCACAGTATTCATCGCAGTCTGCATATTAACTATTGCTATGTTAAAAATATAATTTTGCTGGTGGCCGCATTAAATGCTTCTGGTGGCCGCACTCGAGAATCACTGTTCTAGACTAATCGTTGTAATGTAACGGGAGCCCATCTGGTATTTTGATATTCAGACTATAAACCCCCAAAATTAAAAATTTAAGTATCGTATATATCATTATAAATTGTCGAGAAACTATTTCGTATGTGAAATGGGAATTTGTCTAGTATAAATGGCAAGGATGAGCTTCATCAAATCAATTTTACGGGTCGCATTCCCAAGATGCTTCATGTGATCATGATGCCTCAGAAGTTATCCTCAGGCGAACATATGACCGCGTAAAATACGACGCCCGGGTCTTTCCTCCAGATGACACCAAAATCCAAATCTCATATTTCACGATCTGTGACACTAATCTTCCGCCCGTGCCGCCGTCGTATCGGGGATAGGGCCTATTTGACTGCGTATGCTCTCTTGCATATATCTCTTGCGGACCCATAAACCAAGTCCAAAGAAGTAGGAATGCAGAATAGGGGTTTAAATAGCTTCCTATCTGCTTAAGTTTCCTTTTAAAATACATGTTGTGGTTTATGAATGCCAAGACGAATATGGGAGAGTATGCATGAAAGTACAATTTTATTAAAAAACAACATGGGAAAAATGATTTTTTATACGCGCGATACACGAAGATATATACGTGTGGCATGGTTAAGAGACACGTTAGAGAGCTCCCCATTTATAAGCTATATATCTTAGGTTTCGTAATGAGAGTAGAAATATCCAGTTCTCACATCTCGTTTGCCTGCAGCGGTTTATGTGTGAGAGAAAAAAGATATCGTAGATCTATATTCGAAGTCGTGATCCTAATCGAGTTCTTTTAAACCGTCAGGCTTAGTAGTTACCAAATGTGTGGATTATACCTCGTTGTAATTTCTCTTTAACTTTTTACCGAAGTTGGGATTCTATTTTTATTAATATTTCTAAAAGGACAAAAAAACTTGGTGTATTTGAGGAAAGTTCAATGAAAGTTATAGAGATAATTTGTATAATCTTACTAACATTTAGCTTCGGTTTGGATTTTATAATCATCGCAAGGATGATGTAAAATGAAAATGCTTTTATGGCAAATAGGATCACGAGAGAGATGATTTACCTGTGGCTATGTATCAGAACCTTGAATATGCGATTTCTACGCACAGTGATGTATTTAATTAGTAAATAAATTAAGTCTCTTCCTACAGTTTCCTTCACTGCTATCCACGTTTTAACGAATTCCTTAATTAAATCGTTGCATTAGCTTTCGATTATCATGTATCCTATTTGGAGGCTTAACATTTTATATGCACTAGAGATAGTCTAGCAGGAGAGGTCTTTAAATTATCATCCCCATTTCCAATAAGGAAATTAAGTAAATATTATTCATTTGAACACAAAAAAAAATTCACAAACTGCAGAAATGACTCGAGGAAGTCGGAATAATATATCAAAAAGAGTACCTAAAGAGTATCTAAAAAAACTTGAGTTTTATGTTGTTTGTACTGTCTTTAAGAACACTAATATAATGTTTTTCTTTATCTATAGGTGTACAATGTTATTCTTATGAATAATGGGAAAGATGGTCACTTTGTACCTCTCGTTTTTAGTATTTTTCAACACGTGATCATGCTATCATTATTCTGCTTGCTCATTTTCGTATAAGTTTTTTACTTATTTATATCTTCGAAAACTGAATTTTATTATAAAAATTATTCGACAAGAATTGCCTTGGAATTTTATGTATTATGTATATGTATATTTTTCCTAATTATAGCTGTATTTGCTTGAAAATTTGACAGATTGGAGAATTATTATGGCGAAATGTTTATGCTATTGGACTTAAGTATACCGTCTGTTATTTTTACACTTGGCTGGGTAACGAATATCCTTCCACAGTTAGAAAAACTTGACTTTTTAAAAAGTATTTCTCGTAAAATAGTGCTCATGATGTTCATTTACTGGAAAATTTTTGCGTTTGCCATATTGAAGTTTAGAAAATGGGCTACGTCCTCTTACTTCTGAAATAGTTCTTTGCCTTCTTTACGCATGTGAAGAATTGCTAACGATTTTAGAAAAAGGAAGTAAGTATTAGTTGCACGGACTGTAAAAATCAACGTGTATATAAGGCACGCGATGGTAAAATATTCTTGAGAGTATTTGAAAAAGCAGGATTACATTGGATATCGTACCGCTTGACTCTAATGAGGATGGAGATGAGGGAAAGAGTAAGTCGGTAATCTATGCAACAGATATTATTGAAGAGGACAGGTTTGGATACTGGTACCAGTGTGTTCGAATGCGTGCCACTCAATGAAAAGCGACAAACCTATAAAGTATATATGTAAGAGAAAGTTGGACTTCTGTCTTTTTTCCCCGTGGATGACCTATTAACTTCATATTACGTGGGGCAAAAAACCCACTTGTTACGAAAACCGAATGATTCATTCACAAAAGACATTTTTCGAAGGCGCCACGATTGATGAATTATTTTGGTTCTAGAAGCAATCTTAAGAATAGCCAGGCCCCGATAATTCTGTCTAATTACAAACTGTCTGAATAGGAAAATGTTCAAATATAAAGTTTCTTGCAATTGGGCGTTGAATTATTTCTATTAATATCCATGTCAATTTTTTAAATTAATAGATACTAGTCTACCATTTGAAGCGTTGCTTGCGATTCTAATGATACAGTGAAAGAATTAAAACAAATTTATACAAATAATACTTATCAAATTTAAGAAATATAATCAAAAGAACCTTATTGTATTATTTTTATATTATAATTTTCGAATCATGCTTTAAAATTGCAATAGAAATAGCTCTCCGTATCTATTCTCGTGTCTTCATTTCACGGTATGAAAATTTTATTTTCTCTCTCTCCGTTACGCCATTTAAAAGCATTTCACTCGTTTAAGAAATTTTCAGTTAGAATTTTGAAAAATACCCGTTTTCTCTGAAATAAAATTAATCTTAAAGCAAATTCGGTTTGGATTCGCATTCGATACGGGGACTGTCCGAGGAATTTTGGCACCCCGGGAGAGATAGCACTCCAGCGCCCCCCCCCCTCCGTTAATGTTTGTTGAGATATTTACAATGTACATGTTAATTTATTCATCGCTCTCCAAAAATTATCGATAATGATAAATTAAAAGAAATGCTATCAAGATTCTAACCAGTTCCTTATTAGAAATTGGTATCCAATATTTATTGACTTGGAAGTAATGCATAGATAAATGATCGCGATAGCGCTCCTAAAACTTGGGCGCCACGGGCAGCCGCTCGGCTCTTCCGTGGATTCGATGCTAAGTTCTTTAGAGTTTACAAGTGTCCAAGTCTCAAGTTCGTATCTTAATTCTAACTAAATTAATAACGCAATTATTGGTATATAAATGGCGACGCAATGGGAAATGATTTATGTAAAAAAGTAATAAATCCATAACCATTTCGAATTTTAAGTTTTTCTGATATTTTATGATGGTTTAACGTTTATATCTAAATACCTTTAAAGTTTCATATTCTCACCTATTCAGGATCTACCACTTCCACACCTGTGTGACTCACGCACGCACGCAGCTACACTGCAACAAATTAATACGTAGGACGCGTCTTTTCTTAACCACTAAAACAAAAGAAGTTTGGATGCGTTTCTTTTGCAAGCAAAGCACAAGTTATCTCTTATCTCCCTTTGGTTGTGGTTTCAAACTCGGGAAATTGATCTTTATTCGCAAATTGCGAACGGTTAAGTTTCTCAAACGTTCAAAAGTTAATATCAGCCAAAGGAGATAAAAATTTCGCCATTCTTCTGAGAGCGCTTACAAATGGTCCATATTTGGACCAAATTGGAAGGATTTGCATTCATTGAGCCTTCTTCGCATCATCAGCACCTGCAGTCAGAATTTGGCCTCGAGAGGTTGCCAAATTGCTATCGTTTCTAAAAAGTTTCACTCGTAATAGCCACAGCGCCGTTTTCCTACCCAATTTTCTTTGATTATTTTACCTTCGCTCTTTCTTGCCGTTCGGTTGCTATGCTTGAATTTGAGGGAAGAGCCTTAGGATGTTTCACGAACTATACTGCAGTCATTTCATTCGCCAATCTTTTTGAGGGAATTGACAATTCAGTTTTTTGTTGCTATGAATGTAAATACAGTTTATTGACGTTGCGTTAGGTTCCTATACCAATGTCTAAGAAAGGAGATGCGATTGCGTTGTTTATCTTACAGAATAAGGCTTTTATCCAAAATGGTTTTTAAAGAACAAGATTTTGAGCGAGTTGATTTGGTTGCATACATCTTAGGATATAAAAATAAATTGCAAATAAGCATTTTATTTACCCTTACATCCTGTTGAATATCATCGAAAAAAACTTCTCAAAGCATTTCGAGATAAAATATTAATGCTGTTATAATTTTCTGTGTCGTCCCAACTGCCTCCATCGGTCACGACCAAATGTCCTGGTTCCCCGTATTGTGAAGCCTTAGGAATCCCTAGTCTTTACTATATGCTCCCAGTACACGCTACATGCGGGATAATTTGCCCTCTAATGGTCTTTGACTCCAATGGCCGACTCTCCGTCACTAGGATGGGAGGAGAAGTGACGCTCTCATTCTCTTTGGCACACATTCGGGAGCGAAACGATGTGTTAGCGTCATGGGAACGCACCAATTGGCCACGCCACCTCGCCTCTCCGAGTTGCGTTCTTGCCTACATTGGGCACGTAGGGTCCAGAGCGGATCCGAAAGATTGGGAACCGGGACAGGATCATAAAAACCTAGCTCTCGATGGACACTATGTCGTTCTTATCTTATCGTCTCCCATCGTTGTACTTTTTTCTAACGTACCTAGTGTCATTATAAATATTTTTTCGGTCTTCGAACGTTTTTCAACGATCTTTGAGCCTTTAAACTCTTTCTTATCTTTATTTGTCTCTGTTTCATCTGGAAATCTTCCGTAAATGTTTAAATCAATCAACTTTGCATAGCTTATATCAAGTTACCAAGCATCAAATTATGCCTTAGTTTCAGTTGTTAAATATTAACAGGGCTCGGTCTTAAATACAAAAATTCGGTAAATGCCTAGTAAAATATTTGATTTATTTGAATTTTTACGTTTAATAAAAATTATTTTAAAATTGTAAAATTTTTCTTTTTTTCATGTTTTTTTTTTCTTGATGTGACTCAGTCTTTTCCGCAAAGAAAATGAATTAATACCTTGTTGGAGGCGAAAAGAATGCACTGACTCGTGTACCGCGCTCACCTTTTCCCCCAAAATGTCGATAAGAAAATCGACTCCGCGTCTTAAATGAGGATTTCACAACAGGTTATATAAATTGCGGGTATCTAATATATTATAACCGCTGTGTCTCTGCCTGCGTCTCTGCTTGCGTCCCTGCCTGCGTCTCTGCGTGCGTTCCGGCCTGCCTGCGTCTGAAGTCTTCCGGCATGAACGCAAATAAACCGGGAATTGTCGACTCGATTTCGACAAATCTTTCGCCTGAATACTCGGCCCGAACTCTTACAGCTTTTAAGTGGGTAGTCGTCCCCCGGAAAGACATGGGTTCGATACCAGGATAGTTTTCGTCTTTATGCGTTCTTAGCCAGCAAAGCGGTAATAGCGGAACGTCTTATAGACACGTCTGGTCCGTCCGTCCGTCCTTCGTAACTTTCATCTCCTAAACCGTTTGATGGATTTTAATTTAATTAAGTATGAGTGATCTTTATTGAAAATTATTGCGCAATTGTGATTTTCAACTGAATCTGTCAATTAGAACTTCCACTTTACATAATTATTTCAATAAACTTAGAATCGTATCTAGTTAAATGGCATCCGTCAAGCAACAATGAAATATTAAACTTTTATCTCCCTAGCACTTATACGATCTGTAAGATAGACCTTAAATATTTTTCGGATAGAGAATAACATTTACTACATGAAAGTCCTCCAGGCCACATAATTACGAGTTATAGTTTTGGAGGTAAAATTTTGAGAAATTCCCGGGTAAAATATTGCATATCTTGTTTACATCGATCGCGAAGACAGTTCTCTCAGCAAACAACAATTGAAAATCTATATATTTTCTCCCATTCTCTTATATTATTTGTGAGGTATAAATTAAAAAATTTATTTGGATAGAGATTAACATTTACTACAAGATAGTCCCCGAGACTATATTTTCGGGGCTAAAAATTTGAGAATCACCTAATGTTTCAATACCGTTTCATACGTATTTCCCATTAAGAACGCCTTTGAAATCTCTGTGTATTCCATTAATGGAGTATACTTTTTCATCTTGTTTCATTTGATAAACAGGTAATCGGCTAGAATACGAAGTGTAGACCTTTATTCTTTAACATTTTAAAATATCTTACAATTAAGACTCTGTCTCAAGATTTGTACCATTTCATGCAGAAAAAAATGAAAATTGTCATTCTTACCGCCGATTCTGTTGTTTAATTCGTGTTTGCTCATATTTCAAGTTTATATTCGATTTCCTCCGACTTTTCGACATTTCAAAAAGGAGGTTGCAAGGGTACCCGGCATTGTTCATCTCGGGGTTTTCCATTGTTAGACTCGAACTTTAAGTGCATTTGCACTACGCTTTCAATAAAACGCATGAAGGACAAAAACAGATTGTCTCGAGTGACGTCACCTCCCAGTATAAACGCAAATAAATCAAGAACGGTCGGCTCGATTTCGACAAATCTTTCGCCTGAATACTCGGCGCAAACTCTTGCAGGATTTCCGCCGGTAGGTGTCTCCCGAAAAGGTATGGGTAGGATATCAGGAAAGTTTTCGATTTTGCATTTGATTAACACATAATCGGCTGGAATACGATGTGTCTTTAACATTTTAAAATATCTTACAATCAAGACTTTGACTAGAGATTTACACTATTTCACGTAAAAGAAAATGAAGATTCTTATTCTCACTTTCAGTTCTGTTGTTTAATTCGTGTTTGCTCATATTTTAAGCTTATATTCGATTTGCTCCGATTTTTCAACATTTCAATCGTTGAGCTCTGATTTTTGCATTGATAGACTCCGGCTTTCAAGTGCATTTGCACTAAGCCTACAATGAAACAAACGCATCTAGAACAATAACCGATTGAAAATTCATGTGAAAAGTTTTGTGTAAATATAAACCAAATGAAACACGTAACGAAGAAAAGAAACGATTCCAATGCATTGTAATAATGGACAACTTACCATTTCAAATAGAAAGATATTTCACCCATGCATTGAAAATATGGTTTCGTTTGCAAGTTCTATTGTGTAGTTTAAGCAAATAACTATATTGATAATGTTAATGATTAATTTCTTCCGACATTGACGCATTTTCGCATTGGTTACTTCATATTAAACAAACCACAGATTGTACGATATGCTGTACCACCAGAAATATTGAACAAAACAAAAAATATTGTGTACCGGTAGTCTAAATCATGAAGGTAAATGCTTTTGGTTATGAAAATGGTGTTAGCTATATAATTATTTTAAGATGGAAAATAAAAGTGGTTCAACTGATAACACTCCTTGTAACAATTTTTTGTCATAGGAACTATCGCATTGGGTCACTTTACGCAAGGGTCTCTAGATGTTTGCAAGAAGTACTGCAACGGGCCCCTAGTTGATAATAAATTCACTGCAACACGCTTGCGTCTATGTATATACTCATAGAAGACGAAGAATTCTACAAACTATTTTGGAGTTTGAGATGACGTTATATTTTTATAATATTAAAGCTGTAACTTTTAAATGAGTTTCAAGTTTAATATTGTTACTCAAAATAAGCAGTTCTGTCATTAAAGGTTTACTGTCAATTTATGCCTATAGTTTTGCCGGAATAAGTTGGTATCTAGTATCTGTGATCGCCGAATTTGCCGTGATCTTTTGATGCTTCTTTGACATAATTGGGGTGACTACCAAGGAAGAGATATCTGCTAGCATCGGCATAAAGAGATCACCAAGTAGATTGCGTCACGCAGGTGGGAGAAGATGCTTAACTTGGGCGGACCTTGTTTCATGGAGGGGGAATCATCGGTGAAGATGCCGCATTTTTTTATTAAATTCCAGGTGTCAACTTATTCCGGCACGAATGTTTTTTTTCCCTCCGAGCTGGCCCAAAAATAGGGTTGTGCGTGGTACACGAGGGCTCGCGGTACACGAGTAAATACGGTAATTCACGCATTTATTTTAGTATGGACGTATTACGTGATAAAGTTTTTGAATGATTCTATTTATAAAGGCCTCTTTCAAACTGTGGTCACTTACTAGACGATCGCCTGAGCCAACTCAGCTCCCATACTAATCATTGAAATTGAAACCAGGTTCTATTCAAATTTAACGTATATCGTTCATATTTTATTGATGAATTCTTCTTGGTAACTGAAATGCGTGTGGACACCATTTAATGGCTATACACAAACTCTCGCACGCACGCACGCACGCGCGCACGCACACACCGTATTTCCTCGATTCTATGACGCACTTTTTTCACTTTTTAATGTCTCTGAAATCGGGGTGCGTCTTACATTCGATGGCGTCTTCAGTATTATTTTTTCTTTCGAAAAGCTATTACAAAATCAAGGGTACGTTTTACAATTGATGACGTCTTAGAATCGAGGAAATACGGTGTATATATATATTATATATATATATATACACACACACACATATATATATATATATATATATATATATATATATATATATATATATATATATATATATATATATATATATGGATGTCAACAAGGTGTGCTCACTGGGTTTCCTCATCCCAACACCTTGTTGACATCCATATATTCATTTTACCTTTCCTTTTCCGTAAGTTGTTATATATATATATATATATATATATATATATATATATTGACAGTATTTTTGTTGAAAATTTCTTTCATAATATTCATATACTATCTATCTTCCAAGAAACTTACAAAGGGATTTCTAAAGAAATTCTCATCAATTGGTTATTGGAGAACGCCATTGCAACCCTGTTACTCCTCCCTATCTTTCTATTTGCATCCGTTTTACACTGTCATCACGTCAAAAATCCGAATCTCGAGTTCTCCTTAATTAAGATATATTTTAGCCTGTCATCATATTCAATTATCCCAAAATCGACTTACATTCCGTAAACTTGCTTCAGTGATACACATTATGGGCTTAATCCTCGTTTCCTGACCATTACGGCCTCCTTTCCATCGATGGCCACCTTCATCGTCGACTCTCTCTACTCTCCCCTCCGCGTTCTCTCCCTTCTCCACCCTCCCCTTCAGTCTCCCCCTTCTCCCGCGCCCCATCCTCACTCACTTGAAGCGCCATCCTAACCCTGGCGGCCATGACCCACATTTTCCCCTTCCCTCGGACCACCCGCTTTTTGCCCCCTATCGCTGCATTAATGCATCCGACCATAACACCAACTCCTGTCCCTCTCTCAGCGCATTACAACAATCCAACAGCAATTCTTCTCTCTCTCCTTTTATTTTTACTCCATCTCTCTTCATCCTCTCTCCCTTCCATCACTATCAACCTCTCCTTCTTCGTCGCTCAAACCACCCCTCCCGCTCCACCTTCTCTCCGCCACCCTCTCTTCTTATTCCCCCCTCCATTCATCCCTCTCTGACTACCTCCATCTTTCTCCCAACTCCCTCCATTTTTCTTGTTCCGGTTTTTTATATCCTTCTGTTTATTTTTCTCCTGCTTCCTTTACCTCCTTGTTCTCCCATAAAATCTTCTTCATTTTCGACATCCCTCTTCACCTTCCGCATACCTACTTTACCCCTCCTTCCCATTTTCATCCACCTCTCGTTTCACCACCACGTCATTGCTCCAATTCCAATTCCTATCACGCCCTTGTAGTACTCCTTTCTCGCTTTTAATCCCATTAAACAACTTTCCACTAGCCTTTCTACCCTCTCTCGTCACCCTTTTCCTCTCTTCTCCCTCTCCCCCTCTCCCCCTCTCCATTTCCTATACCTCTCTTCCTCTCCCTGTCCTCTCTCTTCATTCTCTCCTCTTCTCCTCTCCTATTTCCCCTCTCCTCCTCTCCTCCCCTTCCTATCCCTCTCCTCTTCCTCTCCTCCTCTCCCTCTCCTCCTCTCTCTCTCCTCCTCTCTCTCCTCTTCTCTCTCCTCTTCTCCGTCTTCTCATCTCCTCCTCTCCCTCTCCTCCTCGTTGTCTCCTCCTCTGCCTCTCCCCATCTCCCTCTCCCCATCTCCCTCTCCTCTCTTTCTCCTCCTCTCTTTCTCCTCCTCTTTCTCCTCCTCTGTCTCCTCCTCTCCCTCTCCTCTCCCTCTCCTCCTCTCCCTCTCCTCTCCCTCTCCTCTTCCTCTCCCTCTCTTCCTCTCTTTTTTTCCTTTCTCTCTCTCCTCCTCAACCATCTCCCAACCCCTCGCTCACATCTTCCACCTACTCCTACCTCTCCGCCACCCTTTTTGCCACGCCCTATCCTCGCTCATCAGTCATTCCACCTATCCGCTACTTGAAATAAAAAAAAACAAAAATCCGTTCCCCGTCGCACCAACTTTTTCTGTCCACTTAGCCATCCACCACTCCTTCCACCACACCCTATCCTTGCTCTTCTCTCGCGCTACCACGCCCTATCTCATCCTCGGTCGCGCCGCGCGTCACCGCCACTCCTCTTGCCTCGCCTCGTCATTCGACAATCAGCTTCCCTCCCTGGCGTCTATACATCGCGACCTATCTCACCCGTTGCCACCCCTTCGATCACCTAAACCATCTCCTCTTACCGCCATTCTCTTCGCTGCCTCCTGAACTTCACCCGTTTAACCCTTTCCATCACGCCCTGTTTCCACTCAAATAAAAAACCTCAGCGCTACAGAATAAAAAAAAAATTCTCTACGCTCGCCCACAGCATCCACTCTTGCCCGAGCCCTTAAACCGCCATTTTTAATGCAAGCCGTCCCGTTTATAGGACGATGAGGCTCGTTCTAACTTCACACCGTTTATGGAAAGGGCATTTAAAGCTGCGACGGACCATTTACGTGTGCGTGCAATCACACGTCAGGTCGACAGCTGCAGGGGGGTCGGCAAATGCCGCGGGCCGCCAGCGCGATTCTCCGGTTTATTAATTTACCTCGTGATGCTCTCTCTGTGCACCAAATTATTCTGTCGGATACTGTATTTCCGAATTAAATAGAAATGCAAACAAAATTTGCACCAAAAGGTTTTTAATTTTACAAATCGAGCCATTTTCAATTAAATCGTTTTAGTTACCAACTATATGCGGAATTTACAGCACTAGTATATGATGCTACGGCGTCATAATTTAAAGACACCACATCTCAATAGCTGAGTTCTTAAATAAAGCAAATTACGTGCATTTTGTTAACATTGCATCAGAAACCATCAAGTCAGTAGCAATAATCGCTCCTGAAGCTGTACTGTGATAAAAACAGCTCCTGAATATTATTTGATATTACATCGATCCATTCCGCAAGTGGATCTAATTACATCCAGAATAATAAATTTGATCACATTATAACGTAATATACTAAGTGGAATTTATCAGTCAAATTATTTGAGCGGCGATTGTCAAAGTGCGATTGATATCAAACCAAATAAATTTAACGATAGGAGAAAGTATTTTTAATAAAAAACTTTTGCTGATTTCCACAAATATAGTAAATAAAAAAACGACCAGTTTCGCATTTATTTATTTGTGGAAATTAGCAAAAGTTTTTATTAAAAAATACTTTCTAGTATTGTTAATTTTATTTGATTATAAAATTTCACGAAGTCTCGGCCTCGTCCATTAACTTCATTGATAACAAATCTTATGTCCATAATGAGCCCAGCACTTCTATTCACTACTCTGTGATCAAGAATAAGATTTTCAGTATAGAATGTTGAAAAAAGTACTCGTCTCAAATATCTACAATAGCCGTGACAAGGTTATGATAAACATGATGCGCATATAGTCTACAATGCAGCTATATTCAGCGGTAATTCACTGAAAGAATATTCTAAATTCTATTGTTTTCGACCATTATTCCTTTGCTGGAGAAAAAAAAGCATTGATAAATTATATTTGTTGTTGCAGTCAAAAGGAATCGGAGAATCGATGTAATCCCGTCTACATAACGAAAGGATTGGATTTAGGTGGTTAAATTTATCGTCGTCCACAAATTCGAAATGAGGGCACCTGAAAATGTTTCTTCCTAAGCGCTCCCGTGCTCTTTTTACCTATTACCGGGCATTAAATCAAGGTTGCGCATACCGCGGGACATTACGACAACGGAGGGTCAGCCGAAAACGTGCGCCATTACCACCATTTAACGCGGGTCGGGTACCATGAGAGCCATTTTTATTATTCAGATTTGAAAAAATGTGAATACGTTAACTACCAAATGGTAAATTTGCTAAAAATTAGATTTTAATTAAAAACGACAACCATTTTGCCAATTAAAACGGTGAATATGCAACCGCAAACATAAGCTCTGCAATTTAACTTCATAAACCTTGATCTTAAACAGCTGTAACGTAATGTGGTCTTAAACTTATGAACGCTTTCCCTCGTATTTCGCATGGGTTTTAATGCTAGCCCTTTATAAATGAACTGGAGCTGGAATAGCAGCAGTTAGCAAATTAACGATGAAAAGGGAAGTGCGGAAGGGAATTAATTCGCGAATAGATTTTTCAACGTGAAATGTATTCACGAATTGAAGATAGCGGCGTGGTAGTTTTTAGTATTAACGACGAAATTGCGAGGCGGGAAGTAATAACTCTTTAAGAGGGAGACCTTCGCAAAAATATATAATGATCAGCAAAACAATGGCGCTTCGTTCGCGCTCGTATTACGAGGGAAATCATTTTCGTGGAATGAATTTTACAAAGTTACCTCCTTTTCTACATTCCTGTGTTTTTCATAAATCCGTCGAATTTTTACGTTTCGTTCAAGTATGTATTTTGACACCCAGTTTACTCTTGGACATATTCTTATGTATTAGTATACGTTAATTTTTAAATTTGAAAATAATAAAATGTGTTAGTTTTTTTAACTATCTAAAGCAGTTGTATGTTTAGCGATAGGAAGTTATGCTTAGTGATAGGAACTTTCTAAACTAACTTTGGTAAATTACATTAAATAAACACACACAAACGTAATGTGCATTTCTGTATATAATTCACGACACTTATGTATCATGTCTCTCGCATCTTCTCTTTTGTGTCTTTTACGCTTCTATCTCATAGATTCACTTATCTATTACGAAGACTCACTTTGCACGGTTTACGTTTGTCGTAGTACATAATCTAGGACAAGGAAATGTAATGGAACCGACAGAGTTCCTTGGAGTTGCAAGGATTGGTAGTGATCGGGCGGACATTTACCTAATGGCGTGGCGGTCCTTGTGAGATAGGACGGAATTGGAAATGTGAAGCTCGAGGCAGCCCACTCTACTCCAACAAAAGAAGTGTGCCGTTCCAATTTCATCTTCGTTGACTTCCAAGCCATCAGAAAAGTGTGCGACTGATCACTTTAATCCCTTTCAGCGATGTTTTCTTTGCTCGTCTTTTATTTCAGACTGGCCCCAAAATAAATAGAACTTTGGGTTCCGAAAATGATCACATCACCCACATAATGCGCGTTAAAGATATTTTCCAGAATTTTTTGCGCTGCATTATCATCGATCGATTTTTTATGCCACAAATACTCCACTTCAATGTTTGAATCATAATCTTTTAGCAACCTTTAGTAATCTCTTTTCACAAAAATTAGCGAAACGAGTGTTTGTTTTATCGTTGTGCCAGCTGAAATCTACCATTTTTAATATCTAAATATAATTTTTAAATTATCCACATTATATATTAGGAGTGGACCTAAAATGGTAGATAGGGTCAGTTTGTACCGTAGGTTTAAATGGGAAACCATTTCACTCCTCATCGATCTGCAATCCATGTGCATTTATAGATCCTAGTAATTTATACGACAACGTAATATAATATACGTATATGGTCAAGTATAGACATTAAACTATGCGGATATTGTACGAGTCAATCAAAATTGATTAATAATTTAATTTGCAAGATTTGGTGTCAGAGCTAAATTATATACTGCGTGACTCACAACTAAATGAAGTCATCAAAACTGCCGCAAAATTTAGCCACGCTCTAAATATAAAAAACATTATAGTAACGGATAAATTGCAGAGAAGCCAAATAATCTGAAAATGACCAAAAACCTTAGATAACGCACTTCAAAATGCTTCGAGTTCCAACGATTTCAAGAGCAACGGCGATGTTTTGCAAGCCCAGCAGCGGTCGGGAGTTTTGTCACCGCGTGCGGGTAATTTTAAAACAAACAATAACTCGGCGGTCTCGCTAATTCGACGACATTCCGAGATTTGCGTCAGTGTATCCAAGTTGCTTAGCACGCGCTAAAGAGCGCAGGAGGAAATTGAATGCGGGAAGGGAAGGCGGGCGGGCGGGCCGCACTTTTGGGTCACTGAGGGAGAGAGTGCGCGGCGATGAGTCCAGGGTCACGTGTCGTCCCTGTTGCCAGTATGCGGGAGAGTGGTTGTGCCTCTGGGTCAGGTTAAGAGGAAGGAAAGGGGAGGGGAGGGGCAGTGCGGGGGAGAGGGCCCAGAGGCGCAATTTGATAACTCCCTCCGCTTACCGATCTGTTGCCTCTAGAGAGAGCGAGAGAGAAAAGGGGGAAGCGAGAAATGATTTTAAAAAGTAATTCTTCTCAAATCACGTTTAATAAAAAAGAAAACGAAAACGCGTCCGTTTGGAGGGATCGCATTATATTCCATGCTCGAACGATGACGCGGAATTTAATTAAGAAAAAGAGTGGGAAACAGCAAGTAGGCCAGTAGGTAAAAAATGCGCGCAATGAGGCGAAAATTGTATTGCATTCATAAGATGCTTTTTTAAAAGTTTCATCGCTTTCTTTTGGAGCCCATTGCAACATAAATATTCTATGAAAGATTAACCGAAGATGGGACAGAAATAGGTTTGCGGCTATATAATGATGATCGGGGATGTAAGGCTTGAAAATTCTAAGGCAATATTCCTTTATTCCTATAATATTATCAAATATCGTCAATATTTAATAAATAAATGGAGAAATAAATTTATGGCGTTAATATTATGTAATATTGTACTTGATTCTGCATTGCTCCTTGCATTTTATTGTCAAGTAGTGCATGAGAAAAGTTAGAAAGGTGGTATAATGTGGCATGCTGCAATTTAGGTAATCTTGTCCTATTCCATAGATTTGCGCATAAAACGTACAGTATTTGCCAAACGTCACCTTACCCCCATGTGTTAAGATTGAAAAGCACAAATAAAACGCACACGTTATATATTTTATACTTCTTATTTTAATTATGGTATATTCAATAGTCACAATAATTTCTAATAATCAAGTACATCAGTATCATTGTCCCATATGTCCATTTACCCCTGGGTTAAGTGAACTGAAATTGGGATTTGGTATGCTATTTTATTTTTTTCTCATTCCGTGGAAGATACAAGTGACATAAGTTTATTCGAAATAGAGAAGCCTTTATTAACAAGTGTTTGGGTCATTTTATCCATGCCTTGAAAGACAAATCATCAAACTTGGCACCACCTCATCTTTGCTGAAAACAATGACACCCATACTGATGCTTTTCATTGTCAGATATGATTCATATGATTGTGATAAATCATAAATATAACAATCAATATCACATATAAAATGTTTTTATTTTTCAAACTCGATCTTAATACCTGAGTTAAAGGGCCTTTTGGGATATTCTGTAAAATATGCATATAATTACACACTCGAGACCTTATGGATTTCACCAGTCATGGGTCCTTATTGCTTGCCAAGCAGACCAGTGAAAGTTATCATTGTTTACGAAAACATTTGTAAACCTTTCTCTGAATGTAATCGGCGGGCGTTACTATTTCTGAGAATATCATAATTTCGGATACGATTTTTCTGGAGAAGGTCAATTTTAGTATTCATTGCAGACTCATATTGCGAAAATATCCTTTAGTCCTCTTTTATTTTGGAGAATCCTCTCTGAATTTCAGTTAAATCGTACTCTCAGTTAATTTTCATTTTCCCCGGAATTTTAGCTTCTGATTTTCATTTGCAAATTGAATAAAATATAAAAGTTGGTCAACCTTATGCTATCGAATTGCGGGCAGGAGGTGGTGAATAATTTTTGGAAGAGCCCAAGAAACTCGCAAGATGCCAAACCGATTGTTGATTATGATGAATAGATCCGTTGAGGTTTTTCTTGCTACAATTAAGTTTGAGGATATGGAATAATGGGAACAGTGACCGAATATTGCGTCTCTTATCAACTTCTTTGCTCCTTGCATATGGTGCCACTCTTCCGACCTTGGCCTGCTGAGTTGATAGGAAGGGCCTGCGGCGCAATAATTAGGCCACGTGATGAAAATTAAGGGGAAGTGTGTATCAGAGAGGAATTGAGGCTCCATTTCTGGGATACTTGCGCCTTTAAAGACCTTGGCTTGTTCAGATATTTTGGTCTATCAGCAGTTTCCTTTTACGCATTGCTTAATTCTTGGGTGATCTTCTCAAAAAATCCTGTCTTTCTGGGGAGAATACTACACTCAGATTAAGTCGAAAAATTATATTATTATGAGATTCATTAAAAATATCTGAGAAATATTATCTGAATGTATCACAAAAATACCCCACAAGGGAACTAGTAGCTGGAAAAACTCTCCGTTGTTTATTGTGCTGATTTGCTGAGAAAACAAGATGCTCTTAAGAAGTGAAACTCCAGTCGTGAAAGATAGTTTGATACTCATTTAACATTAACTAAAAATTTCACGATGTTTCATAGAATATATAATCTTAGTCTAATAATCAAAATCACGTATTATGAACGGATTCGAAGAAAATGTTTTCCATTAATTTTTTCTGTTCGCTGTGAAACTCGAGCTTGAGCGAAGTATCATTTTTATCGTACCGTTATCTTAGTCTTCTCCATCAAGGATTTGGATTTTTAACTCTTTCACCAAATGGAGAATCTACTTTATAAATAAAATCACGATTCAACATGTTTTAGTTTTTGAACACAATTACAAAATCTTCCTCTTGTGTGACAAAAACCGTAATTATTTCGTGTTTTTATACCTATTCTTGTTCTTCAAATATTGGGTCATCGACTTTGCAATGTAAATGATTGCCTATTTTACAAACTTATTATTACCTTCATTTTTTTTCCTAGCCTCGTTTTCGCCAGCCAATTTTTTTGCTAACGTCCACCTCAATTCTTCTATTAACCTTTTCAACTAACTTCCTTTAATCCTGCTGATTAATTTTCCCGCTTTTACAACTATATCCAATTTTAAGTGTCCTTGTTATTTCCTCTTCTTACGACACACACACAAACATCTCGAATGTCTTCTAATTCACACGCGTCATCTTTTCTCGCAGTCCGCATGGAAACAGTCTCCCCCCTCCCTAACCCACGCAGAAAACATCGCTGTGTCTATATACGCTTGCTCCCTGGCGTAACTCGAGGCACTAAGCATCTCCAAAGCGACTGCTTGTTTACGCGCTTTGTCCTTATTTGGCCCGTATTTTCTTCGCGTTTCCCATTTCGCTTTTCCCATGCGTCCTCTGTCGTCCTGGCTCCCGTTTTCCCCTAGTTTCTTTCGCCTCGAGGGGATTATACTCGAGGACTACACGCGCAGCTTTGCTTCCTTTTCCCTAAATGTACGTGGTCTGTACGTATGCTCTTACGTAGGACTTTCTAGAATTTAAATTTCAGTTGATTATAATTTAATCGTTATTAGATTAGTAGGAAGACTCGTTGAGGTAGCCAGGAATTTATTGTGGGGGTGGCAAATAAAAAATATAATTTTTCATAAGAAGAGTATCCTATTATTTTTTGATAATTCCAATAATAACTCATAAACATCGCTATAGAATTAAAAAAACTCATTTAATAAATAAATACACTTATTTTTAAGTTAAAGTTGAAATTAATGCGAAAACAGTCGCAGCTCAAATTATTTGCGATGTTGGAATTGTGGAGGGTGGGGAGCGAATGCCAGGCTGCGCCACTGTAAGGACTAGCCATTAAATTAATTTGTGGATGTTCCTTTCACGGAAAAGAGATTTGACATGCAACAAAATTACAATTTGTAATATTAAACTAGTGAACATTGGTGAACTTTCTTGTTAAAACATATGACAAGAGACACTTTTTGAAATCGTTATTGAAAATGTTTTTGAAAAATTTCAAACTCGAAAAGTGAGTTCAAAATATTTTTCATTGATATACTCAGCTAAATTATATTCCGGCATCGGAGTCAAGAGGAAAGGCATAAACTTTGTTTAATAACCAATTTAAAGTGCAATACAAATATGATGTTACAGCAGGAGAAGTCGACAACCCTCAACAGAAATTTGTTCAAAATGTGCCGAAAAAAGTTTTAAAATCACATGAGCACAAGTTTATGGGATTCGCTTAAAAATAAGGAGATAAACTTAAACCAATGATTTATTAAGCAATATAATTAGCCAATCAGTCGCGCTAGACCTGCATCAGGGATTAAATGTCCTTAGAGCACTTGAAATCTTGTTCCAAGGCCACATGTTTCGATTTTTTCTTGAGATGGATTTTATTATGAAAAATTTCAATTAGATATGGTTGTCTCAAAGTCTCGCTATTAATAAATAAAAGAGATAAATAAAAGCATCAGGAGAATCATCTATTGAATTAGAAAATTTAAAGAAGCAGAACGTTAAATGAACTTTTGCATGATTTTAAAATGGTCCAGATAGCTGAATAATTAAGCCTAAATTTTCAATTTTAAGTCCTTAACGAAAAATGTTTTATTATTTTATTTGTCATATCGGATAAAGTAAATTTATTTTCCCCTAAAAATGGTGCGATGCTGCAAATAATGCATTTAGCGCAATAACCGACGATATGTGTAAAAATTTAACCCTTTCAATACTTCGCGCATTGAAATTAATATTAAAAGTTAAAATCATGCTGTTCTCCTTAGGATATCCTCTGTGACGTTCCATATAATGATCGAATCGAGATGAAAATTAAATTGTAACTTCTTTCCATGTCTATTTTGGATTTATTTATTAAATTGTTCTTTTTAATTTACATGCGAAGAATTATAACATGAATTGTGTGCGTAAATAAAATATACAGTTATTCTGACCGAGAAATTTTGACATTAACTGTTATTAGTTTATGTTTGAATAAGTACAAAAACTTATGGCGGAAGAGAGGTCGATCAAAGGTTACCGTTAAAGGTAGTTGAAAGGGTGAAGCGATAATGTATTCTGAATCGAATCTTGCCCATGTTTTCCTCATCTTTCCAATCTTACATTTCCCGACCATTCTTCAGCCATGTCACGTCATTCACAAGTTGACTGCGTCGTTGGGAAGTTGAACTTTGGCCGCTTGACACGCAGCCGAGTGTTGGGTCGATTTTTTAGAAGCGATTGAAAGAACCTCTCACGATCCGAAAATTGAGCTGCTCATTTAGAAAGGAGTCTTGCGTCGGAAATATTTGGCAAAGTATCGGCTCGTTAGGGAAGGAGAATAAGGGACCTGCGTGTCCTGTTAATAAGTAATTAAAATGCATGTGCGAATCTCTTGGAGTAACATAGGATGGAGCAGAAAGGGAGATAGGAGGGGCGGAAGGGAGATAATAGGGGGGAAGGGAGATAGGAGAGGCGGAAGGGGAAGGGAGCTCTAGCGACGCAGAAGAAACATCATTCCACGAAAAATGCACCACGTGGCATCGTCGAGTTTAATTAAAAAAAAACCGGGAAATCACGAATGAATCGTCTATATCACCTCACGGCATGGATGCAGTAATCCAGGTAATTTCGGAAGCCACAAATCTACTAAGTAGCGTTGCTAATAAATAATTCACCAATCGTCTAATTCTTATAGGAATCGTCAGCAATCGGAGAATTACCGCTTATGGCAGGTATTGCAGCTCATGTGCGCATCGTATTCGCTCTTATGGTTTCATATGTTGCCCAGATAATTTATCAAATTTGCCGTGTTTCATGTTTCATCGCTATGGCTTTCTCATTATCTGTTATTCTATTCTCGCAGATTTTCCCCTTATAATCTTCTCTTCGTTATTTGTTTTCCCCCTTCTTACCTATCCTAACCATATCTACGAACCTCCTTTAACGACTTTAATTAAATTAATTCTCTATTCTGTCCCTCCTCTTCTTTTTCTTCCTATCCTAATTTTCTATATCCACTTCTAGCGTTAAAGGGTCTATTTACGTGAATTCCTTTTCGGCTCAAAATCCGTCTCATACACAATATTTCGGTCTGTTTGTTTTGACCGACTTCTATTTCGTATATTATTAAAACTTGTGGATCAACGTCGTCATCATAGGTGGACCGTTCTTGATTATTCGTCGTTAGACGTGGTTCTCCAAATATTCCAATTTTCCGCTGTTTTCACGACTTGATAACTTTCAAATCGTCCTCAAGCTGACAGCTTTTCCTAACTCTTTCTATATATATTTCCAGTTTTTCTTCTAACACGCCTTTATCACGCTCTCTTTACTCAGGTAATGTTCAATCCAATTCGCGTTCTTCGCTCTTATAGTCTGTATAATAATGAACATATTCAGGATGTTATTTCGCCTCACAAAATAAAGGACAAAACAATTAGTGACTATATTGTATATACAAATGCTCTGGAAAGGTTATTAATTCAATTTTTCTTTATAATGTCAATGCTATTTTATTATTATAGCATCAGAAAAAACGGAGATGATGATGTACAGCTTTTCTCCGCCTGCATTTGCATTTATCACTTAATCTGCACTTTCGGCAAATCTCGTAGATTTCGTTTCGTTACTATATACTTTTTTGCCGTCAACTTATTATTTATTAATTTAATATAGAAAATGTCCCAGGAGCATAATGCTCATATAAGGGACAGTACATAACGACATTTGGTAGTTAGCCGGCAAAAAAACAATTATCACATACAAGCTATAAGATATCAAAAAATATAAAGGCATAATCTATAGTACAAAATAATTCTATATAAAAATCTATAAGATACAATTAGAAAAGATAATAGAACTAAATGTAATAAGTGATATAATAAAAAATTTGTATAATAAATTGGATACTTTGGCTCAAACATCTACAGGTTGAGTATCCCCGATCCGAAATTCCGAAATATTCCGAAATCCGTAACATTGTATTAACTCGCCTCTCAGTCCTGAGTTTAAAAAAATATCTTTGGATAATATGAACATAGTGCCGCCCAGTGATTTAGAAATGATGAAACTATTCAATATTGTCACGTTCATTAAGTGAAAAAATACCTTTTTAGTCCACTTCCATGTCCGTTGACTAATCGAGTAATTATTTGCCATTCGATCTACCTTGTTTACAAATCGCATGTTTCGATTGTAGTCCTGAAAAATGGCTGGCTTTACATCATTTCCATGTTCATCACAGAAATTACCATTTAAAGAGCGATTGTGCATGTTTGTTGGTAAATGGACGTTTCGTTTGCCGTCAAATCTTTTTTTACTTGAACACGTATACATTATCACCCCTTTTTAGTTTCTGTATCTTTCCGTCAAAACTTTTTGGCATTCCTTTGCGACTGGGTCTAACAGTCCCGCAACAATAAATTTTTCGTGTCTTCAGATCATCAAATAAGTGAGGTGATGAGAAGAAATAGCTGAAATGGTTATAAATCAAGGAGATTGTGGAGATAGTGACGATGAAGATGAAATTGTTAAAACTGCAGTAAAAATGCCTGTAAACGACATGGTAAAAAAATGCGATGAACTCGTTGGAGGACTGGAACAGTGTGAATTTATTACAGAACAAGAAATAATGTTAATATATAAGATAAAGACTTTTAAAACAAAAACCTTCGGTAATGAGTCAAAAGACACTACAGGAAATATTTAAAAAGACCATCCAATACGATCATATCATGTATTCCAAAATCCGGAAAAAATACAAAATCCGAACCAATCTTGGTTCCAAGCGTTTCGGATTAGGAATACTCAACCTGTATTAATATAAACACTTTAACATAAATTCATAAAAACCTGTATATAATATGTAAATATATTATAATTAATTATAATTAATTAATAAGATTTACGACACGGGAGAGTGGCCTCAGGATTTCCTAGAAGTAACAATGATCCCTCTAAAGAAGAAGCCAAAGGCAATGCAGTGTAAAGATTACAGAACGATAAGCCTTCTGTCACACACATCGAAGATCATCATGAGGATTCTTAATAAAAGGCTGGAGAAAAAGGCAGAAGAAATGTTAGGGGAAGATCAATTCGGTTTCAGAAAAGGACGAGGAACTAGAGATGCTATAGGAGTAGTTAGAATCATATCAGAAAGGGCAATAGAATACAGTCAAGATATCTGCGCATGTTTCGTAGACTGGCAGAAGGCCTTTGATATAGTAAATTGGGTGAAGTTGATGAAGATATTAAAGGATATAGGTGTAGACTGGAAAGACAGGAGACTGATTAGGAATCTATATGAGAATCAAGTTGTAAAGGTCAGGTTTGAGAATGTGGACACCTGCGGAATAAATATCGGTAGAGGAGTAAGACAAGGCTGCTGCCTATCGCCAACCCTATTCAATATATATGGAGAAAGTCTAATGCAAGAAGCTTTAGAAGGCACAGGGGATTTCAAAATTGGAGGAAGGATTATAAGAACAGTAAAATACGCAGATGATCAAGTACTTCTAGCAAGAAAGGAAGAGGAGCTACAAAAAATGATAAATAGACTAGTGATAACAGGTAGAAAATACGGTATGGAAATAAATACAGAAAAATCCAAGGTCATTCAAATATCGGGTAAAGAAGAGAATCTGAACATAACTATTGGGGGAAAGCCATTAGAACAAGTTTCAGAATATAAATACCTTGGAAGTATCATAACACGAGAGGCAAAATGTACGGATGAGATCAAAACTAGAATAGGAAAAGCAAAAGCGGCTTTCAGGAGAAAGAAACAACTACTTACAGGGAATATAAGGGAAGATATCCGCAAGAAGTTGATAAAATGCTACGTATGGAGTATAGCATTGTATGGGGCAGAAACATGGACGCTAAGGAAAAATGACATCAAATACTTGGAAAGCTTTGAAATGTGGACTTGGAGGAGAATGCTGAAGATAAAATGGACAGATAGGATGAAAAACGATGAAGTGCTACGAAGAATAGGAGAGAAGCGAATGATTATACAGACTATCAGATAGAGGAAGGCTAACTGGGTTGGACATTACCTGAGGAGAGAGAGTATGATTAAAGACGTGATAGAAGGAAAACTAGATGGGAAAAGGGAAAGAGGTAGGAAGAGGTTTCAGCTGATAGACGATTTGAAAGGGAAAGAGAGTTATCAAGATATAAAGAGGACAGCGGAAAATAGGAGTATATGGAGAACCAGGTTTAACCAAGAATAATCACTGACCTGTCTACGGACAGACTACCTATGATGATGATGATATTATAATTCTGAAACTGCATTCCATATAATTTTTAATATTTCTTTCTTAAATTTATTAAGAGGTGTAATGGTTTTTACCTCTGAGGGCAATTCATTGTAGTTTTTTATAAACTGATATTTTACACCCTTTATACCATATTTTGATGTCTTGCGCAGAGGGACGTGAAAGTTATTTTTTGCACGAGTATTCATAGTATGAATATCAATATTTTGTTGAAAGATAGTGTTTCCTATTGATGCTACATTTGTGTTTTTATAAACATAAAGCAGGGAATTTAGTTTTATAACTAGGCTTACTGGTAATATATTGGATAATAGATATACATCCTTAGAAGGTGTTCGATATTCTAAACCATAAATTATCTTATGAGCTCTTTTTTGCAAAACCTCAAACTCATTTATCAGATTCTTATTGCAGAATCCCCAGACAACATTCATTTACTGAAGGTGACAATGCACCATTGCATAATATATGGTACATAAGACCTTAGTTGGTAATAAACCTTTCACACGATAAAGTACACCAATAATTGGAATAATTTTTTACAACAGATTGTACATGGCAGTTCCAATTCAAATTATAATCCATGATCAGCCCAAGAAATTTAGCTTCCCTAGTTTGTTTTAGGTTCTTACCCAAAAGGGTCAATTGTGAAGTCATTAAATGGGTTCTAGATGGTTTGCAAAAGACCATATAATTTATTTTATCCAAATTAATTGCAAGCCTGTTTGCCAGTAACCAATTATATAGGGCTTCTAAATCCAATTGCATTTGCTGGTAAGGTTCATTATCACTGTTACATACATAAAAAATAGTCATATCGTCAGAAAACAGTATTGGCTTACCCAGAAGTGGTAGATGTTTAATGCCATTTATATTGACTAAGAACAACAGTGGTCCTAAAATTGAGCCCTGTGGGACACCACAGGTAATGTCAAAAACATCACTTCTTCATTTTCTAAGACAAAATATCGTTTTCTATTGGTTAAGTAACTCTTAAACCACTGAAGTGGCAGACCACACACACCAATCATTTCCAACTGAAATAAGAGTCTATCATAGCTTACCATGTCAAAAGCTTTTGATAAGTCAGTTAAGACAGCTGATACTGAATTTCCATCATCAAGGGCTTGCTGTAGTCGGATGACAAGGTAAACAGCTGCATTCAATGTGCTACATCCTTTACGAAATCCATATTGACATTTATAGAAAAAAGACTGTTTTTCAAGAAAGGAAACTAATCTTTTTTTTACAACATGCTCTATTAGTTTTGAAAGTGGAGGTAGTACAGATATAGGTCGGTAGTTCCCAGGATAATCAAAGTCTCCCCCTTTATAAATTTGAACTACTCGAGCTACTTTCAATTTTTCTGGTACACTACTTAAAGAAATAGGAACTTGTAAAGGGCCCTCGTAAAGTTTTCCATTAAGTTTTAATTGACCACATTTTCTATTGCACCTAGCCTCTTTGGTTAAGATTTCATTTATAGTTCCCCAAATTACTTTAGGCTTATTGTTACTAGATTCCAATTTAGAACAGAAATATTTCTTCTGGAGCTCACGCTTTTGTCAGTAGGTGGCGTCTTTATCGCACTCGTTAGGAAGTACCAGTGACATCTGTTGATCCTAGCGATTATTTTTACGTGCATTCCTCGATGCCGTTCTGTTCGATCACCGCAATTCCAAGCGATAGAAAGGGATAGTAGGGCGGGTTTTTTTCGCGGCTGCGGGCGAAGAGAGGAACGTTGTTTTGTAGTTTCTGCGCGGGTGTGTCAAGAGGATGGGAAACGAGGGGACGGAAAAAGAGAGAGAGAGACAAGAAATGACATTTAACTGTTTGGCGTTTGGGGAAAGAGTCGTTGGCGAGCGCGAAATGGCAGAAAGTAATGAGGCAGACAGGCGGAAAGAGAGGGAGAGGTAGGAAGAGGGGGAACTGTGGAGGAGGTGAAGGAGTAAGAGTGGGAACTGTGGAGGGGTTGGAGAAGTAAGAGTGGGAACTGTAAAGGCGGCGGCGAAAGAAACTCGCGTTGGCGTATGACGGGGGCGGGAGGGGGCCGTTCGGAAGTAGAAAAGCGTTAAACTGGGCTCGGGGAGAGGGGAAGGAATCAGACGCCTACGAAATACGCCGCGATTCATTAAGAATGGGGATAACAGCAGAAGGGGAAGGAGGAAATGATCCGGAGCAATATTAATTGCTCGGAAGTTGTTTTTTTAATTATTTAAAGCGGACGCCCTTTGCAGGGCCGGCATAATACGCGATCACTTTTTCCAGAGCCCTTCTTGAATGTTTTCTATGTTACGGAATTTTTAATAGCTTCATTTTTAAAATTTTAGTGCCTTTTTTATCTGTCTACGTTCGTGATTTAGATCCGTGCGAGTGAAATGTCGTTTTTACGGCGTGTGAGTGTTTCCCAAGTGACGTTTGCGTCATATTTTTGGGGTAGGAAAAAATAGTTTGACAAATGTTGTTCCATATATAGTCTCGATTAACTGCTTTTAATATAGAAATTGAATTTGCGGCTGTTATCTGCAGGATTATATTTTTTCCCATCACAATGTTTTTGGCAAAACCCGGTTTTCATCACGAGTGAGTAGAATTCGCCAATACGTTACGCAATGCATGAGGAAAAAAGCAGAATTTGTCTGTTTACGATCCGAGGACATTTAATTCAGGACAGAGAAGTTTCGAGAATACCTTACCCCTCGATTAACTCACTTTCCTAAGTGAATTATGACAGATTAAAATAATTTATGTAACGACACGGCAATCAATATCTATAAATTTATTTTACTTGCATTGATAATTATCAAAGTTATTAAATTGTACTTTCTTTCTGGCTTTGTCATATCATAACTATCAACTCGATAGCTCTCTTTAGTTTATGCCGGTAATATGATTTTTATTGTATTATGTGACGACCTATAGAAGGATTATTAGAATTTTTAAAGCATACTGTATTTAGTATCTCCTAGGTAGTATTCATCTGCGTATTGCCTTCTTTTGGGCTTCGCATAGCAATTGTAAACACGCACTCTGTGTATGCGGGTGGTTGCTGAGATGCGGGCGCCGCACAGCCAGTCGGGAGCCACCATCGCGCATTTCCCCCGATATCCTATAAGTTTCTCTTTTTCTCCTCCGTATCTCTCTCTCTCGCTATCTCTCTTTCTCTATCTCTCTTTCTCTCCCTTTCCCTTCTCCCTCGCTCTTGAGGAGGGAGAAGCACTAAACGCTGTCGGATTGACACGGATGATCCATTTCGGAGTGAGGACGCTTTAATTACGGGGCTAGAGAATTATTTTTGCCGTTTCGCGTGTGGGTGGAGATGGATGGATGGGAAATGAGGGAGGGGATTAGAAGAGGGAGTTAAGGGGAGGAACAGTGACAGACTGGAGGATAAAAAAAGGGGGAATTAGAGGGTGGGAGTAAATTGGGAGTGATTTGTGATCCCTCCACCCCTCCTTTCCCATCTCCAAACCCTTCCTCGCTATCTTCCCCTCGTGGCGGTTCATGTGATCAACAGCGGTATTAATTTGGGATATCGTGTGGTTTCAATTAAACGCACCACATGTGCATATAAACGAGGGCTCCTTTCCCTGCGATGTGCGTCCCTCCCTCTCTTGTACAAAAATCGCCTTCTGTACGCTCGTATTCCATTCTTTTCCTGTTTTCCGCGATTTTTTACGCGTTTTTACGAGGGATGGTTTTCAAATTATGCGCGCCATTCATGTCCTCGGAAAATACGTAATAAATTTTGGAACAGATTTTGTGCACGTGTGTCGAAAATAACGCGGTTGCGACACTGAGCCATGCGCACGACGCGGTGGGAAAGATTTTTTTATCCCTCCTCTCCACGTTAGCTTGTGTTATTCAAAGAAGGCCTCATCATTATTATTTAAGCACTTTATTGCGTAGTTTGGAATATATGGTAACACCTCTACCAAAGTGCACTCTTAGCAGAACAAACTGAAGAAATGACGGAAAGAACTAATATTAGATGGCGGAGTTTAAGAAGAGTATTGTAAGTCGGATGATATCAAATGTTCACAAAAAATAGCTCAACATATATCTCCTTATTTTTCGGAATAAAGGTAACAGCTGAATTCAGGAACCAGTAATTTTTTAGATAGTGAAATAGTTGAAAAATATTTTTTCCCGATTTTTTCAAAATATAAATATTACCTACTATTACTTAAATGTGGGTTCTTATTTGTACCTCGCTGGTAATGTTGCGTGTATGTAATTTCGTACACCGATGCTAATTGGGAGTGATAATATTTGTTTGCATGCCGCGCCGTCTACAACTTCGAATTTCGGTAGAATCAAAATTTAGATTGATCCGATTACCATGGAAACTGATGTTTACAAAGGTTGTAAGATTGATGGGTGAATGCGTCGAAAAACTCAAAATGAAAGAAATCAATCCCAAGTTGGGTACATATCATTAACACGGGATTTGCGTTATTAACACGGCCATTAATAATGTTCCGGTAAATTGAACGATGGTGCACAAGTTTTGAGAGGTGAAAACGATAAAAAAATGTCCATTATTAAATCCGTTCAAATTTTTTTCTTGTCGTTTATTTGTAAAGTGGCAATCACTTTCTGCTATATAATACCGTCGCCATTCCATTTGAATTCCTATCACGCTTGTCAAAAGTCTTCGACGTCGACGGTCAGAATGGAATTTGCGGTCGCCTTTCATAATATGAATCGCGTGTCGAGATTATTACTTCACACAAACGGATTAAGATCGTGACGTCATGAGGCTGGCGATGTTCTAATCTATGATCTATATTATTTATATGATACAGCGTTATCTCGATTAACGAAGTAGATGCGCTCCGTGAGTTCCTTTCCTTATCAGAAACTTCGTTAATCGAGGTAGAAATAACATGGAAGGCATAGGGATGCGTTCTAGGCCTTCAGAGAAGGGAGGATACATTGAAATATCATTTAAGTACAAGCAAAAATAATATCAAATGTGCCTAAAAACGTGAAATATGCTAATAAATAAGTGTGATAGAGATTACGGTGAAATTGATGTTAAATAGAATTAAATCCTTAACCGTAAAATTCAAAATTAGAGACAATGAAAAAGGGGGAGGAAAGGCAGGAAAAGGCAAAAGACAATAAAAATTAAAAACTTACAGGTTTAGGGGTTGTTACTCCACGCCAGGGACCTGATATCACTCGCACATTCACTCACTCAATCGCATAGGCACTAATCATAAAGGGGGAAAGGAAACGGGACCGGGTTTGCGAGAAATTACTCTGCGCCAGGGACCCAAAAAATCACACCGTTGCTAGAAGGTTTGTGAGTCAGAACGACCGCGACAGGGACCTATTAAGCAACCACAAACACACGCACACGTACATGCCAAGAGGTAAATGAAAAAAAAGGGAAGGAACGGGGAAATAATACTAGGTTTATGGGAGATTAAACCACGCCAGAGACCTAGTATCGCAAACAGCGGCCTGTAGGTTTATGTGCCTTCCGGCAACGACAGGGACCTAACAGACGAAACAATCACACACGCAAGCACTCGAATGCACGCATACAAGATCTCTAAAAATGAGGTAAACGTACTAAATACGTGTTTCGAGAGCAATGCTCTCATTATCAGTAGCTGATGTGTAATGAGGGGTGTTGTAGGCGGTATTTATATGTTTATGTGCTGAAGTGAAAGGGAGGGAAAGAGTTTCAGCCATTACAACGTACAGAGGTGAAAGGGGATTGGGCCGCGGTCGTTATTCATAACGGAATTTTTGTTTTTGTTTATGTGTATGCTTTCGTATGCGTCTAGTTTGTTTTGGTTGGTTACAGAACCAAGGTGTTAATTCTGTTTAACGTGAAATATGCTAATTAGTTTAAAAATGAGTAAATTAGGCAATGAGTTAATAGGCCCTAATGAAGTCATGCTAATCCGAATTGGCAGCGGTGGGAGTCGAGGTGGCAGCATATACACGGTGAGTATTTTGTGTGTGTCTAACTAACCTCTTGGATTATTATAGTTACATAGATATACACGGAGAAAAGGGACAGTTAACGACATCTGTGGCTGTGACTTTCTCGATAGTCACTTCCTGGACCATTTGTGCTACGTCAGTGATAAAAATATATATCCCTCTTTATTCGCTTTGCATGAAGTTTTTCTTTTTTAAAATTTCGTTTTTTCCCTAGAATATTGCCGACTTCGTTATAGAGTGACTTAGTTTCCATAGGATTGGTTAACCGAGGTATTACTGTATATATCTATAACTAATTTATGATAGTTAAAATCGCTCTTACTAGTCTCGTGGTTGATCTAGTTATGTTTTCAATCATTCAAGTATCCCGGGATGATTCATGACAATTTAGGCACGTCGATCTTTGTGTTACTCGTTATTGTTGTAGAATAATACTTACTGAAAAGACAAAAAATCCTTAAATGACAGGAAAACGAACCATCACCTTTCGTTTTCTGAGCGAGTGCCCTGCAATTAAGCTTATACGACAGGAGGATTTTTGTTTATTGCGTAGAACAGTAGCTTACAGTAAACACGGTAGCTGGCGATATTAATATACCATAAATACCCGTGTCTAGTACACATGTAGGTTTTGGTCTAAAATTCTTGGAAAATGCAACGTACCCGTATATAGAACGCGTATGTATGTATTCTGCCAACCCAGGAAAGCCGTAGACAGAGGCGTATTTGTCGCACACTGGGCGCAAAATACCCCGAACAAATAATTTCACGACTCTTAATTTGTGATTTTTAAATGCGCTTTTGTTATATGCGTAGGCACAATCTCCGTTCATATTTAATTTAAATTTAAATTATTAAAACTCTGTAATTCGTTTAGGTTGTATTTAAATATATCTCCTGCAATTCATTCATCTGAGTTTTTTATTATTTGAATTGAGAGTTATGTACCATTTGTACCGTACGCACCCCATTCTGAGTCAAATAATTTAGGAAAAAGGTGCGTCTAATACGCGGGTATTTAACGGAATCTTCTGATATTGACCTTGGAATTTCAAATGATTTTAACTGAAAGAGAATGGCATCTCCCTAAACCCTGACAGCATTTGAGAGCGAATTTAATTTTACCATTCGAATTCCGTCTCATACTTCGCTGCGAATCTCCTTTCATGTGTGTCGGGTTTCATTCACATCGCCAGGGAGACTTCATTTTAAGGGCGGATGTCCGTCGACGGGCGCCAAACCACACTGCAAGCGGGGAACCCCTCTCACACTCATCCCCACACTTTCACTCACGCGACCACACACACACACATCGGTAGGGCGGGGAAGGGGATAGGGAGGAGGGCAGACATTTAATCAATCCTCTTTTTTCGTCCACGGCATCACTGGCTGCGTCACATAAGGGCTTCGAAAAGTCCCTTCTGAATGAAGGAGTGATGTAATTCCGTCCTTCATCGACGGCCGATTGAGAGGCCTGAACTCGGATCAGCTGCGCGCGATGATGGCTGCCTTATGCACGACGTAATTGTCTCATATATACATTTTTATGCTTCTGTGCTTTCACGTGTTTCTTTGACACCCCAGCTGCTCGACGACTCCGGTAAGTATCCACTGGGCTCCCTCCAACACCTTGTTGCCACCATCCACATGATGATATAACATTTTTCAATCAAAATGACCTCTAGAATCATCACTTGAAGTTATGACTTTATGTCGTGAAACACCCTGTTCGAGGGAGGGAGGATTACATATGTACGAGTTGTCGGTGCTTGCATACTGCAAGCGCTTAAAAAAATCAATATACATCAAGATCTAAACTCGTAAATAAACCAACGCGATCTCCAGAACAAGCGTTTTAATATTTATAATAGATATATATCACAGTAAAATTAATAATAATATAGAAATAAATGCAATATTTTGTGTGTTAGGATTAAGACGTCACCATATGTTTACCTAGTTGATTGACATTAACTATATTATGTAATATATTCCATTGATTCCCATTAAAAGCATGAAATCAATGCTCTTGAAGTATGGAAAATCATTTCCCATTGAAATGCATTGGAGTAGTTTATATTTTTTATTGTTGAAAATCGAAAAACTTTTTATAATTATATGATTAAAAACAAACTTTTACGCAAATTCAGCATAGCTTTGAATTTTGTCTTCTAGAAAAATAAACTTTCTTTTTTAATCCACAGTACGGTACATGTCCCGACTTTGTATCTTAATTGTAAAGAATTTGAAAAAGCAATTTTATATAGCCCTGCACCGTTTTCATAGCTTTTCTTAGGGGTGTTTAAAGTTAAAAATAGGGGTCAAAAAAACCCTTTAAATATAACTTTCTCTTGAAAATTTTCCAGAGGTTGTACCCAATGACCTATCTATACAAAATTTCAGCTCCGTAGCACTTCTAGAAGTACCTTAGGTTTTATATGATATATCCTATATATCATTATCTATAATAAATAGCTGCTTCTTACGGAAGATATCATTATACACAATGATATAAAACCTAAGGTATATCTAGATATTTTACAGAGCTGAAATTTGAAGGGAACTTTGGTGTTGGTCCAAAACCACCAGAAAAGATCGAAAATTCCAAAATTTCCCCCTTTCTTTTGCACCCCAAAACGTTCATTTTCAAGTCCCATTAGAAAACCATTTAAATCCCTAAAAGCCTTTGTATAATTGCATTTTTACATTACTTTTAATTAAGATACAAACTCCAAATCTAAATTAAAAGACGGGAAAAAGAACGAAAATTATTTTTCTTGAAAGTAGAACACGAATCCGTGCCGAATTAGTCCAATTATTCGATTTTTACTGCATAAAAACCGGATTTTACACATTTTATAACAATGGCTCAATATTTCTGTCATGACTACGAGACAATGATTTTCTTGGGGAATTTGTTTTACGTGTTAATAAAACTGAACGAGACCTTAGGGCCACAAACTGAAAAGTAGCTTAATGTCATGACGTTACTCTCAGACCGTGACATTGGTGCGCAGACAATACTAAGAGGAATATTGCGCTGAAATTTTCAGGGTTTGTAGATGTCATGAGTAGGACTTCGGATAATATGAGACCACTCCTGTAGGATTCCTCGGTTTGATTTCAGGCACTCCAACATTTGAGTTTTTCCTGTGTAAATAGTATTTCGGAATATTTGGCAATTAATTTACGGTAATTCTCATTAAGTAGGAAAAATGAAATTTGGTGTGGTGGTTATAGGGCACCAATGCTTGCAGCATGCAAGCACCGATTACTAGTATATATATATACACACACACACACACACATATATATCATTATACAGGGTGTCCCAGAAGTCCGGCCACATAGGACAACTTTGTTAGTTTGCAGAATATCTAAGAATAATAAGGGATCAAAGTTGTTTGCAGTAGACTATTTTTCGGGAGAAATGTTGCTTTATTTTGTCTAGGGCCTTTCGTTCGACCGCTACTCTCTTGGCTCATCAATGGTTAAGCGACTGCGGAAATTCCTACATCCACATAAAGGAGCTATGTGAGGAGGCAAGAAGTGTGAGTTATGCAAGCGAGTGTGGCATTTGACAAATGTCAACAACAATTGATATCAATTGCTGGCATTAAAATGGATTAGTGTGGCCGCTAATGCCTAACAATGAATTAATTAATTTACTGGTGATGTCGGTGGAAACTGTGATTGTTGATGTTGCCGCCTCATTTTAGCGTTCATTTTTCATTGTTGGTGTTTGGAGACGTGACAGTCACACCGGAAATTTCAGTTTTCAAGTGGCAGTTCTGGAGTGCAGGCGGAGAAATGTACGCAGCGCGTGATATGGCGGAAATGGTGATTCTTTACGTGTCCGGCTTGAGCCTTTGTAGAGCAGCAAGGGAGTATCACCATCGTCATCCGGAGGAACCGGAACTGTCAGAGAAAATGATATGCAATGCTTTCAGTCGCTTCATCGAAACTGGAAGCGTGAATGACAGGCCTCGTGCAGGACGGCCGCGAAGTTCTACTGGGGCTGAAGACACACTGGCTGTCCTCGCTAAAGTTGCCGCCAGTCCTCGACGATCCACCCGTAAAATTTCCCAAGAAATTGGGATTAGCAAAAGTTCTGTCCTACGGATTCTTGCCAAGGACAAATTCCACCCATACAAAACAACTTTCGTCAACATCTGCACGGATACGATGCAGACAGATGGTTGGAATTTTGTGAGTGGTTTCAGGGAACCCGACAAATTCTGAGAAACCTGGAGGGGCATATTCTATTCAGCGATGAAGCGTGCTTCCATCTTAATGGTTCTGTAAATAGGCACAGCTTTGTGTATTGGTCCGAGACGAATCCCCATGCAGTTCAAGAAGGGCACTATCAAATTGATCCGCAGATCAACGTGTGGTGTGGAATTTTTGGTGACAAAATTTTGGGGCCTATCTTCTTAGATAGACGTCTGACAGGTGAGATTTAACTTCGTCTCTTAGAAACCAATATGCTGCCTTTCTTGGATGAAATGCCCCTAGACGAGCGTCTGAAATTTTACTTCCAACAAGATAGAGCGCCTCCTCATTATTCTAACACGGTGCGCAGATGGTTAGATTCGTTTCTGCCGGGAAAATGGATCGGACGAAGGGGCCCAGTGGAGTGGCTGCCACGTTCTCCTGACCTTACACCCCTTGATTTCTTCCTCTGGGGACACTTGAAATCAGTTGTTTACTACAGCAGGCCAAGAAGCCTTGAAGAACTTCGGGAGAACATCCGTGCGGCATGCGCAGAAATTACTCCGCATACATTGCTACGTGTACGGAGAAGCTTGAGGGAACGAATCAGAATGTGTGTACGCCAGCATGGATACCAATTTGAAAATTTATTGTAAGTGTGCAATAAACACTGCTGCATGAGTTTTTGGACTTTTTATTCAGTTTTGTTGCAACTCCTATTCACATAGCCGTCTCCTAGCTCCTTTATGTGGACGTAGGAATTTACGCAGAGTCACTTAACCATTGATGAGCCAAGAGAGTAGCGGTCGAACGAAAGGCCCTAGACAAAAAAATCAACATCCCTAAAAATAGCCTATTGCAAAAAACTTTGGTCTCTTATTATTTTTAGATATTCTGCAAAATAACAAAGTTGTCCTATGTGGCCGGACTTCTGGGACAGCCTGTATATAGACGTTCCTTACAGAAGAGTAACAACAAATATATAGAAGGATACTATTGTTTAGGCATTTCCAGAGAAGTGGTTGACTCGAAATTTTTTGTCTGTAGGATTATGCGCAAAACCGACTAGAAAAAACGAAAATCTTGAAAATATTTTACAATGCTGCCCCTAAAAATTTGAAATTGCTTAAACAAATTTTTAAGGTTTATGTATTTTCGAAAGTGCTACGGAACTGAATTTTTTTAACAGGTATAATTGGCAGAAAATCGAAATAGCGTTTATATAAATTTTGATATTTTAATTTGTTTGGCAGTCAAAAATTCTTTAAATGTAAACAAATAGGTAAATGTTTAGCTACTACCGGGAAAGATAGGGAGCTGAAATTTTAAAATAATTTAGATCTTTGTCTATGTAAACGAATAAACAGTTCAATGTCTGCATGATATTGTTATTGCAGTCGTTAAGAATTATTTGAATTTAAACAATTAGATAAAAGTTATTTCACTTTTAAATGTGGTACAACTTTAAAATTTAACAGAAATCTGTGGCATTATTAACCAAATTTGTAAAAAGTAAAATGTTCTTAAAATTGCAAATATTAGTGATTGTTTTACTCCATTACTGTTCCATAAGTAGAAAACGAAAATTGGCGCAGAGGAGAAATCTTTTGAATTAAAGAAATATTTCCAATGGTGAAATATCTCTCTGAAAATGTTTTTTCAAGGTGTGATGAAATGCTTGCAGTTTGCAAGCACCTTCTACTAGTGTGTGTGTATATATATATATATATATATATATATATATATATATATAATTTGGGAAATATCTTGTGGATGAAGGAACTTCCCACTTCTACCACGCCTCTTGCAATAGGGTCTCACCCCTGCGGCAAACCTCGCTGCCTCACTTGCCCTATCCACCTATCCTCATCTTCTTTCTCGAGTCCCTCCACCAATATCACCTACCCCATCACCTCTAGAAGCAACTGCACCACCCGAAACGTCATTTACCTCCTTACCTGCACTCTTTGTCCCGCGTTTTATGTAGGCCTCACCAGCAATCCATTAAATATCCGCATGAACGGTCACCGGAATAGCGTCTCTCTCAGACGCCCTCTCCCAGTTGCATTACACGCCAATGCCCACAATGTCCCCTTCAATAGTTGCTACATTGTAAGGGTTATTCGCGCCTTACCCAATGACACTCCTGCCCCCCTTCTCCGACACTAGGAACTTGCACACATACATCTTCTTGGCTCTTTCTCTCCGCCTGGCCTCAACCTCCGCTAACCCTATTAGCCCCCTTACAATGTCTCCTTGTTACTTTGTAACTATTCGCACTCTACCTCATCACACTCCCTCCTTATTGGCTATCCACCCTTCCTACTCCCCGCCTCCTCCGATCATCAACCTCCCCACATCACCCTGTCATTCCCCGCTCAGTGTGTCACTCTCATTTACTCTACTGCTGAAGAAGGGCGTAGGCCCGATATGCTTGCGTGTTTTTTGTTTTTGTGTTCGTGTGTTCAACGTGTCTCTTCGACGCCCCCAGCAGCCTGCCAACTTGGTCTCCGTATATATATAGGAGGATACTGTTTAAGCACTTCCATAAGAGCTTGAGATTCGAAATTTTTACGACGGTAGGATTATGGATTATGTGCAAAACCGACTATAAAAAACGAAAATCTTGAAAAAGTTTCAAAATGCAACCGCTAAAAATTCACAATTGTTTAAACAAATTTTAAAGTTTTACGTATTTCCGAATGTGCTACGAAGCTGAAATTTTTTTAATGATAGAATTAGTAAAAAACGAAATAAAGATTATAGAAATTTTGATATTTGAAATCTTTTTGCAGTTAAAATTTTTTTAAATTTAAACAAATAGGTAAATATTTATATACTACGGGGCGAGCTAGGGAGGTAAAATTTTTATGTTATTTAGAGGTCCATATGTCCATATGCACAATTATACATTTGGTTAAGTACCACCATGAAGATGTTATTGTGGCCGTTAAAAATATCTAAAATTTAAACAATTAGAAAAATATTATTTCACTTCTAGATGTGCTATAACTTTTCCATTTAGCAGAAATGTGTGGCATTAGTGCACCACGATGGAAAAATTATAATATTCTTAAAATTACAAATTTTAGGTACTGTTTTATCAAATATTATTCCGTAAGGAAAGAACAAAAATTGTTGCAAAGATGAAATATTTTGAATTAAAGAAATATTTCTAATAATGAAATCTCTCTGAATAATTAATATGTTTCTAAAGGTGAGATGAATGCTTGCATAATGCAAGCACCAACTACTTGTATGTATACATATATAACAGCTTACGGAAAAGGAAAGGTAAAATGGATATATGGATGTCAACAAGGTGTTGGGATGAGGAAACCCAGTGAACACTCACCAATCAGACGACTTCAGGTTGGCGAGGCCCCGGGGATGTCGAAGCGACACACGTAAAAGAACACTAAAACACACAAACATCACAAACGTAGAACCTTTCGGAATTATTCCTTCATCATCATCTGTAGCTGATGAAGGAATAATTCCGAAAGCTTCTACGTTTGTGATGTTTCTGTGTTTTAGTGTTCTTTAACGTGTGTCGCTTCAACATCCCCGGGGCCTCGCCAACCTGAAGTCGTCTGATTGGTGAGTGTTCACTGGGTTTCCTCATCCCAACACCTTGTTGACATCCATATATATATATATATATATATATATATATATATATATATATATATATATATATATATATAGAATCCGCCCATGAGTAGGAGTTGGTTTTAGATAGGGTGACCAGACGTCCCGGTTTTCCGTGTTTTGTCCCTGTCCCGAAATATTTTTTCGGGACGCCTAAATGTCCCGGTTTTTCAAATTTTAAACGTAATGGTTTACCGAACAAATTTCATCTCCTTTTTTTGCATGAATTCATTTAAAATCTCGTACTATATTTACCAGTCACTACCTCATAAAAGGCATTCATATTTCTAGTCCTGGAAAAAGACAGTTACGTTCACCAAGAGCAGATTTTGAGAAAATAAAGATGACAGCTGGGTCACATATTCTCCTCCTATTTTTCTATTTAAAAGTCGTCGCACTGATTCCGATTTAGAATCCTGACTATTCCACGGGTCACCCTCTCGTGGACTAAAAGGCGGAAATTCGCGTACCGTACCTGTTCCTAGATAATTTGGAGTCCAGATTTATTTTTAGTTTTACGATCTCCAATACAATAGCCGCAACCTCCAATAGGCTAGCTTGAGAATGAGATATTTTATTCTTTCGTTGAACTTTATAATTAGTGTTTCCGATGAAATACCTCCCGAGATACCCGTTCTTCCCAGAAAAACATTGTTCGTCTTCGCTTACCGTTTCTTGAGAAAAATTCAAAAGCAAGATTTTTAAACACCCTCGCCTTTTCAGCAACGGTTTTTCACTTTCTACATTGTCATTTAAGAGTGACATCCTCATTACATTTTGGTCCTTTGTCCAGCTATCATCGTGGTGTAGTGTTACCTTCTTCACTTTATTTCAAGAAAAGAAGATAGAGAAGGAAAGTTTCTTTTCCGGCTATAACGGGTGCAGAGATCTTCATTTCATTCAATATCTGCAGATGGAATTTTTATTTCAAGTAAGACGATTATTATTAACTCTTGAATTGATTTATATCTACTGTACTGAAAGATTTTCCGAAATATTGGCAAAGAAATTGAATACCTACTAATAACTTTTTAATTTTCGTACTTCTTAGTTCGTACTACATACACCAGGAATTATTATTATGGGTGCGAGAGCGTAGCAATACCCTAATTTTGTTTATACCTTAATTTAGCTATTAGCAAGTGTTATGTTTTGTTAAAGGATGTAAGGATTCTAGTCGATAGTATCATTTACGCAATACTGTTTTGTATGTTAAAGGTTATATTTACTTTAATCTGTCAAATGACAAACAAAATTTAATATTATATTTTTTAACATAAATTTTGATTTAACTTAATCAAAGTCGTATTAATGTAAAGCACGAAAATGTTTGTGTTTTGTAAATAAGCGGTCGAATTTTCAAGATTTTTTATACAAAATGTTCATAATTTTTATAGGTCTTAGAATCCTCAACAGAAATGCCAAAGAGAAAGTGCACATTTAATGAAGAATATTCGAATGAGTGGAATTTTATTAAGAAAGGAAGAAGTCATTACGAAGTGGAGTGTAGATTATGCACGAGTTATATAAATATTAGGCACGGTGGGAAATCGGACGTAAAAGACCACATTAATTCAAAAAAACATAAAGCCACTGCAACCTGCTATGGCAATGGTGGAATATCACAAAGAATTACGAAGTACATTCATGTGAAAAATGTAACTGAGGATGATCTTGTTGTAGCAAGTGAATTAACAAAAGCTTACCACATTAAAAAACATCATCATTCCTTTCGTTCAGCTGACTGTAACAATGATCTTTTTAGAGAAATTTTTAGTGATTCTGAAATAGACTGTAAATAAACTTCCGGACGGACAAAAACTACCGCTCTAATTAAAAATGTTATTGGGTTATTTTGTATAAATGAATTACTGATAGAATTAAAAAGTCAGTGTTTTGGAATATCCACAGATGCTAACAATCACAAAACTGAAAAAGTTTTTCCTTTAGTTGTTCAATATTTTTGTAAGCAAAAAGGAATTCAGATTAAGATAATAAAAATTGAATCCTTAACTAACGAAGCCTCCGACAGAATTGTGGATTTTATTATTAGCACATTCTGTGATACGGTGTAGATACAAAAAAATGCGTTGCTCATGGTGCAGATAACGCTAATACAAACTTTGGGGGACTGTTGAGAAAAGGCAAAAACAATGCCTTTTATAAATTACGAGAAAAAATCAATCCTAATTTGCTAGACGTGGGATGCTCAGCACATATTCTGCATAACGCAATTCAGTTGGGAGCCGAAAGATTGTCTTGTGATGTGAAGTGCTCGTGGTAAAAATGTTGTCATACTTTGCCAACCACAAGTTGCTGACTCATTCCAAAACTCGCTGGTTAAGTTTATACCAGTCGATCGATCGAGTATTGAAATTTTTTGAAGCATTGAAGGAATTTTTCATGCAGAAGAAAAGCCGTCGAAATTTATTGTAAATATTTTTGATTTGCCAGTAAATGAAGCGTACTTCCATGTTATGCATGGTTTTCTTGGTATATTCAATAAGCAAATACTAAAAATAGAATGTTCTGATAATTGTATAATAGAAGTCATGAGTTACGTGCATGAGACGATCGAAATGCTGAAATTACGCATTGAAGAAAAATTTGTTCCCTTATGTGCTTACAAAATTTTGAGTGATCACAATATTCAAAGCGAAGAAATGAAAGCATTCAAAGATGAAATATTTGATATGTAGCAAACGACTTGTGAATACCTATAAAAATAGGTTGAACCCTTCCATAAGTTCAAATTTATGAAATGTATGTTACAAAATACGTGTAAAAACATTATTGATATGGGGTTTCAAATTGACGAAAACTTATTACTTCGTCAGTTTTCTTTACTAATAATATTTATTACAGAAGAGCTGAATGAGAGGAATGATGATTGGCTAAAGCGATCTTGTTAGGGTCGATAGTCATTGTTTTTTTTTTTGAAGTTTGTATTTCAAGAGCAGACATCAGAAATGGGAAAATTATGTAGCTTTTTGTTTGCCATTCCGGCATATAATAGAAATGTCGTGAGAATATTTTCAGAAATAAATGTTCGATGGTCGAATGAAAGAAACCGTCTGGATATAAGAACAATTAATTCCATTATGTTATGTAAATTTAACGTGTAAAGGTTTTTATAAGCTGATCAAAATCTTATTAGGGCAGCAAGAATTTCAATGAGGTATGATTAAAAACGTTGGCTCCTGATTTATTTTATACTACAATAATGCTTACTTATTCCTCAAATATATTAATTTAATAATTTTTACGTAGTATTATAACTTTCTTTCTCTTTTATAACGTTTATTTTTCATTTTTAGAGCGCAGATTACCTGAAAAATTGAGATTCACATTATCCCGGTTTTTTTTCAAATTGTCCCGGATTTTAGGCTTTAAAATTTATTTTGTCCCGGTTGTGGACATCAACATCTGGTCAACATAGTTTTAGATAATTCAGTAGCAATAACTCTTATTTTTGTGTGTGAATCGGCCATAGGGTTTAGCAGGTGCCCCTTTTTCTCTGTTCCTATTAACGATTAGTTTCTCCTTCCGCGATATCCTTATTCCCTTTTTTGCGGTTGAAAATTAAATAAAGGCGTGTGAAGTTTATTTCTACTTATGTGTATTGTAAATAAAAGAATGCTTTCAATATAAAAGAACATGAATATTTCTGTCCGAATGTGGAACTAAATTTTTATCAATAGCGAATAACCTACATTAGATACAATCAATATAATTTTAATAGGTACTTTCAAACATTTTATGACTTAAATGTGATTTATATTGTGTAAATTGAGAAAGTTAACAATTGTTAGTCTTCCATTTCCTCGCATATCCTCGTATATAATGTGTTTGCCGTATATTTGGCACCTAACTGTACGTCCTTGATCCAGCCAATGGATCAAGGGATACTGAGGTCATTCAAGTCAATCTATAAGAATAAATTCATGCATAGAATGCTCACAGAATGCAACAAGGGTGTTGGAGTAAAGACATTTGAAAAAGATTTTAAGAGAAGAAAATTGTCGATGACTTGATGAATTTTGCTAAAGGTTTGGCATGTCCTGAGACCCAGCTGTTGGATTATGATGCAGTGGAAGAGTGCCCCCATATTGAAGATGATGCTCCAGTTACCCTCAGACTAACAGACAGTGAAATCTGTGACATGGTAATGAATGGAAATGAAGATAACGAGAGTGATGACGAGGATGATGATACTGTTGAAGAAAAAATCGGGATTGAAAGAATGATGAGTCTTACGGAAGAACTGATTCGTGGAATGGAACGGAGGAGTTTTGCTACAGAGCATCACATAATGTCTCTTTATAAAATTCAAGAATTGCTTATAAAAGAAAGACCAAAATATCTAAAACAACTTAGTTTAAGGGATGTTTCAGAAACTGGCTTCCAAGGTAAACTCTACAGGCACATGTACAGCATCTACGCCTGATTCCCAGCTTTCAACTTCTGGTGTGTCTATCCCATCAACTACATCTTCCCAAACTATCAAGATATTTCTGAAGATATTTCTTCTGATGATGCCATGTAATTAATATGAATCAACTCAGCTCAATAAATATTCATATTTTATTTTCTTGTATTTCTTCTTGTGTTTTTTGTGCATTTTATGCCTGGCTACCCGAATTCCGGAAAAAACCCCTATCCGGCAACCCTCAGGTTACTGGGTAGCCGGATAAATGGTCCCACACTGTGTGTGTGTGTGTGTGTGTGTGTGTATATATATATATATATATATATATATATATATATATATATATAGGAGGTAACTAATGTTTATGCTCTTTCAGATGAGCAGGAGACTCGAACTTTTTTCGTCAGTAGGATTATATGCAAAACCGAATAGAAAAAAACGAAAATCTTGAAAAAGTTCTACGATGCGGCCGGTAAAAGTTCGCAATTGTTAAAACAAAATTTTAAGGTTTATGTATTTATGAATGCGCTACGGAATATGTAGAATTTGTAAAAAACGAAATAGAAATTATAGAACTTTGGATATTTTAATTTGTTTGGCTGCTAAAAATTCTTAAAATTTTAAAAAATAGGTAAATGTTTAGGTACAACGGAGCAAACTAGGGAGCTGAAATTTTAAAGTTATTTAGAGGTTAGTGCAAATGCACAAAGGAACATTTTAATATCTCCATAAAGTTATTGCGGCCGTTATAAATTTTGAAAATTGAAGAATTAGATAATTATCATTTCACTTTTAGATGTGCTATAACGTTAAAATTTGGCAGAAATGTGTGGCATTAGTACCCCACAATGGAATAGGTATAATACTGTAAAAATTGAAAATTTTAGGGATTGTTTAACTCCAATATTGTTCCATAAGGATAGAACGAAACTCGGTGCAGAGGTGAAATCTTTTGAATTAAAAAAATATTTCCAATGATGAAATATCTCTCTGAAAAAATTGTTTTTCAAGATGAGATGAAATGCTTGCAGAATGCAAGCACCAACTACTTGTATCCTATGTATATATATGTACTATATATATCCTATATATCATATATGCTATATATGTAAGAAGCAGCTATTTATAATGATATGTACTTATCATCTGTTGGTTATATCCCCTTAAGTCAGGCCTATCCAACCTTCCAATGTCAGCGGACAGCTTCAATTAAAATATTTCAAGGTTCGGGTAATATACATACAATGTACTTATTCTTGTCAACATATTAGTATTGTTAAAGATTTCAATTTATAAGAATATTCTTACGGAAAACCGTGTTATTTTATTTTTTAGAATCCTTAAGTGAAATCTGACAATGAATTTCGTGAGCTCACTTGGTGTGGTGAAGGAGCATATTTCCTCAAATCTATTCTCACGCTGTCATTCATATGCTTTTCCGTCAGAATTGATCTGCGACTTGTTTCAATAATTTTCATACTAATTTTAAGTATATAATCCAGGTTTACTTATGTACATTAAAAAACAGGATTCAATCTAAGAGAGGCATATTTTAGAAGTGATATTTCTTAATATGGATTAAAGACCAAAATTTTGCTGCGATGATCCTGATTTCAGTGGAAAGTCTGTTCTCAATTCAATAATTTATATTTATTTCTTAATAAGTAGTACCTCGCTTGATGATAATCGAAATTTGAATGACTGTATCATCTTGAAAATTATTTCAAATGAATTTCGCCGAATATTTTATGCCATTTTAAATCTCTGTTTTTGCTTGGAACTGTATACACTTCGCGGGAACATGAAACTATCTCGTGAATGAATTTGACACGTGGTCTGCATTAAGTCCTTCCTTCTTCGACCTATCGTTCCCCTTTCTCTCTTTTCCTCTCCGTATTCGTTCTGAATTTGGGCTTGACTTCCAAGGACGCAAAGATTGCGTGTGTGCGTACGTGCTTGTGATCGCGAGGTTGTTGTTCTGAGGGAGAACTCTTGAGTGGGGCAGTTGGACGTGCGTGCACCTTTATGTTGATACCCCTGGAAGGAGGAGTTTATCGGTTTTTTTCTCCTTTCTGTGTCGACGCAAAGAGTCCACACGATTTGACACTTGATCATTTGTGGACAGAAAATATTTGTTCGGCTTCCGAGATAAAAAGAATGGTTCGGACAGTTTTATGGAGCGGAACTTCACCGAAGAGAGCATCTCGCGTTTTCAAATCCATACGATTCCATATGTTTTTGTGTATTTTGTTTTTTTTTTGCTGCTCACACGATATCTTTTTCGATGACGACGCTTCAAATCACATAGCATGTCAACTGTATCGAATTTTTCTCATCGTTTTAATATTAATCCTTTTTCAAATATTTTTGAGTTCAAAAAATCACTCCGGAGAATGTCGGAAGTTAATTTTGCAAAAACATTTCTATGTAAGACTCGTTCGATCCTCCATTGGCCGAATTCTAGCGGCTGTTTATAAATCACTGCTTGATAATCATTAGGCGACATATTTTATGTTGACTGTTAGGGCACTATAAAGGAAAACGTAGGAATTAGCAATCTTTCTTAGACGTTGAATAATAATGGGGAAATTTCTTTGCAAATTTTCGCTGTAAATGCAACAAACATTTTATAACAGGCGTTCCAAATTTTTGAAAGAGAATTTTTTTAAATAATTCTCTGGGATGATAGACCAATGTTTATGCTTAGACAGTGAAAAATTTTCTACCACGCCTAACTGCGTTTGATTATGGTAGACCATTTTTAGCGTGTTTGTGTTATTACGACAAACATATCAACTTACCGCAAAATATTTAGTCAGAGCAAATTGTGCTCTTCGTTAAAATATTACGATAAAGTGCGCTCTTATTGTTTTTATTTTAATTTGCACGAACAATGTTTAACTTCATTATCAACCTCAGGCGTCATTTGTATTTCTAAGTTTGATTACAACTTAAATGGCTAAGTGTATAATTTTCGACTGCCTGAGTTTAGTTTTCGTCGTGTTAACTATAAAAATTTACGCAGGTCAGCTAAAGCTGTTAAATGATGTTTAATAAGTGGTTATCGCACATAAATACAATAAGAAGTAATCATTTGAGTAGTTGATAATTTTTGTCTCTATACAGCTACAAAATATTGTAATGAAGCCAAGCATAAAAATATTTTGTTTATAAACAGAAATATTGACATATTTTCCGCTTAATATCCTTGTTATAATAAATCCGCCACATGAAAGGGACTGTGAAAGACTAGACATTAAATTAAAATATTGTATGTTAGTAGTTCGGGGCTCTTAACGAAAGCAGTATTCATACGGATTTTTTTTCAACTTTCACAGTGATTGTTATTTCAATGAGGTTAGGTCTCAAACTGTCGTTTATGTTGCATAAGATGAAGGATTCCAAACAATCCTATACGTCCGTGCAGTGATTTCAAGTACGTAGTTGTGAACAATTTTTATGGGAAAGTCATACTCAAAACTTGCTTAAATATTCACTAGAAGTTTTCGAGTCATTTTACGAATGCTAAAAACTTCACCGGGACATCTCTTACTTCCACTCGATTCTTCCAATTCGATTTTTACGAATCGCAAAGTAGCGCGAATCGCCGTTCCACTGTCGCCACGAAACCGGCGTCGGCCGAAAGCTTTAAAAAAGCAATCCACTTCGCATAAGGGCCGCAAGGGGGCGCTGCGCGCGTTGTGTGCCCTTTCAATTGGCCAGTGCGTCGGCGTGTCTCGGATGCGGGGGGAGGCAGGTTCGCGACATACGGAGGGGAGGAGAGGGAGGAGGGGGAGTGAGGAGAAGAGTCGGAAGGGATGGCACTAAATGTCACGGAGATGTAAAGTTGATAATTGCGTGATCGATGCGGTTTGCATTTAACGCGGCGACCGTGAATCGTCCCTTTCTTCGTTAGCCTTGAACCGAGCGACTGATCACTGTCCGCAGGACGTATAGTTTCGCATTCCCGCGTAAATTGAGATTTGTAAAGCTATCTGTTAAAAGGGAGCGGATTAATTGGACGACAACGTGGTGGGTGAGAGGCATTAAAACTTTATTTATTTTTTGAGGAAGGGACTGCCTCCATTTTTTTCTCACGTGCTGCGGAGATGGGCTATAGCTGCATAACTGCGATTCTTCCATTCTATCTCATAAGGGATGGAATTTAGCTTCGTGTAATTGCACCGGATGTGAAGGCAACTCGTGTTAGTTAAAGGTTTTAGTCTTACTGCAGCAATCTATTATACGATGTGACGGAGTATGAAAGGAGGAGATATTGTGTGCACACTTTAACTTATATATATGTATGTATGTATGTATGTGTATGTATATATATATATATATATATATATATATATATATATATATACATACATACGATTTTTATTATTTATTATTTTTATTATTTATTATTTTTATTGATATGTCACTTTTTATGTCATATTACAATAAAACTAATACAATAAATTCTGAAATTTACTTACTTTCGCTGTTGGGTACCCCAAGTATACCAAACGTTCCCCATTCCTTAATTACGCAAGCGATATTTACATTAACATTTAATATTTTATCTATTTTATTGTAAAGTTTTACCATTAATATATTTACGCATTAACTTCTGGCTTAATATCCACATGGATAGATGCACCGAAGCCTTTAAAACAGCAAAAAAATTATGTGGATTATGTCAATACTATTAGCCAAAACGTAAACAATAAACAACATCTTGGTTACCTAACAAATATGAGTAGATGTATTGATTTATGTTGCGATAAATCTTTCAATGTTAATGGTAAAAGAAGATAATGTTATAATATTCCTTAAAAATCATTTGACTCACTTTAAAAGCATTCATAGACTATATTTAATCCATTTTTACCCTTTATCTTGGATTTGGCTATTCTTCCTCTACGGCGCGCCACGGTGTGGGGTTTCCTTGCATTAATCTTAACTTGGCTATCTCCCTTTGAAGAGAACAACAATTAAGAAATTTAGCTTTGTTCCCGCCTGGAGAATGTTAATGAATTTTGCGCTTAAAAGATAATTTCGAGCGATTCAACATGTAATTGGACAAATAATGAACAGAATTAAAATATTCATTCCTTCGTTCATAAAATAAGCCATTTTTTGTGATCGTAAGTTAATATTTAAATATATTTATATCCACATCAGTAAAGGGCTGCATGGCATTTTGGGGCCTCTCCACACCATTTCCCATGCATTCTTATGGAAATAGTATTTTGTTGACCCCATTGGGTATAACAGACCCCAAAGTCTGCAAATCTAAACTAAGTTCTTCCTTTGGTCCTTAGGATGGCCCATGAAACTTTTGAATTCGATAGCTTCAACGGTGTAAAAACGTATATAGAACATACACACTCTAAAATAAATAAATATATATGCATGTATAAATCAAAATAAAGATGCCCAGGAGTATGAGCGTCTTAAATCTAATTATTCTTTAGGATCATCCAAAATCCATTGATCCATTTGTGCATACGCGTGTCATCAACTATTTTCAATCCATTAATGGAGAAAGGTCTCCCTCAGACACTTCCAGTTTTCCCTATCAACTGCCTTCCTCCTCCAATTTGGTCCAAAGAACTTCACAATCTACCTGGCCCATCTGCCTTGCGATATTCATTTCGGGCCCTTGACGTATCTTGAGATCTATTTAATGATGCTAGATGTCCAATTCTGATCGTTTCTTATTGCAATATAATCCGCCGACTGCCACTCTAGCGCTTTTGCTCTTCTATTTACGTCCCAATCCTGTCTTTTTTCTTAACTCAATCGTATCTTTTGAGGTAGTACTTCCAGGTGTTTATTAGGATACATATCAAAGCTACTCTGCGTTATTCGTAAGCGCTGAACTATTCGAATATTTATGGTCCATGTTTCACTTCTTTAGGCCGGAATAGACAGAACACAGTAATTATCTGATTTCCTCCTTAAGAAGTCTGCGATATTTGAGTATGTTTGCATTCCGTCAAAATGCACTCCATATCATCTTCTCTCTCCTGTTGATTTCTAAAAAACTGATCCGTCTGTAGTGATGATCTGACCCAAATAAACGTAGCTCGCGACTTCCTTGAGTTCTGCTCCGTTGATGTTTATCTTCTCAGGTGTGCCATGACGTTCGTTTTATTAAGATTAATTTTAAGTCCAGCTTTTTGGCTTGCCCGTTCCAATTTCTCAGTTCTTCTCCGGGCTTACTGCAAATAATATGATGCCATCGACAAAGCGCAAGCTACTCAGCTGTTTCCCATTTACCTTCATACACTTTAATTCCCAGTGTAGCGTTTTGAACATACTTTAGCGCTGCTGTGAATAATTTTTGCCGTCTCCTTGCCTCGCTCCCTTTTCGTTCTTAAAAGCAATAGTTTCTTCATTCAGCTGGACGGACGACGTTGCATTTTCTTAGATATTCTTGATAAAGTTGATGTAAGTTTCTTCTACTCCTTGTTTCTTCAGTGCATTTTACACCGCCGAAGTCGGATGGAGTTGAATGCCATTTTGTAGTCGATGAAGGACATACGTTGAGGCAATTCGTACTCGTTATTCCGACCGATTATCTCTCTCACGACTTGAATGTGGTCCATCGCATTACAACAACTGCGACACCCGGCTTATTCTCTAAGTTGGGCGGAATCAAGATGGTTTTGAAGGCGGATAGTGAGTATTTTGGTTAATATTTTGAAGGCTATTGGGAGTAGGCTGATCGGTTTGTAATTTTTCAAATATTCATTGTAACCTTTCTTGTGAATACAGATCACACTTTCTTGGTTCCACGTTTATACCCGTTGCCTTGAATACTTTAGCTGTGATGCCATCAACTCCAGATGATTTTTCCTTCTTCATGCTTCTGATTGCGTGTCTCTTCTGGAAGTATTTCCGGAATCCCTTTCGGAGGGTCTATTTTATTCTTCATGTACTTCCTCATTAGCTGGCGGATCTTTGAACAATTTAGTATAGAATTATTGTATTCCTTTTAGAATTGGTTTTTTGCTTTGGGTAATAGAGCCGTCTTCTAGCTTCAAAGCCACCAGCTGTCTCATACCAATCGAGAGGTTTTGTTTCATTTTCTTATAACATATTGTTTTCCATCGTTTTCTAGATTGGCTCATAATTACATTTCTTCACATCTTCTTTGATGGGCTTCCTCAAAGTTTTGTTTAGTTATGCAAAATGAATCATTTATTTGGGGTCATTAGTCACTTTTATTTCCAGACAATAAATAAACAAATAAATATATATATAAATAAACAAATAAATAAATAAATATACACACAAATATATCTAGCACCTACACATTCATAACATACTAAAATAAAAATTGAAGAACAATACGTTTTCTCATCTAAAGTAAATTTATAGTGTAATACAAATCTAAAAGATTGATTTTTTAACATCATGATGTTATTTTAGAGCGTGATATAATGAGTTTATAGTTTTAATTTGGCGTCTGTGTATCTGTATGTCTACTCGCTTAAATTGAAATTGCGAAGAAACCGTAAACTATAGAGAGCTTTAGTGAACTTGGAGGCCAGATTTCTTTGAATTTGAGTTTTGGGAAAATATTCAAGTTTATATTAGGACACATTGAACATTTTATTTCTTTAATATCACCAAAGGTTTAAAAGATGGATAGCTAAAATTTTGAGAAAATTCAATAAGAAAGTAGAAGTTTATTTTGAACTTAGAAAATTACTTTCCAAGTTTTGTTAATTTTTGTCAAGGAAAACAATCTTCTTAGCAAATGCGGAAAACAATATTTACTACAAATACCTAAATACATTTACTTTTCGTTCGTGTGCGCACAACATAGTATATGAAAGGATATTGATTATCTACGACGATGAAACGGACGTAAATACATTAAATTTCTTGTTGTGCGCACACACCGCTTTGTAAGTGAAAAAGAATGGATAATTTCCGGCAAAAAAATGGACTTGAAAGTTAAAATTGCGTTACAATTACTCAAATGAGGTATTTTTTAAACAATTTTTTATTTTTCTACTTATATATCCGAAGGTATAAAACATGGAATAGTAAAACGTTGTGTGTAGATTGATGCTACTTTTTCTTGAGAAGTTTGTTCTTTAAACTTAAGATAAAGCGTTAGGGGAAACGCTAAAAAATTTTAATACAGTATTTATTGCGTTCTAAACTTAAATTTAATTTAGGAAGTATCAGTTATCCAAAAGAAGTATATTTTTATGGAAAGTATATGTTTATGTAGAATAATGATACGTAATACAACGCTGACTTAGCTAATGAGCCTCTCTCACTTAAATATAACCTCACCTTTACGTGGTATTCCTTGTTATAAAACAAAAGAGTTTCTAGTGGCCGAATACGTGGCGATGTTCGCCCGAAAAATAAAAACGCGCCAATTTTTTCCATGTTCATGGATGGCGCTCTACTTGTTTTAATAGGAGTTATTACGTCTTTCGTCGAGTTCTTGGAAATTGACGTCATAGGATGAGATTCGACCAGGAAAGACGTTAAGGGCTGGGAACCAATTACTTCAGGAAACCGCAAATGTCACGTCATTTCCGCGAGACACCCTCCTCCACCGTACGTGTCTCAGGTCGCGCATCGCCACTCAATTGTTGAGCCGAACAGAGAAATGCGCCACCTCCTACATGCTTTGCGGTAATTTTTAAAAGCGTTTTTAAAATACGCTTTTGCGTTTTGTTAGTCCACCTGTCTGAGGCGCTAACTCCTTAACGAAAGCAGATAGAGACTTCGTTTATTCGCCAATCGATTCAGTATTCCTTCTCGTTTTATGCGCGTTTTCTCGTTTTTTTTTGTTTGTCCGTCTGTCTGTCTAATTTCAAATAAACCGTCACTTGATGCCTGCATCAGCGAAACTTTTTTACTTGATTTTTTTTAATCAAGATTTTTTTGGAGGATTTCAGTTAATGATTCGGCTCGCGTTTTCGTTCTCACAGCGAGGCTAATAGAAATGGAGGAATTAAACCAGTCGCCGCACTTCAAAGTTTAATCGGTAGATTACCTTATCCTTAATAAAATTAATCTTCGCTTTGACGATAGGTTTCTGAATTTAGCTTATTTTTGTTTACAACCCATCTCTCAAAGATAATTACAATAATAACAACAATTTTGCGCCCATGATTACCACTTAACGATGTCGCCCGAATAATTCGTATGGTATTAACGGCGAAGAGAAGAGCAATATCGAGAGAGAGAGAGAGAGAAGAAAGATGTCGGTCGTTTTGGTTTGCAAAAAAGAGAAAAGCAGATGTAAGAGATTAGGGAAGGGGAGAGAGAGGTATGGATAGTAAGAGAGAGAGAGAGGAGGGAGAGGGAATTGATGCTATGCTGAATAGAACCCTCTGGCGAGATAGCAACAACGTAGCATCGTACTAAGACGCTTCTCCCTTCCCATTTCCTTTCCCCGTCCGAATGCGGCCTCTCTCTTCCCCCTCCCTCATTCGAATGCGGCCTCTCCCTTCCCCCTCCCTCATCCTTTAACTCTTCAATTCAAACCGCCTCCGTTTCTGTTGCAGTCCCTTTCGTCCCCTCCGCTATCCTACTCATTCTCTATTCACCCCTCATCACTCCCTTCCCCTTTTGCCTCTTGCTTTTCCGACCCACCCTCCTCCTTTTCCTTCTTCCCTTCTCCTCCTTCCCTTCTCCTACCTCCCCCTCTCCCCTCTCCGCCTCTCTTCTCAGATGTGCTCCCCGTAACTGGGATCGCTGCCAAGCTATTGATTCCTCATTGACCCGTCAGATGGCACCCAAGGAGAGCCTTTTCTGAAACGCCACCCACACAACTCCTCTCCTCTGCTTTTTTTCCGGCCGAACGAGGAGATAGGAGGATGGGGAAGGCGGAGGGGGGGGGGCGGGAGGGGGAAAAGGGGGTGGGGGTTATGGGGTTAATAATGTAGCGAAGAAATGACTTTTTTCTTTAAGAGACGTAGCAAAGGTTAATTATGAAATTGTACTCCAGAATGACATCTCTGCGTAATAATGAGACAGGGACATTATCGATGGAATTAGGCTCGAAATGTTCACTCGTGTGGCGTTGAAATCTTACGGCGTATAACGGCGCGGCATCTAAAGCGTCGACTTTTCCACGGTATTTTCGTTTTCTGCTTTTAGCACTCCGCTCTTAAAGTGATACGCGCCTATCGTTTATTTTTTTCTAAAATATTTCTAAATGTTATGTGTTCGGGTTGTCGGTCCGTCCGTCTTATTGTCTGTCAGTTCGGGAAATGTCTCTAAAACGCTGCTACTAGGAGAAACAAAAACTTCAGAACAGGTTGCTCTATACAAGTGCTAGACATGCGTAATAAAACTTTTGTGGATCTAGAACTAACTGCTGGGGAGTAATAGAAACAAGAGTGGAAATATTCTCACATCATGCGTGCATACATGTGAGGCAAAGGCGTTCTTTACGATTTATGCAATCATGTCAAAAATGATAAATATTAACGGCTTAGTATAATGTCAACGAACTGAAATTCCAGTAGTGATGCAAAGGAAATATCGAATTTTTTATTCACCGACTTATTTCCTAGTCAATTGTAATTAATAAAACAATCGACAATTATTTGAAACTTACCTCACTCGAATAGTAATAAAGTAATCTTTATGTTCCTTCCTCGTAAATCACCCATTTCTTTTCATTTACAAAAGCTGTGTATATGTCAAGAAAATAGACGTATTTACGTTCTTCTCTTCGTCGTAGATTATCCATTTTGCAAATGTTGCGTGTGCACGAAATAAAATAAATTAGGCATTTAAAGCAGGTATTGTTTACATCATTTGCCGCGAAGATTGTTTTCGTTGACAACGATTAAAGAAACGCGGGAAAATCTCTCCAAGTCAAAAGTGAATTACGACTTTCTCGTTTGATTTTCCTGAAATCGGCTACTCCTTCGATAAAAATCTGCCGAACAAAACATATGCTATTTAATTAGTTCTACAAAGTTGTTAAAGACTTTTTCGTTATGAGTTCTACGAGTTATAAAGAAATGTTCATATTATGTCACCAGGAAAGTAGCACTTCCGATTAGGTCACGTAAACTATTTATATCATTTTCTTAGCTTCTTTACCCCTATGTCCAAAATACCAAATTTCATCAACATCCACCCAGTAGTTTCGGAGATGAAATATTCGGACGGACGGACGAACACGACCTGACCATAAGGCGATCGTTTTAGGCTGATTTCCGAAGGAAACATAGCCTTATGAAATGGTCCGTCTGTGTGTGTGTTTGTGTGTCCCTTACTAACAACCTTTTGCACCAATGGACCGATTTTCATGAAACTTGGTATGAGGCTTGTGCTGCCAGGGCCCACCTCCGAACTATATTTCATTTAGCGAAGATTGAAGTCCCGGGTTCGATTTGTTTTACATAGACAATGTCAAATCCATCGTGCAGAGATGTCTTCTTTAATACATTAAAATATCTTAAAATTGCTATATTGGAGTGAGATTTGTACTGTTATAAGGAGGAAAGAACATGAACTCTAAATCTTATCACAGAATTGTGATAATTGGTGGTATTTTCTTGAATTTCAACTTAAACATAGCGTTTTAGCGTTTTAAATCGCATTTTATCGGATTGTTTCCATGGAGACGATTATAACCGAACTCGGCTTAAACATAGACGAGTGAACAAATGGGTTATTTTCTTTACCAGCGAAGTGATAATAGCGGAACGCCTTTTGGGCACGTCTGCATTAGGTGACGACAAAAAATTACACAACCCGTCTCATCTTCTAGCCTTTGTAATATCTTTTTCTTTTGCATCCTATGTTCAATTGTATACCGTTGCTCTTGAAGATCTTGCCAATCCAAATGTGCCATTTACAACTTGATGTGTAAATAAACATGAATAAAATTTTACGCTTGGGTTAAATCCTCGTACAAAATCACATCGTTTACGGAATAGAGTAAATTTTCATAAAGAGGAATTGAAAAACTCGTATAATGTTTCTGTGAAAGTTTTTGATTCTTTCTCAAGGATTGGACATAAATGTTATGCGAGTTTTCGTTAGCATATTTTGCATATTGAAGAGCCCAGAAAATTGAACGCGAAATTTTTGAACTTGTAAATAATAATTAATTGTCTTAATTTTAGAATATATATATAACAGCTTACGGAAAAGGAAAGGTAAAATAGATATATGGATGTCAACAAGGTGTTGGGATGAGGAAACCCAGTGAAAACTCACCAATCAGACGACTTCAGGTTGGCGAGGCCCCGGGGATGTCGAAGCGACACACGTAAAAGAACACTAAAACACAGAAACGTTTGTGATGTTTCTGTGTTTTAGTGTTCTTTTACGTGTGTCGCTTCGACATCCCCGGGGCCTCGCCAACCTGAAGTCGTCTGATTGGTGAGTTTTCACTGGGTTTCCTCATCCCAACACCTTGTTGACATCCATATATATATATATACACACGTTATGAATCTGTTCTATTATGAAAAAAAATAATTTTGGTAAAATTAGTTTAGTTTTGAATAATATTTAGTGGTCGCTACCAAGATCTGAAAAATCGCAATGCTAAACATGGGTGCACTCATTTTTAAATTTGTTCTTTCTTCTTTTAAACTTATCTAAATTGAATTGTGAATTGTAGATACTTAGTATAGAAAATTGTGATGCAGCACCCATTGGTCAATGTTACGCAATACTGCAATAGATATAAACTTTCAGATGTACCCCTCAGAAATCCTGCGTAAGCCACTTGCAGGAGCACTCTTTGTGTTATGTAATAGTCCATATCAGGTCTTTTGGAACAATCTAGAACTGTCCAGAACACTATAGAACCTTCATAAACAATCTTAAATCGTTCCTCAATTCGTGCAAGACGCATTCAGCAAAGGGAAGCAACAGCTAAACAAATAATCTCTCAATTTAATCCAACAGATCCGCTAGTTGTGCATTGGGATGGCAAGCTGCTGCCAGATCTTACTGGAAAGGAAGTAGTTGATCGTCTTCCTATTTTAGTCACAGGTGATGGAGTAGAACAAACTGCTCGGTGTTCCAAAAATTGCGGCTGGAACTGGATTGGAAATGGGCAAGGCTGTTGTTGAAACTTTGGAACTATGGAATCTAGCAGAGAAAGTGAAAGGAATGTGTTTTGACACTACTACGTCAAATACTGGAAGAAAAAATCGAGCATGTCTTTGGATTGAACATAAATTAGACAAGAACCTTCTCTACATTCCCTGCAGGCACCACATATTGGAGCTGGTACTGGAAGCTCTTCTCTGTCATCGCAAGTCCATCAGCGAGCACAGAAATACTAATCTTCAAGCGATTTCAAGCTCATTGGGTGTCACTGGGTAAGTCCGAATACAGAACTGCACTTGATGATGAGTTCACTGCCAGTGCTGTTGCCGATATTAAAGACGAAATAATCACTTTTGCTACAGACCAACTGAACCAGCAGCAACCTCGCGATGATCACAGAGAACTCATGGAAATCTCTATCACCTTTCTTAGAAGTGAACCTTCTCGTGGAATTAGATTTCTTGCTCCTGGTGCAATGCATAAGGCTCGTTGGATGGCTAAAGCCATTTATGCTATCAAACTGTGGATGTTCAAATGACAGTTTCCATTGAAGACAAAAGAGGAAGCTGGGATAAGGGACATAGCAATTTTTGTTGTGAGATTCTATTCGAAGGCGTGGTTTCAAGCTGTACTTCCAACTGCTGCGCCTTTAAATGACCTAATGCTGTTAAAGAACCTCCAACAGTACAAGACTACAAACTCAATAGTTGCCAACGCTGCTCTGAATAAGCTTGCTCGTCATCTGTGGTACCTCAGCGAAGAGCTGGTTGCCCTTGCTTTCTTTGATAAAAAAGTATCAATAGATACAAAAGGCAAATTGATTCAAGCTCTCCAAAATTATGGTAATGAGGACTACTCAAAGAGAGTGACTGTCGATCTGGATAGCATCTTGGAGAAAAATTTGGAATATTTTGTGTCAGGCAACACTTTGAGGTTTTTCGACATACTTGGTCTTGACTCTAAATTCACAGAATTGGATCCCGAACTCTGGGCTTCTGATGGGAACTACATTTCCACAGAAAAGTACATCAGGTCCATCAGTTGCATTAACGATACGGCAGAACGCGGAATTGCCCTGATCGAGGAATACAATAGATTACACACCCAGGGTGAACAGCAAAAGCAATTCCTTCTGCAGGTTCTCAGCGATCATCGGAGGAGATATCCAGACTTTGCGAAGGGAACACTTGCCACAAACAATTAATATACCACTGTTTCAGTATTGTTATGTTCATCATGTGACAATGTAGCATGGAAATTACCAACTCTAAATTTTATATGCTTTGTTTAAATAAAATAAAGAAAACTTAATGTTTCAAACTTTGGTAGCAACCTCTAAATTTCATCTAAAATTTACCAAATTTTGGGAATATTATTTTTTTAAAAAATATTGGAACAAGATAGGCTGGTGCCCGTATTCAAATTAAAACGTTTGTTTTCCCCCCATGATAAGGACCCCCCTAATAAATAAATAAACACAACAACAACACAGAAACATTCTCTCTAAGTAGCTGAAGAAGGAATAACTCCGAAAGCTTCTACGTTTGTGATGTTTATGTGTTGTTTTAGTGTTCTTTTACGGTTGTCGCTTCGACATCCCCAGGGCCTCGCCAACCTGAAGTCGTCCGATTGGTGAGTGTTCACTGGGCTTCCTAATCCCAACATCTTGTTGCCATCCATATATCCATTTTACCTTTCCTTTTCCGTAAGCTGTTATATATATATATATATATATATATATATATATATATATATATATATACATACACAGTCAAACTCGGATATAACGAGCGCCACGGGACCGTCTAGTTTTGCTCGTTATAGCCGTTAAACTTAATATCCGTGAAGGCAAAAGCATGCATGCGTATGGTGAAATAAGACATAAGAAGTAAAAGTGAATATATAAACAGAAAGTTTATTTAGTAAATTTATGGAATAACATAAAAATGAGAATAAACTAGAAAATTTAAAATAAACATTTGTACATATAAAATTTACTCACAGCTGCATCCTTAATCACTCCCCTTTTTAGAAAAATAACTTTGAATGGTAGCCTGTTTCATGGATTTCACTTTGAAGTCTCTTAAGTTTCCTCTTATTACACTTATTGCACTAAAAACACCATCGGAAATGTCAATGTTTTCAAAAAAATCATTTAATGTTTCCACAGCATCCTGAGCTTGAGAGTAAGTTGGCTTTCGTCGGGATTGTGTCTTCGACACATTCAACAATGTCTTCATCACTGTCTGCTGTGTTTTGTACTGTCTCTATTATTTCACTCTCCGTAGGAATTCCACTGGTAATCAAATCATCATCAACATGAACAAAATTGTCAATGTCATTTACATGGTCAAAATTCGCAATTCCATTTTCTTTAAGCCATTCTGACAGAGGTAGATCATCTTCATCAACGTTATGGTTATCAATCGAAAATTCTCCCGATATTAAACCAGACTTCCGAAAACAGTTTATGATCGTTGTATGTGAAACATGCATCTGTCATAAAATGAATTGCATCCAATACAGAGACGTTGCCATCTAAACCTCTTTCCCTCCTTTCAATCAACTGTAGAACACAAAATCGCTTGAAATGGCCTTTAAAACTTTTAATTATCCCCATGTCCATTGGCTGCAAAATAGAAGTCGCATTTGGAGGCAAAAACACCAGTTTTACATTGGATAACTCCTGCATATGTGGGTGCGCAGGACAGTTATCGACAAGGAGTAAAATGTTTCTATTTTTCCTCCGTAACTCGTTGTTCCACTGACTTACATATTGCTGAAAAATATTGGAAGTCATCCATGCCTTTTTATTAGCTGCATATTCAACGGGAAGCTTCTTTACATTATTGAAGCAACGCGGCTTTTGTGACTTACCAATAACAAAAAGTTTTTTTTGTCGCTCCCATTCATGTTTGCGCACATTAAAACTGTTAAACGATTCTTAGGTCTTTTGCCACCAACACATTTGTCACCTTTGAATTTAAACGTTGCATCAGGCATCATGTTGTAAAACAGTCCAGTTTCGTCGGCATTGTAGATGTCTTCTTCTCTGTAATCTTTTCGACACTCCTCCCAAACACTTTTCACCCATTCACTTGCCGTTTTTGAATCTGCTGACAGGGCCTCTCCACTGACTTTCGCATAAACAATGTTATGCCGATTTTTAAAACGATCGAGTCACCCATTATTGCATGTGAAGTTTTCATGTCCTAACTGTTTTGCAAATTTATCTGCCTGTACCTTTAAAATGGGGCCGTTGATGGGGAAACCAGCATTTCTCTGCCTCTTAAACCACTCCAGCAGTGCTTGATCAACAGTACCCAAGTCACACTTCCTCATTTTCTTGTTCGTTGTTAGGTTGTTCTCTAGTGCAGATAAAATCGCTTCTTTGTTTTTCCATAAGGTTGAAACCGTAGACGACGATAAATTAAATTTTTTGCACACTTCAACATTTTTTTACCACGTTCTAACTCTCGAATAATATCAACCTTTTCGCGAATAGACAAACACTTCCTTTTATGTACGGACATGTTACTCGTTCAAGGGCAAAATCTCAACTGATTTTTGTGATCAACGCTACGAACTTTCTTTGCAAACTGCGAGCATACCAATTCTAGGAAGAGTTAATGAGGAGACGGATTAAATCTGGGATTTCCCATCTTTACGTGGGAAAGGGTGTTGGGTGCATTCGGCTGAGCGACGGGGGCGGGCGCCATTGTACATGCCCTTAGCCCCTTACCCCCCTTCCAAACACAACCTCCTGGCTGTAAAAGAGCTGTGGGTTGGGAGGAGAGGACAAGGACCTCCGCGGGTGCCACTGTACCTGCAAGTTAGGAATTCTTGGTTTGGACGAAGGGATTATTTTTTAACAACAACGCCGCGGTCTTTAACCTCCCCGAGGGATAGGGTGTAGAGGCTGGACTCGAGAACACAAGGTAACATATCTTGGGTCACTATGAGGATTGACGGGGCTGATCGCCACCGCGTTTGAGACAGTGAGACGTGGTCGAAGTTTGCTCGATATATCCGTGAAGCGTGCTCGTTATATACGTGAAATATTTGTATGTAAATACTCGTAAACTTATCTTGGAGGTAGCATATGCTCACTATAGCCGTGACCTCGTTACAACCGTGCTCGTTATAAACGAGTTTGACTGTATATATATATATATATATATATATATATATAGTGTCCGCTGGGCTTCCCTCAACACCTTGTTGCCACCCTCATCACTACCTTTTCTTTTCCTTTAGTTAATATATATATATATATATATATATATATATATATATATATGAAATCCGCTGTTACTGTGTATGTGATTGTTGTTAACCAATTATGGTGCAGCCATCACAATGTTAGTGCAACACGCCATTGGAGGAATTTATACTAAGTAATCGCCTTTATATTTTCCAACAATAAATAATAGATTTCAATTTAGAAAAACGATTAAAAATTAGCATCATTAATTAGATTTTACTCGACATATTGAATTGAATAAAAAACTAAAAATTTTAAAAAGGATTTGTTTGTTAGCAGCGTTGTATAATATACGTATATTATGATTTAATGAATGTGATGATGTGCCAGGATTGTGAGTGAGCAGTTCCGAATCAGTATTAAAATGTATGAGAAAAAATTATTTAGTTTAGTCCAAATGCAAACCGAAGCTAGGAAACTGCTTATTAAATTGTTTTGATTTGTTACAGAGGAAAAACAAGTTTGGTTACAACCTATTTAGGCAAGAAGTAGTGTAGTTCATAGTTCAAAACTGGGATCGATTGACACGTTTTTTGGGAAGGAGGAACGCGGGAGGAGTTTGCAGTTCATACGTAGTGACATTTTTTAACTAACGCATATCTGTCATATTTGTCGATAAATTACGCTAGTCGTCTATAATTCTGTTTATAATTATCTGTCGGCCTGATTGTGGTTTGTATTAAAACTCTGGTCGACTGCAATCAAGCTGAAGTAATTTTCAGCTACTCTGCTTCCCCTATTAATATTTTTATTTAGGATGCGTCAATGGCTACATAGCAATCGTATGACAGCCGATGAAGTTCAAGCCTCGCGACAGCCGCTTAGCAACGGGAAATCAATTGGAAAAAAATAATAACCACAATGGACATTTTCCTGGAATTTCTCGCTTGCGGTGAACTCCAATCTAGGCATTACATTACGCTTACAATTAGCACGGAATTGATAAATCGCTTAAGAATTGTTTTTTTTGTGCGCTCTATAACAATCTGATAATACTATCACTTTGAGAGTCCATCGTATATTTGTGACCTAGGATAACTAATTTCGGATGAAAGATAATAAAGACATGACACTATTGCAGCATGTGCTCTTAGCGAGGATATAAAATATAGGACGCAATTTCCACTATTATATCCAAATCATTAACATTCCCTTTTAATAATGGTATTTTTTAATTTGTTATGTCCAGTAACTCTCTCTCCGGATAGTTTTTATCGCTTTAATGTGTCGTCACAAGGAAATTTTGCCTGCATTTTTGCTTCATTGTTTAATTTCTGTTCTCGTTTTCTTCCTTTTTAGGTAAGTGGACTTACTGTATAGCCGTTACCGCTACCATCTTCTCCATCTCCCGTTTCAGGTACTGTGCATTTGATTTGTTAAAACAGTGAATATTTCATCATTTAATTCTCGCGGCGAGAAATTTCTTTAAAAATATACCAAAGTATTAGGATAGAATATGTTTTTACGTTTATTCACAATGTGAGCAAAGATTCAGTGATATAAGATGAGTCTTTACGGCTCTAACTCATTGAGAAATAATATATCGGTTATGAATGTCGGCATTAATTTATAGTTTTTTCACTTCCAATCATCCCCAAGATGTCAAAATCATATAGTTAAACCCCGATTTAGCACACTCTACATCAGCGGTTTCCAAACATTACAAAGTCGCGCCCCCCTCACCTAAGAAAACTGTCTTTGCGCCCCCTCCACATCATGTTCAGTCATAATTCATAAAAAATACCCACTGGACCAACAATTGCAATTAATATAATAACCTTAAGAAAAACAAGGAGGCAAACGATATGTCCTAGACAATTCAGCGAAACCTATTTTCCCATATATATAATGATGAAAGTACGGATTACGTTCCTGACATACATTTTGTGATACGTTTGTACCATTTGTACCCCACATAAAACATGATGATTTAGTACACCAGACATGCTATGCTAAAAATAAGCTAAAAAAAAGAGATAAAAAATGAGAAATGGACACCTGCGGCGATTCTGAAATTGCAACTACTGTATAAAACTGCGACCACGTACGTACTGGGTTATTCGGCAGTAAATGAATACATTTTGCAACAATATGAAATTAAACATAAAATTTAATTTAATAACATGAACAAGAATGAAGTTGAAATTAAAAACAAGAAAAATAGATTTAAAATTAAAGTCTTAATTTGAGTAGTGCTATTGGAATTTTTTTAAATTTCGCCTTTGTCTATTCACAAATGAAGTATGCGACGCGATGCAACTTATAACGAAACATGTTCCTAATTCATTGACGACGTATATGTGAAACGATCTATAAACAGGCGACGTATAGCGGGGAATTACTATATGCCGCTTACAGACATATAGAGCTAAAATCGAATGTAATTTAAAGATTTTTAATTTATCGGTAAAATGATTAATAGGTTCCTCAGTGTAATTATATTTTTTACTTATCTACTTAAAATCTTTAGTGCAGGGGTGGCCCGCGACGACATTTGAAAGGCCTGCGGTACTCAGTCAGGCACTCAACCGAAAAAAAATATTTTTGGTCAGAGTGGAACTAAAACCTAAACCTGACATTTGTTCGCATCCTCTTAACTATCTTATCCTTTCAATTGCTTATATCCAACAATGTTCAACCTTGTAAATTCTTTCAAGTCTAAACTGAAATTATTTTCTAGGAGTTTATCTCTTGTCAGAAAAGTCTTGGACCACTTTTCAACTCTAAAACGTTTCCAAAGTGGAAGTAATAATTTGTGTTTGAACTTGGATAGGTATTATTCCGCTATATCAGCGCTATATGATTCCTTTAGTTCCCGTTTCGAAGACTTCGAAGTTGAAATAAACAACGTCTCTCTCTTCATAAATCCATTATCTATTTTGGACAGCGAACGGAGAGATATCCATCAAAAATCCAGTTGGATGTTGCTGAATTTAAGAATCACTCCAGCCCCATAGCAAAATTTCGCGAGTTTTGTGAATCATCAACTTTCCCAGATTTGAAAACCTTTTGGAAATTTGGTCCCGAAAACAACTACCTCTAACTGCATGACCTTGCACTGCGTTTGTGTGCAAATTTGGATAAACTTACGTTTGTGAACAGAAGTTTTCAACAATGAACTTTGTTAAAAACAAATACAGACCTATCTTAACAGACACTCATGTGGGCAATCTGTTTCTTCTATTGACGTCGAAAAACAGTTCTAATATTGCGAAATTGTTAATTGAAAAGCAAAATCAAAAGTCACTTTGAGATATTAATATCAATATTTTTCTTTTTTAATAAATATTTCAAATGCCATTTAAATAAATCTACTTAAGTTTGTCGTAGTTTTTAATATTCCTGTTTATTTTTGACAATTTAAATTAGCTTTAGCTATCAACTTAAAAGGGCTGTTAAGGATAGTGGCCCGCCAAAAAATCGCGCCGTTTTATAAAAAAAGGTTGGCCACCCTGTTATTGTGTGTGCTACAATCGAATGATTTAACTACACCAACGAAAGATAAACGCAGGGATTTCTTATTAATATATATCTTATTCTTATATCCCCCTTAATGGACTATAAAAAATGTTTCATGATTGCTCTTTTTAACGAATGGGAATGTAATGATGGCGGGCAGATAACATGCGCGACGAATGGGAAAAAGAGAAGAGGAAAGAAAAAAATCGATGTGATAGAGGCTGCAATGGGAGAAGGATTGGGGAAAGATCGGGAAGAGGATAAAAAGTAGGAAATACATGAATAAAAGCATTCTTATTAGAGGCGAGATTAAGGACCTTTCCTTTCCACATATATAACTCGATGTCGGAAAGATTAAGGCCGAATAAAAGTAGCGTATCGATGAATACAAAAGATGAGGAGAACTTCGATGCGCACATAAATTGTGCCTCTCTGTTTCCAAGAACAAGAAATAGGAACCCCAGTCTGGGCAAAAATTATGTATGAATAAGATTTGTGTGGTTAAATCCGGAGGGAACCGGAGAAGGAGATGCTCCTCCTCCTTCGGTTCCCTCCGGATGCTCAGCCATTGAATTCTTTGAAAATCTGTCGCGTGAAAATTTTGCTTAATTGAGTAGGAAATGAAAATAATGCCATCACGAAGAATATTTTTCTGCCGTGAAATGTATAAAATTGCAAAATAAAAGCGGAATGCGATAAAAATATCGTCACGCAAATTTAGCGCATAGCAATCAAATCTGCTAATAAAAAATGGAGGTCCGTATCAACTGACTACATTCAGTGTTGAAAACGCGTAATACCAGGTAAAATTTAAAATACAGTTGTTGGTTAAACTGAAAAAGTTATCTGATAAGGTTTTCACTTATGATATTTAGATGGTGTAAAGGGAGTAAGAGAATGAGATGAACGAAAGGAAATGTGAAATGTGGAAATGATGAATAATAAATACAATAAATACAGAAGGATTGGAGGAAGATTTTTATTCCAAAGGTCATACGCAAAACAAAAGCGCTCTAATGCTAGGTAATATGCAAGTTAACAAATACGAATTAGGATTTTAAAATTTCTTTTTAAGATCTATGCATGAAATAGCGTTACCACATTGCGAATCTCCGCCATGTTGGTCTTATAGATACTCTGTTTAGTTAGATTAAGGCCTAATCTTTGATATCTCGGCCATATCTTTTAGTTCTGCGAGAGCGTCTCTGAGCCATCGAGAAAAACATCAAACAAATTTCAATTCCACTACGGTATAACTTGCGTGAAATTAGGTGATGTTGTTCCGGAACGGAGAAGCATAGCCGGACGGAATAATTGGGATGGGTTTTGTGGATAGAAATATTTTAAAGAATTAAAGAAGAAAATAAATTGAAGTCAAAAGACAGACACAGCATGAGATTTCATAATTGACCATTTTATTCATCCGGAAAATCTGGGACCAAGTGAGGCGTTTAGGAGGCGATGCGCGTCTAAAGTATTTAACCGTTCGTCGAAACATCGCTTGTATTTGCGGAGTAAGTTAACACTCGCCCGGTTCTGGATCGGCAATCGGAATGCATAAACGGGGCAGGAAGGTGGTTTTACGTCATCACGCCGTCCGAGAGTGTCAATATTTGGTCGCGTGGCCGCCGCACCGCGCCGATTTGGAATCTCTCGCACTCTACATACAGCGGCCCTGATTTACGCTCTTTTTTCCCGGACCATATTTCCAGAAAAACTCGCCCGAGGAAGTGGAATCGGGATAAGCTAATATACGGGACGAAAGGTTACGTGCGTCGGCGAGTGAATTATGACGCCCAGACCGCAAATATAATCCGATTCCTCCAACGCGATGAAAGCGTTTCCTAAATATCCTGCCCTTCTCGTTCGAGTTCAAAAGCGTCGTTTTGTTTTTCTGCGGGATTTTCGATCGGCGAGAAAAAACATGAGGCCAGCGTAAATTATTCGAACGGTTATTTGTATTGTCATTCGCAGAAAATTGCGAAAGTGACGAAAAGGTTTGAACAAAGATGTGAGGCCTGGAAGACATATTTCTTGTGAATTGTTGAGCGTTACGATTTTATAGTGCTTTTATAAACTACAGATAAATAGGTTATAGCTACCTAAAAGAACGCTACCTTTCATGATATCATGCAAATTAGATTTTTTTAAATTATAAGGTCATTATTTTATTATTAAAATAAAGTCCAAATTATCTTCGCGCCTCGCGGTAGGTCATTGAGATGTTCCTCTCAGCAGCCACGGAAACTGTTCACTTAAGCTTATTCGTTACTGTTGTTAGCAGTAAACTCATCGACACACACTATGAATTAAAACAGTTTTCATTTGGTAATTATCATACGATGGAATGAAAGAAAATATGCTCAGCATCAATATCATCAATGAAGTTCTTGGCATGATTTATTAAACCGAAGAAAATGAGTACGCTGGTGTCAATTATTTGATTCGGTTGATGTTTTAAACTGTTTTCGCCACTCTCAAATCTTGATTGTTTTTATCGTTATTTATCTCCTAAAAAGTCAATTGAGATTAAAGGCCTATCTATGTACGTGTCTAACAGATGAGCTTGGATGGAGAAAGGGCGTGAAAAGCCGACACATCGACTTTTGCAGATATTTAGAACAGAAGAATTTGAAGATGTATTATCAGACGTAATTACAAGCTTATCTGACGTGGGACTCCACGGCCACACTGATATGATACCAGAAATTAATCGTAGAATGAATAGATACATCATCATCACTAGTGTTATGTCTTACTACCAATCCTTAGATTTGTTTGATGACTAGGGATTATACGTTCATGGTGCAGTGGTTTCCCGTTGCCTTCCACACCGGATACGCACACACAGAAAGGAGGAGGGAAACCCAGTGCCCCGGCATTAGCCAACTCTGCGAAGAGCACCAAGAGGGTCAACTGCTTTTATCGTCCCTTCAAAAGGACGGACTCAAACCTCACAAGTATGGGGACGACCTGCCTTTTAGCAGGATTCGTGCCCGGTGCCGCTTAGCATAGCAGGCCAACGCCCCTATCACTGCACCACCGCCACCCCCTGATGGATACAAGATACCCTTTTTTCCTAGAACAACAAGCGAGCATAACAGCAGAATAACCTGATAGGTTGGTATTTATCCTCTGCCGCGCACTGATTGCGATGACTTTTTTAGGGTATTATTCAGATTGTGAGCATAGGGACGTTGGTATCAACGTTTTTGTTTCGGTTGATGCATAAAACTGTTTTCGCCACCCTCACCTTTTTTTCTGTTTCTGTTGTTATCAATTCACTAAAAAGTCAGTTAAAATTAATGGCTTCTCCGTGTTCACGTACAGGTACACAATAAAAATGAAACCACAGAATTAATTTTAATTCATTCTTTTGGGTGAGACCCCATAGACTTCCTGTAATCATGACGTTCTAGTGCCAAACTTATTATCGCACACTTTCACTCTTTTATGCCGTTAATTATTTTTTGTGGACCACCACTGGGACTATGTGAGCGGGAAAAAATAACGTTGACGGTATAAGGGAAAGGACGGGGTGGTGAGGGAAAAGGGATCTGGGCAGAAGATGGCAGCAGCAGCAGCGGCGGAGAGAGATAAGAAACGGAGAGTGAGATATGCGTTTATACGCGGAGGAGGAGTGGGGCGGCAGTAGGATAAGGAGATGTTAGGGACATGTGATACGATGCGAGGGGAAGATGCCGAGGGAGGGGGGAAGGGAATATCGGGAAAGCGAAATGGAGAGAACCCTCTCCCCCGACACCCCTTTTGCTTCGTCACTCCTTCATTCCCTTCTCCAGCGCCCCTCTCTCTTGAGCACCTCCTAGGTTGGGAGGAGGTCCGAGGATGAAAGATTGGGTTGGCGCGATAAGGAGTGGAAAGAGGGAGGGATGGGATGCCGGGACGGTGGAGAGAGAGAGAAAGAGAGTGCTAATCACCAGGTAGGCCGACCTTCCGATATAAAAACAAGTTGAAAAAGTATACGCCATAAATGGAATACGCAGAGATTTTGAAGGTGTTCTTAAATGGGAGATACGTATGAACCGGTATCGAAAGATTGGGCGATTCTCGAATTTTTATTCCCGATACTATAAGTCGTAATTATATGGTCTCGGGGACTATCTTGTATTAAATGTTGTTCTTTATCCTAATAAATATTTTAATCTATACCTCACAGATCATATAAGAGAATGGGAGAGAAATAAAGGGAGTTTTAATTGTTGTTTGCTGTGAGAACCGTCTTAGCGATCGATGTAAACAAAATATGTGATGTTCTGCTCGGGATTTTCTCGAATTTTCATCTCCGAATCTATCACTCGTAATTATGTGGTCTCGTAGACTATCTTGTAGTAAATGTCGTCCTCTATCCGAAACTTTTTTAAACTATACCTCACAGATCATATAAGGAAGGGCGTGGGATAGAAAAAACATAGATTTTAATGGCTGTTTGCAAAGAGAACGAGATCTCCGATCTTATGTGATTTTCTGAGGGCCTAATTGCCTAACATGAATGGTTTTCTATATAATTATTTTGCGATAGTATTCTAAAGAAGGAAAAAAAATAGTATGTGGCTATATTTTGCGTTTTGATTAGTCAAGATGAAATCTACTTTTCAGTTGTTAGCGCGTTTAAAATGCACTTATACTTTCACTTTGGCGTCTGCCCATCCGTCTCTATATGCATTTGCTAAAGTCGAAAATTTGGCGAGACCGTAAAAGATAAAGAGCTGAAACTTGAAGTGCAGTCTTCTTCACTGTTGCCATTCGATTTTCTTTGTATTTTAGTTTGGAAAATATGCATGGTCGGATAGGTGTCCATTAAAATTTATTTGAAATTCTACGAAGGTGTTAAAAATGGAAAGCTGAAATTTTGAGTGTACGTTTCCATATTGATGGCACTTGGCTCCAGCAGGTTAAAAAAACAGACATGACTGGCAGGCGAATGCATGGGAAGAGATCATACCTAAGCGTTTTAATGCTCTTAAAACTCACGCATAATTGCTTTTTTAAGCAGAAGAAAACAACATGGAAGGCGTGTTATCTTGTCAACCCGTTCTTCAGATTTGAGACGGAAAGCGAGCGACATTTAACCTTCTTGACCCGTAGGCGGCGGTAATGCGTTGTCCTCTCCTCCTGCTATTCTTACAGACGCTCCCGGAGGCGCCTAAATTAGACAGCAGCTGCTGGATACGCCATCACACGTCCTCGATCGTAAACGAGAAGGGTGTTCGGTGGGAATGGCGAATAATGAGCACTCGTGGTTTTTCAGCGGTGAGAACGACCCTTTCATGGAAAGGTTACCGGCTGAGAGAAAGAGAGGAGAAAGAGAGTGGGAGAGAGGAAGAGAGAGTAGGAGAGAGGAAGAGGAAAAGAAAGGGAGAGATGGAGGAAAAGAAAGAGAAAGACGGAGAAATTGAGAGGTAGGGAGAGAAAATGGCGTACCGCCGTAAAAACTGAGGATTGAGGTAAAAAAAGAGCTTTGACCTGAATTTTTCATGTTCTCCTTTTTCGACAGAGACGTAATCTATTTTTTTTACGCAAAACCGAGTAGAAGGGGGAGAGTAGGATAGGTGATGCAGTGGGAGGGAGGAAGGCGAGGGGAGGCCTTGCCATTATTTATTCTCTGTTCCTTCTACAACTTTAGCACACATCCCTCTACGGAAGCGATGTATTCCAAAATCACTCCGAAGTGAACAATTTTTAACTAAAACGACTCAGTTTTTGTCTTGAGTTATAGAATTGCATGTCAAAAGCAGATATTGAGTACAGAGTGGGTCTCTTTGCGTATAAAGAGGCGAATTATCGAATGAAATCTCAGGCAACTTAACTTAAAAAATAAATGCTTATTTTTTGAGTTTATATGTATATATGCTTACGGAAGAGGAAAGGTAAATAGGGTAAATGGATGCAACAAGTTGTTGGGATAAGGAAGCCCAGTGAGCTCTCACCAATTGGACGTCTTCAAGTTGGCGAGCCGCTGGGAGTGTCGAAGTGACGCACGTAAAAACACATAAAACACGAAAGCTTTTGGGGGTAATCGCTTCGTCAGTAGAAGAGAGAGAAAACTATATACATATATTTATTTATGCATCTCCTGTAGTATTAAACAGCTGATTTAACTAGATGAAAACTGTATTTACAAAATAGTCATCCTTGGAGGCTATTTGCAGATAGCTATCATCAAATGACTGGATCCTCAATGGGATTTAACCCATAAGCAGAGGCGGATTTAGGCTGTCAGAGGCCCGAGGCGCAAAGAATTCGAAGCCCCCTCCAAAAAAGTATTCATTGATAAATATGACAAAATACACGTTGTTAACAAACATATTTAATATACTGTAAATAAAATATATACCATTTTTAAAACAACATTCATCCCATTAAAGAAAAAAATACATTGATCCACAAAAATAAATAAAACAATCAATTGCCATAAAAAATACATAAACGTTAGTATGTGACAAATGAGCTAACAAAATTTCTAACTAAAAAAGTGTTAAGTTTTATGCAGCCTCCGTAGATGAAGTGATGAGAAAAGGGTTAGAAATTCGGTGTGCTAGAAAAATCGTGAACGATACATTTAAATGGCCGGAATCCGAGGATAAATGTGTAATAGACTACGACCAAATATAAAGAAAATTTGAACCACCCGATTTAATTTTTATAAATAAAAAGGTGACAAGTTTTAAGTTTAAAGGAGGATTTCAAGGATATGAGGCTAAATTTGTACGTATCCAATCCAATGTTTGGTTGGTTTAAACAATTCTTCTGGATGATTTTTTTCCTTGATTTTGCTTATCTAAATTAATAGTTAGTCTTTCATTTAATACGGCAACATACGATATATAGTTCAAAAGATAGGTATGTAATTCATTTTCCGCATACTTACCGTCTGCTGCGCAAAAGTTTTTTTATTTACTATTTTCTATTTGTAGTTTTCATAATTTAAAACGTTTTTTCTTTACGTAATCTTGTTTTATGTAAAATCAAGACATACGACATTAAAGAGATTGTTTTATTGTAACAAGCCGAGTTTTTATTTGGCTTACCTTATTGTAACTACACCTACCATCTCCCTAAGATAACCAACGGCCTTCTACCGTCTTCTTTGCGCTAAAAAACTCCGTTCTGCGCCATTTGGCCCGGGCCTCAAGTTCGGGGGCGCCTCAAAAATTGGCCATCGTCAATCGTGACTTTATCCCAAAGTTCATCATCCAACTCCTAACTGAAATCCATGGACCCCCGGTTATAGGTGAATCCAATGGGAGGGGAGATGTCAAGGGATGAGGGGCGCCTCCAAATCTGGAAGCGGTCTGTGCCTCTCGGAGGTTCTCGGAGTGCCTTCCCTCGATGCAGTCTCTACTTACAAGAGAGAAATATAAATTTACGACTGAAAATGACCCTTGGTCCGCAATAGTTATCGGGGTTGGTCGGGTCGAAGAATGGTACCGCCATACCCAACTCCAGTCTTTTCTTCCTAGCTGAGAACCATAAACAGCTTAAAGAATGAATAATGAGAAAATTGACACATCCTGGCTGCGGAAGGACTCCATCGGGCATCACAAGACGAGCGGTCCTAGGTTGTGCATCTCCCACGAGGCTGCGCCTTTTAATGTACTGGTTGCATAAAAAATTATGAGAATTTGAAAGAACGGTAATTTCTTGAGAATTCTCCAGCACAATCTCTATTGAGGCCCTCCTTTGGCGAGGCCCCCAGATAGCGCCTCATGCGCCTAAGCATAAATCCGCCCCTGCCCATAAGGTGGTCTTAGTAACTTTTAAATTCAACGTAGGGTTTATCTAATCCCGAGTTTGAGGTCTATTAATTCCTGCGCCTAATCTCAGGCCTTCATTTCTCCGGACCATAACAGGAACTGATCGAGTGATTTAGGTCCCATCCTCTTCGGTTCAATGCAATGAACTTAATAAGTGATCCGCACAAATACACGTAACAAAATTTTCCATTTCTGTACGTTGTCGTCTATTTGGCTTAAATGATTCCGTCTATCATTCTTAAAAACTGTGTGGCAGCAATGTTAAGTATAAAATGGCCTTAAAGGTAAAAAGCTCAGTTAAAGATTTGGAATGACACAGAAAGTAAAAAAATTAAATGGAAATTTTACCTTTTACATATTATAACACACCATATATTCTAATGTGAGAGAAAATGAAATTCGCTTTTTCCGCATTATTTATTGTTAGAAGGACATTACTATAGTACTATTTCAATTCATTTCAGTTATTTTTAAATCACCGCAGAATATTCGAATGTTGTTGCCCATTTATCAATGCACAAAAATTGCAGAATACATGTTGCGTAGATTTTCTGTATCTATTATTTTTTCTTCATAACAAGTAAAATTCAGTAATTATAAATTTCGACAAAGCTTGGGAAACTGTGGTTTATAATGAGGCGTAGCCATGTTTGCCTTGCCTCCTAGTTGCAGCTGGGAACGCTATGAGTGTACTCAAACGTGGAATTCCAATCGCTCCGCCTTACTTTCTTTAACAAGATTCGTACTATTTCACATTCTGCATCTAAATGTTGATTGGATAACACCCTGCATGAAAATCTGGCTTTGACATTTAATCGTTCTTTATTATTTTTTGTAGTGTGGTTCAACGAGATTTCCACTCTTTAAAATATAATCAACCCATTGCGTGTTTTAAGTAAAAACTGCTCGCATCCTCTCCATCGCAAGGAACAAAGTTGTAGGATTCTAGAATAAGCAGTTAAAGATACAAAAATTTTAAACAAAGTACTTATCTCAGGTACCTCCAATAGGCACAACAAAGTTTTGGGGAAGTAGATTCTATTTTAGAATATACTTTCGGTGAATGACCATTGAAGACGGCTGCGTTGTAGCCGAAATGCGCATCTGGTTTTGAAAAAACTTCTTGTGGTTATTGGAGATACAGAAGTTGTTGAATTTTATTTATGTTAAAGTTCCTATTCTTAAAAATTTCAGCCGTATAACGAGCTCGACAATTCTCAAGCGAATTAAGGATGTATTAATTAATGAGGTGTCGCGCGTAACTATTCCTTTTTTACTGATCAATCTAGAATTAAAAAATCTTAGTATTATTTGATTATTTATTACGAGATTTAAGAACAATCTCTTAAAAAAGTACTTATCTAAGGTATCTTCAATAGCCACAACAATGTCATGATAGGAGCAGACATCTTCATAACCTCGTTGTGGCTATTGGGGATTCCTGAGATGAGTACTTTTTTAAGAGCTTGATCTTGAATTTTTTCAGTCATATGACGAGCACGATAATTCTCGGTCGAATTAAACACGAGATTGTAGCTCACTTGAAATTCCAAATTTTACGCGTTTGCGCCAGTCGGCGTTTTTTCCGCTTCCCGCAACAACGCGGTCGCCTCCTTCCATCCCATTGTCTTTTCTCTCTTTCCGATGCCTCTCCTTCCCCCGCTGACTTTTCGCTCTTCCCTTCCGGAAAGAAAGGGCAAAGAGAGAGAAAGATAAGGTAACATGAAAATGCAGATCTCGATTCGTTCGAAAAGTTGGCGGCGGAAATTCGCGTTGCGAAACCGCGAAGTTTTCGTCGAATCGGTGCCTGCGCGGTGGAGTCCAAAAGACGGCTTTTTCGTCCGTCTCTCGAATCTGCGTTTCACCCTTTTGAGGAACTTCGAAAAAAAACAAGTAAAGATCACATTCCGCGCAAATGTGGCGCTACGATCAGCGGAAGAGGAATTAATCTCCTTCGCATGCGATCGGATGGGAACGATAATGACACGAACCCAACGGAAGATCGTTTCCTATGCCCCGAAGGACAACTCTCGCAACGTAAGTGGAGCTTCTAGATATCAGTTCGAATTTCCTTACGCGCCCTTTGGTTTCCTCGACAACTGTTGATTGTAGATTACTCTTTTTACGTATGTGCTGTCTCAGGCCTTTAGCGAATTCAGGAGTGGAGTTGAAACTCAGTCGCAAGGAAAAAAGTAAATACATTGGCAGTTTTATTTTCTAAGAGGAGCAAGACTATATCCTGAAAATCGTAATTACTGTCACGTTACTTATGTCTACTAACATCGGATTGTAAATAGTATAATTAAAATGATTGTTATTTTTTGATAACCTCTTCAATAATATATTATTGCAATCAATATGAGTGTTAATGTGATAAAGTGCCAATTCAGCAATTTCTTGGGATTCAGTATGTGGCGAAAATGTCAAAACTATCTATATTTTGTAACAAGGATTTGTATCCTTCGGATTTTAATATGTTAAATGGCCGTTTCATTTCTACCGTGGGGATCTTAGTATACCTCCATATGGCGAAACGGTGCTATACCCTCCTTTTAAAATCTTACTTGATATTTTATCTCAATATTTCTTTAAGATTTAAAACAAGTCTTTAAACTGTACCCTGAAGACCGTGTTTTCCAAATTGGTGGGTCGCGGAAGGTTTACAGTTGTTCGCGATTACAAGATGCTTTTGTCTTATTAGGCTTGTTTCCAAAGGAAAAATAGCCTTATGAAATGGTCCTGTCTGTGTGTGTGTGTGTGTCCCCTACTAACAACTTTTGAACCAATGGACCGATTTTCATTTTATTTTGCGAAGATTGAAGTCCCGGGTTCGATTCCAGGAACGTTTTTATCCTATTTGACTTACGTAGGAAATGAAAAATCCATCGTGCAGAGATGTTTTCTTTAGTACTTTAAAATATCGTAAAATTGTGATATCGGAGCGTGGTTTGTACTGTTCTAAAGGGGAAATAATTTAGATTCTAATTCTTATCACCGAATTTTGATAATTGTCGTATTTTCTTGAATTTCTACTAAAACGTAGCGTTTTATCGTTTTAAATCGCATTTTATCGGATTGTTGTCATGGAGACGATTATTACCGAACACTGCTTGAGCATAGACGAGTGAACAAATGGGTTATTTTCTTTTCCGCTAGACTTCTCTTAAGCAATGGACAGTTGATCCAAATATATTAGTTTATAAACAGTAACATTTATTAAATTCGTTTATTTAAAAAATACACATGCAAAATATAATGTCAGAAAATAGATTTTGACATTTTTTTAATATTTTAAACCTGATAATGCTCTATTAATTTGTTTTACAATTTTTCTTTATCGCTGATAAAATGTGAACTACAAGTGGTATTTATGGTATGAGAATTCCTTGGAATGATTAACACATACTGAAACCTTTCCTGTCAATATAAGTAATCAATTCGGGACGTCAACTTTGGGAAACCAGCCTGCATTAGTCCTGATTTGGACTTCTTGTTTTTTAAAATTTGATGCATAGATATCTATTACATGTATTAAAGAGAATTCTGTCTTTCTTACTGTGTGTTTGCACGTTTGCACAGTTGCAGCGCATTTTTCATTTGCATTTTAAAATCACTTAGAATTGCGATATGAATACGGGACTTGCATCAAACGACATGAAACTTTTCACACAAATTTTCAGTCGGGTTTTGTTCTTCATGATTTTGTTTCATTGTATTCTGTGTAAATGCACTTGAAATCTTGAGTCCAATAACGTAAAAATCCGAGATCAACAATGCCAGCTACCGTAGCAACCCTTTATGAAATGTAGAAAAATCGAAAAGAATCGATTATAAACTAAAAATATGAGGGAGGAGAATGGAAGAGAGAAAAGGAGAAAGAATGGGAAGTGCCTTAAATTCAATATTTAATCCACGCATACCCGTCATATTTACGGGATTTCGTACTAGTATTTATAATAAAATTAATACTTGCGTAAATAAATAGGTATTTATAATATTTTGAAATTAATGTTGCATCTTGTGTTTATCGATTGATGTATGAAGTTATGGGTGTCGTAGTAATGTCGTCTGCTTTAAGAGGGGTCGCAGATGCATACAAGTTGGAAACCACTGTCTTAAAGTAGTTCATCAATTGAACAGCAATGATTAAGATGTAGCTAATGAACACAATGAATTCTCACCATACCCTCATTTGCCAACAAGTAGTGATCTTCCTCGAGTTGCCTTATCTTCACTATTTTTTCATCAGTATGTACGTAAATACATGAGCTGGTACTGTATTATAGCTTCTTGGAGTGCCATTTAAGGTAGTTCGGTAAATACACGCCGGCGCTGTTCACAATTTCATGAGACCACTCCACGCAAATGCTCATACTTAGAAGTTGCATGGCAAAAATCTTGAGAAATTCACCATCTCCCTCCGACGTTCTCCGTTAAGATCATTAAGAGCGAATTTATGGGCAGCGTAAACTCTGAAGCTATTAAATATTATCAACTTTGCAAAACCCAAGCTTGTGCACCAAGCGCAGTCGTAAACATCAAAGCTACGGAGCCAACACTTAATGCATAGGTTCATCTAATAAAACGTTCTCAAAAGCTCTCTCCAGCAATATTTAATTTTTTTTCACAATTTTTAACTCAGCTCTTTATAAGAATGGAGCTTTTGTTATTTTCTTTTCTTACACTCGTTTCTCTCCCGGAACGTTTTGGAACGTGTGTGGATGCTACATCCGCGGTTAGATTAGCATTTTAGGCGAAATATGAAATCTGAGTTTTGGATGTCTTCCCTTTTGGCCTTTCGATGGGTCACGTGATCGATTTGCTGGAACGAGGCGTAATCCGAGAGAGAGAGAGGGGGGGGAAGGGGGGGGGGGGGAGGGTGAAGATAGGTGGGAGAGGAAGGGAAGGGGAGAAGAATGCAATGTGACCACAAGGCATTGGAAGAGATATTCAGCCTTCGGAACTATCTCATCTCCTGCTGGTTTCTCTCATTCTCATGTTTTCTCCTTCCCTCTTATTTTCGCGTCATCATTCCGTGTCCTTCCCATTCTCACTTTTCCTTTTTACAATGTTTGCAATTTATACCGAGGAGTGTAGCAGGGGGTGGCAAGTAAAGCCATAATTCTAAATGCTGCTGACATTTTCAATTCCAATTTAATTTAATTTGGCTTTTACGCTAAATATATTCTTTCCTTTTGTGTTTGTGATGCATTTCATTCAAACGTAAACAACAACCCTTTTCCAAAAAAACTTTGACGCACAAAATAATGTTATAAAACTTGATACAAATTCTACTAAAATAACTGTACAACCATGGTTTTGACTCGCACAGTCGTCATTGCATATTTTAAAAAAAATTATAGCGTGATTTTTTGCGTTCAAGTTTATTTTAAAATGCAATTCTACGAAGTTACGGCATTATCGCTCGAATTAAATCTGATTATTTAGCTTTAGAATCCTAACTGGGGTAGCCCGTAACCCCACTTTAATCTGCCTTTAAGATCTGCTGTACATGAGCATACCAAGTTGTCCTCGAAGTCATTTCCATTCGATGCTGTGTTCTTATCAGTAGCGGACCGAATTTCTTTGTTTTTGTTTTGACGAGGGTTGACTATCGCGCCGCCTAATTAGCGGAATACTGTAGATTTCAATTGTTATGATTCGAGAATGGATTACAACCATCGGATAGAGGCCGAAAAAAATATTCGTGGAGTTTCAGATGAGGAAGATAGCGTACAAGGATATGATTGTGACAATCCTCTTTCACTCCAGATTCTCTTCTTCTCTCTATCAATCTTCTTCCTACTCCCATTCTCTCCCTCCCTTTTAATCTTGACCTCTCCTCTCTCTTACTCCTTTGCTCGTCATTCGTCCTCCTTCCCCCCTCCACTTCGATTCTCTTGTCGTACTCCCGTTTTTCTTCGCTTCCTCGTCCTCTTCTCCGCTTTAAGCCATGGCAACCGCCAACTTCCTTCTTTCTCAGCCACCCAACCTCTCCACCCTCACACGCACTCTCTCTCATCCTCAGCTCTCCATTTTTCCTCCTCTACATCCTTTGCTGTCTTCCTCGTATGAAAAATTAATCACACACTCACGGACATAGGGTATTACGGGATCGTTACGTAGCAGTTGACTTCAAACTTTTTCAGTCCTCGTGCGACCGGTGTTACGTTTGTAGCCGTGTGCAGCTCGTGAATAAAAAAATTCCATTAAATCAATACGTCACGTACGTTTCACTCACGCGAGGTGGCTGAATGCTCTCTCTCGTGCATTCAGGGGTGTGCATGGCAACAAATATTCTTTTATGAATATTTATATAGACTAGTAGTAACCGCAAAAACTTTTGCAAAGTCAGTCAGAAATCTGCATGTTTAAAAGTAATAATAGCCAATTTCTCCCAATAAAATTAGACAACTTATATTTTGAATGTCGTTTGTTTTTATAATTTATATGTGCAATTTTAATTCTCTCTCCCATACGAAAAAGGTCACATTCCAGTATTGAAATAAAGAAAGAAGATTTTTTCTTTTGGTCAGTCGTTAAAAATACCCCCAGCCCACACGCAGTTTACTGAATAATAATAATCTTTAACTATTAAAGTTGCAATATATTAAGTTTGACTTTACTACAACTATAATTTCGATGCTTCATAAACAGCGCGAAGCGAATAACGATATTCTTCCGTCTATTTGAAGGCTTAATAGACGCTGATTGAGTCGGAGGCAACAATGCGGGTCGCCTTGGCAACACCCGGAAAGAGTACGAAAAAGCCATAAAATTTCGAAAAGAAATGCGTTTCTGAGAATGTATTCCGTGTAACATCAAAACATTGCAAGAGTAAGATATTTTATAGTTTTAGCCGTCGAATAAGGAAACGGAGAAATTAGGTCCATGTTTACGTATTTTAATGAATGAAAGAAATAAACCTTGCACCTTGAAAAATCGAAACTCTTGTGTAAACATATGGAAAAATATAATCGTTTCCCGGAATCGAATCCGGGACACTTCCGTGAACGAAAATAGTTTTCCCGGGGTCTTCTAGTTGGATTTCTCTATGACAAACTGATCAAGAGATAAAAGGAGGGACGGACGGAGGGACAGACGGATGGACATTGAGTAATTATATATAAAGATATTTACACAGATAGTGAAAAGTTGAATTTAAAATTCGATTTCGCAGCAAATTGCTTAAAAAAATTCATTTGTAATTTTTCTTCCATGGGTTAATTTTTATTTTGTTTTTAAAAAATCAAATGGTACATTTAAAAATTGAAGAAGAAAGTTCCATGGATATGCTTTATAAAGTTATAAAAAAACCGAAGGAACCAGCGAAAGAAAATGCGAGATAAAGAATCGCTTCACAAAGTGCTCAGAAAATCTCGACTTCGTTTCACTTATTTAAAAAAAAGGCAACTGGAGAGGAGTTTTCGATTGAGTGCGCGTATTTACGGAATCACCTGGAAACGTTATTGGATTACGGACACGATAGCAAATCGCGACAAGCGCCGTCTCTTCGGGGGCCCCCTTTCGGCAGAAAAAGGCAACTATACACGTCGCTTAGCAACGGAGCTCCCTCATTTCCCTCCTTCTGGGCACATTGCGCTCCTTCGCTCTTCAGAGCGTGGCACACGGAAACACTCGCCGCCACGTTGCATGCCGGGAATAGGTGATAAGGGCGGAGCAAATGAGGCGACCGCCGATCGATGGCGAGGAGAGGAAAGGAAAAATGCGCTGGAGGGTGACGAAGGAAGAAAATGCGTGAGAAAAGGAACGGTGGGAAAGAGAGAGAGAGAGAGAGAGAGAGAAAGAGGAGTGGAACGAGGAAAGAGAGGGAGTAGTAGCAACGGGAGGCGTAGGAAAGATTTAGAGTTAGCCGAGTGCTTCCTTTCTCCGCTGCACATCCTCTAATTTAAGTTTAGGCACGAGGAATATCACTTTCGTAATTCTGAGAATGTTTACGCCATCTTAAAAGAGTTTTGCTTTCAAGAACTGTTTTATTTCGGTCATTTTCTGTGAAATTTCACGCTTCCATCGTCTTTAGTGGGTCGTAAATGATGAAATTAACCTCATTCTTAGCCCTATTTGCGCAGGAAACTTCTGTTCCGCATTATGTAATATAAAATAAAGAAAACAATGTTTAAATCTGATTGAAATTCCAAAACATGTGTAGTTCCATTCGAGGGTAACCATTTAAGCATTCACAGACGTATCTGTTTTGAAACAATTAGTATTAGAAAAATTCAAAATACCTGAGGAACAGTGACCTAGATTTCAGAGCCGGACACCATCACGTAAGGCTACATACAACGGCGTCTCATGGATGCAATGTGCCCAAATGTAACTTCAGGGCCCTCCTCCCCCCTTACACATTCCCGGAACACAATATAATATATATGTAATAAGAACAACACAAATTCTGTGCATTCTTTGTGCATATGTGTTACGTCGAATCCCTGAAATATCTGTGAAATGGGCAGCTTTTTCAAATTCGTGTAATAGGCAACAGCTTTATCCATTTCGTGAAATACGCAAATTTAGTGTCTAGTTCGTTAGTGAAGTGAGCAAAAATAATTCTGCCTATTTCATGAATTGGGCAAACACTTGAAATACTGAATAAATTAAAACAACTTATTATTGTTGTTCTCCGTCCGTCCGCCTGTATGGCGATCGGTTTTACCTCCCGGGTAAAGCTGCTAATTTCACGGATTCGGCGTAACATGCGCACCACGTGTGGTGTAAAAATTAGCTCATGTGGGCCTCCTTGTATTTGTGGGCCCGTGTTCATTGCGCACACTGCACATATAGAGTATACGCCTCTGGATACATGTGTCGTATACTATTTATTATTTGGGTAGGTGACTCTTTTTCATTCATTTATCATTTTATAGTTGAACTTCATGGTATTGGGTTTTCAGACCATTCCAATAGAAGCGAACGTATTGGCATTTATTGTACCTATATTCCGTTTACTTTACTGCAGAATCAACTTGAGGTTTGAATAAATTCTGGGAATGCAGTTACAGCTTATACTGTTCATTAAAACTAACTAATTACAAATATCGCGTGTTGTGACGGAGTGGCCTGAGGGCTGGCGCGCCTGGGTTCGAATCATGACGGAGGTCGGAATTCAACCTGTACTTGCCTCGTCCCGATTTGGATGCTGCGAAAAAGACACGCAAAAATAGCACTACCTACGTCCTTCGAGAGGGAGGTTAAGCAGAGTGATTTTTTATAGAATAGACTAACGCCGGCACTGGGTTTACCTCCTCACTTTTGTGCGAGTGTGCGGTGTTATCCTCGTGGAAATGTGGTTATGTGATCTCGTAAAACAGTGGCGTGCAACCTCTTGACTCGGCGGGCCCCATCGTAGTTACAAATTCTTTGGCGGAACATATAAGTTGCAAATAGTCCGGCGAGCCAGATAAAAGAGTTTATATTAGATCACGCTCAAGAGATTACGTTATTTCAGGACTGAGACTCAAGTTGAACCAGTCTTTTATCGTCACAACTACACCATAAAGGTTTTATATAAATAATTGAAATTAAAAATGCAAAGTTGCCCGTAATATGACGTCTCTTTTTCATCAAATTTTTGCGGGCCGCATTAAATGCTCTCGCGAACCGGACGTGGGTCGTACTTAGCAAACCTATGATCTAAAACATAGATGTTTAAGAATCTCATAAGACGAGATCTAGACCATCTTCGGGCTGTAGTCAACGTATGACGATGATGTTATACGTACATGTAAAGCAACAATATCCTTATTCTTTTGCGTGTTCCCAATTTGGAATTGGATATTCTAATCTAATATAATATGGTGCCAATTTAAATTAATTTCTAATCAAATCAATTCGTTCTACCAATTCGTTAAAATTGTTTTTTTCATTACTTTATTTCTCTCTATCGCCAATTACACTTTTAATTCCGTTTTTCTTCTTTCGATTGATCGTTTTCTGACTCGTTTCTTAAAATATTCTCAGCGAAGTGTTTTTTTATAGCGCTCGGGTGTTATCGGGCTACAGAAGCTAGAGAGTGTAGTCGTAAAAACATATGGCGGAAGTGCCTATTTTGAATGCCTTTTTCGCATTAAAATGGATTCGATGGATGAGAGCGGTATATTAGGGGACGAGTTTAAATTTCGGCCGGCCGAGGGCAAAAAGTGAAGCATCCCTAATTAAACGGTGAAAGGACAGATTGAGAATAATGGCTTCGAGAAGTTGGCCGGAAAAGAATATTTAAGTTTTCGGTCGGTCATATTTAAAGGATGAAAGCGTCCGAGGAAGGATTACTTTGAAGGAAATGTAGTTGCAAGGATGCGGAGTGTACAAAGGGCTGGGAATGGGCGAATGGAGAATAGGGAGGGGGAGAGGCGGATTGAGGAGGAGAGAGAGAGGGAGGCAGGAGGGGAGAGAGCAGCGGGAGGAGGAGCCAGGGGACTACTACTCTCCAGTCTCTTTTATTCATAATTCATGGCCTCGGATTTTCAAAAGACTAGAGAAAAGAGGAATCAAGTCACAATCTATGCCTTTACAGTTCTGCTCCACTCCTCCTATGAATTATCTCCTGTCTTTCGTCTTGTTTCCATCTTTCCTACTTTTCTCCCTTTGTTCTTTTATGATGCTTACGGTTAGGAAAATAAAGAGGCCACGTTGTCTCGGACTAGCCTTTTGTTAGGGCTTCCCTCACTTATTTTTCTCCTTACTTTGCCCATCTTCTCTATTCTCTTCTCGTTGCATCATCCGCTTGTCATCATCATCTCCCCCTCGTCTTCTCCTTCCATTGTACTCGCTTCCTTTTCCAGATCTTATATCATACTTCTCTTCTGCTACTATTTTTTTCTCATCTTTATATTATCCTCATCTTTTCTATTTCTCTTTGCGACTCTTTCAATTCTCGTCTCTCTCCTTCCATCTTTTCATTCTCTTATTCTCTTACTATCTGTTTTTTTCGGTTTACTGCATTTCATTTGATCGTCTTCTCTTTAATTTCCCCATATCTTTCTGTTCTTTTCTTATCTTTTTTTTCTCTTTCCATTCCAATTCTTCTTTATGAATCCCACTTCTAATTTTATCCTAATTCATTTCCCTTATTACTATTTTCATTCTATCCGTCTTTCTATCATCCTTATGCTTACATTCTCCTTTTCCTCTTTTTATTCTTCTTGTTTTACTCATACTCTGACCTTTAGTAACGCTAGTTAGTACATTTGTGTCTGATGTGGTAAAACAAAACTTTCCCTGTTTTAATCTACATTCCTCTTAGTCTTGAGACGAGGATAGACCCGTGTTAGGTGATGCCATTTCATCTCGTCTACTCTCTAATGAAAACCTTTATTAAGGCTTCTGTTTGCATCTTGGAGAAAGCGGCATGAGTTATTAGTTACTCCCCCGAAGTTTCCGAGCCGTACTTTCTCCATTGTTTCGCTTGCTCGCCGCCTGCACAGCCATCAGTCGTGGCCGTCGGAGCCCCTTTTCAATTTGAGCAATTTAATATTTTAACTTCATTTTTATCTTGTTCTTCTTCTAATTGAAATCTGCCAAATCAGTTCGTCCAGGAGGTCGGCCATCTTTTAGCCCCTGAGTTACCCCAATCACACTCGTACGCATTAATAATCCGAGAGAACTTTATTAGGAATATTTCTTAAAAATTTCTTGTGCGGCCTCGATAGAACGGGAGATGTTTTCAATTGTATATGGAGCTTCTGATAGTCTTTTCTCTATGCATATGCAATTTCCGACCTATTTTTAGTATGCCGGTAATCGGTTGTAACAAATTCGTTTAGATAGATAGTTTTTAATTTGTAACTGTTTATTACACGAGGAAAACTACTATATATGTTTAAATCATAAGACTTCATTCTTTTACTATGGTTTTGGGTTTTTTTTACTTTATATATTAATTTTTCGGAGTATACATTCAGTTATTTTACACATAACTGAGTAAACGTATACCTACTCAGGTAGAAAACATTAAAATTTTTGTTTTTCAGTCATTTAAAAATTAATATTGCAAATTTGTTTGTTAATGCTAGATAGAGAATCCTCTGGTTTTTGTCGTAACTCTGTCATTTATGAGGAATTACTTTTTTCTGTTAACTTGGGATATTAAGGTAGCGGAAACTTTTACGTTTTATTTATCAAACAGCTGCTATTTATATTTCTAATTATTGGAAGTTTTCCTCACTGTCCCATTTCTTTGCACTTGGATACTGCTACTTTTGCACAAAAACAATCATTAGGGTGATACAGGAGTTAGTTCGGAAATTTCACTAAAAAGGTAAGCTCAGCAACATTCCTTGATTATTTATCTATCATTCAACGGGGTTTACTTATATTGTTTATTAAATGCTACTTAAGTGATTGAATTCCGTGTTTTAGCTGAAATATTTATTTAAGAAATTACCTTACAAATATCCAATGAATGCACCTTTTTCTCATTAACACTATGTCACAACTCAGTATTGCATAATTTTATTTTCGCAACTACGTGAAATCAACACTTTAATTATCAAGCATTGATGCAAGGAAATCTCTAGAGTAAAATGAACGCAATCTGTTTTATATAATTACTCTGATCATCCTCATTCACCCTCTTGCCTGTGTGCTTGCGCTATCCTCGAGGATCTTGACCTTTCTTTATAATCTTAAAGGCCACTTTACTATTATTTAAGTCGGAAGATGCCCATCGCCATATCAAGAATAAAGGCTTTTCTCTCTTTTGTGTCTGAAACATTTTTCTTTTTCTCTTTTCCATCTCATCATCCATTGTACTTTGAAAATTAACAAATAATACTCTAATACTGATAGGAGATCTCTCATTGATTCTAATGATTTAAAATAGTTTTCATAACGAAATAACTTCATTAATTTATTAATAATTTCTATTTAGGGAGCTGATTTTTAAAATTAGTTTTTATTTTAAAAAAATTGGTTGCCTTGAATGGGCGTAAAAATTTGGATCGGCATAATAAAAAATCTTGAATTTCCTATGTGTGTATTAAATTTAATTCACGCGAGTACTAAGCGTAATCAATATGAACGCAGTTTAATACAAAATGTTTTCCTTTTCCTAAAATCCACAAATCTGGCAACTGAGTTCAGCGAGTACGATCATATAACCATTTCCACACGGTTGTACACATGTTTATTGCTTTCTCTCTCTCTACCGAGATATTTAATTATTAGGGAAATTTACCAGGTCGGACATTTCACCCAATCACGGAGAACGATCTAGTCATGTGAGCCTCGTTCACGGACACGAGGTTGTGTGTTTTAAAGCTGTAGAGAGTATCCATCACCAAGTGACGGCGAGAGTCTCCTTTCTAATCCCTCCTAATCCTTCACATCTCTCTTTCTCTTTATCTTCTTTGCTCCGTCAACTTCATCCAATCCCTTAACATTCTGACTACGCTCGCCGCTAAGTATAGCTCGTAATTAATATTAATTATAATTGAAAAAGGATGACTCATGTAATAACACTTCGGAAAGGCTACTTGCCTTAAGCCGCGGACGCAAAGAAAAAGGTATTTTTTTACTTGAATTGAGATTCTTTCGCTCATTTTTGTTACACGCGCTCGCATTAATTAATTAGCTGTTCCAAAATGGAATAAGCGGCCGTTCAAACGTTAACCGATATTTTCTTGACTGCATTACACTCACTCCTGATGGAAGTGGTTGAAGTAATTCCCAGGTGGCGCTGGAATAGGAAATATACGCACGCGCTCACACCTTTACGCTCTAGACAGAAAGCAAACAATGTGGCTTTATTAACTTTACCATGACGACAGCAGATTGATCATACCATCCGCTTGTGAAATAAGGAGGTCCATCTCATCAAAAGTTGCCGGAACTCTCGATATTCTTTGGAAAAATACTTCACTGTGGAGGCGTTAAAATAGTCTTTTAAGATGTAAAGACATCGATATTCATTCATAGTAGGTTATGCCGAACATTGTCCGGGAAGTTAGATTCGTATTTAACGTACAAAACTTGAGCATTAAACATTTAACAAACTTTTTGCTTAACAGTCGCTCCGTTGCCTTTTGTCAACGCTTCATTTTCTATCCGCTAGAAGGAAGATCATTAAAACGAGATGGAGTGCCGTGCATTTGAGAAATACGACTCACGCCATAAACTCGTCGAAAAGTCTTCAGTTTTTCGCCATCCTCGGCTCGGCTTTTCCTTTTTCTGGCGTCATTCGCATTCCGTCCTTGTTCCATCGCTCCTGAATTTGCCTCGACGAGGTGTTCAAGCAAACACGGGGTATCTCTCTAATAAAGACAGAGTATTTGGAGATATATCGACAGACACACGGTGTGTATGGTGGGGGAGAGGTTGGGAAAGAGGAATCTTTCTCCCTCGGCCATTCCTTCCTCTCTTGATTCGCTCGCCGCGGTTTGAATATCAACAGTTGTGCGCGGTCACGGAAAATCGATTCGTTCATGTTTTCTTCCTTCTTTCGTGCGCGGATCGATCCGGTCGAAGAAGCAGTAAACAGCCTCGGGTGCGAATTTCGCCCGATATATCGATGCGGTCCGAACGAATCGATATATCCGTTTTATCAAAGCATCACTTCTTTCTGAGGGAGAAAGAAGAAAAAAAGCGGTCGCCTTAACAGCTAGCGAAGCCAGAGACTTGATTTTTTTAACACGCGGAGGCTGATGAGAGGGTGTGGCGGTGGTTGGGTGCGTGCGTGGGGTGGTGGGCGTGGTGGGGGCGAGGAGAGGTTTCAGAGTCAGGAGTGGGGAGGCGGTGGTGTCGGGATATAAAGAAAACAAGACGGCATTGTTGAATTAATGCGGAAAAAGGCATGCACTTGAGTGTAAATTCAATGAGTCAAAGAGATGGTTACACGTCAAAAAGACAAAAACAAAAAGGGCGAATAGAAAAAAGGCGAAAATAAAATGGGCGGAAGCAGAAAACGAAATTAGTAAAGGAATAAACGGTAGTATAAATTGGCATGTGGCTGGAATTGCTTTCCATCAAATGATATCCACAACATCTTCTTTCAAGGAATTGATTCTTTGTGAACAATCGTGGTTTCTTGCAGCAAATACCAGTCACTGAAGTTTTCAATATATTTCTCAAGGTCTAGCTATAATCAGATATTATTAAAATAATTAATACATACTTATTATTAAATCCAAAAATATGATGTTACCACCACATTTATTTAGAAAATGGTAAGAATCTAACCCCCAACCACAATCTAAACCTAAACCTAAATAACTCCAATCCATCCCCCAAACACTGAAACCAATCCGGGGGGAGGAAATAGAACGATTCCAACTCCAACCACGTAACCCAACCCGGGGAGGAAATAGAACGATTCTAATCCCAAACCACTTAACGCGTCCTCATCATTAGTCGAAAATACAACAAATATATAAAACCACCAACTTTTCTTGCTTTACTTATTTCATTTTCTACATTCGCTAATTCTGTTTTCGCCTTTTTTCATTCGCCCTTTTTTCGCCTTTTTGACGCCCGCCCTTCTGACGTGATACCCAAAGAGATTGGGTGCCGAACACTTTCCATATGGATACTACCTTACTGATCTATCAAGGTAATAAAAAATCAGTACAATATACATTGCACAAACTTTCTCATGTAAGTATGCGTCTGGTATCACTACACTCTTTTCCGGATTGATGGAATTCCTACTGCTACAAAAACAACAAGTCCGCGGAAAATGTTTTCTGCGCGGAAATGTTATTAATATTGTATTGATAACCTCATATATGTGTAATATAACTTGATAAATTGTTATACCAAACTTACAAAATATTTAAAATTTTGTGGATTGGCAAAGCCACATAGACGCTGAAGCATTATTGCTGGACGAATTTTGAGTGACGTCAGAGGACTGGGGAGAGCTGGGCGTAAAACTCAATGTAATTTAATATCACTGTAGTTATTGTTTGAGGAAAATAGCTTATGTAGTTTTGTTCATGACACCAATCTCCATAACTGAAAGAACTTAAATCAAAATCCTTTTTGGGCCGTTTTTGAATAAATCGACCTTTTGTGAAACTCAATAAGAATAAACTATCCTTTTTGTTGCGACATCTCTTCATTGTATCTATTCTGGACCATGTTATACCTAAATACGAAATATCATTTGATTCTGTTGAATTTTTTGGCTCTAGTGCCGCGCTCGGACAGACAGATGGCAAGGAAAAAACCACTGTTTGGACAAAAACGCAAAAGAATATAATTCCGGAATTTGATATGTTTGTGGATTTCTTTAGCCGTGCCTCGTTGAGGAAATCTATTGTGAATGCGTTCTTCTAAGTTAGCCATGTATAAACGAAAGTCGGTCTACCTTGGTGGTTCAGTGGTAAAACACGTCCGGAAGATCCGGATTCGATTGCTTGACAAGTTTAGTTTTATCTCCTTTTCTTCCCTCAAAAAATAAGAGAAATTTTGAGGCAAAGTCGTATGAGGGGAATATGGGAGGAGGGAGGAGGTGAAGGGAGGCCAGTGACCACGCGTCACTTCCCATAATTTCTCCCTTCACCACTCCATTCTCGCTCTATCGCGTGTGTTTTTTCCCACCGCGACCGAAAAAGGGAGCTGTGGAGCGGAAGGGAGGGGAGAGGAGGTAAGAGGGAATTGATGTGCGCGATAAAAGGAATACTAAAAAAACTGCTGCGGGATGAAGGGTCTTTTTCTCCCTCTCTCTCCCTCTCTCCCCCTCTCTACTCTCCTCCCTCCCTCTATTCCTATTTCCTTCCCTCTCCCTACTCTCCCCTCTCCTTCCCATCTCCCTTCCTCTGCTCCCACTCCACATCCTCTATTCCCCGTTTCCTTCATCTCATTACCACTAAATTTTAAGTCTGGAAGCGAAAAACTCAATGGACTGCTAAGTGGCAATCTACCTCTCTCTCTCTCTCTTTTTGCGCTTTGCGTATGTAGTTGTAGGTCGTTGGGCAAAAAGGGATCTGGCAATCGATCTCTCGGAACGTCCTTAAAAAATAATCAATCCCTCGAAACCACGCACCGTGTTGCACGCGCGTGCCAGATTCAAATTTGTCCTCGTCCCGATTCCAGACCTCTTTTCCTTTTTCCTCCCTCTCTTATTTCCCACCTTTCTCTCCCATTTTCCTCCCTCTCTCCTTCTTATTTCCTACCTTTCTCTCCCTCTTCGACTCGATTCGCTTTTGCTTTTGGAGGTGGAAGGGTGAGAGATCTTGTCGGCTGGTATTGGATGAAATGCGGAGCAATAACATAACTCTGGAAAACCCCTCTTACTTCCACATGTATTAATTCATAAAAACTATATTTTCCTACATTTCATCTTGTCATTGAAGTTATTTCACCGTCTTGATCAACTCACATAAAAGTGTTAGTGAAGTTAGTATGCAGGTAGGCATATACTGGGCATGGGCTGTATTGAGAGTAAGTAGGGGTATTTTCTGCTCTTACGTAAGCGACCCCATAAATTACTAAAGGATTTCGTCATGTTTATGTTAAAGTTTACGTTAGCGGTTCTCGTAAGCGAGCGGGAACTATATATGTGCGCGGAGGAAGAACAGAAGGCGTGGGTTGTAATGCGATAGCCACACCATGCTACCCAGCCACTGTTGCCAATATAGCAAATTTTTAGCTTTGGGTTTGAAATAGAACCTAAAAAAAAGCCGCAGATATTACCTACGAATCTAGCGAATCGATTTAGCAATCAACCTAATTCTAGCGACTGGCTATAATTGTGGCGGATATCTGCACTCATACGAATACAATAATAAATTACATTATAATATGAACATAGTAACAGTAAATGATATTATTTCATTTTCATCTGATGTTATACAGCAACACATGTCTACAAGTAGCAAAAATAATCTTAGCAGGGTTTACACGGAGACTATTTTGCAAGGGCTCGTTCCAATTGCGAGCGATGGAGTGTGTGCGTATTTGCAAAGGAAAGGACGAGACAGAAGATTTTGAAAGTACAGGTAGTCCTCGGTTAACGCGCTTTCAGTAAACCCGTTTTCGTTTTAACGCGATTTATCAGTTATGAACACTTTTTGTACTACGCGCCATTTTTTCGGTACAACGCGGTTACAGGGAAGGTTCACTAGTAGGCGCTGCATGGAGAGCATCCAAACTCCATCCGCGTAGCCTCCCAGCCTGCCTTGACCAGACTTGACTTGGTTGCAGTCTCTTTGTTATTTTGGAATAATTTTTGTTAACTGATTTAACCCTTCAGTAACATTATCATGAGTGATAAACGATTTAATAGTGATATCACTTCATCTGTGACTAAACTTAAGAGTAAAGCAATATCTTTAAGTGTAAAATTAAAAGTTGTTGAACGCTATGAATGTGGTGACAAAGCAGTAGACATTGGCAAAGCACTTGGACTTTCAGAATCTACGCTTAGAACAATTCGCGCAAATTCCAACAAAATTAAGGCTAGTGCTAAGAGGGCAACACCTTTAAGTGCTTCTACAGTGAGTCGTGTACGACCAACTGTAATAGAAAAGATGGAACGGCTACTAAGCATCTGGATTGAATATGAAAATCGAAAGAACATGCCCTTAAGTCTGAATGCTATAAAGAAAAAAGCTAGAAGCCTTTATGAACATCTGAAGACCTCTGAATCTGTTCCAAGTTGTTTAAAACCATTTAATGCAAGTCACGGGTGGTTTGAACGAGACAGGACTTTACTGGAAAAAAATGCTAAATGGGACATATATCTCCAAAGAAGGGAAGAGTACGCCAGGGTTTAAAGCAGCAAAAGATCACTGCACGCTGCTGCTAGGAGGCAACGCCGAGAGAGATTACAAGCTCAAACCTCTCATGGTTTATCATTTAGAGACGCCAAGGGCTTTAAAAGGTTATAGAAAAGAATTCCTTCCTGTCATTTTGCGTGCCAAAACTTGGATAACAGCAAATATTTTTGAAAGCTGATTTACAGTTTGTTTGAACAAGGAACTCAAGGAATATTGTAAAAAGGAGAATCTAGATTTTAAGATACTCCTGCTTCTGGATAATGCACCGGGCCATCCTGCAAACATTGTTGATCTATTTGAAAACATCAATGTTGTGTATCTTCCACCGAACACAACATCCTTGATTCAGCAGATGGACCAGGGCGCAATTGCAACTTTCATAGCATATTAATTACGTCGCACTTTTGCCAGGCTGATCAAGGATAGCGATGGAGATGATAAGCAATCCATAAAAGAATTTTGGAAGTACTTGAACATAAAAGATCCCGTCGACATCATTGATGAATCATGGAGTGAGGTATCACCTGCCTGTATGAACGGCATTTGGCGTACAATCTGGTCTCAGGGCGTTAAAGATTTCCAAGGTTTTAATAAAGTTCCAGAAGTAAGAGAAGAAATTGTCACCATGGCAAAGAAGGCAGGCTTTGATGAAGTTGAAGAAGCGGATATTGTGGAATTTCTTGAGTCCTATAAAGAGGAATTGTCGAATAAGGAACTTAAGGAACTAGATAATCAGAGAGAGAAAGAAGATGAAGATAAACGGAGCTTCTTACAACAACACAGGTTTTTACAACAAAGCACCTCTCTGAAGCATTCAAGCATATTGAAATGGCTATGTAAATCTTTAATGAAGACGATTTTGACAAGGCGCGTAGTTTCAAAGTTGTTCGGATGCTTGAAAATTCCATTCATTGCTACAAGCAAATCTATAACGAAAAAATAAAAAGAGCAAAGCAACTTTCCATTTATCATTTTTTTAAGCCCAAACAATCAGCTGTTCGTCCTTCAAGTCCAGGTCCTTCGTCTTCAGCAACACAGGAGCTTCATGTCAGCCCTTTACATGATTAAAATTCATCAATTGATGATCCTCAGTCATACACCTCTGAAAATTGAGTCTTTAAATTTAAATAATCAATCTCTCTCATTGCAAGTGATCGACAAACTCATGCTAGGTAATAAAAATCTTCTTTTATTTTTCTTTAAATTATTACTGTGCTGATCATGTATGATTATTTAATCTTATGCACGGTATTAGCATTTACACTGTGTGGAATATATATTTATCTTATAAATTAACTTTTAATTGATTGCCTTTTCGGAAATCAAGGGGAAAACCTGATAGCGGAAGCAGAAAAAACAATTTTCCTTAAACAATTTTTTATCTATAGAAAGCAGCAACTGTGAAGCTCCTAGTTCAATTGTAGACCCAGCAGCATCTTCATTTTTGGGAACAGATATGCTTCTTGCAACCCTTTGGATGACTCTTATTCATCAGTTGATAATTTTTAACCTCCCCCTCCTCAAATTTAAGCCTTCCGTCTATTTTATTTTAATTTTTGCAAGTGACTGACAAACAATATTGAGTGCGAAAAATCATAGTTACGCAAAATCTCTTTACATTTTAATTTCAATTTTTTTATTTTCATATTTATTTTATTAGCACATTCATGAAGCAGAAAATATTATTTATATGATAAGAGTAACTGCCAATAAAACCTGTTTTGATTGGCAAAGAAAACGTTTATTATAAAAATTATTGTTCCGTTATGAAATATTGAGATACTATTTCTCATAGGATAATTATTTTCACCTGGTCAAAATGAAAATGACGAAAATTTGCTTTGCAAAACAGATGTATAATGGGCATTCATAAGCTTGTTGTTCATTAGTAAAGAAGTAAATAATTAAATAACTTTTTGTAAACAACTTTTATTTTCACTTTTTATTTTGATTCTTCGATTCATGTCTTCTTGACAACGGATTCTCGAAGCTTTTGAAGCATGGAGGTCTCGAGAAAAATCTTAGAATTTATTTCTGTCATCCAAACAAAGACGTTCGTGGAGGTAAAATCGTGATACAATAGGAAGATTTCATTAGAGGAACGAACAACGAAAATCCCCGGCTCAAGTGTTTTGAGACATTCCGTTGTAAAACTAACCTTTTGCTACGACAGCACACCTAATCTGCGTGAAAAAGTATTTATTCGGCAGATGGATGATCATGGTTTGAAGTGTTTCGAGGTAGTAGCGGTTGCCGGACGATAGACTCGTGACTCATCGTCCTGTGAGTTGAATAAATAACAAAAGGCAAAAGAATCTCAAATGTATAGTTGAGGGGCCAGGAACGCATCCAACCATTATTACATATATTCTTATGGGATATAGATTTTCGCTTAACGCGCTACTTTCAAGGAACTCATCTACCGCGTTAACCGAGGAATACCTGTATTTGTATTTTTCCTCCACATCTTCTTTATCCGTTGCGCTTCTTCGTACATTCCTGGTAAATTGTCTCTTTCCTCCAAATTGGGCTGATGATACAATAATTAATTCATTTCATTCGTAAATCTTCTTTCTGGTATAACCAGTTATATCAACAGTAAAGTATTGGCGGATATAAAAATAGAAAATAGATGATTTCGGATGTGATGGTGCGCATCTGGAGGAAATGTCAAACTTAAAAAGCATCGAAGCTCTCTGTATAAGATAAAACCTTTTCGTTGCATTTTTTTAGTTCTTTCTTACTTAGCAGGTGTAATGTAGGAGATGCAAAAAAATTCGGAAAATTTACAGCGTGTGAATTTTCATCGATATTGTTTATTCAGCGATGCAATATAAGTGTATTTAGATACACGGAATCTCTTTTTTAAGATGTTTGATTATCACTTTACAGCGTTTGTCTGCATCGGGGTGAAATTTTCAAAATTAAAAATCATTCGATCAATTCAGAGCCGAGTGTATTAGTATGAGGGGTTCGTTCCTGTTCCTGTGCGGAACCCAGCACTGTTAAATGAATGGACAAGGTTTTCTATTAAAATCAGAAAATGGGTGTCTTAAAAAATCGTTCACATTCAATTACTGTCCGTAAAAGTTCAGTTATAAGGAAGATGCGGTCGCCGGAGGCTCGTAAAATAACCCGAAATTAGTTTAAAGTGAATCTTTTTTATTTCTCAAGATCTCTAGCCTCCTACCCGCCATCCATTTCTCCTCCCCATAACTTAACTGCATCTCTTACCAGCTATCTTTTACTTCCCGCCTACCTCTTCGTCTGTCCTTTCTCCTGTTTCCTTCCCACCTCTCTCCCGCATCTCTCCCTCTCACCACCCTTATTTTCCCTTGGACAATCTCCATGGAGCCACTGTGGCGTCCTCGGTCCCGCGTTTTCCGCTTGGCTGAGCGCTACCACCAATCCCCTGGGGGACCTCCCTCATCTTCCCTCTCTCCCTCATCTTCCCTCTCTCCCTCATCTTCCCTCTCTCCCTCATCTTCCCTCTCTCCCTCATCTTCCCTCTCTCCCTCATCTTCCCTCTCTCCCTCATCTTCCCTCTCTCCCTCATCTTCCCTCTCTCCCTCATCTTCCCTCTCTCCCTCATCTTCCCTCTATCCCTCACGGCCACTCCCATTTCCTACCACCCCATCTCCCTATACTTTCTCTTCCCCTCCTATTGTCCATTTTCCCTTCTCTTCTATACGTCTGTTTCCCACTCTCGCTTTACTTTCTCGCTTCTTTCTTGTCTCCTCTTTCCCTCCTCTCATCTCCCTTTCAGATCCATTCTCTCTTCGTCTGTCCTTTCCTCTTCCTTCCCTCCGTCTCTCCATCTTCCCCCTGTCTCCTCCACCCTATCCTATCTTCTTGTCCTATCTCCTCAACCCTATCTCCCCCACCCTATCTTCTCCCCTCCCTATCTCCCCCTCCATCTTCTCCATTCTTTCTTCCCTCTCGGGAGGTGCCAGCAGCTCCTTGACCCATCTGCGGGGTTTGTGACGTCACAACCCTTTCGCCCTTCCCCAATATTCCCTTCCTCACTTCCTCCCCTTTCACCCCTTCGGTTTGTCTCTTTCCTCTCGCACCCCTTCCCAATCTTCATCCTCCTTTCCACATCCCCTTCGGAATCCCTTTCTCTTACCATTCTTTCATTCTCTTCCACCCTTTTACATTCCAATTTTGCCCCTCCTTCCTCTCGACTCCCTTGACTCCCTTTCTAACCCATTCTATATTGGTGCTCTCTCCTTTTTCTCCCTCCCCCTCTCTTTCTCTCTCCACTTTCTCCCGTGATTCATAGTGTCTTACAAAAAAACCCTACTCCCGCGATTTTCGTTGGATATTTTTTTCCTCCTTGATTCTGCGCATGCTCCGCGGACGGTGGGCGTGTATGCCGCGAACATCTTACGTTCTAATCAGCTGTTCTTTTCCCTCTCTCTCTTTCGCCTCTCTCTTGCTCTCTCCATTCCGAAAACCCCATCAAATCTCCTTCTCTTACTCTCTCCTCCCTCTCTATCTCCTTACTTCTCAGCTCATCCATTTCCGCCCACTCAACCTCGTCCAATGTCCGAAATATACGCGTTCTTTTTCCATAAAGCGGAGAACGGTAGGCTGTATTTTGTTTGCGGCGTGTGAGGGCGCTTTTCTCTCTCTGTCTCTCGATTTCGTAATCCTCAGTGGGCGAGTGAGTGGAGGCGTTCTGTGATTGGATAGATTGGAAGCGATACACGGATTATTTTGGCGGGGTGGTTTTTAGTGTAGCGCGATATATCATTCGTTTTTAGCTCCTTTCCGACAACGACAGTTATCGTGATTTTCCTCCTCACAGGTCAAATTTCCTTGTTTTTCGTTACGGATATTATTGGACGAGCTGTTTTTCGTCCTACTAACCGAAATTAATAAAGATTAAAATATTATATTAGTAAAAGTATATTAGCAGAAAATACAGAGATTCTTCGTAGTTTTTTTTACGAAGCAGCAGAAATAAAATATTTCGTGTTATGTTGCATTACCATTAATGTTTTGCATAATTATACACATTGATCCCATGATTAAAACGGGTAATGTGTTTACTAGGTTTTAATCAATACCAAGTTTGAATAAAGTGCCTAACTGTATAAAAATGGGCTACTTCGTCTCAAAGAATATTTTAAAAATCTCTTCTGATTTTAAATGAGTTTTCTCTTTTTGATAAACTCTTACAAGAGACTTTATTTTAGTACAGTGCCTGTAAACAATATTTTTTGTTAATGTCCATGTGTGTTTTTGGAAAATTAGTGATCTTTAATTTTATTTAACTAGTTCAATAATATATCCGTTTTAGCGTAAAGAGATACTAGCACTTAAAGAGCACTCTATTATTACATATAAGGAATTGGCTATTATTTAGCATAACGTTATATCACGATTGAACTAAAAAGTGTATTTTTAATGCTATAGTTATGTTTAAGATGAAAAACAAGTCATTCATGCCTTGCCACCACTAGCTGAAATTTAAATACAATTTTAGAAAGATTGATGGTAAAACTAATTTTAATTATGCTGGCCAAACAAAAGTTTTAATAGTATAAGTTCTCTTACTTTGAATTTTCATTTTCATTTCTCGGGCGATTAAGAACGGAGAGCCAAAATATAAGAATATACTTCCCATCCTCTACCCCAACCATCCTCCCTCTCTCCCATCCTCCCTCCCATCCTCCCTCCCATCCTCGCTCCCATCCTTCCTCTCATCCTCCCTCCCATCCTCCCTCCCATCCTCTCTCCCATCCTCCCTCCCATTTTCCCTCCTATCCTCCCTCCCATTCTCCCTCCCTCCGATCCTTCCTCACTCTCATCCTCTCTCCCTCCGATCCTAACTCCCTCCCATCCTCCCTCCCTCCCATCCTCCCTCCCTCCCATCCTCCCTCCCTCCCTCCCATCTTTCCTCCCTCCCATTCTCTCTCCCTCCCATCCTCCCTCCCTCCCATTCTCTCTCCCTCCCATCCTCCCTCCCTCCCATCCTCCTTCCCTCCCATCCTCCCTCCCTCCCATCCTCCTTCCCTCCCATCCTCCTTCCCTCCCATCCTCCCTCCCTCCCATCCTCCCTCCCTCCCATCCTCCGTCTCCTTTCTCTCTCCTTCTCTGGAAAAATAGACTAATTGTATACCACCCTTACTTTCTATGTACCTTCCATTCTATATCCCTTCCATTCTATATCCCTCCCTTGCTATCTTCCTCCCCACATCCCTCTCTCTCTTACTCTACATCTATATAGTCGTTTAGATTAGTAAAACAATCCAAACTAAATTCCAGTCCTATTAGAATTATGTAACTTTGCGAAAAATCCTACGATAATTTAAGACAATCTATGCACTCGTACATATATATTACACGTATGTGGGTTGAGACAACAAGTGATTCTCGAAGTTCAACAATGACGTGATCGGCAAGACAACATTCTGTTTAAAAGCCGATATTTTCCCAGAATATGTGATTTAAATGTTTAATATGAGAGATTGCGAACGGTAGGCGGAAAAATATGAATAGAATAAGAAACTTCATTAATATTCCTAAAACAGAGTTTATATTTGAAGATCGTACGTCAATTCTTTCTAATTTTAATTTCCAAAAGAATAAAAGCCTGCACTTTAAAAAGTCGCTTTTGATGTGTTACCTTACGGGAAATGGAAATCGCTTCCTGGAGTCGAAGCAGGTCTTTTTTCTTATTTTTTTTTCGTCATTTAATTTTTATATCTGAATCAAACATTCCTACGAATTTTCAACCTTCCACCTAATGGGTAAGTTTGTTAAAAACGCGTCAAACATGCCATTGCTGACATCAGCGTTACGATGATAGATGACGGAAACTATATGTATAATTCTCAAGTGTCCGTCTATCCGTCAGTCACGATACTTTTGCACATTTAACAATGAAATTAAGTGCTGAAACTTTCACAATTGTTAAACCCCCGTGAGATGGTCCCTATAAAATTGAAACATCCCGGAAAAAGTGTCGGATTCGACTCCGAGGGATGATTATATTTTCATATAAGTTTACATGGGATTTTCGATTTGTCAAGGTGTAAGATTATTTTCTTTCATTCATCAAAATGCATAAATATCAACCAATGTTCTCCCTTTTTGCTTTATTCGCTGGGTAAAACGAAAATATTTTATTCTTGGAATTTTTAGATGTTACACGGAAGAATTTGTCAGAAATACGCATTTCTTTTTGAATTTATATCGCTTTTTCGTACTCTTTTTGGGTGTTGCCAAGGCGACCCGCATTGTTGTCTCCGATTCAATCAACGTCTATTAAGCCTTCAAATAAATGAAAGAACTGCGTTATTCTCTTCACTCTTTTTATGAAGCATCGGAATTATTGTTGTAGCAAAGTCAAAAATAATAGATAGCAATGTAAATAATTGAAGATAATTCTTATTCAGTAAACTACGTGTGGAATGAGGGCGTTTTAAACTATTGATTAAAATAAAAAACTTTCTTACTTTGTTTCAATACTGGAATATTAAATTTTTCGTAAGTTAAACCATTAAATTCTACACATTCAATGTCTATTAACGCAAATAGGCCTACGCATCAGTTTAAAATTTTATGATATGGAAAATATGAGCTATTATTAAGAAATGAAAAATAACATATTGTGAAGTACAACATATATGTTGGTAAAAAGTAAAATAGATTGTTGAATTATTTGTATATAAAAATGCATATATTTCAATAAGAGAAAATTTTAAAGCAATAATAACTTAAAAGTTTGAAAATACTCTCTACCAGTAAGATGACTTAGATTCCAGATTGACTTACAAATAGAAGTCCCGAAAATTGGTAAGCTGAATTTAACGAAACTTTTACAAAATAAAAATGTATCGAAAATAAGCAGACACGTGTTTTGGCGTTTTGTCACATGCGGCCTCGTTTTTAAGTAAATAATGTTTTAAAAACATGAATTTCCTCCAACCTATCATACCATAAAAATAATCGCATGTGTGCAGGGATGTCGATAGCTGCATGCGCGTATATGTAATGCTATTTTTAACAAACTTTCCTAGTAGGTAGAAAATTGAAATTTGGTAGAAATGCTTGACACTTTAGTAAAATCCTTTTGTGAAAAAATATTCACGAAAAAGACCGTGGTTGGACTCCAGGACACGATTATATTTTTTCATAAATAAAACGTAAAAGTTGAGTTTTGGACACAGTCTGTTTTTATTTTGGACGCATAAATTCGAAACGTTGACCCACGATCTTTAAATAGGAACTATCTTAAAGACACGGAAATATCTTATTTAATTTTGCTGCTCTTTTCTCGATTCAAGAACGGAATTTCTCAAATTTTACATTTGAATTCGCCATTATTAGAAAAAGCAGGCTTCTTCATCGAAGATTGCTTTAGCTTCGTGCATTGTTGAAGCTCAAGATCGTATTGTTGTCTCAGGTCATATGTCCTTAAACCAATGTACTTGTACGTTAAATGGAATAAGTGATAAATTACGTATTTTAAAATAAGTTAGGGTTTTTCGATTACGTTTTTTCATGTCTTCGTGTGAACTCTTGCTATCCTCTTTCTATACATAAACGGCACTTGCTTGAGCTGTGCTTTCGAATTACTTGAATAGAACAATTATTATGAATGAAATCTCTCATCCTCTCACGGTAAACTCTTTATTTATTTATTATTGTTGTTTAGCAAATGAGCATTATGGTGTCTGGACAAACTTACCTAGAGAACTAAATAAGGTGATTGTGCGCTCTGAAACATATACGCGAATGGATCAGGTGTCAATCTGTTCAGCAAGAGCTGGCTCATCTAGTGAAGCCCAAATTTTCCCTTACATATCTGCGTGCTCAAAACAACTTGTTACCGATGGTTTTTATATGTGTATGCAGTCTTTGCTTCCAATGAATATCATTAGAGAAACTGGAAGTGAAAGTTTGTCCCAAAAAGCATTGCTTCTAGAAGACAAAATGAGAGATGTAATAGTGCAACTTTTAGAAGAGTTACTTGGAGGAAGAGGAGAAATCGTTACGTTCGGATGAAAACGAACCTGAGACATATTTAGAGGTTGAATCATTTGATGAGGACTCCGCAGAGCCATCGACGTCTGCAATAGTCTTATCTCCAGGAAAGGGGTATGATCCTAGCATTAATAAAAGAAAATACAATGTTGTCCCGCTGGACGTGAAAATTAAAATCATAAAGTTGGCGCGGGAACAACCGAATTGGAGCCTACGAATCCTACAGAAGAAAAAGGACAAATGAATATCATGGAATAAAGGTATTGAAAGAGGTGGAACGAGGCTCGACAAGTTGCAAATGATAGAAAAATGGATCTACCATAGGTATAATGAAGCAAGGGAGAGAAAAAAACCTGGTTACCACGAGAATGTTATAAGAATGGGCATCGGCAGCTTCATTACAACATTTATGTGGACATTTCCAATTTTCAGTTTCGCAAACATGGGTGAAGATATTTAAAAAAGTTCATAAAATTCGCCAACGCATAGTTACACGGTATGTAGCAAGCAAAGGTAAAATATCTTTGGGGGAAACATTAAGAATAGCTGAAAATTTTCAGAAACGTGTGAATAAGTTAATTATATGTTTTCATCCTGATATCGTAATTAATACAGATCAAACTGGATGTGAGTACAGGGTCAATGTAAATCGTACCTTACATACAGGGGAGAAAAGGTAGTAGAAGTAGATATAGGGGATAATAATAAAATCACGCATTCTTATACCACGCAATGCTCCATCACTACGTCAGGAAAGTTATTACCGTATGTATTTTTATTCATGCAGGAACCAAAGGGTGCATTTGGACCACGAGTGCAAACACAGGTGGAGAGCTGGATGTATAGGTATTACAATCTATTTGCATTCCTTCTTGACAATGAGAGCGATGAAGTCATTGCAATAGAAAGTTTGACATCTCCCCGTTGTAGGTGTGAAGATGAAACGGATGGGATTGAGGATTCACAAGATGATTCCCATGAAGTCACAATTGAAGTAATGTGTTAAAAATATTAATGCAGAGAAATGGGATAAATAGCGCATCCCTCCTTGTTACCTCCTTAAAATTGGATTTTTTCGTATTCTCATTAGGCTTTTCCCTTTTTTATCATATCATCCTGCCAAGGAATTTTTCCTTTATCATTAAAATACTGCAAGTATTTCTCTCTATTGTTTTTAGCCTCTACTAAGGAATTTTTCCTTTTATTGATTTACAGCGGACATATGAAATATTCAATATGGAGGACCTCAGCCCTCCAAGTTCCTGGTTTCATTTAATGCGTATTAGATATCTCTCTGTCTAAAGTATTAGTGTTTTTGTAAGCAGACCTGTTTTTCCTAAAAAATTATGCAGCGTACCAATAGCTAACACTACATAATTAGTTTTATCTGGCGCAATGTAAATATTTGTGTGCAATATTCTAAAGACCCTTGCGATTAATCCAAAAGCATTTTCTATTACGTTCCGAGCTCGTGATAGCCGGTAGTTGAATATACGCCTTTTATAAGTTCTCTCTCTGAGAATATAGTTTTAATATGTTCTCATCCAATGCAAAGCTTCGTCACCAATAAATGCAAAGTATAAATTTTCGTCATTCTCACTGGGGTCTGGAAAATTCTAAGTTTCATCGATAAGCCGTTCATAAAATGTTGTCGCTCGAATCACACCACCGTCAGATAACCTTCCTGGTTTTCCTACGTCTACGTGTATGAATTCATAATTGGAATTCACAAGTGCCATTAATACAATAATATAGAAATTTTTGTAGTTGTAATATAGAGTTCCAGATTTAGCCGGGGCGGTGATTCGGATATGTTTACCATCAAAACACCAACCGAAATTTATCATTTGCCAGCGATCATTAGACCCGCTTCCAACCTCTTCCCATTCCTCTTATGATTTCGGTTCCTGCATAAAGGAAAAACAGAATGAATTCATCAGAATTTAGTGAAATGTAGTGTAATATAGGAATTCTATTTTTCAGACATTTAAAACACCGCAGGGTCCATCACGGCCAAGACAAAAAGCAAGCGGAAGATAAATGACAACGTCAACAATTTTTTGCTAGAGTGCAGTGAGGCCATGGTCAGACCACTAGAGAGGCGAAAGGGATTAACTTCGCAGCTCAGTTAAAAAAAATGAGTCCTGCTACTTCTGTAAAAAGTTCCGACGAAAGGTCTGCTGAGTATGTTGAACGAAAATACAGATGTAGTCGATAATAGAGTGCAGGGGTCTGTACGTGCTGCCTCATCATCTACGTCACACATCCTCATACAGCCATCAGAACTTTGGCAAATGTCACCAGGGTCGTCCTCAACGTCACTCCCATCAGCTGCATCAAATGCTTAACAATTTTACACTGATTTAGGTGGAAATCTTTACGTAACTGATTAATTATTATAGGTCATTTAAGTGAAATTAAGTGTAATTATTTTTTAAAATTATTAACTGTAAGAAATTTTGTTTCATAAATAATTTTGGTATAAAAATGTTAAATTTATTGTTCAGTATAACCGACAAATTTTTGAAAGAAATAAAGTTATTTGAAATTTACCATAATGTATTCCTCCTTCAGTACTTCACATATAATTCTGCAGGTTACTGGATTAATATATCCCAATGTATGTGCTGCAATTCTGGTGATGAACTTTAAATCATCATAAGATCTACCAGTGGCTAAAAATCTTTGAGTATCTTTCAAGCGTTCTTCTGCAGGAATAGACTGTCGCATTACAGTGTCCTTTTTGGTCGAAGTGAACCTGAAAAATCACACACCTACTCCAAAACGAACAACAAAAGGTTATGGCAAATGAGTATTACCAAAGGACTAGAATATTGCCAGTACTTACTTATGAGGTGATCAAAATTGGAGTCACACAAGTAAATAGTTCTTAAAGTCACTTGGATCGTTGCATTTCATTTCTTTTATTAAAGATATATGGCCAAAAACGTCTCTCTTAGCGATCCAGTTTTTCACCCGTTTCGAGCGTTTTTATCGTTTACATAGCACTGCATGATATTATTTATAAATCCCAGCAGCGGCAACTACAATTTTTCTTTTATACGTGAAAACACACTTTAAAAATGTTTCAGAAACAGTGGGTCCGCCGAAAACTTCACTGGTGATTTAAGCAAGTTGAATGTTCAGCGGACCTGGTCCGCTATCACCAGTTCCGTCGAAAACCGGCGGATTTTTACCCACTAACTAGGGGACCTGGCCCGACGACGGACTCAATCCTCAACGGGCCTCGAATATTTTATGTAACGCTAGTGGACGTCGAGAGATTTGATCCGAAGGATCAAATCCGCGGACCAGATCCGTCAAAAAGTCCGCTAGTGTATGGATGGCTATTGGGTGGTTTTAGATACTGAGATATGCGTAACCATGGTGATTCAAACAACATGGGCGATCTTGAGATTTATATATGGCATAGAATCTGAAATTATGGTACTTATTCCAGCAATGCTGATAAAAACAAGGTTTTTCTTCAAAGTTAGTAATACATACTCATTTTTAAAAAATCGACCAATTAGAAACTAATTATTGTGTTGGTGATATAGTTCCAAAGCAACTTTTACAAAAAATCTGCGTTGAAACAATTTATTTGCATTTTTACTAATAGCTCTCCAATAAGCGCAATAGCATTTTATGCAATGCAATTTATTCCCGAAGACAGAAAATGTATGTTACCGTAATTATAGATGTTCACATTCTACAAAGAATTGCTGATGTTATTCCTTAACGAAAATATTTTAAAATATATCCACCGTTTTCTATTTAAAATAGAGAATCGATTTTATTTTTCCTAATTTTCATAGTTAGCGTTTGAGATGAAAATAAAATTATTCGTATATTAACGTCTCGTTTAGCATAAATCCAGAAATCTACATAATGAACTTTTGATCGACCAAGTTAAGCCATATAATTGATTAAGATGTGCAGACAAATGACTTTAATAAATATCCGATAGTCCCCTTCAAAGAATTTAGTACAATTTATAACGAAAATTTCTGGAAAATGGGCGCGTCGGCGATATAAGCAGGGAAGAAAATCTTTAAAATCTACATTTGATGTGACGAGTTTTTGATTGCCAACACGGTGGCACAGTTTCAAATGGCGTATTTATAAGAAATCGAAAATATTTTAAATCAATTTTTCTTTTTCAGCCAGCATATCTACTGCCATTTCTTCCTCCCCTCCCCTGGATCAAGGGTTAGATGAAAGGGAAAGGAGGGAAGGGGGTGAGAGGAAATCCGTAATGAAAACAATCTTTTGGCCAAATAGGAGGAAACCGATTCCGCGCATTACTTAACACTAGCGACATGTTGGCTAGCGTCCACGTCCCAGAGAGAGAGAGGGAGGAGGGTGAGAGAGAGAGAGAGAGGGGATGGAGGGGAAGTAGAGAAAGAGAAAATGGCGTGCGGAGGCGGAGATTGGTGGCAGATCGAGAGGGAAGCCCAAAAGGGAAGATGTGGATGGGGAAGGGAGGAGTTGGAAAACAAAGTGACCGTGGGAGGAAAGTTGGTAGAAGAGGGGGATGGAGGAGACAGGGGAGGGGTAGTAGAGGAAGAGAGGAGAGACAGGGGAGGGAGACAGAGCAAGGGGAGGAAGGTGGAGATTTTCGGGAAAAAGGATAGGAAAGTGTAGAGAGATGGCGCGCGGGTGGCGAAGGATGGAAAGGGAGCGAGGGCAGAACCGTAAGGGAAGGAGGGGAGAAAGGGAGAGAGGGGAGAAAGGGAGGGAGGGGAGAAAGGGAGGGAGGGAAAAAAGGGAGGAGGGGGAGAAAGGGAGAGAGGGAAGCAAGGGAGAGAGAAAAAGGGAGGGAGGGGTGAGAGGTAGGGAGGGGAGAAAGGGAGAAATTCGTCACTCTTTTTGGGGAAAATTCTCCAAGGGTGGACTAGATAAGGATGGGTCTCTGGTGGAAAAATATTGAAAGGACGTCGGGTGGAGAGAGAAGAATTCAGATTAAGGGGAGTGATAAGGGGATGGATGAGAAATATTAGGGCGGAGGGAGGGGGAGGAAGGTGCGAAGAAGGCGAATGAGGGTAGGGGGAAACGACAGGGATGAAATAGATCCGGGAATGAATCAAATCGGAAACGATGGGTGGGGACGTAATCCTCGGAAGATATTGTGCGGAGAAGAAATAAATGAAGACGGGGTTTAATAAGTGGAGAGATAGAGAGAGAAAGGGGAAGAAAGAGATTGAGGGAGATGAGAGGGAGGGAGGGAGAAGGAGTGAGGGCACGGGTGAGCAAAATGCGAGCAGAGAGAAAGGATGATTTCCGCCGTTTAGCTATATTTTGGAAAAAGCGTATCCTTCATGGCGCGTTGGAGCCAGAGAAAAGGAATCGACTGATTCTCGCTCCGCCTCGTTCGAAAGAGGAGCCGTATACGCATGGGTACGATACCGTGTGTACAAATGATTCTTTCTTTTATTCCGTTGCAGGTTGTGGACGTGACCTGAAAGAAAAATGAGAAATCAGAAGACACGGGTTTAGAAATGGATAGAGAAAAGGTGATAGAGTTGAGGTAAGGAGAGTGTGGCAGAGGAAGGGAGAGAGAGATTGAGAGAGAGAATGGGAAAGAGGGAGAGGATAGGAGAAATAGAATGAGAGAGAGGAGAGGGAGAAAGAAGGAGGGAGAATAGGAGAGCCAGAATGAGAGGGGGAAATAGAGGGAAAGATAAGGGGAAAGATAGGGAGAGAAATGATGGAGGAGTATAACTGGGATGAGGGAGAGGAGAAAGTGGGGAAGAGAGGGAAAGAATATGCGGAAATGAATGGAGAGTTGAACGAGGAAAACTAGGATGAGAGAGAGAAAGAGGGGGAGAGAGGGGAGAAAATAGGAGAAAAGATAGTATGAGAGAGAGAAAGACAGATAGACAAACAGACCATCTACTTTATTAAGGGCGAAATTGAGGCAATATGGTCCCTTCTTATATTTAACCCTTTGGTCATGTAATTACAAAGGATTTATTTACATATTAACTACACATTAATTGCATATCAATTACATATTGATTGCATATTAATTACATATTACTTATATATTTGGTTACCAGAACATAGAGTATTACCATAGAATAATGTTAGTTTTGTGGGTCGAAAAATACCGTGTATGAACCTTATTTAAGCACAGATGCAAAATGTCCCACTGTGGAAGGCACCTACGAAGAAAAAAAAAGATAAAAACAGCATAAAATTCCCAAAGAGTTCAAAGAAAAAATAATTTGAAAGAAAGGAAAAAATCATTAATATACACATATACATGTACATACATAAATATTCATTTAAGGAAGAGGGTGAGTGGGAAAGAGACTGTAAAACAAGATATAGGCTAAGATAAGGAGAAGAGGGAGAAAGACGAGGAGAGAGAGGGAGAAAATAGGAGGCGGAGAGCTAGGATAAGAGATGGAGGGATAAAGTGTGGGAGAGAGAAGAAGAAAATAGGAGAGCTAGGATGAGAGATGGAGGGAGACAGTGGGAGAGAGAAGAAGAAAATAACAGCTAAGATGAGAGATGGAGGGACAAAAAGTGGGGGAGAGAGGAAGAAAATAGGAGAGCTAGGATGAGAGAGAAAGAGTGCGAGGGTGGATTGTGAGAGGGAATGAGGGAGATGAAGGAAGAGATAGAGGGGAAAGGGAGGGAAGAGATGGTAGGATAAGGAGAGGATGGGGAGGGAGAAGGAAAAGGAGTAGGAGAATGCGAAGGATAAATTAAGACCATCAAGGAAAGAGGAAAAGAGAGGTATGGAAACGTATAGGAGAGGTGGATGGAGATGAAGAGAGACTGACGGAGAGGGCAAGCAATAGATATGAGTAGGAGAGTGAACGTGAGGGAGAGTGCTATAGAGAGAGAATGTAGTATGGAGGGAGAGAGGGAGGGAGAGGGAGGGGAGAGTGATGGAGAGGGAGTTACGATGTTGTAAAAATGGTGAAATAAGGGCGGAGATATAGCGCTTCGCGAGCTTTAAACGATGCCGTAAAAAAGAATTCAGCAGTGGGGGTGGTTTAAAGATGCGTCGAGGCAGTGGAGAATGACTTTCGGTTTTTCGGAAAAGTGGAGAAAGTAGATTTGCTCGCAAGGACGATGGATGGACGTGAATCTAGGGGAGATACATTTAGACTCTGAGTAAACTGACCGTGGAGTTTTTAAAAGACATATTATTTTATAAATGTCACTTCTTTCATCGATTCTCTGTCTGTTAAGAATACCTAAGTATGGGAATCCGAGATGAGGGAAGGAATGTAATAACAAAGTATTAATTGACCGTTTTTAATATCGATAAATATAGAATTTCTCGATATATGCGTTGTTTCGACACATTTTTCCAAATAGCACGAAGTAATGAAAAGAATCAGCTCATATGCCGTAATTAATAAAATTAATTAAATCACGGCACATGACTGGATTTATTTCTTTATATTATATTCGCCGTAGTCTCGCTCATTATTAAGTAGTATCATAATTATTTCTGAAATGTAAACATAAACGAAGGTTTCTACGGCATCGGCTGAAAATACAAACAAGTAGAACATTAAAGGTTTCTCGATGAATTATTTGAAATGTATTCCGAGCTTGTTTAATAATTATTATAAACATCTTGATATCCTACAGTTGTATTAATTGGTATATAAACAGGTATTGTTGTGTGCTGCTATTTAAAACAAAGAATTATTTTTACTCTATGCGTCTCGCTAACCGCTCACTCCGAAATATTTAGAGGTCGAAAATGCTAATGACGTTAACAAAATGTCTCTTGATACCGCAAATACATTATTCCATCACATACGTGTTTCCAGGCGTTTGGTGGAGAGTCGGCCGACAAAAGAATGCTAAACTGTGCTTTAAAAGATCGCACGGAAGGAAGTTATACTTACTTCGGACAGGATTAGAGAGAAAGAGAGACAGAAGTAGTTTTGAATGGTGAGGAAGTGAGGAGATTGGAGGGAGGCCGTGAGTGGGCGTTATGGAGGGCGGCGTAGGAGGAAAAGAGAGGATTCCGAGGTTTTTTGGAGATGAATGCGAGGTCGTAGGCGACTGCTAGGAATAGAGAGAGGGGTGGGGAGGGATATGAGGGTTTGCTGCGGCGTGGGAGGTGGAGACAAGAAGACTCACGGGGCGCCAGTCTCCGCTGCACCCTGTCTAGAAAACTCGTTCTCCCTCTCCCACTCCCTCTCTTTCTCCCTCCCTCTCCCTCCTTCACTCCCCCTTCTCTCTCTATCTCTCCGTCGGCCTCTCTTTTCCTTACTTTTTGCAACTATTTGTATTCTCCCTTCTTTCATTCCTTCCTCGCTCTTCTTTTAACAACAGTTCTATTTTTTATCGCCCTATCCTATTTTCACGTCTCTTCATTTCTTTTATTCCCAGTTTTTATCTCTAACTCTTCTTCCTTCCTCTTTTTCCTCAATTTCCAACTCCTCCGTCGCATGTCTGTTTTTTGTTATTTTTCTCTATTCTCTCTCCCTCTCTATCCCTCTCTCTCTATCCCTCTCTCTATCCCTCTCTCTCTATCCCACTCTCTTTATCCCACTCTCTCTATCCCACTCTCTCTATCCCTCTCTCTCTCACTCCCCCTCTCTCTCCCTCCCCCGTTCTTGTTTATATGTTTCTCTCTGTTCGCTCTCCTTCCTTTTATTTCTTTCATTCTTGCCTAAAAAATTGCTCAACTACGTATCTGTCCACTTTTACGCTTCTTTTCCTTTTGTGCGCATTTTCGTCATTTACATTAATTTTCTTCTTTTTTCTCCCTCTTCCTCTCATTTCCTCTTTTTCCTCCTTATTATCCCTCTTCCTGTTCTTATTTCAGTCCCTCTTTGTGCCATCTCTTCTGTCCTATTTTATTTTTCCTCTACTCCCTCTTCTCTCCCCATCTTCTTCTTATTTGATTGTATTTCTTCCTGTATCCCCCTCTTCTCTCCCCCTCCACTCTTCCCTCCCTCTCCCCTCCCTCTCCCCTACCTCTCCCCTCCCTCTCCCCTCCCTCGCCCCTCCCTCGCCCCTCCCTCGCCCCTCCCTCGCCCCTCCCTCGCCCCTCCCTCGCCCCTCCCTCGCCCCTCCCTCGCCCCTCCCTCGCCCCTCCCTCGCCCCTCCCTCTCCCCTCCCTCTCCCCTCCCTCTCCCCTCCCTCTCCCCTACCCCTCCGCTCGCTCGCCCCTCCCTCGCCCCTCCCTCGCCCCTCGCTCGCGCCTCGCTCGCCCCTCCCTCGCCCCTCCCTCGCCCCTCCCTCGCCCCTCCCTCGCCCCTCCCTCGCCCCTCCCTCGCCCCTCCCTCGCCCCTCGCTCGCGCCTCGCTCGCCCCTCCCTCGCCCCTCCCTCGCCCCTCCCTCGCCCCTCGCTCGCGCCTCGCTCGCCCCTCGCTCGCCCCTCGCTCGTCCCTCGCTAGCCCCTCGCTCGCCCCTCGCTCGCCCCTACCTCTCCCCTACCTCTCCCCCTACCTCTCCCCTCCCTCTCCCCTCCCTCTCCCCTCCCTCTCCCCTCCCTCTCCCCTCCCTCTCCCCTGCCTCTCCCCTGCCTCTCCCCTGCCTCTCCCCTGCCTCTCCCCTGCCTCTTCCCTGCCTCTCCCCTCCCTCTCCCCTCCCTCTCCCCTGCCTCTCCCCTCCCTCTCCCCTCCCTCTCCCCTCCCTCTCCTCTCCCTCCCCTCTCCCTCCCCTCTCCCTCCCCTCTCCCTCCCCTCTCCCTCCCCTCTCCCTCCCCTCTCCCTCCCCTCTCCCTCCCCTCTTTCCTCACTCTCCCCCCTTATATCTTCCACCTCCCCCCTTCTATCTTCCATCCCCTCCCCTCTCTTCCCTTACCTCCCCTCCTCCCCCTCGGCGCGTGTGACACACAGGACGGTTGGAATCTGTGGCCACTCTCTTATCTCTGTTCCCTCCCTTACTAGGCCGCAAGATGTCCTCGAGGAGTTACATTAGCTCAAGGACGAATTTCAGTAGCGTCGTTTATTTCTTTTATGGCTCCATTTCCAGAATCCAACTCGAGATTATTGACCGTTGAGCGAATTTTCTGCCGTGGTAAACATTTATATTTCCGATATGTTTCATTTAACATAGCGTGTATAAGGATGTTTGGGTTCTATTAGCTTTTTCTTGCGAAGCCGAAGCTCAAATTATTAACGCGCAATTACCTTTGACCTTCAGATTTGTCAAAAAATTCCGCTAAGGTGGTTCTTCCATATAAATATCTCTTGATTACCTGCTCTTTCCTTTAAAGATGCGTAGATGAGAAAATTTAAAACGGCCGTAGATGGAATTATAAATTTAACATGAAAGCGTATACTCAAGCAATGTTGATTCACTGAAGAATTATCTCGGTCGCCTTTTTGCTGAAAACAATTTTTAAGAATGAGCGTTTAAATATCAAGACGTTGAAAAAAGCACCTCCATTAGGCCAAACAAATGCGCATCTGGTTCTCCATAAGCTTGTTTTGGCTATTGGAGATAGCTGGATAAGTACTTTTTTCGATTCTTTTTAAATGTTTGTGCTGGTTCTCAAATCAAGTAATTTTAATGATGACGAGATGGTAATGCATTTCAGAAACTCGCAGTATTAAGGAAATTGATTTTGTTGGCGTGAAATAAGAGGGAGTTTTTTGTTGCGCCCAAAATAGCATGATTAAAAGACTTTTACTTAATGTTTTTTAGAGATTATTTTATATAATATAAAAGTTCTGCGTTGGTACAAATATGTTAAAGAATATTTTTTTTGTTTAAATTCATTTTGATAAAAATGTACTTAGATTAATACAGCCAAATGAGTTGACATTCAAAGATTTTATTTGGGGAAAGGGGAGTAGCTCTTCTACTTAGAAAGTATATGATGAAAAGCGTGACAAAGATAATAGCAACAAACTATAGACTGATGGCAATAAAGCTAAAAGCAGGCCCAGTGGACATGCTGATAATCCAGGTATATGAGTATATGTCAACGTCAGGTGAAGATGAAGAAATCGAGGAGATTTATGAACAAATTAATGACATTTACGAAGAAGATGAAAGAGGAAAGGTTACAGCATGATAATTGGAGATTGAAACAGCATAGTCGGAGGACAGGAAGAAAATGTCGGGAAATACGGACTTGGGAAGAGAAACCGAGGAAGGGTAAAACTGGTAGAATTTTGCATCAATAATATCCTTGTAGTGACTAATATATGGTTCAAAAACCATAAACGAAGGTTATACACATGGAAAAGCCCAGGAGATAGAATGAGATGCCAAATAGATTACATCCTAGTAAAACAAAGATTCAGGAACAGCATAAAAACCGACAAGGCATTACCAGGAGCAGACATTGATTCAGATCACACCCTTCTAATAGTTCTACATCTACATATTACCCTGCAAGTCACCTTGACGGTGGATGGCAGGGGGTGCCGCGCACCAAGTTCCTAACTAATTATTATTCACTGTTATCTATTGTGGTCACGTATTGTCCTAGGGAAAAAGGACTCCTTATACCTCTCCGTCCTACTATCTATTTCGCGAATCTTGTCGTCATTATCCCTCCGTCCGATATACGTTGGTTGTCGAATAATATCCTTCATTTCATTTACGAATATCTCCGACCTATATTTATCTAGAAGTTTAAGTCTCGCCTGTAATCTACGATCTTTCAACGATGGCCAACTGAACTCATCAATGAGTAACGTAACGCTCTGTTTTTTATCGTAATTCTTTTTCACGAATCTAGCTGCTCGCCGCTGTATTTTTTCTAAATCCTTTATGAGTCCCCTCTGATATGGATCCCAAACCGCTGCTGCGTATTCCATTTGAGGTCTAACCAACGATAAATAACAGGATTCTCTCACCTTTTCCGTGCTTTTCCTGACTATCCTACGCACAAAAGCCAACTTCTTATTTGCCGCACCTATCACTCGTCTTATGTGGGTGTCCCAAGACAGGTCACGATTCAAGGTTACCCCGAGGTATTTCACGGATTCCGAAACAGGAATGATCTCACCATCTATCGAGTAGGTAAACACGGACGATGGGCTTCTAGATTTCCAAAAGTTTAGAACGTTACTCTTTTTCTGATTGATTTCTAGCTGCCATTCCTTGCACCAAACAAATAACGCATCCAGATCATCCTGAAGCTGACGATGGTCGCTAGGACCACTAATTTCTCTATAGACTACGGTGTCATCCGCAAAAAGCCTGATATTACTTTTTACAACTGAGCTGATGTCGTTTATATAAAGCAAGAAAAGCATAGGTCCGATCACACTACCCTGCGGCACTCCAGAGACTACATCTGCCACACTCGAGGACTTACCATCGATGACTACTTTTTGTTTTCTATTCCAAAGGAAAGCGCGAACCCAGTTAATGACTTTAACATTAACGCCAAGATTTCCCAATTTTAATAACAACTTACGGTGGGGAACCTTGTCAAAAGCTTTTCTAAAATCAAGGAACACTGCATCGACCTGCTTATTATTTTCGCCGCATGATAAAACATCATTCACAAACAGACCGAGTTGGGTGTCACAGGATCTACCTTTTCTGAAGCCATGTTGACAGCTGACTAAGAGCGATCTACTCTCAAGATAACGCATTGTGTTGCTAACAATAATGTGCTCCAAAATCTTACATGATAATGATGTTAGAGAAATCGGCCTATAATTTTCGGGGTTTTCTTTGTCACCTCCCTTATGAATGGGTGTGACGTGTGCTAGTTTCCAATCATCAGGAACCTCACAGAGTTGACGTAAATACAAAGCTCAAACAAATAAGAAACACGAGAAGAGAAAGACAGACTTGGTACCTAGAAAAACTGAAAGAAAGGCAGGATGTAGTCAGCATAAAGTTGGAAGATCGCCTAAGAAATTTGGAAAACAAACCAAAGACCATGGCTATAGAATGGGAAGAAATTAAAACCAGTATCAAGGATACCTTCGATAAAGAGATTGGAAAACAAGAAAAGAAAATCAGAAACCATGGATCACTAAGGAAATGCTGGAGAAAATGGATGCGAAACGAAAATGGAAAAACGTTAACATTGAGGAAGGTAGAGCCAACTATAGACGTATAAACAATGAGTTGAGAAGAGTAACAGATAAAGCTAGAGAATATTGGATAAAAGAAAAATGTGATGAAATACAACAAATGGAGAAGTTAGATCGGTACGATATGATGTACGCTAGGGCACTGGATTTGGAAGATAATAAGTCTAATGGAATTAGTGGTAAAGGAATTATGAATACGGATGGGAAGATAGAGTCAGAAACAAAGGATGTAGCACAGGTATGGGAAGAATACATTTAGGAACCATACAGCAAGCAGGCAGGATCAGCAAAAATAGAACTGGAAGATGAGGAAAACATTGAAGAAGACAACTTAGGACCAAGTAGAAAAAGCAATAGTGTACCTAAAAAAAGGGAAAGCCACAGGCAGCGATAAAATACCGGCTGAGGTACTTAAAGTCATAGGATCAGGATTAAAAGCGATCACGAAATTAATTAATAAGATTTACGACACGGGAGAGTGACCTCGGGATTTCCTAGTAGTAACAATGATCCCTCTAAAGAAGACCCAAAGGCATTGCAGTTTAAATACTACAGAACGATAAGCCTTCAGTCACACACTTCAAAGATCATCACGAGGATTCTTAATAATAAGCTGGAGAAAAAGGCAGAAGAAATGCTAAGGGAAGATCAATTCTTTTTCATAAAAGGACGAGAAACTAGAGGTGCTATAAGGGTAGTTAGAATCATATCAGAAAGGGCTATAGAGTACAGTCAAAATATCTGCGTATGTTCGTAGACTGGCAGAAGTCCTTGGATAGAGTAAATAGGGTAATGTTGATGAAGATATTAAAGGATATAAGTGTAGACTGGAAAGACAGGAGACTGATCAGGAATCTATATGTGAATCAAGTTGTAAAGGTCAGTTTTGAGAATGCGGACACCTGCGGAGTAAATATCTGTAGAGTAGTAAGACAGGGCTGCTGCTTATCGCCAACCCTATTCAATATATATGGACAAAGTCTAATGCAAGAAGCGTTAGAAGGTACAGGAGACTTCAAAATTGAAGGAAGGATTATAAGAACAGTAAAATACGCGGATAATCAAGTACTTCTAGCAAGAAAGGAAGAGGAACTCCAGAAAATTATAAATAAGTAAGTAATAGCAGGTAGAAAATAGGGTATAGAAATAAATACAAAAAAATCCAAGGTCATTCGAATATGGAAAAGGAAAGAAGCTGAACATAAGTATTGGAGGAATGCCTTTAGAACAAGTTTCATACTATAAATACCTTGGAAGCATCATAACAAGAGAAGCAAAATGTACGGGAAAGATCAGGACTAGAATAGGAAAAGCAAAAGCGGATTTCAGGAGAAAGAAACACCCACCTACGTGGAATATGAAGGAAGAAGTTTATAAAATGGAGTATAGCTTCATACGGGGCAGAAACTTGGATGCTAAGGAAAAATGACATCAAATACTTGGAAAGCTTTGAAATGTGGACTTGGAGGAGAATGCCGAAGATAAAATGGACAAATAGGATGAAAAACAATGACGTGCTACGAAGAGTTGAAGAGAAGGGAATGATTATACAGACTATTAGAAAGAGGAAGGCGTACTGGGCTGGACATTACCTGTGGAGAGAGATAGTATGATTAAAGACGTGTTAGAAGGAAAACTAGATGGAAAAAGGGAATGAGGAAGGAAAAGGTTTTAGCTGATAGACGATTTTAAAGGGAAAGAGAGTTATCAAGGTATGAAGAGGACAGTGGAAAATAGGAGTTTATGGAGAACAGGGCTTAACCATGAATAATCACGGACCTGTCTACGGACAGACTACCTATGATGATGGTGATGGCAAAACATGAACAGAATTAAAATATTCCGTATTTTGTGCGTCAAATAAGCCATTTCTCGTGATCGTAAGTTAACATTTCGGTATATTTAGATCCACATCAGTGAAGGGCTGCATGACATTTTTGGGTTTCTCGACACCATTTCCCTTGCATTCTTATGGAAATAGTATTTCTATGACCCCACGGGGTATGAGAGACCCCACGGTCTGAAAACCTATACTAAAACCTTCCCTTGATCCGTAGCATGGCCTATGAAACTTTTGAATTCGACGGCTCATATGGCGTCCTAATTATTAGCGCGCTAACACTCTCTTTTATATATTTGATTTATAACCAATGGTGACATAAGGCCACTATTGTGACAAAAATGATTAAAAACTATGGAATCGTAATAGACTGCAATTCACTTGTCTTTTACAAAGGTGTTATCCAGTTCATAATTATAAGTTTTGTAGTCCAGTAAAAGCCCCACACACTATACGCCAGTTAGTATAATCACTTTGGTTTTTATTGCACTGGTAATATTAAGAGTCTGATAATAATAGCTTCCTCAGGCTAAATTTTGGAATTACGTGCTTGACCACGTATACATACTAATAGCAGCACTCTGCGATAATAATACGCGGAATTTACCCTATTAAGGTGGTAAGTGAATCATTTTTTTTGGCAGGAATTATGACAAATGAATGCATTGGATTTACTGAATTGAAGAATTTTGCACTCAAACTTATAACAGAGACAACGATTAATGCGCAGTAATAAAGAACACCAAATTTTTATGATAATGTTACGTTGAGACCAGCACTGGTACATTGTTATTTTTTGTTAAATAATGCGGCTCCTTGACTTAGTGTTATGAAATTATGGTGACATCAATTGCTAAGAATTTATCTTGGAAAATTCTCTCTCGGGCATTCTCTTGAAATAATTTCTAAGTAATTTAGAAAACATATACTGAAGTTATTCATTTTCCTCTATATTCAGTTTTATATTGCGACGAGTGAACTGGAAATTAGTGATGATAGAATTCAACTCGGAATTGACATTATGTCTATTATAAAGAGATATTTTACGGATATCTTGTATATGAAATGTTTAAAATAATTTATGGGATTCGCTGTACGGAAAATGGAGGTATTTTTAGTGGGATGTTGGAATTCTCTTTTTGCATTGAACATTTACGATGAGCTACAAAACTCCCATCGAAATACCATTTTCCATTAGAAATCATTGAAATATCGATGATAGGTACCGGCACTACAATTTTAAAGAAAGAATATTTTAAGAAATTGTGAATTAATCCTAATTTGTCCTTTCAATTATGAAATGAAATAATGAATTGAAATAAATAGAAAAAAACTTGATTTTTAAACATATAAACATAAAAGAACAAATTTCATGAAACTCAATTTTATGAGGAACTAATTTGCTGAGACTCTGAATCTGTAGGCTTTGAGGTTGAGACGCCTTCCTTTTCTTTTAGCTTCAAATATTTATCTCAAGTCTGCTGAACACCTCCTTTTATTAGCCATGTAAATTTCCTTGTAGCAGCTAATATCATGCGCTATCGCCCGTGCTACTTTTGAACTTCTTTCCCTGTCAGGATCGTCATTCGTAAAAATCTCAATAGCTTCGTCGATCAAACTCAGGACTTTGGAAATTCGTTTAAAAGTTAAAGCTGGTTACATAGGAATTGCTCGTTAGCTGTTTGTAAATCCAGTTAAATTTACTCTCCTTTTCTCATTTCTTGATTATGTGAGGCAAAAAATTCATCTATGTCACTCTCGTCCATTCCCTCGAAGTTAGATTCTCTAGCTAAGTTAGCTATTTCTTGATGAACCGTGGGCAATTCATCAACCCCTAAAATGACACCATCGCTGTCTTTCTCTATGTGCACACATTCTGGCCATATTATGTACCAACTACCATTCATGCATGAAGATTTTACCTCATTCCACTAGTCAAATATTTTTATGGCATCCATTATGGTGAATGTTTTCCAAAATTTCTGAATAGTAGGCTTATCTTGTCCATCAGTAGCATTTAGAAGCTGAATGAATGTACGTCGGAGGTAATAACTTTTAAAAAATGAAATTACTCCCTGATCCATTGGCTGGATCAATGAAGTGGTATTAGGAGGCAAAAACATAAACTTGACGTTTTCTGATAAGTCATCAAGGTAAACTGGGTGACCAGGAGCATTATCTAATAGAATTAATGTCTTAAAATCTAAGTTCTCTTTAGTGCAATAGGCTTTCATTTCAGGAATAGCACGAGTCAAAACCCAGTCTTTAAATAAAACTGCTGTAATCCAGGCTTTTCTGTTTGCTCTCCAGTGGATAGGAAGTCGATCCTTTGAATAGCCTTTCATAGCTCTGGGATTCTCCGAATGGTAGACAAGAAGAGGTTTAAATTTAAAATCTCTCTCTGCATTTCCACCTAAAAGAAGAGTAAGTTTCTCAGTTTTGGCGATATAAATTTTAGTTGGTAGACGTTTCCAAAATAAGGCAGTCCCGTCCACATTAAAGATTTGTGTCGGGGTATAGCCACCTTCACGAATTATCGCTTTCAACTCTTCGGAAAAATGCCCTGCAGTTGTGGTATCTGTACTAGCTGCTTCACCGTTTAGTGAAATGCTGTGTAGATTTGCGCTAACTTTAAACCGCTCAAACCAATCCTGACTAGCTTCAAACTTTTCTTCTTTATCGGTATCACTACAACCCGCACTATCATTGCAAGTTAACTTGTTTTTAAGATCATCAAATAAGATTTTTGCCTTCGCCTGTATTACCTTTTTGCTTAATGGTATTCTCTGTGCAACCTGATTTTGTATCCAAATAGATAGCAAAGATTCCATTTTCACCATCAGAGCACTTCTCGCGCGGGTCGTCATCTTAGCATCTGAAGGCGTTGCATATTTATCAGCTTCCCTTATTTTATTTCCCTCACGATTTCGAATAGTTCTCACCGTTGTAGGAGTCAGACTAAGGGCTTATCCTGCATCCACAGCCTTCTCTCCAGCATCAAATCTTCGTAACACTTCCAATTTCATCTCTAGTGTAATAGTTTTCTTCGACCTTTTAGTAATTCTACCAGCAGATATGTGCTTTTCACTCATGACTGGGCTAAAAATAAATAAATATACGAGAAATAATAAAAATGTAAAATGAAAATAATACTTGTGCTCATATGTTTATTAATCTCATAAATTTTATATACCTTTTACGAATGAATAACAAAGCCACGTCTCAGTATAAGTTCATTAAAGCCACTTGATATTTTGGTGATCGGAAAATGTCACAGCTAGTTGACTGGCCGTTACACGTGTACCGGCTTATCCCTACCCTACCCCGTCCTTGAACAGTAGGGGAATCCCCAAACATACCTAGAGTTACCACGGTTTTCGCCCGAACAGTAAGGTAATCAAATTATTTGTTCGTTCGTACTGAACAAAAATATTTGGTAAAAATTTTCAAACAAGTTTTTATCAAATAGGTATTAGCTTAATACAATTCGAAAGTTAGCATTTCGATTATTACCTGAATCGACTGTTCAAATCAAGTAACAATATCATGATTTTTAGTGAGTGTAATGGCACCAGAAAAAGGTGGTAACCCTAAACATACTACAAGGACGAAAATGCGGAATTTTACGACTCGAAGCAAAATTTTGGTTTTAATTGTTTAACGACGCAACTTCGAGAACGACGCAAAGCGAGGTCTTGGTGTATAGTAATTATAGCAAGAAGCTAGGAGAATAAATACGTAGACGATTAAAAATTTATTAGGGAAATTTTAGTTAGGATATTTAGATGGTTGTCGCAAAATGGTTAAAATTCCTAACTAAAGCACTGGATATGCAGAAATTGAAAAGAAGGGCAAAAAATGACACAGAGAAAGGCCGAAACGTGTTCTTAATATACATGGAAGCAGACATATAGGCAAAGAATAAAAAATGCGTAAATTATAATAAGTGCTTGATGTGGGAACAAAAGCAGGTGGGATGATCCTGAAAATAAATCCTAACCTAACCCAACGCAAATTAGCTTACTCGTCCTCTGCATCACACCTCCAAAAAAGTTTCCAGAAATTCTCGTAGTGTAATGCTCTGCAGGACCTCCCCGTAGGAGCAGGAAAACAAGGTGTGCATCACGATAACCTTTTTTCGATCACTGTTTTAATAAAGTTTTAATTAAAAAATTATGGCAGCAAGTAGATAACATCGAACTTGTGGCTGTTCTTAATAGCAGCGAGTTTAAAACAGAAGAAAAAATTATATTCATGGTGCTGAAAGACCGATTATATTCAAATTATTTGCAGCTGCTTTACACAAAATACGTTTTATTAAATTTAGCTTAATACTCTACCTCAAGAGATTAAACTTTAATTCTGTTTTGAGGAGATTCACTACAAACAGCATATAGCATGCCAAAAATATTTTTGTATGGCACTATGCTGACACATCACGCACAAAGTCATTCACGGCTAGCCCCATGTCAAGACTCTTAGTAAGTTTAACAAGTTTAGCGAGTATGGATGTTAACTTTTGTCATTCCGTTTTTACTTTCTCCATACGCAGCATAGAAGAAAGTGGTATTCGTGAAAAAATCGAATTCGAGATTACAATGGAAAAAACCTTTTAAGGTTCCCTGAGTACGTTTTCACTATTTTCTCGAGGATGTCTGTATTTCGTGAGCGCTCTAACTCAAAAACTAATACAGTAAGACAGGCATATCAAGCTCGAAGAGATATAAGGACCGCGTTGAAGCGATGGATGTTATAGAAGGGCCGCATTGGAATTACAATGGGGGGCTGTCAAATATCGGGAATTACCGAAACTTTTTAGAAGTTGTATTGTATGGCTATTGTTATAGGCAAATATAATGTTTTTTTGTTAAATGTTTAACAGATATTTATAAAAAAAAGCAATTTAAAACGGTCGAGTTAATGCCGAACCCGATCACATCCGATTGGTAGCCGAAGTTTGCCGAATGTTTAGTGACGTCAGTGCATGCCGCAAGCATGTTAGCCGATGCTAGCCGTGCTAGAAGTCATTGTGCCGATATAGAAGTAGAAGCTTGAAAGACATAGTTCTGTTGTTTTCCTCTATACTCCGTCTTAGAAGAAATATTGGTAGAAGTACTGCACCTTCCTGCATTTATTTCGCTTTGTGTTTTGCAAAATGGCATATGAAGGTTTTTGTGCAACTAGATCTGATAATTTGCCCAGCGTTGATTCGTACATGTTTTTGCGGTACATTGGAAGTCGTAGGGAGCAATATTCAGATGTTGAAATGCGTGGAGTGAAGGCGGGATAGGTTTTTATTAAAACAAGTTCGATGTGGCGCTTTTATTTTCAGTTATTGTAATAGTGCTATTATTTCGACTGAAACGCAGAAGATATGTAAAAGATAGATTGACGTCTTAAAACAGCTTTCCCATATTAAATGAATAAAACAACTCTAGTTTTAACTAATATTATAGAATATTTATTTATGTATTGTTTCCCTTGCTGTCCTAGTATCTAGTAAGTAAAATATAGTTAGATAAGTATACAAAAGGTAATGGACGAGGCCGAGACTTCGTGGAATTTCACAATAAAATAACATAAACAATGATAAATAGTATTTTTTATTTATATTAAACTTTTGCTAATTTCCACAAAATATATGAGTAAAACACAACCGGTTTCGGTGAATAATCAACATCATCTGCCTTTACAGAATCATCAGGTCAAATATTGACAAATATCATACAACATTAATGTGAATAAACTAAGTTTCCGTGTGTCTTGTCTATAGGAAATGTGGTGAAGTTAGTTGTTTTAAGTGTCTATCTGCTTTGTTATTACCTATACTTGTGAAAAGAAAAACTGTAGAAGTGTTTGTAATAACTGCATGTCTCTTTTGTATATGTCACAAATTTCATCCTTGCTTTTATGGCTTTTTTCTCACTTTGAGGTCAATGAGGAAAGACTATGTTAGTAATGCTGTTGGATTTGTTAAACTGAGGCTAGAAGAAAAAATTTATATTGTTAAAGGCAAGATTTGCCCTGAACACAGAATAAGATAGTGGTTATGAAGTGTGTAGTTGTAGATGAAGAAGATGATTTAGTCACGTCTGTGGAGTGTCACGACTGTCCCTATTTAGCAAAACATGGTCCTTCAAAATACTATGCTGTCGTAGATATAATGTGAACAAATTTATTAAAATATTTAAATTACAGAACTAACTTAATATGTAACATTTGTAAAAGTATTTGCTTAAAGACTTGGTACTTAAATATATGCACTGCAACAGTAATTATTTGCTTAATAAACCCATAGCCCAACGATTTAGTTTGATCTTACATATTTAGAATAGGTATATTACATTATGGAGGTTTTGTTAAAATATATATGCTAATCTTTGAAACATAAAAATATAATTTACTCTTTCAACGTTCTCCAGGAATATATGCATCATGTTAATGTAATGCCGACATTAGTCATAAACTAAAATACGAAGCAATAAAATTACGTACATACATATAACTAATACTTAGATTAAACTGATCTTCGCAGACAAATGCAGTTGTACGTTCCGATATATCAGATGCGTATGTCCTCATGGCTTTCAACCACAATATTCTCCGCTTCTGATTTCTTCCCAAGGAGCTAGGCAGCGTGAAGAACAATTTTCTCGGGGTTTTAATCGTTGTATTTAAGCACTGAGGTATCAGACAATACTTATAACCCTTCTTAAGTTACATATTATCCATTTTAGCTATGATTTCAGGAAAACAACAGGACGAAGTAACAAAACTGCGTGCTTTCAGTACGGTCGTAAGGCATGCGATGACGTCAAGCACCCCTTACAACTCTCACTCCAACCAGGATGCCGTTTTCGCAGGATATTTAAGAGAGTCATTTTAAATATTTTTTTGCATAATGAGGACGATTTAACAAAAAAATATTCACAGGGAGTAATTAAGTCAATTACAAAGAATTAAAAAATTAAAATTATATATTTTGACAGCCCCCCATTATTTAATGAGGGCCACAATTGGCAAAATAGACCTAATTTTTGCCATTAGAAACAATAATATATAAAATGCATACTATTATACCTAAACTATTAAAAAATCTCGTCTCCTTTTAAAAAATAGAGTATTTATATAAAATATCGAACGATTTAGTTAAGACAAAACTTGGCATTCGGGCCAAAGTAAGGCAGAGAAAGAGCCGCATGCGGCCCGCGTGCCTCTATTTTGATATCTCATCAGTAAGACCTCGCCGTTCGCGAATTTTTATATTGACGATGAAGTTTTTGGAGCACAGTTTGGCCGTTCGCAAATTAAAAGCTTCGATTATTCGCGGATTAGGGCGGAAGAGAGATGCTATAGGGTACTATAGCAGTGGCGTAGTTAATATTGTGAAACAAGTCGTGAGTTAGACAGTTTTAAAAATTAATCGTAATCAAAACAATTTTTAGCAATCTAGTAACCTTTAAACCTTCGCAGCATTTGCGCGAGTTTCGTTGTCCCTTGTCACGGGCGTCTATCGTAATATTCGCAGAATTTGTCCCTTCGAATCCGCGTCATAATATGCTCACGTATCAGTACAAATGAGCCTTTTCTTAATACAGAAGAAAAAGAAGGCTTTTTCTATCTAGTATACAAGAATTGGCCGGAATATTCATTAAGTTCATTTTATTTATTTTTACAATTGTGTGTATTGTTTGGATATTCATTCATTGTTACACATATTAAATTAAATCAAATTGTTTAATTTTAAACTAAAATATATTAATATTTTAACACTATAATATTTTATCCCAAATGACTCGCGATCCGGGAACCTAACCCTATTTTTCCCGTAAGCCTTTAATCTCGCCGTTAACGGATTTTCTCGTCGCAGAGATTTTCCGGAACGGAACCCCTGCGTTTGGAGAGATCCTACTGTAATCAGTTACACCCAAAACTTTATATTTAAGATTTTTATTAGCAATTCAAGGTCTGAAAAGGTTTTGGTTGAAATTAGGCAACCCAAAGTGAACTCTTGTCATTTCGTCTTTTTCCAAATATCTCCCTTTGAACTTCATTTATGCAATTATTTGTCATAATCAATGTCGTAGACAATATAATTCTATACAACTTTTGTTTGATACATTTTGTCATAAAATGGATTGTTTGCTTAAGAAATATTAGATTTTCCGTCTGAATTTGTTCATCATACTGATTAAAAATAATTCGCCTACGTAAAAAAAATTAGCGGCGAATAATTATTTGCTGAAGATTGGTATATAAAAACCAGCAAGAAGAAGGATATTTTGCAGGAGAAAAAAAATTCGAAAAGGGAGTCTCAAACGCCGAAAATACGGGACCAGAGCACTATTCGTTACCCCTGTGCTACATCTTCTATTAATGGAAAGAATGAAGTTATAAGCTTTTTCGGAAATGGGTCCATTTTTGTACTTTTCGATTAATTATTTCTCTTAAACTAAAAGCCATTGGCCGAAAATTACGAAAAGGTATTCTTATATTGACCGAAACTCTCCGCTAGTAGAAAATGAACGGAATCTGACGGTTACAGTCCGTAGCCTCTCCTTGTGAGACAGCTTCATTTCCGTTGTCGGCCTTGGTAGACGGGTGGCTCGAGTATCTGCCAACGAATACTAAGGTCGCGGGTTGGAATCCCGCCTAGGGCATAGATGTTTGTGTTTGTTGTGTTATAGATTTCACTTTAAATTGACCCTTTGTGTGCTGTATGTGAAATATTAATGAATAAATAAAGAAATATGGTTGAATTTTCGAATTGTTGATAGCAACACCAGCGCTGCCAACGGTAATTTTAATCGCTTATTGATATTTTATAATCCATAGTAACAAATAACAATTTTGCTCACTTATTGCGTTTTTAATATTTTACTACGATACATTCAAAGTGTTTATAAAAATTATTCACTAATGTAATTGCTGATTATCTTTGTGGACTCTGATGTCGAAAGCAGCTTGTAATTACTATTGAAATCATATTCATTATTTTGCATGGAGAAAGTCGTGCTGGACACATCAGATTTTTTCTAAATATATCCTTTAGGGATTATAATTAGCAATGATAACCTTTAGGGTTTTCATTATGCAAATAATTGTCATTATCAAAGTTGTACACAATTTTCTACAGATTTTGTTATAATTTATATTTTCATAAAAAGGATTTTTAAGAGGTATTTTGAATATCCGTCTGAATTTGTTGAGTAGGTAGCTAGGTGATATTTTTGTTGCTATAATAAAATTTTCTAATTAATGATAGCAATGCCTACGCTGCCAAGGCTAATTTTAGTCGCGATTAAAATTATTCCAATGCCATCTAGCGACATATTTTGGAGAAAGTCATGTGCTAGACATCAGATTTTTTGCAATAACATCTTACAAAAAACATAAATGTACTCCCAACGCAACATCCAATGTGGAAAACTCGATTTTTAATTTCCATTGTTAAGGGCTCAAGATTTTTTGCGTGACTAAGGGCATTGTGGAAGCGTAATAGTGCTTTCTTTGGAACGTCATGATTCTCAGAATATCGCTTAACATCTGGGAAAAAAGCGACAAAACCAGTCTCGAAAAATAACCCTAGTAACGCAAGCTATACGATTTGGACAGACAGGGTTTTAAATCCTTCGTTGACTGCATTCCAAGCAAAATGTTCTGGCGGTATTTAACGCACAGTTTTTTATGGTGCTGTATATCTTTTTTGAGTTAATATTTTAAATAATCGAACAAATAATTTATTTTGTAAGCCCTAATTAACCAAACAACAAAAAACGTGGCGACAAATAACTGGACTTACTGACCTTACTGAGAAAATTTTCACTCGACACAAATACACAGGATCCAAATGTCTTACTTTTCAGTTTTTTCTCACATTTTCCACTTTAAAAATTTACTTTTTGAAACGACACAAAAAATTAAAAGTGAAGTACAGCTATATTAATATGTTTTAAATAAAAAAGTGTCACTAGACCGAGTACGCAATAGCGGTTAAAAGAGATAAACGACACGACAGGCAAAACCAACTGCGTGATCACACGAAGTTATTCCAAATAAGTACAGCGATAATGGAAATCTCCAAATATGTTAAATAATTTGAGAGGACCAAAAAAGATACACGTTCTCGTTACTTTCCTCTCCGACTAAAGTATTAAAATGTGGATAATTGAGCTTGTGTATTATTGACTGGCGCATTCCTGTTTATATTTGGAATAAGGTATATACTTGTATATATTTTAGAGAATAAAATTAATATTTTATAGAATACCTCCTGTTTTTTTGCGGATGGCGGATTGGTATCACTCAAAAAAATACCGAGATTGTTTCAAGTGAGCTAAAAAGAAGTGGGATGATTAAGAGTTTTCTCCCAGCTCATTCCAAGCATTGGTAATGATAAAATTTGCGCTATTTAAGGGGGTTCATTTTTATAGCCTTAACTAAATTGTTGATTCCCACAAGCCACACACTTCATATTGCGTCTATGTTTGGTTACATAATTATCGAGTCACTTTAAGAAAACATTGCCATTGAATTTCAAGAGTGCTCTTATAGGCACTGCACTAAAATTCATCCCGAAAATCACCAATTATTTCCACATTATCCAAAGTTTTAAATTCTCAAAGAGGCGGGACTTGAACCAGAACCCTCTTTCCCTGCGTGATTGCTTAAAACGATAAATCTAGCAGTTTCCTTTAGCATAATTCCTTTTTTCTCTCACTCTTTCTAATAAGGTTTTATGAATCTAAGTAGTTCCGGCGGTTTACTTGAGACGGCGCTGTACCAAGCGTTGTAGGCTCTTAGGGGTAACTACATAGAGGCCACCATTTTTGACATAAAAATTAATAACAGAAAAACAAAACGTTATGGTGGTTTCCGACGATGAAACAGCAAAATTGAAAGGATAAAGTCAGAAACTAGGCACTTCTGGATTATTACACCGTAAGCGTCCAAGAGATGAGACGTTTTCACGTATAGGGTAGTTAATAAATAAAGCGTGGGGTTAGCTTCAAGTAAGCTGTAACGTTAGTCGAAAAAAAGAATAGCTTAATAGGTTTCATAGTAAAATACGAAATAAAATAGGTAGTTTATTTATTATAGGATAGAGTCGGTTCAGACAAGGTTATCCGGAGTTTCCAGAAAATGTGTGTAGACTTTCATTCTGTGATTTTGAAGAGATTTTAACTGAGTTTTAAGTGCTGAGGTTGGTAAGATATACCGCTCAGCCATAAAAACATTTTTAGAGGAACTGTGTGTTTCTACGGGTATCGCCCACCCATTCCTAATAATTTTACGATCTTTTTGAGTTTTGTTGGAATTTTTACAGAAAGTGGAATATCTTTACAGGAAGCCCGCTTCTCCATCTTTCCGACTCTCGTATATCTAAAATCCAGGCTTAGATTTTCATCAATTATGTTACGATAAACATGCAGACAATTTTTCCACGGAAAATGCGTGTTTAAATTGCACAAGCCAATCAATGCTGTAAGATTATTGGGAATGCAGCTTGAAAGTCAAACTAACGTTTTGACAGATTAAATAAATGAATTTATTTTGGTATGGTATTTAAATCGCTTTGATGGTAATATATTACTGCACTACTGGGAACAATGTTTTGAAATTTTTAATATAAATAATTGTATATACAAGAAGTAGTATGCAGCAGTGAAGAGGTCATATCCAAGAGTTTGATAGGAAAAGTCACGGAATAGAAAAGAAGGATCGCGCTTTAGTAGAATAAAAGAAAAATAATTTTTCAATCATCTTGACGATTTTATGGGAGTTTCATTATAGGTTTTTTTTTAAATCCTCTAATATAACCGTTTTGTCCATCCGTCACACTTCCATGTTTGGTGAACTAATTCTACACCGTTCAAGTTAGAGCAACCAAATTTTCAGCATAGTTTTGGCTGGTGACATCATAAACCCTATTGATTTTGGGGTCTGTCCGTCAATCCGTTTGCCTACTAGCAGGATTTAAAAAACCCTTTATTAACTATCTACACGGATCCGTTACTACGGTAAATCCCTTTGTTGACGTTGCTTTATTAAAAAAATCCGCTCTTTATATCTGATTTATAAGTTATTTTCTTGTTTTTATAGCTTCTATAAAAATACAAAGTAATAAACATGTATCTGTTCATTTTAATCTAAGTTTGCCGCCATTTTATTTTAAACGAAAGCAAACGAGTATCCATTGCAATAGTGTATTTTAGGCGATTGCGAAGAAAGAGTCCTCCTTACCATATTTGGAAATACGGAAAATAAACGATTAACAATTAAAATGGCATTTTAATGGTTTAAATTGAGAAATCTGTTTCAATACTTCGCTGCAGTAATTGATTATAAGAATATTATAAGAAATACTTATCACTTTTTGTCGCAAAAAGTCTATTGTAAATCGGCAAAGATGAAAAGATAAATAGTTCTTTAGGTATTTCAAAGTACAAAAATTGAAAATATATGGGATTCGGTAGATTGAGCAAGGTCCCTCGACGTTTGTCACTATAAATGTTCGTGTGGCTGCAGAAATCTAGTGGGCGGCGGAAAATCGATTCTTCCCCATACAAATGTTAACAGCTAAACAAGAAAAATTTGGAGCTGTGGGAGATGGAGCGTGAACTCGTTAGAAGGAATGTTTTCCATGGATGATTTGCGAAGGGAAAGTGAAATGCGATTTTTAAAATTGATATGCAAAGATTAACAACCCGTCATTATAACCATGGCCGGCGGATAGTGGTAGCAAAACAGGCTACTGCCTAGGGCGCCATGACTATCTTGTTTCGATTCCTCGGCCCTTTTGTATACACAATAAATTTTAACATTTTTTTTCTCATAAAAAAGAGAGAGAGGGAGAGAGTAACAAAGGTAAGTTTAAGTAATACCGATGCTTATGGGCATTATTTCGTAATTACTATTAAAAGTAACTTTCATCAATTAGATTTTTAGTATCACTTAGATAGGAGTAGGGAGCCAAAATAAGCGACCTCATTCAGGAGCGACTCCAGGTGGCAGCGACCATAGGTAGACGACGGAAACAAATATAAATGATTAATGGCATTCAATAAAAGATTATGGACTAAAAACAATGTTTATGCATAGAACAAAAGACCCCATTTTAGATAATGGGAGAGAACCCAGTCAGGAGAAACTTCAGGTCGAAGCGAGCCCAGTTAGACGACGGATACCAATAAAACGGAATGCTGACATGTAATAAACGATCAGGAAATAAAAACAATGTTTTTGTATATAGCAAAAGACAATTTTAAACAATGGGAGAGAGTCCAGTCAGGAACGATCCCAGGCGGGATCTTCAGTTGTTTATTTATAGTTTATAATTTATCCGCGTGTCTGTTGTCGATTGGCACCCATGTTGTAAATATTTCGTTTAGGTTACTTATGTCCTCCAATTCCTCTCCCTCTCCCCATTCCCATAAACTTTAGTTGTTTATTTATTGTTTATAACTTATCCGCGTGTAATCTGTTTTCAATTGTCGCCCATGTTGCAAATAATTTGTTAAGGTTAATTATGCTCCGCCCTCTTCCTCTCCCTCCCCCCACTACCGTAAGCTTAAGTTGTTAATTTATTGTTTATAACTTATCCTCGTGTTATCTGTTGTCGATTGACGCCCATGTTGCAAATATTTTGTTTAGGCTACTTATGTCCTCCCCCTTCCTCTCCCTCCCCGTATTTACTCAAGCTTGAGTTGTTTATACAACTATAACAGAAGAAAAATCAGTTTAGAGACTATAAAAATATTTAACCTAATATTAATTAACGGAAAACAGCTTCAATACCAAGCTGTGTTTGAGATCGTGAATGGAGTTGCTTTTATGCAATGCAAGCAGTAATAATTTGATAAAAATATAGAAAAACCAGGGTACTTTTTAGAGTTTAGCGTTCGTATATGTGCGCTTGGTGAAAATTTTCTCACTTTGAGAATTTACAATTTCCTGGGGTCAATCTTCCTTGGGGTGGAGTAACTGACACCTATGTGTGAGCGACCATGGAGTCATTCCTGACGAGGGATTCGCTCCCGACTCCTACACCGGCCCTGATTATAACGACTGTTTTAGCAGGAATTTTTAAAATTTGTAACGCATTTCCTTTAAAGAAATATAGTTGATAATTAATCATGACCACATGTAGGCCTTTTGCTCTAAAATTTAGAAGTTTTTGGAAATCTTAAATGGAGTAGGTTAATTTCAAAAGCATTGTGTATTCATTTCATCGAAAAAATATATTAAATAAACTTTACGTACATACGAACATCATACATTAAAACTGATGGTTATCAAAGTACTCGTATGCCACATTAAGAGTTAAACATTTGCCCAGGCGAGTAATCTTTATATTAATGGCGTAATAAAATAAGGATTTTAAAGCGAAGATAACAGCCACCTTAACGAGCGATGCATCAAATTAAACGCCTCGACCTGAAAATTTGCAGAAAAGTGGTAAAATTGAAATCGGTCATACCGTTGGCGAGATATGGAGAATTTTCTTGACCGGTTAAGCTCTGCTCGACGTAGTTGTAATGGTTGAAGTTAAGATGGCGCTGTAGGAAATAACGTGGCCCAAGCGGACAATAGTAGAAGCCGCTGAGTTTCTTTGTTATGTGTTTATTTCAAGTTTAAACAAGAAGGCTTACTACCAAGATTTGTGTCAAGATACAACTTAGATTAATTTGTTATAAACGTTTTCAAATTGAAATAATCGAGACAGTAAGTAAGATAATGGATTATAACTGTTTTTAATGCGCAGGCCACATTAATATTTCCTTTTCATATTGTTTCAAGTGTAAACAATATATTTTATTTTTATTTTGTTTCCAAATTGACATTTTTTCATTATAAACATTTTCAAATTGATATTATCGGTACATAGTAAGCATGATAATGAATTATAACTGTTTTTAATGCAAATGTCACATGAACATTTCCTTTTTATTTTGTTCCGAGTATAAACAATACAGGTACACCTCGTGATATGCTTTCTTCGGCTTTAGGCTCATTACACTTTTTGACTCTACCTCTCGCTTGATTCGGACATATGCTGTTACACATCCCGGAGAACAAAGATCCTTTCTCTGCCCATTCAAAGGGTCTCAATGCGAGCAATGAAAAACAACTTCGTTTCATTATATACGAACTACTTTTAAATTGTTTTCATTTTCATTTCATGTGTAAACAATATTGCACTGGAGATATAATGTAATAGACGAGTTTCTTGTCCAAGGCAGTGTTGCTGCGGACTACAGTCAATTTTCATTCCGAGATCGTGGTGATGACACATTGAATTTGTGCTCGAGTTTTTACTATTATAAGTTTGAAATGTTGCAAACGAAAAAAATCAAAGCGATCCTATCTTTGACACGGTTTTCAATGGGATTTTCGCATTTATTTAGCGTGATTTCGCGTAACAAGCCCTTTTTTTAGGAACATATGTGGTGCTTATCCGTGATTTTAATCCATTTAGGAATGTATCTCTTTTTTATAGTATTGCTTTTATATAAGAATGCGTTTCGCAATCCGCTGATTCGCGATATGCTCTGGTTTTTTTAAACGCAACCCGAGCGTATTGCGAGGTATAGCTGTATATTTCCTTTTTATTTTGTTTCCATTCTGACATTTTTTCGTTATAAACATTTTCAAATTGAAATGATCGGGAAATAGTAAGTATGATAATGAATTATATCTATATATTAATATCGTAAAAAAATAAAATTTTAAAAGCGAAAGTAACAGACACCTTAACGTGTGATGCGTCAAATTAAACGTCTCGACCTGCAGATTTGCAGGAAAATTATAAAATTGAAATCGGTCGAACCGTTGGCGAGATATTGAGGTTTTTTTCACCGGCTAAGCTCTGCTCGACGTAATTGTAGTGATTGATGTTAAGGTGGCACTGCTAGCGGACATTAGACGCTGTAGGAAATAATGTGGCACTCCAAGCGTACATTAGTAAAGGAAATAAACCTTGCAGTCGCTGACTTTCATGGTAATGTGACAGAAGGCGAACTACCAAGACAATATTTAATCTAACCAACCAGTCGATTTATCGACGGTCAACTACTAGTGATATTTATTTATGAAATAAAGTAAGAAGCTTCTGTAGAAATTCGCGGATGTTTATTTTATCATTATATAAGACTATCATTAGCTCAGTTAAATGTAGAGCTGAAATTTTCCCGACGAACACGTTAATCCCAGCATCATTTATTCTACCAGCGAGTATTGCTACTTCTTTACGTTATCATCTGTTTCGTCTTCTCAATAGCTTCTTTATTTTATTTCGATTCGATCTAAAAAGTAATTTGTTTGGCGATGAAGAGTTTCTCCTGTGACGTATCCGACTTACTGAATTTCTACTTCATTGGTTAATACTTGTGCCGTTTCCGTTCCCTTAAGAAATATACCTTTTCCCGTAAGTGTTGGCATTAATTGGTTCAAAATATGACACTCGTCGTTGCGATAAGCAACAGCACATCATGCTCCACAAAATGTCGCCAAGTTATTTCTCCAATGGATCCTTTCGATTGCCTTCGTAATGGAAAGAGATAGAGAGATAGAGGTGAAATGGGAGAGGTGGAATGAGAGAGAGAGAGCTAGAGAAAGAGGGAGAGGAAATGAGTGGGAGAGAAAAAGAGCAGGTAGCGGGACAGACAGACAGACAAACGACTTATTTAGGGCGAAATTTTTACATTTACCCCTTTGTCATGTTATTACAATATTTACATATCAATTACAAACTAATTACATATGAATTGCAAATGAATACATATTAATTACATATTAATTATATATTAATTACATATTAATTACAAATTAGTTATATATTTATTATAGTGTTACAAAAGAATATTGTTAGTTTTGTGGTTCGAAAAAAACTGTGTAACAGCTTTATTTAAACAAAAAAATGTCCCACTGCGGAAAGTACCTGCGAAGGAAAAGGAGGCGTAAAAAATAGCGAAAATTTCCTAAACATTCCCGAGGAAAAAACAATAATTTGAAAGAAAAAGAAAAAAATCATTTATAAATACATACATTATCTATGTAAGGGAGGGGGTGATAGAATGAAAGAGAGTAAGGGAGAGAATAGAGAAGATATTAACGTTTATGAAGAGGAAGAGCAAAAATGTGGAGGGAAGTGAGAGTGGAAAAGAGAAGAGAACGAGCGAGAGGGAGTGAGGGAGGAGGGAGTGATGAGAGAGGGAGAGCGGGGGCACTCATTTGTGGAGAGAGTGAGCCGGCGACTCAGGGACGTTGTGAGTCGCCGACTGGTCCCAGTGGGAGACGCGGAGCACTCGTATCTCATTGGAGGAGAGACCTCCTAGCATACACTACAACCTCCTCCTCCTCTTCTCTCTCTCTCTCACTCCTTTTAACCCTCCGAACCCTCTGCTTCCTCCCCCGTCGACCGCAATGACTCCACTCTCCCTCCCTCCCTCCACTATTTCTCCTTCTCTATATCTCTCTCTCCATCTCCCTAACTCATCCCCACTTAATCCAACCGCACCCAGCTCCGCCCACTTTCTCGCCCCCACATTTTCACGCTCTTACTCTCTGACCGTTTCATCGCCTCCCTCCATCTCCCTCCTCCCTTCTGTTTATCTCTCCTCCCTTCTGTTTATCCCTCTCTCTCTCTCCCCCACCGTGGCCTTATTTATCTTCTCTCTCTATCTGTCTCTTGTTTTTTGTCTCCACGCTCCTTCGTGTTCACTATCGCCTCGTTCTCTTTAGTAGCCATTTTTCTGCTTTTCCGGTCCATTTCCCTTATTATTATTTCCTCTGGCGTCGCTGCTTACTTTTTTACTTCTGTTTCTCTATCCTTTCCATCTTTTGTTTTGTCTGTCATCTTAAATTTTTTAAATCACGTTTTGCACCTTATACTTTTTTCCTTTATCCCCGCCTTTTTATCTTATTATTCTTAGTTTTTGTATTTGGCTTGTCTGTTCGTTCGTTCGTCTGTACGGGCAATATCTCTGGAAAAATACAATCTGGAGGATTTAAATTGTCAGATTGTTTAATCTATATGAAAACTTAACGTGGTAAAAAGTTGATGGATCTAGAAACGGAAGTAATTGAGAAAAATCGCTATGAAATATACGCCGCTACAAATATACATAGGCAACAAACAATACATCGCATCTGATATTCTTTACTAATATCAGTCGGCGAAAAATGCGCCTTATGTAATTTGATATGCATTTCTTCCCTCGCTTGTTTTATTCCTCGACTGTTTTTGTTCTCTCCATTATGCTATGCTTTTCTCTTCCTTATGATGATTCCTCATTCTGTCTGTTATTATTTTTCTTCTCTTCATTTCCCTCCAGCTCTTGCCTCTCTTCTTTTTTGCATACTGTAAAACAAATTATGTAAACACTTTTCCTTTAATTATGACATTCGCTCTCTGTGTTATTTCTCCATTCACTAACTTACCTTTCTCCATCGTTCTATTATCTTTCCGCAATCGTCCGAATACTTCTATGTTCTTTCACTCCCTCCTCTCTCTTTCCACTTTCTACTTTGCTCAATCTCTTCCTCTCCTTTTCCACCTATTTACCCTACTCCTTTCCTTTTATCGCTGTTTCTCGTAATTCTTGCTTGCGTTTCATTCCAGCTCTCTCCCGTTTAGCGCCATTCCCGATACCACCCCTGAGCGCATGTCTTTTAAATGGCGCGTGTGATTCTTCGGTAGCTTTTCATTTCTCTCGGTGGAAGTAAACGCTTGGAGTTGATCCGGACTAATGAATCACTTTGCCCCTCATCTCCCGCCCCTATCCCTCTCTGGACGCGATTGCAATTTGGCCTTATTATCGTCTCAGCGAACTTCTAAAAGGGTGAATTACTTTTTAATGTTAGGTTAATTAGGCGAATCTATCGAGTGTAGTCCAACGGTGTAAAAGAACGTAATAAAAGTGTAGGCAGATAAAATAGCCAATATCGATCAAATTTTGTGAAGTTCCTATCAATATATTTTGTGAACTTTCACGTTAAAATTTTGAGAGTACAATTATTTAACGACATAATTTTAAAGACATTCATTGTATTAAAGTAACTTATAAAGAACTGTTCAAAGTGGCATTGTTATTTGTTTCTTTTGATGTATTTCAATTTACAAATTCGCGCATGGATGAATAATAATTATATAAGGGCTATAAAATCGTAACAGAACATTTGTTGAAGGGTAACGGAGTAAACAAGCGTTTGGAAACAAAACGCCATGTTTAATTAATCCATGCCCCTGAGAAGTTTCGTTACGCAGTTTTTATAAGGTTTTTCAGTAAGATGATTTAGCTGCTTAATAAACGTCAAACAGGATGAGAATATCTCAAAATAAAGGTCACGAAACACCAAAGGGAACTCTCCAACTCATGTCACACGAAAACAATTGAAAGGCAATGAGGGATGAAAAAATCACTTTCAGTCGCTGTCTTTCTAGCACTCTTTCAATAAATAAATAAATAAATAAATATAAATATAAATATATATATATATATATATATATATATATATATATATATATATATATATATATACATATATACACACACATTCACACACATTCTCACTTGAAACCCTAGCGTAACATCCCCCTCCCTTCCCTCTCTCTCCCTTCCTTTACCCTTCCCTCCACCGCTCCCTCAATAACTATCTCGCGCAGACTTCGTGTCTCTCTAAGGATAGTGTCCCTTTTGTCTTTGTCTCGTTCTGTTGGCCAAGCCCATCCATCTGAACAAGGCTATCCCCAATCGACTTAGGCCACCCTTAAACTCACCAACTCTCCATGCTCCAGTCTCTCCCTCCATTCCTCTTTTTTTCCTCCCCGACGTGTCCTTTCTCAACAATCCTCTTGACAGCCTCCCTCCCAACCTCCTTAGTTTATTTTTCCTGTCCTTATTTGGACACACCAACTCCCCATTTTTAACTATCTTAATTCCACTTGTCACTCCTTATCCTTACATCCCTTTCCCTTTGCTCTCTCTCTCACTTTTCCAAAATAGCCTATGAGATCTCTATCTCCTCTTTCTTCCTCACTGCCTTCCCGCTCCAGTTCGCTCGATTGTCCTCGACGAAATCACTCCTCCTTCCTCCTCCCACGCATTCCTTCTCTCTCCTTCCCCTCTTCTATCTCCTCTCACCCCCACTCCTATCTCGCCTCACTACATTTTATAGTCTTCCCATTCTCTTTCTTTCTTTCGACGACCCTTCGCTAATCCTTTTTCGACCCCATCTGTATCTCCATTCACTCCTCTCTCTTTCTCGTCGTTCCAAGACCTCCCTTTTTCCATTACCACGCTGTGTGCGTGCTTTCCAACTACTTCCCAAGGTCACCACCGGCGTCTCTGCTTTTTCCCCCTCTCTTTCCCTTCTCCCCCTCCCCCCTCCTCCTCCCCTTCTCCTCCCCTCTTTCTCCTCCCCTTCTCCTTCCCCTCCCCCTTCCCCTCCCCCTTCTCCTCCCAATTCTCGTCCCCCTTTTCCTCTCTCCCATGCCCTACATTCGGCGGAGGCGGATTTTTTTATTGCTTTCAAGTGTCTAATAGGAGTGAAGTAATTTTGGGGCCGTTTTATGGATAGTCATGTACGAACACTTGTAAATGTCATCTGTGAGTTCAAGAAGAAATTCCCCGGCAGATTTGTGACCGGCTTAAGTGTAAACTTTCTAAAAATTTTACCGCTTTATTTTGTGATTATAGGCAAATAATAAACTATAGCAATTAAATCAGTTTCAAATGCACTAGGCTCCAGAATATTGCGATAATAAAGGCAGGAACATGCGCGAATTACTGAAAACGCGACGAATTATCCGCCAATGTGTTTTATTTAATAAAGATCATAATGGTCATGCAAGCGCATATCGAACATATGTATCGAAAGTACTTTAGTATAACCTCATCACATCCAACCTATAATCTAAAGAGATCGGCTCTTTTTCTTTTTTCGCTTGCTTCTCGTCTTTCGAGGATAAATAAAAGCTGCCGTTTCCGGTCGCCGCATACCATGAATAATGCACAGCGCGAAATTGCACTCCCACATATTATCGAAAGTGTACTTCATTACGAATTTCGCGTTGAATATAGTAGAAAATACATACATATACATAGGAGTAGAAAAAAGACGAAGATTTAACACATCGATCTAATTCCAGTAGCTCATAAACTTAAGACTTAAGCATCAAATAATTCTGATTCATTGTCTTTGTAATAATTTTTTCCCCAATGTCTGACTGACTTTTATAAGAACCCTGAGTTATAGTTGATGTGGATTTAAAACATTTACGCCTGAATAAGACGTTATCTATATAAATAAAACTCTAATTCTGTCTGAGATTCTGTTTGTTCGGGCATCACCTGAAAACGGCTGAACAGATCAGCACGAAATTTACACAGTGTTTATAGTATGGCCTGGGAGTTTACACCGAGCTATTAAAAATGTTGTGTTGCCATCTTTAAACAAAATGGCGGTCATAAAACACCCTTTTCTCTGGATAAACTCAACGGATTTTAATGGAACAAACTTTAAATAGCTTCTTGCTCTACATAAATGTCGAATAGACCTAGATCATTGTATCGGCCATTTTGAAACAAAATGGCGACCATAAAAATAATATATAAAAATGAATGCGCGTATATATCTATGTTTGTATGCCCCTTATACGATTTTACACCGTTGAAGCTATCAATATCAAAAGTTTTATGGGCTATCCTATGGACAAAAGAAAGAACTTGGTCTAGGTTTGCAGACCGTGGGGTCTCTTATACCCCATGGGGTCAACAAAATACTATTTCCGTAAGAATGCATGGGAAATGGTTTGGAGAACCCCCAAAATGCCATGCAGCCCTTTACTGATGTGGCTATAAATATATCTAAATATTAATTTAATTAATCACAGGAAATGGCATTTTACTCACGAAAGATTGAATATTTTAATTCTGTTCATAATATTCTTGGAAAAGCAGTCTGCCTTGATTATATGATGGATTCGCCATTGAGATACACCCACTAGCACAAGCCTGACTAAAATTTTCAATGGTTTCTTTAGGTGGTAGTTACATTTCCGTGTGAACCTCTTCTCCGAATAACATTTGTGAAATTTGGGGGCACCGACAGCGTGGGGCCCCAAGAAATAAAATTTATTTGCTACTTAAAGAAAATTCTTTCCCGAGCGAAGCCGGCCAACTCCAGCTAGTACAGAGATAAAGCAACCTGTTTTAAATCCTGATTTGATCGTAATCATATACGTCTATCGACTAACTAATCCCTCAGGATGTATATATGCACATATTGAAAGATATTATTTGGATTCTCCCTTCAGCAATATTTATAGCAAAAACCTTTTTATAGTAAAACGACACGCAAAATATTTCAAAATTATAATCATTGGAATCAGACAAAATGTTTTTCTCCAAGTATCACAGTGCATTTCTTTTGTTATCCGACGGTCTTTGTATTTATTTCTTATAATCTATAGAATGTGATGGTGGCATTTTATAGAAGAACCTGCGTGAAATTTAGGTAGGTCCTAATATTATAAAATTTAAAAACATCAGGCTTCTCGTGTATTTTTTATTTGAATAAAGACTCACAAAGATTAGACTTGCGTGCCACATTAAGTGCGCCTGTTTAATGTCTTTCATCATTGGTATTATAGACCGATCGCCTGGATTATGCTTCGCTTATATGCTAATCCATTGAAAAAAGCAAGAATTGCAATTATTATTTTTGCTGCGGAAGAAAAATAAAGGGGATTTTCAAGTGCCAAAAATTAATAACGGAGCAGTAACTTACAAAATTTCAATCCGGTCAAAGGATTTTCTCGATACATTCATTCAAACGTAATTTCTTCTCCGGCGCAGATTTCTCATTCATCCAGGAAAAACAGCAAAAACAGAATGCTGAGAATTTTTTCTTTTTGGCACATTTCTCAACGTTTCAGGTCTAAAAATTTCCACTTCTGCTTTCCATCTTGGAAATTCTCTTCATCATTTGCTATTTTCTCAAACGGCTTAGTTTTTAGAGCTCCATTCAGAATGAGTGAGCGATATCTTTTAACGTGCCAGCGTCGCTACTGACAGAGGGCCGTTATTTTAAAAATATTTTACCCCTCCTAAGGTATTCTTTCTCTCTCTCTCTCTCTTACGATATTTTTTTCTCGAGTCACAATGTTTTCCAGGGAGAGGCGTGACCGACATGTACTTTCCCAAATATATGCGATTTTTTCGTTTTTAGTTCCATACGACTTGCTTTTTTGTAAGTCTGGCCATAGCAAAAAAATGCAATGGCAAAACCAGTCCTCTTTTTTTTCTCTCTCTCTCTCTATCTCTCTTTCCTATTGCGTCATATTCTCTTTCCATTTCCGTACTTCATTCCTTCCCTTTTCTCTCTCCATTCACTTCAATATAAATCTCTCCATCGCTTTTCCTCTATTTTTTGCAGGTCCGCTTTCGCTATCTCGCTTCATCTGTCTCCTCCACTCTCCTCCATTCTCTCCCTCCCCTCTCTCTCCTCCCCTCTCTCTATCCTCCCCCTAATAAAGTCGTTTGTCTGTCTGTCTGTCTCTCTCCTCCCCTCTCTCTCCCCTCCCCTCTCTCTCTCCTCCCCTCTCTCTCCTCCCCTCTCTCTCTCCTCCCCCTCTCCCTCCCCCCTCTCTCCTCTCCCCTCTCCCTCCTCTCCATCCCCCCTCTACCTCCCCCCCCTCTCCCTCCTCCCCTCTCTCTCTCCCTCCCTCTCTCTCTCCCTCCCTCTCTCTCTCCTGCCATCTCTCTCTCCTCCCATCTCTCTCTCCTCCCATCTCTCTCCTCCTGTCTCTCTCCCTCCCTCCCTCCCACTCTCCTCCCCTCTCTCTCCCCTCCCCATCTCTCCTCCCCTCCCCCTCTCTCCTCCCCTCCCCCCTCTCTCTCCTCCCCTCTCTCCTCCCCTCTCTCCTCCCCTCTCTCCTCCCCTCTCTCCTCCTCCCCTCTCTCCTCCTCTCTCTCTCTCTCTCCCCTCTCTCTCCTCCCCTCTCTCTCCCCCTCTCTCTCTCCTCCGCTCTCTCTCCTCCCCTCTCTCTATTCTCCCCTCTCTCTATCCTCCCCTCTCTCTCCTCCCCTCTCTCCTCCTCCCCTTCTCTCCTCCCCTCTCTCTCCTCCCCTCTCTCCTCCTCTCTCTCTCCTCCTCTCTCTCTCCTCCTCTCTCTCTCCTCCTCTCTCTCTCCTCCTCTCTCCTCCTCTCTCTCTCCTCCTCTCTCTCTCTTCTCCCCTCTCTCTCCTCCCCTCTCTCTCCTCCCCTCTCTCTCCTCCCCTCTCTCTCTCCTCCCCTCTCTCTCTCCTCCCCTCTCACTCCTCTCCTCTCTCCACCTATCTTTCAATACTCATCCCATCGCGTCCATTTTCTCTCTTTCTTCCCATCTTCATCCTCTTTTCTTTCTAATTTCATTCCCCTTCTGCTTTATTTATTTTTACTTTACTCTTGCCATCTCCCTCTCTCGTTCGCATCCTCCCTTTTGCATTTCTTTCCGTCCCATTTCGTCCTCATACTCTCATTCACTCTCTTTCGGTGTGTATTTTCTCCATATCTGCCTTTCTTCACTCTAAGCCCATTATTTTGTTTTCTTCTTCTCCATTCTACTACATATTTTATTTTCATTCTATTTCACCGGCCTCGGTGGTGGCAGGGTAACGTCCTCGCCTGCCAATCCGAAGGTCGCGGGTTCGAAACCCGCCTAGGTGGGTTTTTCTTCACCTAGGGCATGAATGTTTGTGATAGTCCTTGTTATTATGTTAATGAGCCCCTTGTAAAAGGCCGATTACGGCTGTTTAGGGGCCGCATGGAAATAAATAAATAAATTTCTTTCTCTTGTTTTTCTTTCTATCATTTCTCGCTTCCCTATACCCTATCCTTTTTTTGCTACTCTTTTATTTATATCTGAATGCCAAAATTCTTATTTTACCTCATTTTACTATCTCTACTTGTTTGCCTATTCCTCAACTAGTGTACTCGCAGCTCTCATTTTCTCATGTTTACGACTATATTCCAATTGTTTCTTAACTCCTTGCTTTCTAAACTACTTTTTCCTTCTTCCGTGAAGCATCCACGTTGGTAATATCTTTTATTCTTTAGTTTTTAAGTTTGTAGCTTTCTTTCCACATTTTTATTTTTGTGCTACTTCTCTTTTCTATACTCACACAAATTTTTACTTTCAAATTTTCTTTTAATCCTCATCTCAATTAGCCACTCTAGTATTTGCAAATAGAAAATTCGAAAATGAGTCATCGCGCTCACTTAATGGCTTGCATCTAATAATATAATGAGAGGCATTAGAGTCGTTTATTGGCGGATTATCAGTACGGAGGGAATATAATGAATTGCTCGTCTAGTGCACTCAAACGTAGCTTGACTGCTGGACTTAACCTAGGTGATCTCAATGCCGTCGTATTTCCGTACAAATAACGTGGTTTATGAATATCCTACACGTTGAAAGCATAATGTCTACATCGCTTTTGAATCCTCAAAATAAATGGATTTACACCATTCTATCTCCTTCTTCTTCATCTAAAGGCTAAGCCTTGTCTCTGCAACCATGAACTCCTGTCCTCTGCCATTCTCTTCAACATCTCGTACTTCTCAACTCCCATCACTGACTCCACGTCATCTAGGTATTTCTTTCTTGGTCTGCCTCTTCCTTTCTTCCCTAAAAGTTTCCCCTCCAAGATGTTCACAATTAATCCATTATGTCTAATCACATGGCCTAAAAATTTTGCCTTCCTTTCTTCCATTCCTCTGATCAGTTTCCTTTCTTCTTTTACTTCTTCCAAAACTTCAAGGTTTGTCTTTCTCTCTGTCCAACTTGTCTTTATCAATCTTCTCCATATCCACATTTCTGTCGCTTCCAGACGGGACCTCTCCCTCTTTCCTAACGTCCAACTTTCACTACCATAAAGTATGGTACTCCAGACAAAAGCTTTTGCAAAGGATTTCCTTACTTCCAAATTCATGTGACTGCTTGTCAGTAGGCTCCTTTTGCATTGAAAAGCTTGCTTTGCAAGTGCTATTCTTCTTTTCACTTCCTGTACACATCTATTATCTTCAGTAATTGTACTACCTAGGTAGCAAAACTGCTTCACCTGCTCAATTTCCTGATTGTCTATTTTGATCTTTGATATTGTCCCTGCATTACTTTTGCCTATAACCATCAATTTGGTTTTCTTGATATTTATCTTTAATTCCCACTGTTTTAACGTGTCCGATAATACTTTCAGCATTTTATTCATTTCTCTTTTTGAATCGCTGAATATTACAATGTCATCTGCAAATCTAATGCAGTGTATTCTAACTCCATTTATTTTTATGCCTTTTGTCTTTTCCTTCATAATTTCTATACTTTCTTCAATGAACATATTAAACAAATATGGAGATAGCGGACATCCTTGTCTTACTCCTTTCCTTATCTTTGCTTCACTCTCTAATCCATTTATATTTATTCTTGTAGTTTGATTTTGATAAAGCTTAAAAATTAATCTTCTGTCCCTCCAATCAATACCTATTTTTTTCATAGTCTTAAACAACAGTTCCCAATTAACTGTATCAAAGGCCTTCTCCAAATCAATAAACGTTAAATATAATGTCCTGTTCATTTCTAAACATCTTTCCATTATCACCCTGAGGGCTAATATAGCTTCTCTCGTTCCTCTCCCACTTCTAAATCCAAATTGATCTTCACTAATATAATGTTCCATTTTCCTTTTTATTCTGTTTTTCACGATATAAATTAAAACTTTTGAGGCGTGCGAAAGTAGTGAAATTGTTCTGTAGTTACTGCACTCCACTGCATTCCCCTTCTTTGGTAAACTTATAGTTTTACTTTTTATAAAGTCATCAGGTAATTTTCCTTTTTCGTAACAATCTTTTATAATTTTAAAGAAATGTTCTTTTGCTTCCTCCCCTAAGTTCTTCAAAAGTTCTGCAGGTATACCATCAACACCTGTTGCCTTGCCTGAATTAAGATTATTAATAGCTTTATAAAACTCTTCTTTGGTTATTGTTGGGCCTAGCTCGTCATTTCTTATTTCCTCTTCATTTTCAATAAATCTACATCCATCTCCAACATCTCTTCCACTATATAATTCTTCTATGTATTCTTTCCACCGAGCACATACTTTTTCATTTTTCCATAACATATTTCCTTCCTTATCCTTAACTATTGCCGATTTAGTTCTTGGTTTGTACTGGAGAGTTTTAATTTTGAAGTATGCTTTGTCTTGCCTTCCTCCCTTTGTATCTTCCTCAATTTCCTTCACTATCTCTTTGGTCCATCTCTCTTTTTCTTCTCTGCATTTGTTAATAATCTCATTCTTAACTTTTTTATAAGTTTCATCATTTCCATTCTTGTCGTTTATTTTGAAGGTTTTATCATCACAAAAAAATATGCTGCCATTTGAAAAGTATTTTTTGCAGAATATATTCTCTGGGAATGTATTTGGACCGCATCCGTTCTAACATGACGTAGAAACATATTTGTAGGTGCGAAAATATAAATGATATCTCCGCTATCCATCCAATCCATCAGCCGCTTTACACGAATATAAACTTCTCGGATCATAATTCCTTACCTGATCCGGAGATAACGCTATCCATCCCCAGGCATAATCTCGCGTCGCTCCCCTCCCTTTTGAACCCCTTCCACTTCTCTCCGATTCTCATTCTTTCCACACCTTTTACCTTTACAATCCTCTCCCTCCTTTTCCTTTCACTTATTCCTTCCTTTTCTCACCTCTCTTCCTCCTCCTTTTCTCCCATTCCTTCCCCCACCCGTTTTCCCCTTAATCTCACCTCGCCTTTCCCTCTTCTTCTCCTCGCCCCCCCCCCTCTCTCTCTCTGTCCTCCATACATCAATTCAACCAACTCATCCCTTCTCTGACCACCCTCGTCCTTCACCCCTGAAAAGCTATAAATCCAAAAAAGCGGAGCTCCTATTTACTTGCAACCGTTCAACCCTTGGAGCTTCTTCGCGTTCCTTTTCCACACCCCCTCCCAATATCCCTTCAGCCCCCTTTCGCTCTTCTCTCGCCCCAGCGACTCTCCGGCGCCAAGCATTCCTATATGTTCCCTCTTCCCACTACGTTTCCTTCTTTTTCCACTTTTACACTCACTCTCTCGTTCCTCATTTCACGCCGCTTCACCATTTCCCCTCTCTTTTACTTTTCTTTTCCACCCTTCTTTCTTCTCTTTCTCCTTCCTTATTTATTCAGAAATTCTTCACCAGTTCTTGGAATGTATGTATCTAGTAGTTGGAATGAGTCGTTTTCTGCCTCGATGACCAGTGACGTCCTTACCCCAATATCAATTGTTCTCTCTCTCCCTCCCTTCTCCCTCCCTCTCTCCCTCCCTCCCTCTCTCCCTCCCTCTCTCCCTCCCTCCCTCTCTCCCTCCATCTATCCCTCCCTCTCTCCCTCCATCTCTCCCTCCCTCTCTCCCTCCCTCTCTCCCTCCATATCTCCCTTCCTCCCTCCCTCTCTCCTTCCCTCTCTCTCTCCTTCCCTCTCTCCCTCCTTCCCTCTCTCCCTCCTTCCCTCTCTCTCTCCTTCCCTCTCTCCCTCTCCTCTTCCCTCTCTTCCTCCCTCTCTTCCTCCCTCTCTCTCACCCTCTCTCTCACCCTCTCTCCCTCTTTCTCTTCCTCCATCCCTCCCTCTCCCCTCTTTCTCCCTCTCCACTCTTTCCATTCCTTCACTATCTCCCTCCCTCCCCCTCCAATCCCACGCGTCCTTGTCACCCACCCAATAACTTCCCCTTGTCTCTTTTAGGGAGTTCAAGTCTTTTATTTTCGTGGATTAATTGACATCCGTTTCCCTCGTGGCGAGTTGAAATAGGAAAAACAGACAAATATGTCCAAGTATGCTCTTTGTCTTCTACTCCGCCCGATCGCCAAATGTTCTTGTTTTTCAAAACATTTGCAAGAATCTCCTTGTATCGTAAATATAGGTTTAGAAGTTTTGGAGGTGAATTTAAAAAAATGGAATGTATATGTACCGTGATTGAAATATAGAAGTCGAATAAAGCTCTTCCTGTAAGTTTTTTACAGAAAATCTTCCGTTTAAACGAATTTGCATCCTATAAAACGTTGTGTATGTAAATATTCGAAAAATATCTTTTACCTGGGGGTTATTTGATGAAAACATTATTGGTGAGGCAATTCATAATATTGAGTCGTGATTTTTTTTGTCTTTGAGATATTGCCATCCGTTCACATGTGAATTGTTAACGTTAATTTCTAAGGGATATGATTTCAAGATTTATTCTTTGAAAACGACAAAACATCTTTTTGATCCACAGAACTATACCTTGTAAAGTATTAAACATGCAGCAATTATGCATTACTTTAAACATTAAAATTCGTTTAATTCTATTTTGCAAGTTAAAATCCAATTTTGTAATACTTAGGTCCCAGAAAATATTTTAATGAGACTGTTGCATCAAAAATTCTTGAAATTCCTCTTTGTGAGACTCATTTAGAATGTTTTTGCGGCTCGCCGATGGGCCGTTACATTATAGAGCTCTGTTCTAGATTATTTTAAAACAAAATGTAGCGCTATGCAGCTTTCTAAATTCCCATAAATTAAATTTTTGCTATTTTGTCTTTAATTATAGCTATTATTCGGGAATATCTACCTAAATTTTCGATTTCATTATTGGGATCTTTGGCAGACACACTATAGAAAATATATGCAGGAATAAATAATAATATGGAAAATTTTCAAATGCAATTAATTTACTTTTTAAATTAACGAATTTTGCAAGAATACAGAATCGACATGTATATAAAATGCAACCTTGCAAAATGCTCTTCCATGATATAACGATAGCATCATATGTGATAAATTGAGGGGTACTTATCTCGCGCCTAAAAATGGCTGTGGGTGAAAAATAACAACCAGCATTTGTAGGAATGCCGGATTCCTTCTCGGAATCTAAAGCGCGACGAACGCCGGTACGTCGCGTATAGTTCCAGTCCGCAGAGTCTTACGGCATTCCCTTTTTTGCGCACCTTCGAAGAAAATCTTGCAGTCATCGGCGAAATTTGAGCTTCGCAGGCCGACGTCAATTAACCGTAGTGGATGCTTCACGAGTCGAAATGTTTGGAAAAATAGTTTGGGATTCTTTTATTAGGCTTTCAGTAAAACCGCTGATTTTTTTAGGTGCTGCGTGGAAGAAGATCGCTGCGATAGTGATACTCAAAGATGGGAAATGTAGCACGTAATCGTGAATTATAGAAAATACGTCAACGCAATCCTAATTTGTGAGGCACTTTTCTATCGCTTATTTCAATGTGCACGTGGGTTGGGAAAAGATCGGAAAGATATTAACTTGTATAGCTAAGGGTGGTCTAAAAATATGGATTTTGGAAAAGTATCTCTCCCACCCTCTTATTCGGTGCTCCTATACACGAAAACATTGTTTGAGACAGTTTGCTTCAATTACATAATATTTAGGGATGGACCAAGGAACCCAAATTTTGATAATTTCTAAAAAAGGGGCGGTCTGTTTATTTCGGTGGTTAGAGAGAAAGAATATAAACGTAAGAAAATGGTTTTCTGAAGATACATTATACGTTTATTCTCCAATATAATATAAAAGGCTGTATTGGCTTAGTCACATTATTTTGCGAAAAACGCAATTTGAAGGATAGCGCGCGTCGTAAAATAGGCGAAACGCACAACCAATGTAAAATCATAGACGACGATATTAAATTTGTGATAATACTTGCTATTCTATTATTATGCGTTCTTTGCACGATATGCACGAAGTGAACGTATAAAGGGTAGGTCGTTTCCGTCCGCGTGTTAAAACTCGGAAACCGCTGGACGTATTATGATGAAATTTGGTATTGGGGAGTTTTGCTAAAATTGGTAGACCGATTTCCATTTTGGTCAAAATCGGACAAAAATGATGACCACTTTACATGAAGACCTCCCATCCCTACCTCCCATCCTTCCTCCTTCCCATCCTCCCTCCTTCCCATCCTCCCTCCTTCCCTCCATCCCATCGTCCCTCCTTGCCATCCTCCCTCCGTTTCGTCCTCCCTCCGTCCCAATCCTCCCTCCGTCCCATCCTTCATTCGTCTCATCCTCCCTCCGTCCCATCCTCCCTCCGTCCCATCCTCCCTCCGTCCCATCCTCCATCCCTCCCATCCCCCCTCCGTCCCATCCTTTCTCCGTCCCATCCTTCCTCCGTCCCATCCTTCCTCCGTCCCATCCTTCCTCCGTCCCATCCTTACTCCGTCCCATCCTTCCTCCGTCCCATCCTTCCTCCGTCCCATCCTTCCTCCAGTCCATTCTTCCTCCGTCCCATTCTTCCTCCGTCCCATTCTTCCTCCGTCCCATTCTTCCTCCGTCCCATCCTTCCTCCGTCCCATCCTTCCTCCATCCCATTCTTTCTCCGTCCCATTCTTTCTCCGTCCCATTTTTCTCCGTCCCATTCTTCCTCCGTCCCATCCTCCCTCCCTCCCATCCTTCCTCCGTCCCATCCTTCCTCCGTCCCATCCTTCCTCCGGTCCATTCTTCCTCCGTCCAATCCTCCATCCCTCCCATCCCCCCTCCGTCCCATCCTCCCTCAGTCACATCCTCCCTCCGTTCCATCCTCCCTCCGTTCCATCTTCCCTCCGTCCCATCCCTCCTCCGTCCCATCCCTCCTCCGTCCCATCCTTCCTCCGTCCCATCCTTCCTCCGTCCCATCCTTCCTCCGTCCCATCCTTCCTCCGTCCCATCCTTCCTCCGTCCCATCCTTCCTCCGGTCCATTATTCCTCCGTCCCATTCTTCCTCCGTCCCATTCTTCCTCCGTCCCATTCTTCCTCCGTCCCATCCTCCCTCCCTCCCATTCTTTCTCCGTGCCATTCTTCCTCCGTCCCATTCTTCCTCCGTTCCATCTTCCCTCCGTCCCATCCTCCCTCCGTCCCATCCTTCCTCCGTCCCACCCTCCCTCCTTCCCATCCTCCCTCCCTCCCTCCCATCCTCCCTCCCTCCCATCCCCCCTCCGTCCCATCCTCCCTCCGTCCCATCCTCCCTCCGTCCCATCCTTCCTCCGTCCCATCCTTCCTCCGTCCCATTCTTACTCCGTCCCATCCTTCCTCCGTCTCATCCTCCCTCCCTCCCATCCTCCCTCCGTCCCATCCTCCCTCCGTCCCATCCTCCCTCCGTCCCATCCTCCCTCCGTCCCATCTTCCCTCCGTCCCATCCCTCCTCCGTCCCATCCTTCCTCCGTCCCATCCTTCCTCCGTCCCATCCGTCCTCCGTCCCATCCTTCCTCCGTCCCATCCTTCCTCCGTCCCATCCTTCCTCCGTCCCATCCTTCCTCCGTCCCATCCTTCCTCCGTCCCATCCTTCCTCCGTCCCATCCTTCCTCCGTCCCATCCTTCCTCCGTCCCATCCTTCCTCCGGTCCATTCTTCCTCCGGTCCATTCTTCCTCCGTCCCATTCTTCCTCCGTCCCATCCTTCCTCCATCCCATTCTTTCTCCGTCCCATTCTTCCTCCGTTCCATCTTCCCTCCGTCCCATCCTCCCTCCGTCCCATTCTTCCTCCGTCCCACCCTCCCTCCTTCCCATCCTCCCTCCCTCCCTCCCATCCTCCCTCCCTCCCATCCCCCCTCCGTCCCATCCTCCCTCCGTTCCATCCTCCCTCCGTTCCATCCTCCCTCCCTCCCATCCTCCCTCCCTTCCATCCCCCCTCCGTCCCATCCTCCCTCCGTCCCATCCTCCCTCCGTCCCATCCTCCCTCCGTTCCATCCTCCCTCCGTCCCATCCTTCCTTCGTCCCATCCTTCCTCCGTCTCATCCTCCCTCCCTCCCATCCTCCCTCCCTCCCATCCTCCCTCCGTCCCATCCTCCCTCCGTCCCATCCTCCCTCCGTCCCATCCTCCCTCCGTCCCATCCTCCGTCCGTCCCATCCTCCGTCCGTCCCATCCTCCCTCCGTCCCATCCTTCCTCCGTCCCATCCTTCATTCCTCTCATCCTCACTCCGTCCCATCCTCCCTCCATCCCATTACCCCTCCGTCCCATCCCTCCTCCGTCCCATCCTTCCTCCGTCCCATCCTTCCTCCGTTCCATCCTCCATCCCTCCCATCCTTCCTCCGTCCCATCCTCCGTCCGTCCCATCCTCCCTCCGTCCCATCCTCCCTCCGTCCCATCCTTCCTCCCTCCCATCCTCCCTCCCTCCCATCCTCCCTCCGTCCCATCCTTCCTCCGGTCCATTCTTCCTCCGGTCCATTCTTCCTCCGTCCCATTCTTCCTCCGTCCCATTCTTCCTCCGTCCCATCCTTCCTCCATCCCATTCTTTCTCCGTCCCATTCTTCCTCCGTTCCATCTTCCCTCCGTCCCACCCTCCCTCCTTCCCATCCTCCCTCCCTCCCATCCCCCCTCCGTCCCATCCTCCCTCCGTCCCATCCTCCCTCCGTCCCATCCTCCCTCCGTCCCATCCTTCCTCCGTCCCATCCTCCCTCCGTCCCATCCTCCCTCCGTTCCATCCTCCCTCCGTTCCATCCTCCCTCCGTTCCATCCTCCCTCCCTCCCATCCTCCCTCCCTTCCATCCCCCCTCCGTCCCATCCTCCCTCCGTCCCATCCTCCCTCCGTCCCATCCTCCCTCCGTTCCATCCTCCCTCCGTCCCATCCTTCCTTCGTCCCATCCTTCCTCCGTCTCATCCTCCCTCCCTCCCATCCTCCCTCCCTCCCATCCTCCCTCCGTCCCATCCTCCCTCCGTCCCATCCTTCCTCCCTCCCATCCTCCCTCCCTCCCATCCTCCCTCCGTCCCATCCTTCCTCCGGTCCATTCTTCCTCCGGTCCATTCTTCCTCCGTCCCATTCTTCCTCCGTCCCATTCTTCCTCCGTCCCATCCTTCCTCCGTCCCATCCTTCCTCCATCCCATTCTTTCTCCGTCCCATTCTTCCTCCGTTCCATCTTCCCTCCGTCCCACCCTCCCTCCTTCCCATCCTCCCTCCCTCCCTCCCATCCTCCCTCCCTCCCATCCCCCCTCCGTCCCATCCTCCCTCCGTCCCATCCTCCCTCCGTCCCATCCTCCCTCCGTCCCATCCTTCCTCCGTCCCATCCTCCCTCCGTCCCATCCTCCCTCCGTTCCATCCTCCCTCCGTTCCATCCTCCCTCCGTTCCATCCTCCCTCCCTCCCATCCTCCCTCCCTTCCATCCCCCCTCCGTCCCATCCTCCCTCCGTCCCATCCTCCCTCCGTCCCATCCTCCCTCCGTTCCATCCTCCCTCCGTCCCATCCTTCCTCCGTCCCATCCTCCCTCCGTCCCATCCTCCCTCCGTCCCATCCTCCCTCCGTCCCATCCTCCGTCCGTCCCATCCTCCCTCCGTCCCATCCTCCCTCCGTCCCATCCTTCCTCCGTCCCATCCTTCCTTCCTCTCATCCTCACTCCGTCCCATCCTCCCTCCATCCCATCCCCCCTCCGTCCCATCCCTCCTCCGTCCCATCCTTCCTCCGTCCCATCCTTCCTCCGTTCCATCCTCCATCCCTCCCATCCTTCCTCCGTCCCATCCTCCGTCCGTCCCATCCTCCCTCCGTCCCATCCTCCCTCCGTCCCATCCTTCCTCCGTCCCATCCTTCCTTCCTCTCATCCTCCCTCCGTCCCATCCTCCCTCCGTCCCATCCTCCCTACGTCCCATCCATCCTCCGTCCCATCCTTCCTCCGTCCCATCCTTCCTCCGTCCCATCCTTCCTCCGTTCCATCCTCCATCCCTCCCATCCTTCCTCCGTCCCATCCTTCCTCCGTCCCATCCTCCCTCCGTCCCATTGTATATATTTCATGTATATTTCATCTCATTCTGCATACTTGTATATTTCTTGTTTACATTACGCTATTACCTTTACGTGTACTTTTTTATGACGGTATATAATTACGCTGTATATACGAACTCTCCCACTGTACATACTCCTTCCTATTTAATGTTGTAGTTTTGTATTACCAAATGTACACTATCTAGGGTTTTCGCAGGTTTTTCACACCCCCCTTCTTAGTGGGTGTTTTCCTGCGTGGGTTTTGCTAGGGAGGACATGTCTGTTTTTACCTAGATTTTCCCCACAAACACAAATCTGTATTCAATTTTATCTTTTTAATTTGTATGATTTAGGTACATAATGTTTATATAGTGTATTTTGTTATACCTTATTTTATTCTTTTTCTTGTATTTATTATATTGACGAAGGGTTAAATGTAAGAATGGACCTTCTGGTCTAAATTTCGCCCGAATAAAGACGATTATCTATCTATCTATCTATCCATCCCATCCCTCCTCCGTCCCATCCTTCCTCCGTCCCATCCTTCCTCCGTCCCATTCTTCCTCCGTTCCATCTTCCCTCCGTCCCATCCTCCCTCCGTCCCATTCTTCCTCCGTCCCACCCTCCCTCCTTCCCATCCTCCCTCCCTCCCTCCCATCCTCCATCCCTCCCATCCCCCCTCCGTCCCATCCTCCCTCCGTCCCATCCTCCCTCCGTCCCATCCTCCCTCCGTCCCATCCTCCCTCCGTCCCATCCTTCCTCCGTCCCATCCTCCCTCCGTTCCATCCTCCCTCCGTTCCATCCTCCCTCCGTTCCATCCTCCCTCCGTTCCATCCTCCCTCCGTCCCATTCTTCCTCCGTCCCACCCTCCCTCCTTCCCATCCTCCCTCCCTCCCTCCCATCCTCCCTCCCTCCCATCCCCCCTCCGTCCCATCCTCCCTCCGTCCCATCCTCCCTCCGTCCCATCCTCCCTCCGTCCCATCCTCCCTCCGTCCCATCCTCCCTCCGTCCCATCCTTCCTCCGTCCCATCCTCCCTCCGTCCCATCCTTCCTCCGTCCCATCCTCCCTCCGTTCCATCCTCCCTCCGTTCCATCCTCCCTCCCTCCCATCCTCCCTCCCTTCCATCCCCCCTCCGTCCCATCCTCCCTCCGTCCCATCCTCCCTCCGTCCCATCCTTCCTCCGTCCCATCCTTCCTCCGTCCCATCCTTCCTTCGTCCCATCCTTCCTCCGTCCCATCCTTCCTCCGTCTCATCCTCCCTCCCTCCCATCCTCCCTCCGTCCCATCCTCCCTCCGTCTCATCCTCCCTCCGTCCCATCCTCCCTCCGTCCCATCCTTCCTCCGTCCCATCCTCCCTCCGTTCCATCCACCCTCCGTTCCATCCTCCCTCCGTTCCATCCTCCCTCCCTCCCATCCTCCCTCCCTTCCATCCCCCCTCCGTCCCATCCTCCCTCCGTCCCATCCTCCCTCCGTCCCATCCTCCCTCCGTTCCATCCTCCCTCCGTCCCATTCTTCCTTCGTCCCATCCTTCCTCCGTCTCATCCTCCCTCCCTCCCATCCTCCCTCCGTCCCATCCTCCCTCCGTCCCATCCTCCCTCCGTCCCATCCTCCCTCCGTCCCATCCTCCCTCCGTCCCATCCTCCCTCCGTCTCATACTCCCTCCGTCCCATCCTCCCTCCGTCCCATCCTCCCTCCGTCCCATCCTCCCTCCGTCCCATCCTTCCTCCGTCCCATCCTTTCTCCTCTCATCCTCCCTCCGTCCCATCCTCCCTCCGTCCCATCCTCCCTCCGTCCCATCCCCCCTCCGTCCCATCCCCCCCTCCGTCCCATCCTTCCTCCGTCCCATCCTCCCTCCGTCCCATCCTCCCTCCGTCCCATCCTCCCTCCGTCCCATTCTTCCTCCGTCCCACCCTCCCTCCTTCCCATCCTCCCTCCCTCCCTCCCATCCTCCCTCCCTCCCATCCCCCCTCCGTCCCATCCTCCCTCCGTCCCATCCTCCCTCCGTCCCATCCTCCCTCCGTCCCATCCTCCCTCCGTCCCATCCTTCCTCCGTTCCATCCTCCCTCCGTTCCATCCTCCCTCCGTTCCATCCTCCCTCCGTCCCATCCTCCCTCCGTCTCATCCTCCCTCCGTCTCATCCTCCCTCCGTCTCATCCTCCCTCCGTCCCATCCTCCCTCCGTCCCATCTTCCCTCCGTCCCATCCTCCCTCCGTCCCATCCTTCCTTCGTCTCATCCTCCCTCCGTCCCATCCTCCTTCCGTTCCATCCTCCATCCCTCCCATCCCCCCTCCGTCCCATCCTTCCTCCGTCCCATCCTTCCTCCGTCCCATCCTTCCTCCGTCCCATCCTTCCTCCGGTCCATTCTTCCTCCGTCCCATTCTTCCTCCGTCCCATTCTTCTTCCGTCCCATCCTTCCTCCGTCCCATCCTTCCTCCATCCCATTCTTTCTCCGTCCCATTCTTTCTCCGTCCCATTCTTTCTCCGTCCAATCCTTCCTCCGTCCCATCCTCCCTCCGTCCCATCCTCCTTACCTCCCATCTTCCTTACGTCCCATCCTCCTTACCTCCCATCCTCCCTCCCTCCCTTCCTTAACAATGACGTGTTTGGCAAGACAACATCCCGTTGAAAGGCCGATATTTTCCCAAAATATGTGCTTTAAATGTTTAATATGAGAGATTTCGAACGGTAGGCGGAAAAAGATGAATAGAATAAGAAACTTCAATAATATTCCTAAATCATCGTTTATATTCATAGATCGTACATTAATTCTTACTAATTTTAATTTCCAAAAGAATAAGAGCCTGCACATTATAAAGTCGCTTTTTACGTGTTGTCTTACGGGAAATGGAAATCGCCCCCTGGAGTCGAACCAGAGTCTTTATTCTTTTGTGTCTGAATCAAACATTCCTGCGAATTGTCAACCTTCCATCTAATCGGGAAGTTTGTTAATAATGCGTTAAAACGTGCCATTGATGACGTCAGCGTCACGATGACAGATCAGCGAAACTATACGTATGTATAATTTTTTGTCCAATTCGCACAATATTTCGATTGCTTTCCTGGCCCTTGAATGTTTGGTCAGACAATAAGACCCTATCTGTTTATTTAGCCGGCTAGGGCATCAAACTGTGGAAGTATGATAATTTGTTTTTCGGATAATACACACTTTATATAAAAAAACATTGCATCTGAAGGTTTTCCACCATTGGATAATACTTAGGTGTGGTTCCGCGGCCCTAAATACTTGATAAATCGGCTATATTGACCAAATATTTTAAGAATATCATAAATCCTATTTCAGAAAGCTTGGGAGCAGTGCTTGCTCTCTCCGCCCTGAAATACCTTAGTCGTTACCTTATGATTAAGAAATGCCATTTCAACAGATTTTTCCCTCGATTAAAAAGAGTGCGGTAAATCTCATCTGCGTGAGAAAAGCGTGCTATTCTTATTTCAACGGCATTAAATCCAGTTTCACTTTACTTTGTTTAAAAAATTATAAGTAGGCTGTGAACAAAGGGAATAAAAAATTAGTAAAAAATGAATATCCATTACTCTAAATTTATTTTAATGAATCATTTAGGAATTTTAAATTTGTAACAAATATCGAGTTTTTGATACATTCCCGCTTTGCTACTTAAAAATTTTACTTATTGTTTTCTTGTTGCAATCAGGCAGCCTCTTCCTATGGTTTTGTACCATCTAAAGGAGGAACTGAGGCTGTTCTTCATCTCTTGTCAAATTCCCACTATATTTTTTGATGAGAGCTACTCCCCTTATTTCATTGCCATTAACAACAGGAAGTTCTCAATCTATTTGAAGACCTCTCTGGAAATCTTCTCTTTGTTGCCAATTCTCAGGGAAAAATTAGGATAAATTCCCAGAATTTGAAAGAAAACTGTTGTATGCTTTGTGACAAAATCTTCTGTTTTGCAATGGGCCAGAGTCACCAAAGCAACAGCGCTTTGGTGGCTCGTTCGAACTCTCTCTGGAACGGATGGATGCGTCTTTTATGCTTTGGTGAAATCGCGGGGTCAAAAAATGCCACTGCTATTAATTCTTCGGATAAATACCACAAATTCCCTGAAAATTTCTGAGACAACTTTCGCCAAGGAGGTGTTATGCTTTGAGAATTTACTGAGCGCTGCAAGTCATTACTAAGGGCTGACACAGGCTCTGGAGCTAGAAACCATGCACGCACATACATCACAACAAGAACGCTTTCGTTCACTGTCCCGCGTCTCACTTATCCGAATATCATAATCCCGATTGCCAATTGCCCGACTGTCACATACCCGAATATCATAATCCCAGATATTATTTTTCCGAACATCATTTTCCCGAATATCTTAATCCCGTACGCCAATTGCCCAAATGTCATTTTTCCGAATATTACTTAACCGAATACAATTTTCTATATCACCATCTTTTTCACTAGTTCAGCTTTCCTAAAACCTTTTTCTCGAGAAAACCACTCCACACGATCCTTAAAAGTGACGCTATTAGAACAAAGAAGTCACAACAATAATGTTACATTTATTAAAAGTTATATGAAATCGTAATGAAAAACACATTAATAACAATGTCAAATTTATTTACATTCACACACAGTGTCTATTTATCTGCTTATCACCAAACGATAATGAAATACACATTATTAATAAGGTCAAATTTATTTACATTCACACGCAGTGCCTGTTTATCTGCTTATCACCAAACGATAATGAAATACACATTATTAATAACGTCAGATTTATTTACATTCACACACACTGTCTGTTTATTAGCTTAGCGGAAGCAATAAAAGTATTGGTAAAAATTCACGTCACAGATGATAATGTCCTATTTTGGAAACAATAGAGCTTATGAGATTATGCCGTACATTTAATATTAATTAATATTATTTTCTCGAATATCATTTATGCATAACATAACATTGTTCTGAGGTGACCCAGCATATTTAGACATAAAAAACAATAATGATATAAAAATGAATTTTTATAAATAACTTTTATATAGATAATGACTTTATATGCATTAACGTAATGTTATTTTCAATAACTTAGTTCAGATTATTAAAAAATATTTGCACTGAGCTTGTTTGAGGCACTTATACATTCATTAAGCACTTGTCTATTCATACTTAATTCAGTAAAAACTTACTATCGGCTCTCACTTGTGTATAAATTACAAACTATTTCTCGTTTTTCATATAATCTAATGAAATAATGCTATAATGGAACAAGCGTTCATTTGTCTGTCCGGATTTTGATTGACTGTCGAGAAGGGACAGCTCTGCCTCTGGCTACAAGGTATCGTAATTTTAAAATAAAAATTTAATATATTTGTTTCTGAATTCAACCAATTTTGCATGAGTATCTAAGTCAGATGACACTCTTAGATCATATCATTACGACCCATCGTCTTTGCAAAATCGGAGATAAAACATACGATTGGAGGAGGCGAGTGAAAATTACAGCTACAGAGAATTTCCACAGGTCATCTCACAACAAACTAACACTAACCGATACACAATATAAAACAAGATTGAAGTGGTGTACTCCATGTCGGAGTACACAGTGTTTCCAAATGCGTTCTTTGGGATTTCACAATGTTCTCATTATTTTTCGCTCAGATGAGTATTTAACGAGAAGCTAGTGAGGTGGTACGTTGTAAAATACATGTGTCCTTATGTAAAGTTGTCGTTATTATTCTCCTATCGGTCGACAAATTGTAGTAAAACATCTTAATACCAAATTTAATCAAAATATGTCCTGCGGTTCCCGAGTTGAAACAGAAGAACATTGTGAACTACATGTTGGTCTTCATGTAAAGTGGTCGTAATTGTTTCCGATTTTAACCAAAATTTGAATCGATTGACCAATTTTACTAAAACGCCCCAATACCAAATTTCATCAAAATACGTCCAGCAGTTCCCGAGTTGAAATAAAGAAACATTGTAAACTACATGTAGGTCTTCATGCAAAGTTGTAATTTTTGTCCGATCTTAACCAAAATTGGAATCGATCAATTAATTTTAGCAAAACTCCAATACCAAATTTCATCAAAGTACGTCCAGCAGTTCCCGAGTTGAAACAAAGGAACATTGTAATCTAAATGTAGCTCATGTAAATTGGTCGTAATTGTTGTCCAATTTTAACCAAAATTGGAATCGGCCGACAAATTTTACTAAAACTCCGCAAATTTTATCAAAATACGTCCGGCGATTCGCGAGTTTTAACAGGCGGACGGACGGGAACGACCTCCCCTATATACGGTCACTTCGTGCAAAAAACGCATAATAAACACGAAAACTTACGGCGAACATTATCGTGTAACGACAGTTATATTTAGAATCAATCGCGACATAATTGTTTTTATTATTTTAAGTAAATATAAACATTTATGTTGCCTTGGAAGTGCCAATCAACGAATAACAGTGAAAGAAAACATCAGTACTGTTGCCAATAAACGAAAATAAAGATAATAAATTATTTTGCCCGTTAAATAAATAATAATTTTAATGAAATCAGACACGGGTATTTAAATTGATGAATATCTGAAGGACTTGGAGGACATTTTCTCTTAATGATGCATGTCTTTAATCTTTAGCTAAAAGAGAAAAATACATAAAATTTATTTTATAAAATCACGTTTTGCATGCACTAAAAATTAAATAAATCGCTATTTCTATTTTGAGGCAAAGGTAGATCCCACCCTATTGAGACCCCAATAGAATAGTTCAACCCTTATAATAATATTTTGATAATTGCCTCCATAGTTCACAGGATATCCTACATCACTGATATATTTCGTAGGACTCATGAAGAAGTATCCCAAAGAAATATTCAAATCTATGTATAGAAATACAAATGAATAGTTAATAAAGACTCGCAAACATAAAAACAATATTTATAAATACAATTATTGCATCAAGTATCATTCATACGAAAATATTTAATGACATAGCCTATTAAGTTCACAGTTCACTGAATAATATTTCGTAGGGCTTACAAAGGAATATTCCGAAGAAATATTCAAATCAATTACAATTTCCAAGAATAAGTTGCTAAAAAAATCAGTTCTCTAGAGTTCACTCAATAATATTTCGTAGGACTTGCATAGGAGTAGGTGTATCGAAAGCTACGTTTCCATTAATAAAAAAAGTCGCCAACACGCTGGGCAACATGCTGTGGAGCCGACATGCTGGCTTAAATTGAAGTGTGTTTCCACTGAAACTTTCATTTTGGTTTAGTAGTGATCGAACTCTCGACAATGGACGAAGTGGCATTAGTTGCCTCTTCCGCATTTGTAATTTACGCTGGAAATTACCTACTTTTGAATAGAGAACGTAAAAGGAAACGGTGGTGGATTCGAAGCTTTACATCTACATCTACAGTTTACCCTGCAAGCCACCGCAAGGGTGTGTCGCAGGGGGTTCGTTAACACCAAGGGGAAAACTCCAAAATTAGGTCTGGGTTTACGCCCCTACGCGAGGTTACTTTTGATCGCAAGTTTTATTCTGCTCAGCTATCGTTCTAGGAAAAAATGAGCCTTTGTATCTCTCCGTCCTACAGGCTATCTCTCTTATTTTACGATATTCTACCGATATAGGTGGGAGTTCTTATTATTTCTTCGACGTCGCTGGAGAAAGTACACGTTCTAAATCTTTCAAGAAGTTTTAACCTAGCACGTAATCGGCGCTCAGCTAGTGATTCCCATCCTAAGTCCTGCATCAAGCTTGTAACGCTTTTATTTCTATCATAACAATTTTTGACGAATCTAGCAGCTTTTCGCTGCACTTTCTCTAACTCGGTGATTAATCCTTTCTCGTACGGATCCCATGTGCTCGACGCATACTCTATCAGCGGTCTAACTAAAGAAACGTAACATGTCTCTTTGACTTTTTCTTCGCTTTTACCTACTATCCGTTTGATGAATCCTAGTTTCTGCTTAGCTTTCTCGGATATATTTCGTATGTGTGTGTCCCACGAGAGGTTACTTGTTAAAATGAAACCTAAGTATTTGACGGATTCGGCTAATTTTAGATGTACGCCTTCTATACTATAATTCATCGCCTCAATTTCTTTGTTTCTCCAGAATCTCATGACGGAACACTTACTTAAGTTCAGCTCTAACTGCCACTCTTTACACCACTCAAGAATTGCGTGTAGGTCGTTAGAAAGTAATGCTTGATCAGCAGGACTGTTTATCTTTCTGTAAACTATCATCCGCGAATAACTTGATTTTACTTGTAATAACCTTATCTAAGTCATTTATGTATATAAGGAATAATGGGGGACCGATGACACTTCCCTGTGGAACGCCGGAAGCCACGCTGACCGAATCTGATTTAAATCCATCTATGACTACTATTTACTATGAAGCGTGAATTAGAAGGGGCATATCATTCGCTGATGAATGATGTTTGTCTCCAAAGTGGTTACAAAAATTTCATTCGAGTCACGGAAACAGACTGAATATTTACTGCAGCTAGTTGCGCCTTTTATACGAAAAGATGACACCAAACTACGAAAGTCTGTGTCCCCAGGAGAACAGTTGGCTGCAATGTTATGCTTTTTAACTCTTGCTTTTCTTCACTTTTGTTAACTCCTGAAAGTACTGTAATCTTAAGGAGGCAATTTTGTTTCTAGGTAATTAATATTGCAGTTAAGCTTTGACCCAATTTTACTAAGCGCATCAATTCGATTATTTGCTTGTTTATGTTCGCTAGATGTAACGGCCCATAAAACTGAGTATTTTTCATTAAGTTCAATAAGTTTTATTGTATTTGCTTTTGTCCACTCCATAAGTACAGATATGCGTGTTCACTTAGTTTGCCGAACAACTGAGGACCGACAGTAGCGAGCAATAAACAACAAGCGTTTGTTGACAATTAAATAGACTAACCTTGAGCTTACTCATGCACAAACTCTGCCAACTAGTCGGGCGATTGTTTCTACTTAACAAATAAAATCAAACACGACAAATTCAGCGAGTTTTCGCGGCCAACATCCAACATGTTGTTCAAAAGAAGTTAAAATTTCACCGATTGCTTCCACTTGTATTAAAATTTCACTAACATGTTGAGCAACATGGTGGCTTCTGAAATTTGTATTAATGGGAAAAAATTAGAAGAAATATTAAAATCTATGAGAACTGCCAACAATAAGTTGCTAAAACAAAATCCGTCTTCAAACTAGGCAACATATGGCAGATAATATATTGCATAGACATTAATATGGAAATAGGAATGAAATCTTAGTGTACGTGTGTTTGCATTAAAATATGTCTTGGATAATTGGTAATTACCGCGTTTGGCTATGGAGCTGAGGTTGTGAGGTTTGAATCCCAAAAGTGTAAGACATTTTCCTTGGCTAATTTTTGAAAAGGGATTAAATATATATATATATATATATATATATATATATATATATATATATATATATATATATATATATATATATAAGTTAATGAATGCATGTTTGTTCCACTCCCACCCTCCTCCAACTTGGCTTCACACGGAAATGTCATTATCTTCTATTTTACCTCAATGCATCCAACCCCGTACTCAGCACCGCCCACGTCATTCCTTACTCCCACATTACAACAACACCTCCCTCCTGCAGACAGACCCCTCATCCCCATTCTCTCTTACTCTCTCACCGCAAAAACAATCTGGGGTGACCCCCCACTCCTCATATTACCCTCAGGGCCAATCATTTCTGATACCTCCTCCATTTAATATCTTACTCACATCCCTCCCACATTAGCTATTGTTTAATACTTGACTTATTCTATTCTACTGCTTTAGAACTTTAACTTATGGCAAGTAAGAAAGCCTTTGTTTCCGCAACTATTTAAGGTAATGGACTTTGTAATGGTTTTCCGCTCCTGCCCCGCACAAGCTATCTTTAGTTTGTTTCCGTTTGTGATCTTGAAGTGCATGTGTAGTGAAGTAGTGAATGGGATGCGGTTTTGGTGCCGACCACTGACTCCGAGAGTGTGGTTTGGTATGGTGACCAAGCGAGAAAAATTATCTTGAAACATCGTCTCCGATGGCATTGATTCAAATAAACGCAAGTACATTTTATTTACTGACCTATTTTTAATGCATACGCTAAGCAATTTAGTATCTATACTTGTGTATCTTACATATAGTTTTCCAGTTCTGTCGTTCTGTCTGGTCGGTCTGTGTGAGACGCTTAGATTTTTCAAGGTGCAAGGTTTATTTCCTTTATCCATTAAAATACGTAAATATGAACCAAATTTATCCTTTTTTCTTTATTCGAAAGCTAAAACTGCAAAATATCTTATTATTGCAGTGCTTAGATGTTTTACGGAAGAATTTGACAGAAATACTCGTATCTTTTAGAAATTTTATGACCTTTTCGTACTCTTTCCGGATGTTGCCAAGGCGACCCGCATTGTCGTCTCCGATTGAATCATTTATTTAATTATATACAAACACTCTCTGCAATATATTTAATATTTACAATTCAATTTTACACCTGAAGTGCGGATTTGCGGAGTTCATGGAAGGCCTTCACGGCTACCGTAGCGGTCATGGGGCCCACGAAGTCCCCACCGTACTTCGCCCTTCCAAGCAATCCCCTACTTTTCCAGCACCTAGGTACAATTACAGTCATAATTATATAGATTGCTATTATTCCTCTTCCAAGTTCGTCTTACTTTTACCATGCATATATGCGTTAATTCTACGCATAAAATTGTTTGCGTCCTTAGGTAAGAGCCTGAAGAGCACCTCAGGTAAATTGTTCCACTCACTGATTCCCCTGTTAAGGAAAGATTACTTTGCTGTATTAGTTCTCTGCGGCCTATGTTTAATTTTAAATTCGTGTCTATTTTTACCTAACAAATTCGGAACCTGCAATCTACTTCGTAAGTCTTCCCACGCTTTATTATTAGTGTATGCCTGGTAAAGCCGGCCTAATCTGCTAATACTTCTCCTACTCTATAACGATTCCAAATCTAGAATTTTTAACGTTTCGGTGACGCTGTCTTCCTTTATAAACCTACCTAGTACATATCACGCAACTTTCCTCAGAACTTTCTATATTTTCCTTTTCTGACCTATCTCATGCGGATCCCATACATTCGTCGCGTACTCTAATATTGGTCTGACTATTGTTTTGTATGCCATTTCCTTCGCAGCCCTACTACTTCCTTTAAGATTACGCATCACTTAATGTAAGCTTTTATATGCCTTTTCTATGATATTATGAATATGCCTGTCCCACCCTAGATCTTTCGCTACATGGACGCCTAGGTACTTGCAGCAATCACATTTTGGTATCATTTCGCCCTGTAGCTTGTATCTGCGCTTGCTTGTCAATATTTTGTTTAAGAACGTGACGTGCTTGCTTTTATTTATATTTACACTAATTTTATTTTCCCTGATCCAAGATTCTAACGTGTCGATGTCCTCTTGTAGAATTTCTCGGTCATCCTTACTTTTTATTTGCTTATATATTATGCAGTCATCCGCGAATAAACGTATTCTTGAATTAATGCTATTCGGCAAATCATTTACATAAATAAGAAATAGTAACGGACCTAAAGCACTTGCTTGGGGCACCCCATATATGTTATTTACAAAATCCGACAGACTCGTTCCCACTCTAACCCTCGGAGACCAGCCAGTAAGGAAATTTTTAATCCATGAGATCACTCTCCTATCAATGTTTAACTTATATAACTTAGCTAAAAGAATCTCGTGAGAAACAGTATCAAATGCTTTTGCAAAATCTATTACGATCCCATCCACTTCTGCCCCTTTATCAAATGTATCTGCGATATCTTGGACGAGTCCCAATAACTATGTATCACACGAGTATCCTTTTCTAAATCCATGCTGATTTTTACATAGCCAATTGTTTATCTCCCAAAAGTTGCGCATTTTTTCCATGAGCTTGCAAGCTACTGATGTTAGACTAGCCGGCCTGTAACTTTCAACGTTGGTTTTGTTCCCTCCCTTGTGAATAGGTATTACTATCTCCTTCTTCCAGTCCGCCGGTGTACTATAGTTATTTAAAGAGACAGTAAATAATACTCGCAAATACGGTACTATTTCCCTTGAACCAACTTCAATGCCTCTCCCGCAATATCATCTGGTCCCCTAGATTTGCGATCTTTTAACTTCGCCAATTTTTAAATAATTTCCGCATCCCGAATGATAATGTCTTTTGACTCATCCGTCAATACTGTATCTTTATTTAACTCTGTTTCCGTCGCTATACAATTTATAGCTTTCTTCACAAAAGCGTCAACATTTTCAGATTTCCTAAACACACTGGCATACCACCTATTGAACTCATTTGATTTATCTTTGTCTCTTACGAGTATCTCACCATTTGCATTCTTTATCGTAGCTAATTTATTTGTTTTATCTACGCCTTCTAAGATATTTATAGAAATCGCTACCGTTACATTTATCTCTTTTGTTAATTTAATATATTTACTTGAATAGAAATTTCCTAAATCATTCATTTTATGCGTTTTTCTAACTTTTCTTTACTTTAATAGTTTTGTTATAATACTCAGGATCATGATTGTCCTTCAGAATCTTTATGGGCATGTACTTTTGTAGTCCCAGCAACAATAGACCCTTAAATGCTACCCACGTATCTTCTACGCTTCCCCTTTCACTTGCCCACTTTGGAAATCTTTCCCTTAAATATTGCTGAAATCCAGTGCTATCGGCTCTACTATATTGCCATACCTTATTTTTTTGCATCATCGTTGGGGTCGTAATATCCCAGTCCATTTCTAAATAGACAGCGTCATGGTCACTAATACCTACCGTTGACCCCGACCAAATAAGTGACTCATATGGCCTTAAATGAAAGACATCGCGAATGTTACCTGCGTGAATGCCCCTTCGTAGATAAGGCTGTTTACCAATTCCTGAGCCCTACCGCCCCCTGATGATGACCCTTCCCTCTTGACCAAAGGTAAATTTAGGTCTCCTGCTATTAGTATTTCCTGAGTTAACGGCTTTTCGACGTATAAGTTCGCTAAAATTTCCAACAAATAATAATCCTCTCCCGGTTTCCTATATGCTGCTATAATTTCAATTTGCTTTTTAAAAGAAGGATTTCTTAGTTTTATACTCATTTCCTTGCAATCCTTTCTTACCCATTCGAGTGTGCATTCGAAGCATTCCTTGACACAAATGAAAATCCCCCCTCCTCTAGATTCGTGATCTCTTCTATATACCATATAACCAGGTGGAAAAATCTCATTCGAGTTTATATCGTTTGTTAAACACGATTCTGTCCTTATACCTACATCGGAATTGTAAGCATCAACTAGCGTTAGAAACTCATCCCTCTTGTTAGTTACTCTTCGACAGTTAACCTGAAGTACCCTCAAACCCTTACCTTTACATGGTTTTCTCGTCAGTTCAACAGCACCACCTTCTGTTTGAATCCCCCCCAAATATCCATTTACCATTACCCCTGTCTTTATTTCACCTCTTGCTGCCATCTTCAGTTTCCCTTAGCATCTATTAAGCCTTCAAATAGACGAAAGAATTACGATATTCGCTTCGCGGTTTTTATGAAGCATCGAATTTATATTTGTAGCAACGTCAAACTTAATAGATTGCAACGTTAATAATTGCAGATAATAATTATGTAAACTACGTGTGGCCTGTGGGCAGTTTAAATTTTCCACCAAAAGAAAAAAATCTTTTATTTCATTGCTGGAATATTACCCTTTTCATAGGGGAGAAGCAATTAAAATTGCACATATAAATTATGAAAACAAACATGAAATTGAAAATGATGGGAAATTTTTTTACATGCAATGTAGTTTATAAGGAAATTTTTTAAAAATAAACGTAATAAGAACATTTACGGTGTTATTTATTGTTATTTTTGTTTAAAATTTGTTTACATAATATATGTACGTGATTATATTTGAAGTAGGTACCTTTAAAATTAGCTGTTTCATTGAAGGAAAGATTGTCGAAATTACTTGACCATAAAACTGGATTTAATGGAAAAATACAATAATTATAATCGATTTTGTGCCGAGATATTGTATTATTTTATACTTACTTCCGTCATATTTGACGGGAAATTTGGCTAGTATTTAATAAATAGTATTATTTCTCCTTTTAAGAAACTTTGACGAAATGGAAAATGAAATAACTTTAGAAAGTGCGCTTTCCAATAAAGGGGGCTTAAAGCTGAGCTATGGAGGTTTAATGTACACTAAGAATACATCTACATCTACATATTACCCTGCAAGTCACCTTGACGGTGGATAGCAGGGGGTGCCGCGCACCAAATTCCTAACTAATTATTATTCACTTATCTATTGTGGTCACGTATTGTCCTAGGGAAAATGTACTCCTTATACCTCTCCGTCCTACTATCTATTTTGCGAATATTGTCCTCATTATCCCACCGTGGGCAAGGACAGCAAAACTTACTGGGAATGCGAACTTCGGAAGACCGAGTGTTGTAAAGCACGTATAATCACGGTTGACATGGGTAATAAACTCCATAGTTTATTTGCTTAAAGTGAGAAAAGTCATAGTCATGTCCTAGATGCCATCAGGCTTGGCGTTTCCCGTGCTATTGCATCCATTAAAGGCAAGGCTGAGACTAGTGCTGAATCACCAGTATTGATTGTACAGGAAGTAAAAAATTCTTCTTCGCATGAGGTCAGTGCGGCATTGCCTTCGAATAACGCATTAATACAGGTCGTGCAAGGGAAAAAATACATTTACAGCAAAAGGAGCCTTAAAATTTGGATGGATTTGATAATCCGCAAGAGCTCATACGCACAAAAGACCCTCAGTTATTTCTATTTAAAGACATTGAAGTTGGAGAGGGAGGATGCTCGTGTTTATGTCCAGCATAAATTTTGGTGTATTAGCTAATAGTAGTAGTTTGGTTCATGGACGGTACTTTCAAAACAGTTCCAAATATTTTCCATCAGTTATACACGATTATGTGTGAAGTAGGTGAGGAGGGAAGTAAACGGGTCCTGCCACAGGTATTTGTTTTAATGACTGAGATGATTAAGAAAATGTACTGTAGAATTCTGGAAGAGCTTATGAACAGGTCCGAAGATGAAGGCATTGAGCTGATGGTACGCCACCGACCTTAAAATGGCTGCCATTTCTGCAATAAAGGAGAAATTGCTCCAAGTAAGCAACAAATTGTGCTTTTTATCACTTGGACCAAACTATTTGGAGGCAAATCCAAAAAGTAGACCTTGGTAGTTGTACGGCGAGGATGAGGAGATATGCTTGCCGATGAGAAAGATCGGGGCTCTAACTTTTCTGCCATCTGCTGACATAAGATCAGTATATGAAGAAATGGATGAATTGTTTAGAAAAACTAGGAATGAGAAATTTATACAAGTTTGGGAATGGTTTGGAGAGTATTACGTAAAAGGTAGGCTCCTACGAAGAAATACTGAAGGAAGAGACGTTTACTCTGAGACCCAATGTTCAAACCACCCCTTTGGTCTGTGTATGAAAACATAGAAAATGGCTTACATAGAATTCAAAATAATTTGGAAGGCTGGCATAGGCGGTAGATGGAGTTGTTGTCAGGTAAAAGTCATAACGGCTTGTGTAG